>CM068373.1:464774289-465488664 GCA_034769895.1 Magicicada septendecula
TACATCTTCAGCATAGATGATTTACATTAAATTGAAATAATTATAATTTTATTGCCTGGCAACAAAATTATTTTATTTTTAACACTTACCATTGTTTTAAAACGTTTAAATGAATTTTACTTCCATATTCCTTAAGGAAATGGAAGTATGGTGATGGCAAAAATATCGGTATGGAGAACCGTACATGACTTCCATATTCTAAGATTTATATTTAAAATCATTTTCGAAATGAAATATTACCATAGAAACTACTTCTTTCTACTTACTGCTTCAGCCTTAACCACAGTACTGTGGTCACTAACGTATACCACCTCACGTTATCGCACTCGATTTTCACTGATGATGGAAGTCGATGGCATTGCCGAAATGTCTGGTTTTGTAGAAAACATTGGACTACGGCCAAATATCCCGGGAAGGAATTTTAACAAAAACTACTTCTTTGTTGCCGATAACGTTGTACACATATATATCAGTGGCGAAGTTACATGGAGGCAATTGAGGCAATGCCTACCCTAAAAAATTCTGTAGAATAAAAATTATAAATACGTATGAACTACATAACGTAAAGATTATACATTGTTACTGCGACTGTCAAATTTATTAAACCGAAACGTGCTTTATTGAGCGACCGCTAGATGGTGACAGGTGAGATTCGGCATAGTTCGTTTAAAGCGAATGAGGCAACCTGAACTTGCCTCAGCGTTTTTTGTATACATCGTATGTAAGCAATGTAGTGGTTTGATAGGGAAGTGTAGGGAGGGGAGATTGTCCCGCGCTGTACACATAGAGCGTTGAGGCATGCCTCACTTCTGTGGTCCAAACAGTTAAGTTAAAGCGCCTGTGTTGTTTCTAAGTGTTTATTTTATGCGGTTATTAAAAGTGTCACTGTTATTCCGCTGAACTAACAGATGGAATCAAGATTGTTATTTGAATTATTGTAACATTAAAACATATATAAGAAACTAATCAAGTTTAAAAATTTGAAGTTCAATCAGTTGTATTATTGTGTATGACTGATACAAGGATTGTTCAATAGAAACACGTATAGAGCCGTAAAGCATTTTTTATTCAACGATTTTAAAAGAAGTCTCCAATAACATTAAGACATTAGTTCCACTGTTGCGCTAACCTGTAGATTCCCTGCTAGTAAAATTCTTACGGCTGTTTGTGGAACCATTCGGTTACAGCAAACTCTACCTCAGCGTCCGATTTGAACCACTGTCCTTTTAGTGATTCCTTAAAAAAAATTTCGGCTTGCACGCGTTATGTTGGTGTGGGTTTCGGCACTTTCCATTAAAAAGCGTGCAAATGTAAGAAAATAAACATGAGTGAGGCCAGAAATAACGTGAATTGTGTGTGTGTGTGTGTGTGTGTGTGTGTGTGCGCGCGCGCGTGTGTGTGTGTGTCTTACCTGCCTTTTTATTACTGTATTAAATGAAAAATATATTACATTAAAATGAAAAAATTATAATTTTATTGCCTGGCAACAAAATTATTTTATTTTTAACAATTACCATTGTTTCAAAAAGTTTAAATAAATTTTTAAGTACTTTACTCTTGTTAAAACGTAAAAGGTTGCAGGTAAACTACCCCTTCCCCTTAACCGATCTTCACTAAAATCGAAAGTCCTTGAGACCTCTACAATTCAGGGACGTATGCAAAAAAATTATTTGATTCTGTCTGAATTTGCGGCTGTTATCGTTTGCCATAGAAAATACGCTTGATAAAAAAACATTGCAGGTAAACTACCCCTTCCCCTTAACCGATCTTCACCAAAAACAATAGGTCTTGAGTACTCTACAAATTAGGGCAGTTTGCAAAACATTATTTGATTCTGTTTGAATTTGCGGCTGTTATCGTTTGCCATAGAAAATACCCTTGTAAAAAAAAAACGTTGCAGGTAAACTACCCCTTTCCCTCAACCGATCTTCACCAAAAACAATAGGTCTTGAGACCTCTACAATTTAGGGCTGTATGCAAATAATCTTTGAGTCTGTTTGGATTTGCGGCTGTTATCGTTTGCCATAGGAAATACCCTTGTTAAAACATAAAACGTTACAGGTAAACTACCCCTTTCCCTTAACCGATCTTTACCAAAAACAATATGTCTTGAGACCTCTACAACTCAGGGCTGTATACGAAACCATTACTTAATTCTGTTTGAATTTGCGGCTGTTATCGTTTGCCAAAAAAAAACATTTCCCTTGATAAAAAAAACCGTTGCAGGTAAACTACCCCTTTCCCTCAACCGATCTTCACCAAAAACAATAGGTCGTGAGTACTCTACAAATCAGGGCTGTATGCCAAAAAACTATTTGATTCTGTTTGAATTTGCGGCAGTTATCGTTTGCCATAGAAAAAATCTACACACAGACACACAGACAGACAGACACAGACACAGACACTTTTCGGAAAACGACTTTTTTTCATGTTTTGAGTGTAGTACAATCAGAATCTGCAATAATCTCGAACACGATTTTTTTTGCCATCACCATACTTCCATTCCTTAAGGAATATGGAAGTAAAAAATCGTGTTCGAGATTATTGCAGATTCTGATTGTACTACACTCAAAACATGAAAAAAAAGTCGTTTTTCGAAAAGTGTCTGTGTGTCTGTCTGTGTGTCTGTGTGTCTGTCTGTGTGTAGATTTTTTTTCTATGGCAAACGATAACAGCCGCAAATTCAAACAGAATCAAATAATTTTTTTCATACAGTCCTGATTTGTAGAGTACTCACGATCTATTGTTTTTGGTGAGGATCGATTAAGGGAAAGGGGTAGTTTACCATCACCGGTTTTTTTTTATCAAGGGAAATTTTTTTTGGCAAACGATAACAGCCGCAAATTCAAACAGAATCAAATAATGTTTCGTATACAGCCCTGAATTGTAGAGTTCTCAAGATCTATTGTTTTTGGTGAGGATCGATTAAGGGAAAGGGGTAGTTTACCATCACCGGTTTTTTTTATCAAGGGAAATTTTTTTTGGCAAACGATAACAGCCGCAAATTCAAACAGAATCAAAAGATTATTTGCATACAGCCCTAAATTGTAGAGTTCTCAAGAACTATTGTTTTTGGTGAAGATCGGTTAAGGGAAAGGGGTAGTTTACCAGCAACGTTTTTTTAACAAGGGTATTTTCTATGGCAAACGATAACAGCCGCAAATTCAAACAAAATCAAACATGTTTTTGCATACAGCCCTGATTTGTAGAGTACTCAAGACCTATTGTTTTTGGTGAAGATCGGTTAAGGGGAGGGGTAGTTTACCTGCAACGTTTTTTTATCAAGCGTATTTTCTATGGCAAACGATAACAGCCGCAAATTCAAACAGAATCAAATAATTTTTTGTATACGTCCCTGAATTGTAGAGATCTCAAGTATTTTCGATTTTAGTGAAGATCGGTTAAGGGGAAGGGGTAGTTTACCTGCAACCTTTTACGTTTTAACAACAGTAAAGTACTTGAAAATGCATTTAAACTTTTTCAAACAATGGTAATTGTTAAAAATAAAATAATTTTGTTGCCAGGCAATAAAATTATAATTTTTTCATTTTAATGTAAATTATGTATGAGTTAATATACGAGGTGTGTTCATAAAAAGACCAAACTTTTTGAGTAACACATCAATCCGCACAAACAACGCGCCGCGACTTTGCGCGCACCTAGCGATAGTTTTTGACAACAAACTACCACTTATTGTGTTCCGCTATTAGCAGTAGTCTTTGAGGTATATCACATTGAGTGGGGACGTGCACACGCTGGCCGGCGGATTAGTGACAAAGCGATTAAGAAAGACCGCGAGAATAACGTGTACGTATGAAATTTTGCAGCAAAACTAGGTTAAAACTTTTCAGAGACATTCTGGTTTTCAATTAAGCATACGCGGAAGCCTGCGTGAGGCGAACGATTAGTTTAAGAATTTTTAAAGAGGGAAAAACAATGGTCAGTGCAGATCAAAGCGATATCGAAGATCATGGGAAGAGAGCTCGTGATGTGGTAATTGTAAATCATCGTTTAAATGCCGATACTTTCTGACAGAATCCATTTAAGATCGTAAAATTAAATTTCGATAGAAAAATTTAAATGTATCGTATCACTGAAAAATTCTTACTGTGTTTGTTGACGACGATCAGAAAGAGACCCGTTTTGAAATCGGTCAACAACTGCGTACCAATGCAAATGGTAATGAAAACTTTGGAAGACAATGGAAATAGCTCTGTAAAGATTTTACGAAGTCAGCAGCAAATTTTTATACACACACGTTGTGTTAAGATCTTCATTCTCACTTCTTTATAAATCCGCCGGACGGTGTGTGCCCGTGCCCACTACAGCGCGTGTAGCTCGAAGACTGAAGATCGTGACGGAACAGAGAAAACGGCATTCAGGCGTCAAAACCTGTCGCTAGCAGCACTTAATTCTGCAGCTCGCTCTATGCGCTAGTTGACGTGCTACACAAATAGTTCGGTCTTTTTTTGAACACACCTCGTACATGAATAAAATAATATATCGTTCGTGGCAGGTAAGCATATCTCAGTTATGTAATGTTTACGTTTCCATTTTATTATTATGACTTAAGCAATAAAAAGGCAGGGAAGACACACACACACACACACACACACACACACACACACACACACACACACACACACACACACACACACACACACACACACACACACACACACACACACACACACACACACAAAATTCGCGTTATTTCTGGCCTCAGTCATGTTTATTTTCTTACATTTGCACGCTTTTTAAATGGAAAGTGCCGAAACCCACACCAACATAACGCGTGCAAGCCGAAAAAATGAACATCAATTTGCTTCCTGTGGATCGCTGGGCAGTGTAACTGCACGTGTTTACAGAGGAACGATTCATAGATAGACTTTTCGTCTTTAGGGAATGAACCCTCTGCAAGATGCTGAGGGTCCATGAGTGACTTCGGAGCGCTCCTTCTTTTTCGCGTGTTTGTTCTGTGAAACGTACACTGTAGATTCGCAGCTTTACTCTAAGCAACGCTCAATAGGAAATGTTGAAAATTTTAGTCCACGGTGTACCCTCATTCACACTAAACCTGCTCTGATGTTTTAATTACGGACATCATAATATTAAAACTTTGGAAACTTGAGCACTACTTAATGGAGATCAATCATTAACTTATACAAGCCATTAATTTTATGCATAATTTTTATATATATGTGTACAACGTTATCGGCAACAAAGAAGTAGTTTTTGTTAAAATTCCTTCCCGGGATATTTGGCCGTAGTCCAATGTTTTCTACAAAACCAGACGTTTCGGCAATGCCATCGACTTCCATCATCAGTGGAAATCGAGTGCGATAACGTGAGGTGGTATATGTTAGTGACCACAGTACTGTGGTTAAGGCTGAAGCAGTAAGTAGAAAGAAGTAGTTTCTATGGTAATATTTCATTTCGAAAATGATTTTAAATTTAAATCTTAGAATATGGAAGTCATGTATGGTTCTCCATACCGATATTTAAATACTTTACTCTTGTTCAAACGTAAAACGTTGCTGGTAAACTACCCCTCCCCCTTAACCGATCTTCACCAAAATCAATAGGCCTTGAGTGCTCTACAACTCAAGCGTAGATGCAAAACTTTATTTAATTCTGATTGCATTTGCGGCAGTTATCGTTCGCCATAGAAAACGCCGACACACACACACACACACACTTTTCGGAAAATACCTTTTCTTCATGTTTTGAGGGTAGTACAATCAGCCCTTATCTCGAACACGATTTTTTTCGCGACCACCATACTTCCATTTCCTTACGGAACATGGAAGTAAGAACATGAATCTCTTGTCCTTACTCAGATAAGATTTCGTTAACATTTCAATGTTGGCCGGCATGGTCGGATGTCTACCTGGAACATGATGTTGTTATGGGTGCAGAATTTCAGAACGGCAGTAGCCACAAAACGCAAACCAACAGGCGAAAATAAAGTAGTGATCCGTACGAATCACGAGCACATTCAAGGATTGAGAATGTTTTGAGAACCTCGCTGTTCGGTGCGCTTTCATTTCCCGCTTTAAACATCTCCGACCGAACTGTCAGAAGAATTCTGCATTTGGACTTCTACAAATTTTATCCATTATCCTTGGACTTCTTTAAGGATGGTCATCCATGAATTGACTCAAATGCTGGAACTTACGTTATTGGTATGTAAGCATCCAAGACGGCTTCACGAGCGTCCACTTCACACAGACTAGTGTAGGGTAGCAAATTTTGGGGTGTTTGGCCAATTTTTGTTTGTTTTTTTTTTTTAGTAAGTTACAGTGAGCGTAGCATTAACCGAGCCGAACTGTAGTTCCAACGAGACGGAGAAACTGGATACACATCAAGGGTTTTTATGGAACTCCTTTGGATGATGTTTCCAGGACGTCTCATTTCCCTCCGTGGAGAAATCGCGTGGCCACCACGTTCAAACAATCTTTAGGTATGTGATTTTTCCCTGTGGGTTACCCGAAATCCAAGCTTTACATCGACGAACCACGCTCTCATTAAGGGCAGTAATTCAACGCGAGATAACTGCTATACCAAGAAACATTCTCCTGTCTGGGATGAGAAAGGTCCATGTGTTGTTGTGTGTTGAAGAAAGCGGATGACATTTACATAATGTTATTCTCCTTACTTAATTTTTCCTCTCAATTTTTCTTGTAGGAGAATTCAACGGCAAACAGTGGCGCACCTAGGCCACTGGGGTCCCGGGGCGGATTTCTTTCTGAGGCCCCTCCTCCCATAGCAACTACACTTTACTCTTTAGATATATTTAATTGTCTAATTACTGCACTGATAGACATTTAGTTAGAAACTTTATAAGAAGCTGTAGTAATGTTTGAAATAAAAAGTCATAAATATAAAATAAAAATAAATTATGAATATATTTCTAATATATAATTTTACTTTATAATAAGGTAATATAATAAACTTACCTTTATAATTTTTTTAGATATCTGTAAACACTTTATGAGGTAGGGTTGTAAGACAGATTCCAGAATAATATGAAAAACTCTTTTGAATCGATCGATTAAATCTGGGACCTCTCCTAGTGTTGCGTTTCTGGACGTGACAATAGAACATTTCGAAACAAAAAATTAAAAATTTACTAAAACAAAACTTAGTAACAATAATAATAGTAGTAGTAGTAGTAGTAGTAGTAGTAGTAGTAGTAGTAGTAGTAGTAGTAGTAGTAGTAGTAGTAGTCATGTCATGTTATTACTTCTGTATTATTATAATAATATTATTTGAAAAGACTACCATAAAATCGACGCTACATTAAAATCTATATAATTACTCACAGACACACAAACGCGTGCACAGCGTTCGACCATAAAGAGATAGGCTAATGAACGTCATGGTTTGGTTAGCTGTACATTTAATACTGGATAATCAGAGTGTTAATAACATTTGGTTGTGAACAAAATTTTAAAAATATGAAACGGAATTGATTTGTTCTGTCAACTAGTTGAACTTAACAGAAAATCTGAAGCCAAAGTTATTTTTGACTCTTTTTAAGAAGTATAATTTTATACCAGAGATTTTTAACCTATAGTCCACCTTTACACGGTTACGTAAACCCACCCCGCCCACTCTACCTTATAATGTGTGTTGTGTATGTTTGCTTGCGTATGGGTGCGTGCGAATGCGTATCTGCGTGCGTGTATGGGTATGTGTGAGTGAGTGAGAGAGAGAGAGAGAGAGAGAGAGAGAGAGAGAGAGAGAGAAGAGAGAGAGAGAGAGAGAGAGAGAGAGAGAGAGAGAGAGGAGAGAGAGCGCGCGTCTGCATACAAAAACTGGTTTCAGGAATTAGCCAAACATATTAAATTAAGTATGAGTGTTGTTATAATGTGTTATTTTTACAAGTGATGAATGTAGTAATTTAAATTTAAAAAAGTAATAGTTTTAAAATGCTGCATTTAACAAATGAATTTTAAAATCTTGTTTTTACTTTTTTTTTAAAAGAAGGTAGGCACAGTATAAAACTGAAACTCTAAATTAAAGGAACGAGTTATTGAGTTGCCTTGTATATTAAATTTTTAATTATCTTGTTTTCTGACAATCGCGTTTTATACAAAGGAAATCTCTGTACTTCGACCTGTCTGATACTTTTAATAAAAATAATATTTAAAAAAATAATTACCGTGAGGTGTCTTAATACATTAATAATAATAAAAAATAATAAAAGACCAGACGGTCATAAAAAGTGTCAAAAGGGAGGACAAAGTCGCCCATGAGGCAGGTATTAAAGAACTTAATTAAAAAGTCCTGGCTCTTAAGTAATGTGGTGCCCCATGTTGTGTAGGTGGGTAAATCAAACTTAAACTTAACTTAAACTAATAAATGCTAACCAGGACAGTCAGGTATCAAACAAAGAATCAAGCGCTCACGGCAGCGGACCTCCCCCGCTCGCTTGCATTGCGACGCGTCTAAATATGTCTCGTATCGAGAGAAAACGTGCTTTACGACGTCCCTCCATAAACTCCAGTTTTCACCAACTTGTCACGCTCCAGTCGAATATGTCTGCACAGGAAAACGATGCACGCGAAAAATGCCACGTATTTATGTAATGCCAAAATTAGAGAACTCTACAAAATTCGATTAAATAATTAAATTTAACAATGTTTGAAATCCTTAAACTGTTGTCGTTATGAAGCCGCTAGATAGCGGTACGAGCTTATGTACCCGATCCTTTACTATTTACAGAACAACGCTCGTATGTGTTAATTAAATATTCGATAAATTGTATTAAATCTTTCTCGTATTCGTTGTTTGGGCTTCATAGTTGTAAAATAAGGACTCAAAAAATATGAATGATCTTTACAGTTTTTATTACGTTCCTTTTGTTTGTAAACAATGTAATTATCTTAAATAAAAATTAGAAATTGTATTTCTGGATATATACGTTATTAGCTTACATCAGGCCTGTGAAAAATAGCCTATATAAAATTATTTACTAGAACGATATTTAGTAAGCGACAGTGTATAACCGACTATTGCAGTACTTCGGGTATTGTAAATACATAATTGAAGTACATACATACACAAATTCATGCATTCATGCTGCGGAACAGTTTTTTTTAATATTTACTATAATTATTTATTAAATCTAGACTTTAACGAGAGAACGAAAGCAATAGCATTTCCCGATAACCTTATTTTGGCAGTGAGTGGGGAAACCAGTAGCGAACATGAAAATTGCACCAACACAGATATATCTAAGATTAGATCATGGGTAAAGATAACAAAATATGTTTCAACGAAGAAAAATAAAAAATCATGCTCCAGAAGAAGAGAAGAGAGAGAAAGAAAGAAGTATTAACAGAATTAACACAAATTTCCCACACACAATTATAGTGAACCACTACTGACAGTGTTATCATATTCACTTGAGTACAACAGAAATGTATATTTTAATTCTCTTAGTAGAGGCAAATAAAATATGTAATTGTATTTTAAATAAAACCATATTGTAATTTTATTAAACAGTAAGCAGGCCAATCTAATAATTAAAAAACTACTAGTTTACAAACAATTTACTAAAATTGTATCTAGTTCAGTGTAACTGAAAAATAAAAAAGAATAATACAGTATGTATGTGTGTGTGTGTGCGCGCGCGCCCGCGCGCCATGTGTATATGAATATATGTACTTTTCTATTTTTTATTTTAGAGCATTTGAATTATAATGTGTTTATGTACCTTGACATCAAGTTATGACAAATACGTAACGCGTAACACTGCTAACAATGCTTATATGTCACTATTACAGTATTTACAATGAAAGCAACCTATTAGGTTTCTGTTGCATCCATAATTGTTTTGAATTCTTTAATTCTTGTAGATGTTTTTGTTTATAAGATCTACTTTTGTAGGTAGCGAGGTTTCTGCTTTTGTTACGCTATTGATTAGATTTTTAACATGACTCACTCAAGTGTGATGCAACCACTGTTTTTCTCCCGCATTGCACTGGCAAGTTGGGTCTTTATTATCTTGAAACGGTGAAGGTAAATTTTCCACGTCCAGGCACTATTGCTGTAAAGTTATGAGTCATATTCAATCTTGTTTTTAATCTGTCTCTGATATTAGGGAAGTACATTTTAGTTAATGTACCTTTCGTTGTTTCCTTCCATTCGTTTTCCCATTTACGTGTAGTTTCTTCGGTTATTTCTTAAATCACTCCACGTTACATATATTACCAATTTATTATTCTGTGTCGCTGCTTCTGCAAGTCGGTCCGCCATAAAGTTCGTTGCCATAAAGTCCTTGATCCTTTTGAAGTTTATTCTACAGTTATTGCTTCTTAGCGTTGTTATGGTTTTCCTTATTTCTTGTATAAGTTAGTTACGGTTGCTGGGATTATTAATTTAGTCTACTGTTCTTCTGCTGTCTGCATATATTGTGGCATTCCTTGGGTTTACTTCTTTTCTCTGTTGGAAGGATCTCCTCGATTGCATTCGTAATAGCAAGTTGTTCGACCTGATTATTTGAGCATCTTTAATTGAGTTGCACCATTATTTTTTCTATTAACTCATTTCCAATGAATATGACAACACCTACCCCTCCTCTGCCTTCATGTTTACTTCCGTCAGTGAATGTTTGAAGTTTATTATTGTTGTCCTCTCTGGCATTCTGAAATATCATCATCGTCGTCATCATCATCTCTGTTTCCAGTAGGGTGATGACCCAAAGCAGCCACGGGTAGACGGATATCAGGCATGCGATTCAAATGTTCACACCATCTCCTGTGGTTTTCAATCTTCTGGTGCAACGATAAAATGTTTAATACGTGTCTAACACCCTCGTCCCTTTTCCGGTATTCTGAAATATTATTTTTATGTTGGGCGGATGTGGCCATCCATTTTATATTCAAGTTACATTTGCTTTCCTTTTCCTTTTGTTACTGCCTTTAACATGACACTGGGCGTAAAACCAATCAGGGTGCATAGGGTTTCGCTTGTAGTTATGCGGGAAGCGTTTGCAATTTTAAGCCCTTGGGCCCTGGTGTAGTTTATTCTGCTGGCTTTGCACTTCAAAGAGTTGATCCATCCGGGAGCTCCATACATCATGAGAGGTAAAATTCCATCCTTGTAAATTGACTACTTTGGCGTTAAGTTCTCAATTAAACTTAGCTGATTTAGAAATTGAATGGATTAATTTGTTACATCTTTCTGCTACATACTTTATGTACTCATTGAATTTAAATTTACCGTTTTGCTTACTTGTCCCAGTACATTGCCGTTAAGGTATACTGATACTTCTTTCTTTCTCTCTCTTCTCTTCCTTATGGAGCACGATTTTTTTTATTTTTCTTCGTTGAAACATATTTTGTTATCTTTACCCCATGATCTAATTTAGATATATCTGTGTTGGTGCAATTTTCAGGTTCGCTACTGGTTTCCCCACTCACTGCCAAAATAAGGTTATCGGGAAATCCTATTGCTTTCGTTTTCTCGTTAAAGTCTAGATTTAATAAATAATTATATTAAATATTAAAAAAACTGATCTGCAGCATGAACGCATGAATTTGTGTATGTATGTCTTTCACAATTATGTATTTACAATACCCGAAGTACTGCAATAGTCGGTTATACACTGTCGCTTACTAAATATCGTTCCAGTAAATAATTTTATATAGGCTATTTTTCACAGGCCTGATGTAAGCTAATAACGTATATATCCAGAAATACAATTTCTAATTTTTATTTAAGATAATTACATTGTTTACAAACAAAAGGAACGTAATAAAAACTGTAAAAGATCATTCATATTTTTTGAGTCCTTATTTTACAACTATGAAGCCCAAACAACGAATACGAGAAAGATTTAATACAATTTATCGAATATTTAATTAACAAATACGAGCGTTGTTCTGTAAATAGTAAAGGATCGGGTACATAAGCTCGTACCGCTATCTAGCGGCTTCATAACGACAACAGTTTAAGGATTTCAAACATTGTTAAATTTAATTATTTAATCGAATTTTGTAGAATTCTCTAATTTTGGCATTACATAAATACGTGGCATTTTTCGCGTGCATCGTTTTCCTGTGCAGACATATTCGACTGGAGCGTGACAAGTTGGTGAAAACTGGAGTTTATGGAGGGACGTCGTAAAGCACGTTTTCTCTCGATACGAGACATATTTAGACGCGTCGCAATGCAAGCGAGCGGGGGAGGTCCGCTGCCCGTGAGCGCTCGATTCTTTGTTTGATACCTGACTTGTCCTGGTTATCATTTATTAGTTTAAGTTAAGTTTAAGTTTGATTTACCCACCTACACCACATTACCAAAGAGCCAGGACCGTTTTAATTAAGTTCTTTAATACCTGCCTCATGGGCGACTTTGTCCTCCCTTTTGACACTTTTTATGACCGTCTGGTCTTTTATTATTTTTTTATTATTATTAATGTATTAAGTTAAGACACCTCACGGTAATTATTTTTTGAAATATTATTTTTATTAAATGTATCAGACAGTTCGAAGTACAGAGATTTCCTTTGTATAAAACGCGATTGTCAGAAACAAGATAATTAAAAATTTAATATACAAGGCAACTCAATAACTCGTTTCTTTAATTTAGAGTTAATAAAGTTTCAGTTTTATACTGTGCCTACCTTCTTTAAAAAAAAAGAAAAAACAAGATTTTAAAATTCATTTGTTTAAAATGCAGCATTTTACTTTTTAAATTTACTTTAAATATTATTAAAATATTATTACTTTAAAATTATTATTATTTAAATATTACTTTTTTAAATTTTAATTACTACATTCATCACTTGTAAAAATAACACATTATATACAACACTCATACTTAATTTAATATGTTTGGCTAATTGCTGAAACCAGTTTTTGTATGCAGACGCTCTCTCTCTCTCTCTCTCTCTCTCTCTCTCTCTCTCTCTCTCCCTCTCTCACTCACTCACTCACTCATACCCATACACGCACGCAGATACGCATTCGCACGCACCCATACGCAAGCAAACATACACAACACACATTATAAGGTACAGTTAGCGGGGTGGGTTTACGTAACCGTGTAAAGGTGTAAAGGTGTAAAGGTGTAAAGGTGTAACCGTATATAGTCCATAGGTTCAAAATCTCTGGTATAAAAATTATACTTCTTAAAAAGAGTCGAAAATAACTTTGGCTTCAGATTTTCTGTAAGTTCAACTAGTTGACAGAAGAAATCAATTCCGTTTCATATTTTTAAAATTTTGTTCACAACCAAATGTTATTAACAGTCTGATTACCCAGTATTAAATGTACAGCTAACCAAACGATGACGTTCATTAGCCTATCTCTTTATGGTCGAACGCTGTGCACGCGTTTGTGTGTCTGTGAGTAATTATATAGATTTTAATGTAGAGTCGAATTTTTGGTTGTCTTTTCAAATAATATTATTATAATAATACAGAAGTAATAACATGACATGACTACTACTACTACTACTACTACTACTACTACTACTACTACTACTACTAATATTATTATTATTATTACTCGTAGTAATAGTAGTAGTAGAATATTTTATCAATTAGAATATCTGGAATTTCTATTTTTCATTTTATTTTATTATTCGACATTCATTAACGGCAGATTCCTCTGTCGTGTTGTTCCTCCAGCAGGCAGGATCCCGGATTCTGGGAAGTTGTGTGCCGAGCCTCCAGGAGAAAGCTGACGGTCCAAGTAACGCCAAACCTACTACAAAAGCGGCTGACGCCCTACGGCGGCCTCGACATATCCCTCACGCTAACACAGCTCTATATTTCCGTTCATCAACTCTAGGTAGAAGCCTCATTGCCTCATATGTGGCGGCAGGCATCAGTGCAACTCCCATCCACTCCATACAAGAAGCTTTCATCGGCTGGCCTGCCTTCCGGACTCGTTACTTCCGCGACGTTGTGCCCTACGCCTAATTGCGAAAGATGCTGACCACCCCACCTAACGCGGTTGATGCCATTCCACCGCCTGCGCGGTCTCGCCATTGTTCGCCAGACATCCGCACTCGGCCCTGTTCTATGCGTCCCAACGTTCTTAGTGCCATGTTGACGCTTTTCACCAACAACGCTACGTTCCATTTAGCTTTACTGTGAGAGGATGTTAAATGTAATTGTGCAGCGTCACTTGAACATTCTACTGGAATAGGTGTGGAAGTGGGGCGTTGCGTTATCACCTGCTAAGCGATCTTGCACACGTCCCTTGGATGGACCGAGATTAGTGAAATACTTCTCTCCGGCTATATCGGCTTGATGTTCAACTCTCAGCGACAGATACCTCTGAAAGTCTCGAGACACCTGAACTAAGTTCTTCCCAATGTTCACCTGAAACAGTTGCCTGACCGTCCGAGTGGCCACATCTACTGTTACTGCCTGTTGTAACTAACTGTACGCCCAACTATTATTGTGTCGGTCGGAATAGTTTCAAAACCGCATTTTCCTATCCCAACGGACTTTCCTGCTTTATCAAAAATATCGCACCTATTTCTTCACGAAATCAACAACACAACAAATTGGTTGTGGAAACGCGAGAGCCAAGCACCATCGGCCTCTCCTCGACGATACAGCAATCCAATCCTCAGCAGTATCAAAAATTAAGGCAAGAAATATCCTCACCCTGACCTTAGTAGAACGCCTGGCTCTAATGGATGGAATTTATACGGGGCGTCCAAACGTAATGCGCTGAGAGTCCTTTCTGAAGTTGTAAGTTCGATCGCTGCATCGCATGGAAAGTGGCAGACGACCTACGGCAGCGAGCACTCTTACCTACGCCAGAGCAGCTTTATGTTACCCGTATAACTTCTTAGTGTAGTCGTGGAGCCATGACCTCAGACGTGGAGTGTCACAGCCCTACACTGACCAGCATGATACGGGCTGCAGTTTTGCTGTTCTACACTCCCAGGCTTCAGTGAAGTTGTGTCCCAGCCAATCTTGCGAAAGCTATTGACCTAGGCCAGGGCACCCCTCTAACAGGGGCCGTCATCCTATGGCCACGTGAACCACGTAGTGGTCACGTTTATACTTCCGTGGATGAATTCTGAAGGAGCCATCGCTTCAGACGTGGGGCTATGCATGGGGATGTCAGCAGTTAAAACTTCCACCCCAGTATCATAAAACAAGATACTGTTAAACCTCCTCGACTGGGCTGTCGTCCAGGTGAGCCCTTCAGCGATGTTGTGCCCTACACCTCCTTGCGAAAGTCAACTTTCTCGGTCTTAGTATCCTTTAGAAAAGGGCAGATGCTCTACGGTCTAACGCTCACGCCGGAACGTACAATCGAGAATAATCAAGAAGCGTTTTCTCAGACGTGAAGCTTCTCAGTGTTTCTTATTCCCCCAGTGATCGGATCAGTCCCCCCAAAAGACCATGGTTTTTTTTTTTTTTTTTAGAAATTTGAGTTTACATTCTTTGTTAACCATTTTCTCTTAGTAAATCGTTTTTATTCTGAGTCGAAATTGCCATATCGTCTGCGTACCCTCTCGATTCTCTGTCAAAATTCGTTATAGCCTATAGGTATACGGAGAAAAGCAAATACCACATTTTGAACAAATTTATGTTTTTTCCCAACATTATACGAATAAAAAAGTAATAAACGACTTCCCTGTGCCTCTTCTACTTTTATGGCGCCTGTGTGAGCCTTACAAACTGATCGCGTGAATGGCGATTCTCTGGTTCGACGGCACGTTTAAGTAGAGCGTTAAATCACTGGTTGTAAAGGAACTATTTGTAGTTCCTTTGATGATGTTAAAGAGTTTCTTTTAGTTTTATTTTAATATAAACTCTGGTAACCTTACTACGTTAATACATATGCCTACATAACACGTACCTGCTTCGTTATACAATAAATCCGTCGTAGTTTAATAAATCTTGCAACGTGTCGTTCTCCACTCAATTATGATTTCTACAGATTTAAAATTTCAAGGAGTTTCAAATCTGTTACATTAAAGGCCTTTAAACGTTCAGTCGGGATGTCTATTGAAGAAAAACTTAGAGAAAAACGAATGTTCCTCTGAATACAGTTAATATTCATAACGATACTGACACACCATCACTAATTGTTTCGGACTAGTCAATGCTTATGCTTTCCGGCGTTTGAGACAACGACAGGCCTTGTCAAATGCAAACAAAATAGCGATTCTGCACAGCACAAGATTATAGAGACTGTTAATAAAAAAAGTCAAAGAATATTTTAATAGTAAAGTGGTAAAATACGATATAAAACAATTGAAAGAATTGGAAACTAATTACGCATTACATCTCCCCTTGCCTTTTGTGTCACATCTGGATGAACTATTCCAAACGGCATCCCATAGTACGGCGCCTCAGGAGCATGTCTATGGTTATCCGAGGAAGCTCAGCTTTGGAAACATAATAGTGCAAACAGTTGGCCTATTCGCCTAACTTCGGTTACGGGGCTGAAGTGCTGAAGTAGCGTCAGGTCGCTCTTTAACCGAACTAGTTTCGTTACGGAGTGTCGATTAGCATCACCACGGAGAATCCAAGGCGAACGCCGCCCCTTCCTTGCTCAAAACTTCCGATCGCCAGCTGACTGTCATGCGCTATGGGCTACCCTCTTCTTTGTGAGGAGCATAACTGAATGCAAACAGTCTGTTACGTCACTCTGTTCCGACGCCTGAGCGTTGCAAATACCGTCCCTGTGCCCGCTGCGTTCGAGCCAAACTTTTCCTCTTCTTTTCCAGGTGAGGTACTGTGCTTTGCCTCAATAATCTCGCCTGTTATTCCTCTTCTTTTGCAGGTGAGGTACTGTGCTTTTCCTCAATAATCTCCCCTGTTATTCCTCTTCTTTTGCAGGTGAGGTACTGTGCTTTTCCTCAATAATCTCGCCTGTTATTCCTATTCTTTTGCAGATGAGGTACTGTGCTTTTCCTCAATAATCTCGCCTGTTATTCCTCTTCTTTTGCAGGTGAGGTACTGTGCTTTTCCTCAATAATCTCGCCTGTTATTCCTCTTCTTTTGCAGATGAGGTACTGTGCTTTTCCTCAATAATCTCGCCTGTTATTCCTATTCTTTTGCAGGTGAGGTACTGTGCTTTTCCTCAATAATCTCGCCTGTTATTCCTATTCTTTTGAAGGTGAGGTACTGCGCTTTTCCTCAATAATCTCGCCTGTTATTCCTATTCTTTTGCAGGTGAGGTACTGTGCTTTTCCTCAATAATCTCGCCTGTTATTCCTATTCTTTTGCAGGTGAGGTACTGTGCTTTTCCTCAATAATCTCGCCTGTTATTCCTATTCTTTTGCAGGTGAGGTACTGTGCTTTTCCTCAATAATCTCGCCTGTTATTCCTATTCTTTTGCAGGTGAGGTACTGTGCTTTTCCTCAATAATCTCGTCTGTTATCTTTTCTTTATACGACCTGGCCTTACGCAAACTGCGTAGAATGTTTAGTTACGTCTATCTACGAAGGCTAACACCTACAGATACCGATAACACTTGGTTAGCAATAGGCTATATTTATAACTACGATTACTATTTGTTAGTAACTACGATTATAACTTTCTAGGTTTTAATGTATTGTTCGTGATTATTGTAAACTGCAAATTGAATTATTGTGATTGATAAAATTATTAATTCATAGTAACAGTGAAACTTTCACGTAGATAAATACATTTTCCGACTATCGAGCCGTGGCCCCTTACGCAAGATCCCTAACATTCGTCTCCACCTGCGGAAATCACCTTCAGTGGGCGATCCTTTTCTCAGATGATTATCGTTCAATCAGATAATTCGTATGCTTAGGCCTATACATGAATTAAGAGCAGGCCTACGTTTGGGAAAAAGGCCACGTATTCAATAAAATTAGTGATTCTTATTGTCTGATTTTTAACCCTTCCTAAGGGATGCATTGAACAAATCTTCTCGCGTTACAACGTTTCACGCCAATATGAAAATGTAGAGTATATCAAATGCTGCCGAAGATAAACAAAGGGGAAAAATTACTGTCGTGATTAGAATACTGAAGCAACCGTAAATTATACATAAATTTTGTTGTTTCACCAAAAGTCTGGTAAGCGACAAAATTTAGTACGTCTTAAATTTAATTTAAAAAATTCATGTTTCTAGAACCTGTGTCCAATAAAATGTACCGGAACCAATCAATATGTGTGTCTAAACCTATGCCAAATCAACACTGTGTTCACCGGAAAGACAAGAAAATAATTTTAAAGTACACTTGTAAATTGCTTTAGTACATTGATTATAAAGAAAAAGAAATATTATGTTGATAATAATTGGAATCTTTCGAAATGTGGCTTTAGCGTAGAATACTGAGCATTTCGTGGACAGCACATATAACTAATACTGAAGTTCTTAGAAAGATGAAGAAAGATAGGGAAGTTATTAATACAATGAAGATAAGAAAGCTTCAGTATCTGGGACATCTCATGAGAAATGGACAGAGATTTTACTTATTGAAGTCCATACTACAGGGAAAAGTACTTGGATAGAGAGGAGTTGGGCGACCGAGAATCTAATGGCTGAGAAATTTAAGGACCTGGTTTGGCATGAATACAACTGACTTATTCCGTGCAGCAGTACAGAAAGTTAAAATAGTCTGTATGATATCCAACATCCGAAACGGATAGGAACTATCAGAAGATGTTGATAATAGTGGTTACGATTATGGCATTAATTTACGAGTCGTTCTCGTAAAAATTCTTATATAAGGCAAACGTTGTACACTTTATAAAACAAATTCTATTTATATTAAACTCATTTTTATGATCTTTCATAGGCCTCTGTGAGAATTTGACTTTTGCCTTTAGAAATAGAATCTCCTTCCATTCGTGTCAATCTTCAAACTTTTAACAATCAGTAGTCTATTCGAAGCATTGAAAAACTGATATAAATGGCTGTAATTGTTTTGTTAATGCCATCGGTTTACAATTTTGTTACTATAAACCTTAATATATTGAGTACGAGATTATCTACTTAACTAAAAGAAAAGGGATTTGAAGTGTTCCTTTTAATTAATTAAACGTACCATTTTATTATTATAACAATAATTTATTAAATATCATTATTTCACTAACGACTCGGAACACAAAGTTTTTTATGGGTAAAAAACGTAAAGTTTTACCTTATAACCTTAACCGGTTTTCGCTTTTAAAAAGCTTCTCTTTTTTCTTCTTTTGAGAAGCTTTTTAAAAGCGAAAACCGGTTAAGGTTATAAGATAAAACTTTACGTTTTTTACCCATAAAAAACTTTGTGTTCCGAGTCGTTAGTGAAATAATGATATTTAGTTAAGTAACGGACACGTCATGGACAACGAAATCCAAGAAATAATTTATTATTTTGATTGTTATTGTTCTTCTCTTTTCTTCTTCTTCTTCTTCTTCTTCTTCTTCTTCTTCTTCTTCTTCTTCTTCTTCTTCTTCTTCTTCTTCTTCTTCTTCTTCTTCCTCTTCTTTTTCCTTTTCGTTTTCTTCTTCTTACAATTGTATTAAAGCTTCTAGTGAGATTAGGTAGCAGAAATTCATGTAAACAGTTATTATTTGTGTAACAGAGGACTGAAGATGGGAATAAATGTTACCCAAAACTTTGACAAAAATATTTCAGTATGTGTCTAATAATTTGAGTGGCCTTCATTAAACCCTTTAGTTTTTTATTCAACCCACGGTTTTCTTAGTAGTAAATAATAATATTATTATATTTAATATATAAGTACTGTGCAATGATTAATTTAATATGTTCCTTTTTTAAAAATATGGAGCAGATCGAGTTCGACAAATTCCACCAAAATTCACCTTGTAGGCTTACATAAATAATAAATACAAAAGTTTAGTACTGTAAATAGTACATAAATATGTGCCTCTATCTAGTGGTTTTATAGGGTAAACAGTTTATCGCATTCAAGGAAATATTTCAATTAACGTTTTTAATAGGATTTAATATCCTCCGTTACGTTCTAGGTTATAAATACGCAGCATTTCTCCTCTGTTTTGCTTTCTTTGCAAATATACTTCACTCGAATGGACCACACGTTTGTAAAAGATGGACTTAATTGAAGAGCGATGTAACACACGTTTTCTCGTGACAGATACACGTTGGCGTAATGAATCGGAAACAAGCGGGGGGAGGTCCGCTACCTGAAAGAGCAGTTCAGTTACCTTAGTGTTCCGGTTGGGTTTAGATTAAGTTAGTCTTAAGTTTCGTTACAACCAAAGAACCTACCTCAAACTCACCAGCTTACCATTCACCAACCGGGTCCGTTCCCTGCCTTACGGGTGACTTTGTCCTCCCCTTTTGCCGGTTTTACTAAAATACTATTACTTTTTTTTCTTAAAATAATCTGTTAAAATACCTTTATTTTATATTTATTAAGACTTAACCTATTTCTAAGACTTTCGCGGCAGTTGACATTAAGACCCGGGTTATTGTGCCGTGGTTTACTATAGTTATCATTCTCACAGATGTCTGAATATTTGAATATTAGAAAATTCTCACAGACATACTTGAATATTATTTCCACAGCACTGAGGTTCCTGACGAGCACAGTGGCAGTTGTATTAAAAACTGTGTTTCACTGAAGATGGTCTTCCAGTAGTGAGGCCGAAACGTCTGACATATGTCAGAACGATAACTGATCGCGACCCAACAGCCTGGATTTTAATTTCAACAATTTATCAGCTGTTTTCACTGAAGGATGTGGACACTTGATATCATACGCTGTGTAAAATATACATAAATATACGCTGACTGAGTATACTAAAACAAAAAAAATAGGCAGTCATTGAGGACTGCCGACAGAAGTGAAAACTTAAAACTATGAAATAACAGTGGTTTTTTTGGATATTCAAATTAATTGTAGTATCAAAAATTAAAATTTGTTGTAAATTAAAATCTTTAACATCAGTCTGGTTTTCACATCTATCGGCACTCCGAGCAACAATTATATACATTTTTATATGGTTTACTTATTAATCAAAACATATGATGGGCTGCGCAAGCCCAGTGCAAAATATAAATACAACTTAATTGACATAATCCAAAATTTCGATAATATAAGCTAATAAAAAATAATTTTGAATTAGTAACCATATTTTCAAAATTCAACACACAAATCTAAAATTATTATAAAATTTTATAGAAATTTTAATTTTAAAATCCGCGGCAAAAATACTATCGAACAACTAGAAATTTGTTTTGCCACGCTAGTAAGATAACTCCTAAGCCACTATGAAATACTCATTGCATGATGTATGGCAGAGGTCAAATATCAAAAATAAAAAATAAATAATATCAAATTTTTAAACGGAAATATTGATACGAATATTGGAAATATTTGAAAATACATGCTTTGTTTATGTTATTCATTTTTCTATATAAAAATATTAACATATTTAGTACTCACTTTTGTACTGCACAGTGATCCTACACTTGAACATTTAAAATAATGATCAAACTAAAACACAATTTAAACAATGCACAGTATACACACATTAAACTTTCCACGTAGTCAATTTAACTTTACTTATATACATATACACAGCACTAATGTTAAAATCTTACAATAATAAAAAAACTATTAAAAATACATACTTCGACATTAGACATGACGAAAAACCCTAAGTTAACAGCCAGACGGACAAATAACAATTATGTAAATATCATATAATATAGTATAAGTAATTAATAAGAATAAAAATAATGTAAAATAGATCATAAGTATTGCGTTAATACGGAAAGCCGAAATCGCGCTAGGGATCGATCACGCGATAGCAAATTCGGCAGTGTAAGAAACTCCAAAATAAAGTACGTAAACGATAAAAGTGTGTTAAATAGTATAAATAGTATTACAATTGTATAATATAATTGTAGTATAATAGTATTACACACAAGTATAATCTATACTTTCACTGCTGGCCACGCGCAACACGTCATACTTATAGCTACAGATATCATGTTAGCATTAGCATGTCGGTGACGCGAACTCATAAGATTTTACCCATCCAAAAATCGCCCAACGTGCCTATAGAAGTTTTCACTTCAAAAATTAAAAAATTACTGCTCAATTGAAAAAAAAGATACAGTACCGTTTACCAAATGGTAAAAGCTTAAGAGCATGATAATGTCTTTCAGCCGCCAGCCAAATGCAACATTATTATGGTTACTAACTGACTGATTGTTTCTTTTGCGCAAATGTTTTTTGTCCTATAATACTTTGACTGCCGTGGACGAACCGCAGGCGTCGTATCTGCATGAACGGTAGACGCGGTGAGACCGGACGTTCAGTTATACAATCAAGCGGTGGCAAATGATCGGGATACTCGGGGTACACGAAGCCATTGGATCTTGACAAGTTGGGTATATTCTAGAGTGCTAGGGATCTGCAACACGTTTCGCACACTTTGAAGGTAGCTACATCGTCGTCGGGGAACTCAGCAGCCAGTATGTGTTGACTCTTCTGCGGCGGTGGTCGCAAATCTCTTTCGAACCATAAGCGATCGCACACGGAGCAGGCGTAACCGAACTCGTTGTCGTCGAATCGTTTCATGAATTCCGCATCTGCTGCTATCTCTTCAATCTGCTGCTATCTCTTCAGTTTTCAAGCGTTTTGGCGATACCGCTTGTTTTGGTAAAAAATGTTTGTAGCAAAAGTAATTAGTAAACTGTGTGTGTTTTCAGTTCCGATAATACCGGACTACCTGTACACGATAGACAGCAGTAAGACGTGGGAGAACACGGACGCTAAGGGCAAAGATACGCCCACTTCAATCACGGACAGGTACTGCTCACTGCAACATACATCGAATTCTTATTTTATTTTAATAAGCATAAAATTATCAGATCAATTAAGCAATTCTAATATCCACATAAGCGTACTAAGTATATGTCAATAATGATACAGAAATTTTCTACATACTGTGTGTGTGTGTGTGTGTGTGTGTGTGTGTGTGTGTGTGTGTGTCCGCGCGCGCGCGCACGGGGTGTCCTCTTTTAGAGGTGAGCGACAAATGCTGTCGCATATGTCCCAACAAAAAAGAGGGAAAGTAAAACAGAGAGAGGAGAGAAACAGACAGAGATTGATAGAGAGGTAGACAGAGGGAGTGAAATTCTTATTTTTGGGTAGACTATTCTAATTTTGTTTTTGAAACTTGTGAAATTTATAGTAGATTTCTATAACTTTAAGAAGATGCTGTTTGGAATTTGAGATGTGGTTGAGGAATCTGTTGTTTTGTTTTGGGAAGATGTGGGAGTTACATACGCGCGCGCGCGTGTGTGTGTAGAAAGAGACGTGAAAGAAAAAGACCTCTTTTAAGAGTGCCTCTTTCAAGTAAGGATATTAAGTGTTTGATAAATTTACGCGATGATAACCCATTAATTTTCGATGGTCTATAGGTGGCGACCAACAGGGAGTAGTGTCGTTCCTTTACTTTTGCTTAAAGTTGCTCACACTTCAAAATCTGCAAGCGGTTGAATCATACGTCTGTTAATATATTCTGTTCTATTGCAGAGGTTCTCAGCCTTTTAAAATTTACACTCCTCTTTAAACGATTATATAAATCTACGCCCCAACCGTACCTTAAAATTTGTGTGTGTGTGTATGTGTGACTAGCCAAAGATGTCAGTCAATCATCAGTTTTTAGAAATGTTGATGACAGTAGTGCAGATATAAAAAGTTAAATGCTTCGAATAATATATTTTTTAAAAAATAATTTTTTTAAGAGTTTCTTGTATTTTTAAAAATAATTGTTCTGAAAGTGAAACTGTATTGTCTCCCAAGTTAAAGAAATGAAAGATGGGACGCGCCTCCCAGTTTCAGAACCGCTGTTCCATTCCATAAACGTACATTAAACATTGTGTTCTAACATAATATGTTTATGTTTGCAGGTCGGTTTTGGAACAGCTTGTGGACGAAAACGTTCCGGTGAGCGTGCTGTTGTCGTCCAAAGCGTTGGTACAGCTGGGGATGAATCCACTGGTCGGACTACTCACCAAACAGTGCGGATACCATCTACCGCTCTTCGTCGGGTCCATCAACCTACTTGTTGCCGCGCTTTGTGAGTATCTACGCTAATTCTATGTAACTACCTATTCTCCGGCCGATGTCCGGTTGTTAACAATTTTACTCTTGGGAGAGTGGCAGGAGCGAGTGGGTGACAGAAGACTTCGCGTTGGGCCGATGTCGTATCAATTTATCCACAAGATTCTGATGAACTGTGTAGCCACTGTTTGGCCAATTGTATCAACAGAATCTACACGACATGAAAAGGGTGAGGATAGCTAATGTCTACTAAAGAGTGTCTTCACCAAGTTTGGTAATCCTCACAGAAGAATCCCTAGATCTTCAGATCAAGAGTTTGGCAATCGGCATGTAGTACTCTCTTTTGAAAGGCTCTTGGAAAATACATTTTATTACAAACAAAAAAACGTTCATGCCTGTTGACTTATTCTAACTCTTTTCACATAAATACCAATCAATTTGCGGCTACATTATGCGGCAATTGTTGTGTTCCTTCGAACGATTTTTAACTTAACCTAGTGTGAATATTTGGACGTGAATTTCTGTACTGTCTTAATTTCTTTCTTTTGCAACGGGGGGGGGTGTTGTTCTTGTAACAGCGTCGGATAACATCATGGTAATAATGACTTTCTGCTACTTTGCTAGCAAAGGCACGGCAAGAGTAGTTTTGTAAACTGAACCATCTCGATGTCTATGCGCACTGGTTTCTAATGCAGTGTCTCTCTCTAAGCACTTTTTCAAACCCTTTGTCCTCGTTGATCAAAATAAAGTTTGTCTGGACGTTTCTTAAACACGTCTATCGTTTTACAGCTGCAGAATTTCAATCTTCCTACTACAAAATTGTTATACAAGCTGACAGAACGCCATATAGACATAGACAATAAACATTATATTAAAATACTTATTAAAAGTCAAATATTCGCTTGCGAAGCCGCGGGCAACAGCTAGTCTGTAAATAAAGCAATTGTACCTATGCGGCAGATAACTCTGATGTAGTATTCCTGTTTTTTTTCTGGTTAGACTTTTACAGATGGCTGCTAACGAGACGTTGCAAAAATGCAATATACATGAAGTACTCTAAAGAGCCGTCAAAACTGGACAGAAAAATTGCTAATGGAACTTGGACAAAGACGAAGGCAAATTAACAAAGGACAATTTTAAGAAACTACGTGGAATGAAAAAGTGCAAATCAAAGAACTAGAGTTTGTAAATATATTTGAGGAAAATACATCAATACCGCGTTGTAAATAAAACTAAGAAGAAAAGTTAAGGATTAAAAAATGCAAAATTACGCTACACTTAACAGTTATTTAGACAATTTCATTAACAATATCAAGGAATTTAATAATAGTTCCGTTTTCCGATTACAACACAAATTTTATTTTTCTTAGCCCGAAGTTTTTCTCAATTAACGGTAAGGCATCTTCAGTGGTTTAATTGAGACAGGATGGGCTTTTTCGCAGAATGAGCAAAACGATTCGTGTTAAAAAAAACACGTGTGTAAATCGAAAAACAGTTGTCATTAATAGTTACTACCAAGACAAGTCATGAACGAATATTAAAACAAAATTATAACAGATTTATTCATCACAGATGAATTCGACACTCTTATGAAGGTCTCTAAACTGTACACTCTTTGATAGAAACCATAACAGAGATTTAAGAAAAGAACAAATATAGTCACTATCCCTAATAACACAATAAGGAATTGACAGGACTACCTTCGAAGAATATAGCAGGAAAGATTGCCAGTAGATTATAGACCACTAGGAACAATAGATGTAGTCTCACATAGACTTCCGCGACCGGTGGCTGTTCTGTTTTTGAAGTCTTCTTCCGGCAGAGACCGAGTCAAAAATGTCTTGTACGACAACGTTTTACACATACTACAATGGAAATCCTCAGGCCTATGTCAAAAACAAAACAATACATGTAGATAAGTATAGGAAACAATGCAGTCCTAATGAAGATAGGAGTTAACTTCTCTCTCTTAACTTCTCTTTGGAAGTTAGGAGAAGAAGACGTAAACGATGACGAAGATTTAAAATATTACGACAATTATGATGATACTGACGAAAATAATACGTTACACGTTTTATAGACAAAAGTATAAACTTACGATAATAAAACAAATAAAATGGTAAAATGCTGAAACTGCACTACGAAATATAAGGGAACTAAGCACGATAGGAAAACAGGAATTGGAGATTTGAGAAAACAAATCTTTGTCTAGAGCACAGCACAACAGAGCAGCAGAGATATACGCAAAGAAACGTTCGATGGAAACCGTACAGGCAGATATAACGAGTAAAGTAGGAACGGGAAAAAGATGAGAAAAAAGAAAGAAACTGTCATTGTACATAATATCGATCGCGGTGACTACAGAGTCTCCTAATAATGTCACTAAACAGGACAGGAATTATGTAGAGAAGCGGCTAGCGAAAACGAGAACAGAATGACGAAGCCATAAGTAAAACGAAATTTACGTTTTGAAGATACTACTGGTGACCCCTCGTCTGCACGCTGGACTGGGGACGGGTGACATCTGTCATCTGAACCCGTTCATTCTGCAGTGCCCACCGATTGCAACAATTTAAACACTAAAAATGAAACCTTTCTCCCCCGCCTTCTCAGTTAACTGGTTGGCGGTTGTCCATTCCAGTTTTAGGGACCTGTCGAATGTACCAGACCTATGTTTATCTACAGGCAATTGGCCTCGACCCTGATGCTGCAGTCATGCACCGGGTGTAAAGACGCCCCGCTACTACTGTGCTACATGCTACATGGTGACAGCCTTTCAAAAATGGGAACTAATAATGAATGACTTATTATATTGGGAGTTAATTGTACTGTACTAAAATCTTAATCTGCATATGTGCGCGTTCGCGTGTGTGTTTATATTTATATTTACACTCACACTCATCCTCATCCTCTGTCCCTGTCTGTCTATCCGTCCGTCCGTCTGTCCGTCCGTCTCTCTCTCTCTCTCTCTCTCTCTCTCTCTCTCTCTCTCTCTCTCTTCTCTCTCTCTCTCTCTCTCTCTCTCTCTCTCTCTCTCTGAGTTTATACACATACATTCATACATGACATGTACAAAGTATAAACAAAAGTATTTTGTATTTTCAGTGTTTGCGTTTGGAGAAAGTTATGGGGCGCTGTTCATAGCAAGAAGCCTGCAGGGCGTAGCATCAGCGTGCATTGGAGTTTCCGGTAAGCTCATGCAGTATTTGCTTATCTAACGTAGATAACAAAGACCATCGAACACGTTATTATACACGTCTTCGAAAGTTTTAATATTGTTTGTATTGTTACTAGTCGATATCAGTTCAGGACAGACTAGAACCTACATTATTCGCTTGCACGAATAAGATTAGATAAATAATTTTAGTTCACCTGACCTTCAGGTTTCTCATAGTGAGTGACGACGTGGTCACTGTGTGTGTTTCACCGGGAAGAAAGTCATCCCGTATAGAAATGGGATCTCAGTTCGGAACGTTTATTTCCGTAAGGTGCCGCAAGGCTGAGTTTTGCATCCAGGTATTGAAGCCAAATAATTTCAGTAGTCACCTGAAATTAATAATTAGCATATTACGGCTTTACGTTTCTTTTAATTACAATATTATTCATTAACTTTAAATTTAACTACTTTCTCTGGGTGTATCTTAATTTTTCCTGCTACTCTACACGTGTAATCATGTTTGTAATTAGGCCTATATTTACAAATGGATTTAAAAGAAAAATTGAAATTGAAATCGAAATTCATGCTGCTAGTACTCTGAAAACAAAATTATGTAGTGTCAGTACGAAGTGAAAATTTAATAACGGCTTTTGTTACGTGACGCCCAAATTTTTAAATAATAATTAAAGACAAAAGTAATCATATTTGCCACGCACATCCAATAAAACACGGTATGAATTTTGAAAAATCACTGCCAAAAACACTGTGTCTCTGAAATTCGAATAAATTAGTTTCAATTTAAAGAAAAATTATAAATTAAAAATTGTAACACGAGTGTATTTTTTCGTTTATAAATAATGTAAGCACATTTTTATTTTAAGATAGCTACATGAAAAATTGTTCTCTGTAAATAAAATTACTTGCTTGAAAAGTTATGTTATGTTTCTTAAACGTAGCTACAGATTTTTGAGAAATTGTAGGAACTGTTCGAAAATAATTAATATATTTTTGAAATTTAAGAACATTTAAAAAAC
Source organism: Magicicada septendecula (assembly GCA_034769895.1). Classification (NCBI taxonomy): domain Eukaryota; kingdom Metazoa; phylum Arthropoda; class Insecta; order Hemiptera; family Cicadidae; genus Magicicada; species Magicicada septendecula. The sequence goes on from CM068373.1 coordinate 464,802,503, forward strand.
AGTTTTTATCAAAAATGAGTTTGTTGCAAATGTATGCTGATATAATATTTTCACTAAATTTTTCATGCTCAAAATGTTGAACTCTCCTTTTTTACGCTCTTTTTGCTCCTTATGCTATCAACCTAATTTTTTAATGTAAAATTTAAAAAGTCTTAAATTTTGTGGAAAAGTAGATTCGCTTGTATACAGATTTACAAATCTGTAATTTAAATTTATTTTTGTAACAATTCAGTAAGCCGTACAAACAAATAGACTACATTACCTCATAAAAGAAAATTAGTGAAACGTTGGTAAAAAAGTAACTTACTAACGATTTTCCTTTGTAAATTTTTGTTTCTTAAGCATATAAAGAGCGAAATTGTTATATTTTACATTCTCAGTCATAATATAATAAATACAATTTTCAAATAAATATTTATTTTAGTAAATAAAAATTATAATATTAATAATCAACAACAATAATAATAATAACTGATACTACTAAATAACAATTAAGTATTTTACATTCCACTGGTACACTTTAAAAAAATGCCTTGTGTATTCTAAAATTTGCCTGTATTGTTAACGTCACCTCTTAAAGTCGGCACAGTATAGGCCCTAAGGACTAAAGCTTCTTCTGTGAGTAACTAAAATGATGGTTGTACCATTTATTTTTAAGATTGGTACTAAATAGTAATTGGTATTTGGGGTACTCTGTCTCCAAGTAGTAACATCAAAATATTATTGATATTATTACAGTTACTGTAACTACTGTTACTTGCAATTATTACTTAATTTTCACTAGGGCAAACCTGACAGTGCAAATACGTCTTTAGTTATAATAGCCCCTATTATAGGAGTTTCTTGTTTTGTTTTTTTTAAATAAAGGTTTTGAAAGTGGAACTGTTTTGTCTCTCAAGTTAACAAAATGACGGAGCCAACGCACCTCCCCTTTCAGAACTGCTGTTATGACCTAGTGCATTAATCCTGCACAACCCTTGAGCAGGAGTTGCGTATGAATGCATTCTGTTGAAATGTTGGGAAAATTTTTTTTAAATTGTGTTTAGGATTTTCACCCAGTGTCATTTATCTTTCTGTAATTAAGTGTATTATTATTATGAATAATATTATAGACTATAGAATATATTAATGTTTTAGTGGATGGTTAGTGAGGATCGGTCAATAATACAAATTTTAGCTATTTTGCGTCGACGATTCGACAATATTTATTGTCATCTTCAGGACCTGTGTATGAAATACAATAGAAATATCAAACATAAGGAAACAATTAAATATTTGGGTGAAGGTGTTGGTGTATGTGAGTGTGTGCGTGCGTATGTATGTATCATTTTATATGTGAAGACTTATGATAGTTTGTTTACATCTTCAAATTATCCTCACTAACCATCCACTAAAACATTTATTGATTGACGGTCACTAAAAATTAAGGATAGAATATTTTATTATAGGCCCAACTTGCACTCAACGGGCAGTAGCATATAAGGGACATCTAGAGAAGTCCGATAAGGGAGCAATAGGGTCCATCCTTAAGTAACACGCTAAGTGGTTCCAGGGTGGATATCAATCTCTGAATTAGAAGTGTTTTTTTTTTTGTCACACAGCAGGGGATGGACGATTTCCCGTGACGGTGCATAAAGTATATTCTGCCTCTTGAACAAATAGTTACAATTATTATTACATTATTACATTTTACTTATATTTTCGTCTCATAGGAAATGAGTTGACTATGTTAGCAGTTCTAGAATTAAACACTGAATGTTTGACACAGACCTACTTTAAAATTCTTTGCGCCGTTGAAGATAACAACTGACTGACTGGAGGAAGGTAAGATTGATAAGCTTAATCCCGTGACCGTACTTCCTTCCTCTTCTGCCAAGATAAGTAGTTCACCAGTTTACCTAAAAACGCTAAGTGAAGCTGAACAGACCCTCCACCGAGCTCAAACCCTCGTTTCTCTTAATAAAGACAAGAAATATAACCGTAGCTACTTAGATAGAAAATGTTGTGTTGGTTTTATATGGTATTATGTAGTTTTATTCCTTCATGAATAGAAATAAGTGTGCAGTAGATTAGTTTAAATAAATATGAAGCTACTGGATAAAACGGTGATACACGTGAGGTTTTGAGTTCATAACATGAACACTTGGTCAAAACAGCAAAATTTTTAGATACCAAATGTTTCCCTCCCACATGTTTCGTTCAGTCTACTATGTGACATACTCGGTCACTCTGTAACGTATGTTTTATCTAAAGGTCCTTAATTATGAAACCCACGATTGCTTTGCAGGTATGTGCCTTGTTGCTGAACACTTCACAACAGAGACCAGCCGCAGCAAGGTGATGGGCTTCGTGCTGGGCAGTGTCGCGCTTGGAGTTCTGCTCGGTTATCCGTTTGGCGGCTTCGTATACGACTTCTTCGGAAAGATGGCCGCTTTCCTGTCAATAGCTTTATTGGTGCTCGTCGATTTAGGTAAGTCTGGCCCTATTTCCGTAACAGTTACTTCAAAATACTATACACATTTACCTCACGTTAGTTAGTCTGTGAAATATAATCTTCTACAAAGAAATATAATATTGTCATCTTTACCAAGCCTCTCCGAAATATCTCTTTTCCTAAAACTTTTATTGGTCTCAAAAATTATTTTTATGCTACTATTCTGAGTCCTTCCATAAAGTTCGCATAGTTGAATTCTTTTTATTACTTTCTGTGAAATTATTATTTTTTGTTTACTTTACTAAACAAACAAATTTGGAGACTACTGTTAAATTTTAATAGGCTCTACTATACCAACTTCTTGAATAGTCAGTTCTATTATTTCGTTTTCAGGTCTTGACAAAGCATATTTATAAAGTAAGCATATAATGTTTAACATTTAACGTTCGTTATAAATGTTAGTTTTCCGCAATAATTAGTCATTATGGTATTAATCAACCCGTCTGTCATTAATTCTGAATATTATTAATTTTCGTATCATTAATTATTATATTATTATTGCATTATTATTATTAATTATTTTAAAAAATTAAAGCCAGATTTTTGGTATTCTCAATTACAAAAAGGAAACTTAAATAAATCTTAATAATTCCTTATTATAATTTACAAAAATTATTTAAAATCTATTTAAACTATTTATATCATGTGTTCCCCATATTTTTTCATTTCTCTTCTTGCTTTATTTATGAACTAATATCAGTGTATTAAATCATTAGATGCTGCAATCATCTAACTACTTTTTACTTTTTTAGAATAAGACATCATATTCCTTTGGTCTTTATTTTTTTTAATTTTTCCCTAGGTTTCGTCTCCCCCCCCCCACACAAGTCTAAAGTTCCAAAGTGAACGAACTTTAGGTTTAGGTTTTTCCTTTGACATAATATTTGTGTTTTGGTAGAATGTTGACCTTGACTGGTAATGATAGTTTTGTTGGACAGTTGTAATTACTATATTGGTAAATAATTTTTATTTGTAAGTGTTCAATCAAAACAGAATTATTTTGCAAGACAGCGAATCAACATTGGTGAGGAAGCATTATGGCCGAAACGTATCTAAGAAAGAGTGAATTCCTTGATAGTAATTTTATATAATTTTACTTTATATAAAATGTTAAGCGAGTTAAGCGAAAATGTTTACTTAATGATGTTAAGCGAGTTCTGAGTTTCAACTGGATAGTCTGGCATCTATCTGTCTATCTGCCTATTTGGGGTACGACCCGTGACAACTTCTGAATGCGTCTACCGATTTTCGGAAATCTTGGCACACCTTTACCCCACATAGGCCTATTGTTTTCGAGATTTATCGCCCAAAAATAGAGGGCAGGGGAAAATGTGAGGAGTGAAAAAGTTGAAATATGTTGCCAAAATCCATGTGGGACATAGAATTAAAGAGACATTCAACAACCAAAATTTAAATATAGTGTTTAGTTTTTGACATTTAAAAATTTTAGGGATACCAAAGCCCAAAAAACGAATCACAATTTTGGTAAAATCGCAAAAACCTATGTGGAGTATCAAGTAAACGAGAATTAATGTCAAAATCTGAATATAGTGTTTACATTGTCCCAAAAAAAGGGACGAAAATTTGAAAATACTGTAATGTTAAAATCCATGTCAGACGTCAGACTAAAGGGAATTTAAACGGAAATCCGAATGTAATGTTTACTTTAAAAATTTTACAACTTCAGGTGCACCATGAGACAAAAATAGAAATCAAAATTTAAAAAAAAATTGTTAAAGTCTATGTAGGGCATCAAATTATCAAAAATTTTTAATCAAAATTCAACCTACCATCTTCAGTAATTTCACAAAGTAATCTCTCAAGAACCATCGCAAATTTAGAACCCCCTTCAAACTGTTTGTAATCTGTGTTTCCAAAAAACGTTGCATATTGTTATTAATCATATACGTACACTTGTGAGAAGTATTAGATATATTGGAAACATAAATCAACTTAAAACTGGGATTAAATTATTGTTGTTTAGGCATTGTAATTATTATATATATCCCAACTTCCATTGTAACCTATCGTAGCATGTAAGTTCTAAATTTCTCGCAACCATTGCTTCCGCTACGTCATCTCGCCAACTCCTCCGTGGACGTCCTCTTTTCCTCCTCACCGGTGGTATCCATTCCAATATTTTGCGGGGCCAGCTGTTATCTTCCATTCTCTTTACATGCCCAAACCAAGTCAATTGTCTTCTTTCTATTGCATCTATTATTGTCCTGTCAATATTCATCTCGGCTCTAATAGTCTCATTTCTAAACCTGTCTAATTTTGATCTTCTACAACTCCTCCTGAAGAAGTCTATTTCCGCTGCCATCAGTTTTTTCTTATTTACGTTTGAAACGTTCCAAACTTCTGCTCCATACAGGATTACACTTTGCACCATGCTATTATATATATATATATATGTTTCTTTGTATTTCTTGTTATACTTCTTTCCCATAGAAGAGAATTCAACGTTCTTATAACGGTTCGCCCCTTATTAACACGTTCTTGAATTTCATCTTTGGTGCTTCCTTGTTTATTGAAAATAACGCCTAAGTATTTAATTTTTTCAACACCTCTTACTGTGTCCACATCCAATTTGAAGTCCTTAACTTCTTCGTTGCCCACTATCAGGTACTCACATTTTGCCATGTTCATCGTCAAACCAGCTGCATCATATTGTAGTTATAACAGGAGCTGGGTACTATAGCCGCCTTTTCCAAGGGCACTTAGCCGTGGGCAGCCCCCTTAGTAACTACGACGGGGAAATCGAAGCAGTTCACGCTGCCATTGATGAACTGGAAAAAATCACTCCCCCTTCAAAAGCCGTGATCCTAGTCGACTCGCAGGCCGCAATACGCAGTCTATCACGGAACTCTCAAACCGACTGCCAAAGAACTATCGACTGTAGAAGGAAACTGGAGACCCTGGCGAGTCGAGGGTGGATCCTAAAACTCCAATGGATACCCAGTCATGTCAACATCTGGGGCAACGAGGAGGCCGATAAACTGGCCAAGCAAGGCACAACCCTACCCCAGCCTAACCGCCCGCAGTCCCTACAATCTTCCAAAGCTCAAATAAACTCCGCCGTCAGCATATGGAATAAGCGAAGACTATCTGAGGCGGCCGCCGGTAAAAAATGGGAAAGCCTCGTCACCGAGGGTCCAATCAACCCCAGCCTCCCTCGTGCAGTGTGTGTCGCCAACTTCCGACTAAAAACCGGACACAACTATCTCGCTTCACATCTGCACCGCCTCCACGCGCTGCCAACCCCTGAGTGCCAGCTGTGCGGCCACGCGACGATGGACGCCGACCATCTGAGAGACTGCCCGGCCTTAGACCACACCCCGTCCAACGAGGACACCGAGATCGCCGAAGCCCGACGCTACTGGTCAGCGCGTCGCCTAATGGCTCAACAGCCAAGGGTGGGCGTTGGCTAGTAAGTATATTGTAGTTATTAAGTTAACTAAATAACTAGTACTGTATTGTCAGAATGTCGGCTTGCTGGGTTTAAGGCTGTGGTCCAAAGTTGTTTCGGCCGTGCCTTCGTCTACGTCAGTGACCACAGTACCGTGTTTAAGGCTCTGTCAGTGTGTTGCAGCCTTCTGCACTGAAGATCGCCGTCGAAACGTTTGCATCCAACAACTTTACACCACGGCCTTACAGCCCCCCCCCCCCCCCGGCTGCCGAAATTATAACGGCATTGACGCAGTCCGTAAAAGTCTCAGACAGAACTAGCACTTTAGTTTGGAATTTTAAATTTCTGTTGTATGATTATCTGTTTTACAATAAATTAACCTGATAATAAATACATTAAATACATTATTGGATGAAGTACATTTATTATGTACAAATTTTGATATTAAATTAGGTAATTTTCTAATTATCAGAAAAATCACGAAAATTCCGATTACCTACTAATTTTTTGTTTAGTAAAGTAACAATCATACAATAAAATACAATAAACGTTATAAATTCCAAACAATCGGATTTGTGTTAAAATTGTCTTAGTCTGACTGGATTTTCTATATTGTTTTCAAATTTTTTAATCCAATTTTTGAGTTACAACTCATAAATTTTAGACTCGTGTGACTCGCAGACGTCACAAAATTTGAAATTTTCCAAAATTATGACTACATTTAAACTTTAGTTAAAACTTTCTTTAATTTGATACGACCCACGAATTTTTGAGATTATATCAAAATTTAGCCTCCGACGTCGACCGATTTTGAATTTTTGAAAAACGAACATTAAATTCATATTTTTTCTACTCCCCTTTGTATGTTTGCAGTTGTTTTTTTCAAAATTTGGACCCCTCACATTTTTGCCTCCCAACCACCTTGTTTTTGGGAAGCTCAAAATCAAAAACAGTAGGGTTCTGTAGGATAAAAGTGTGGACTCGTACGCCAAGTTTTACGAAAATCGGTTGGTGCGTTCAAAAGTTTCGTGAGACACACCCCAGATAGACAGACTAATGCCTAACTGTAGAGTTAAAACTGAGAACTCGTTTCGCTCGTTCAAAAATCCGTGAGTTTCATATGACCTGACTTTTATTACAAATCTGTAAAAGAATAGGAATACTATACATATTAATTTTAAAAAGTGGGGCTTCCTGGTCGGGTACAAGCTCTCGGTGAGCAAGTTGTAAATAAAGGATTAGAGTTTGTATCTTGTTGATGCACATGCTAATTCGTCTATACTAACGAGATGATTACGAAGTTAAATTAATTCGAGTGTTTCATTATCGTAACAATGGAGTAAGGTAGGCCCGGCTCCAGGCAGGGGCGAACCGTGCCACCGCCAGGGTGGTAGATTCCGGGATGTTAAGTTTGAAATTGAAAGTGAAAATGAAAACCAAGTGCGAACATTATACTCGTATACTGCCGGGCCAAGTGACGCGCCAAATGTCGGTGTCGCTCTAAGAATTTTGCTAACATTACCTGTGACAGTGGCAAGCGGAGAAAGGACTTTTTCGAAGCTCAAACTTATTAAAACTTATCTCAGATCGAGTATGTCCGAGACTCGCCTGAGTGGTCTGGCGACTGTATCTACAGAATATCAGTTAACTGAGTCACCTGATTACAACGGAGTCATAAAGGAGTTTGCCAGTGCAAAAGGTAGACGAGTACTTTTTAACTAATGTATATGATAAATTACTTTTGTTATATTTCAAACATAATTAATTTTAGTTAGTCTTTTAAGCCATCACATAGGCATACATTTTTATTGTCTCACGATTCCTTGTATTGTCTCTACAATTTTTTAGTGTAGCCGTTCGCCGCATCGTAAACGCGAAAAAGTTCTAGTTATTTGATAAACACAACAATGCAAACATTCCTAGTCGTGATTTGAAGGGAAACGCCGTATCTTTAGAGTAGGTCTAGTGTGCGTGAATGTGTTCAGAGTTAAAATAGGGAGGGGGGCGGCACTCATAAATACTGCACAGGGCGGCAGAAGCGCTGGAGTAAGGGATAAGGTTAATTACAGACTTTCGTTTATATTGTTTATTTAGCTTATGCAAGTCATTAGTTGAATTCACTGTTATATACACACACTGTTCAGTTAACTAGTTTATATTCCTTTTTAATCTTATAATCTGTTGATTGATTTCAGTCACATAAAGTTTAATTATTAATAAAATTTAATGTGTATGCATTTGCCGATGAGGTACCAAATTAACTAATTAACTTTGTTAGAAAATCAATTTTAAACAAACACTTTTCGTACACTTTATGTCACAGTTAATAAGTTAAATAAGACTAGGTAAAACATTCCTCTATTTTAACAAAGCAATTGTCAAGAAATTAGTCAAGAAAGTTGATTCAGATCTTTGTTTTCAGCTACTTTTATGATAAAAAAATTTGATTCTTTGCTAAAAAAAAAAAAGCTATACTTGTAATGCCAATGTCGTGTTTATACGTTGTAACTGTTTCATATGTGATTTTACACAGGTTTACAGCTATCGTATCTCAACTTAAGAGACGTGTACGAGGTAAGCTTATATTATGCAACTAATAATTCTTCTGCTTTTCTTCTACTCTTAATACCAGTGGCGGATCCAACACGGTCCCTTCTACGAAAATTCACCAAATTTTCAGTAAAGTTTACTGAATTGTATATCTAACTTTTTCCTCGCAAAATAAGGTTGGTTAACGTTTTATATATTTTACGATATAGGCCTACTTTGGTTGTAGAGCAGACAACCATTCTACTGTATTCGTATTAAAAGCATGAATTCTGTGATATTTTACTTCACGAAGATGTAAACTTCGTTGATAAAGCGTACGAATATAATCGGCTTGATGATTTATTAACTCAAAAAATGTGTGTTGCGTAGTGACAGAATTAATATTACAATAACTGATGAGTTGAATTTTAATATTTCGTATACTATCAACTGTTGTTTTATGAATATTAGAAAACACCATGTAGTTGTGTTCGAACCCTGATCATCTACGTCAGTATCCAGGCGCCATAACTAAAAATGTTCTACTTTAAAAATAAATCCCTGATTTTTTTTGGAAGAGTTATTATTGATCGAACAGGTATCATGTTTCTCTTGAGCTGTTCACCTGACGGACAATCCGGCAAGTAGATATAAAAGTTTAAATCTCTCAAATTTCAAAACTTAAATAAAAATCGAGCCACCTTTTAAATAAAGGATATGTTTTATACAAAGTTTTAATTTTTTGTACAGAAATGAGCCATAAATGCACACACATACGTGAATCACACTTTTCTTATATTTTGAATCCCGTAGATCATGAATGTACTGTAGTCTAAAGTTTTTGGATGTAACGAATGTTACATGTTGTCAGACTTCTCCAGTTCCTGCGGTTTATGAAAGTGAAGTAATAAATGATAAGAACCAACTGTGTCAGTGAGAAAGCACTAACACGGTGGCTGATCAATACAGCCGAAAAGTATGACTTTCCCGCGACCAACTGAGAGTTCGTGACGTTTTGAAGTTATCTTCCCCCAAATGCCGTTTCGAATCGATCGACTGGATTCGCCACTATTCATTTTAATAATGTCTCTCGTAAATTTGTCACATTTCCTTAAGGGTACGGTTACACGTGCGTTTTTCCCCGGCCGTTTGCGTGCGGTTGGGAAACGCATTGAATTTAACACACAGACGGCAATGAAATTGGTCACACGGACGTGGAAAAAACGCACGGGTCATCAACTCTGTGCGTTTTCAAGATCTCTAGCATCTAAACACAACTTGCTGCGTTTTTAACACGCACGAGTGTGGTCACACGGACTGTTCAAAGATGCCGCTAAAATAGCACTTGTTTAATTACTTGTTACTATGGTAATTAATTTTGGTCTTTAAATTTGGTGCAGTTGACATCTTTATAAAAAAATATGTAAATTAATAAATTTTCTTAATAAAGATTTATTTACTATAGATAACCAAGGTTTTCTTTAATATAAACACGGACGTGTCTCTGCAGTTGCGTTTTAACTTTTATATACACTTTAAACATTTATAGCCAGAGCTGTAGGGATGCGCGTTCGAGACGTTCGAACGCTGCCGTCCCGATTATAAACCGCCTATGTGACTACACTTCCGTCCGTGTACGTACGAGAAAAAATGCACGTGTAACCGTACCCTAACTGCTTGAGTGTTAATATTTATTGCGCGTGTTAAAGTACCGTCTTATCCTTTTATGCAGTTCTCAAGAGGCGTTCGCTTAGTTTCCATTTTATTTACGTTAATAAAACTGCATCTGCATCTGCATGAAATGGACTACAAATATGAATGTTAGTTTACTAGACTTACAGACTCTTGAAGCACGTTCCTTCCATCAGCAGTAAGCACAGCTTATTCGCCCCCAATAAAGGTCGGATCACACTGAAATCTGAGTGTTATAAGATTTGGTATGATGCGTTAGGGTTTGAGCTTTAATTCCACACTGACCGCTAAGTTTAGCTTCGATTTCTACATTCCTTTCTGTATTTAGCATTGTTTCTGATCTGCTCCAGTAAGGTGTATTTACTGGATACATTTTACACCTACATTTAGGTGTAGTTCGGATACACTATGACAGTTCTGAGAAGTTACCGATGTGTAAGAGGAATGAACAAATATTTGTTCCTAAGGAACTAAAAAACGGATCTGAATCCACGAAATAAACCTGAAACGAGAAACACTGGGGCATCTAGTTCAGCAGCGACTCTTGGAAGTGGACGATGACATATTTAAAACACAGCAAACATCAGTTCAACAGTCAGGCATCCGGTTCTGTTTCCGTTCTACAGTGGCCCAAATTGATTATGCGCAAGCGCTGCGTAAGCTGGCTAAGATGGGAGGTAGCCAAAAATCCGGAAAAACGTATTGCGACGTAGCAAGGCAGACATTTATGCTTCGTGAAAATCAACACATGTAAATATATGATTCGTTGTTTTCCTAAAACCTCTTCTTCTTCTTCTTCTTCTTCTTCTTCTTCTTCTTCTTCTTCTTCTTCTTCTTCTTCTTCTTCTTCTTCGCTTCACGGTCTAGGCTTACAGCCTTTTCCATCTTCAAACTGCCATCGTCTTCAGGTCTACCTACATCTCTTCTTGCTTAGGATCTATAACTGATTACCTGTTTTATTAGTCATCCCTCATCCTCTCTGCAAGCCTAGTCCTGTTGTTCATGCTGTATACGCTTAATGTTTTGTTTCCACAACGGCCACGTCTCACACAGATAGGCTGGCTGTACTGGCTGTACATTCCCTGTAGCCAGTCTTAGTCTTTCTGCTATACCAAATCGTTTGTTCTTAACTAGCCTTAGCGTTTACCTTGAGATCCGTCCGGCATTCCATACAATTATAAATAGTAATGAACTTCGTTATTACACTGTGAAGGGGCAGCCGTCTTAAGGTACCCTGACACACCTGATTTTCTGTTGCTGTTATCTCCATTAACTTTCTACACAAACCCTAAAGGCAGGGGTGCCACTTACGCCGAATCAACCGTTCTGAAGATTCTCTTCAACCCCCGTTATGGTCTTCGTTCCGATTTCTTTACGGGAGACATCGCTATACCCCGCTCTACTGAGTCCCCAAAACGTTATCATACCAAATCTTGGGTTAGTTTAGCTCAGCTTTCACTGTCAAACAGCCTTAATAGTTTACTTCTCACACCTCAGTAACAACCCCTCATTTGAAAAACCCTTCATTTTGTTCCATGTCTAAATATATTTTAAATTTCATTGTATGCATGTCTACGCCTGTGTGTTTTGAGTTTTTTGTGGTTATTATGGTTTTTATATGTGTATTTCGTTGCGCTTATGGTTCTAAAGAATTAAAACGGTTTTTTCTTTTCCTTGTGAGAATGAAGGAGATTCTTGTTGTCTGCGATGAAAAGGTGTTCCATAAGTAACTAACACCAATCTGTCGTCTCAAAAAAAATATTTATTTTTTTGAAAATATATGGAGACTTAAATTAGCAACAATAATTCAGAAATGATAGGGCGTGTCGACACAATCGATTGCGAGAAGACATGCCAGTGCTAAGGATGTAGTCCTGAAGTCTCAGTGGAAAGGAATAAGAACTGAGATATGGCTGTAAAAGTTCTCATATATAATAGTAGTGTATGTGTGAGAGAGAGAGAGAGAGAGAGAGAGAGAGAGAGAGAGAGAGAGAGAGAGAGAGAGAGAGAGAGAGAGAGAGAGAGAGAGAGAGAGAGAGAGAGAGAGAGAGAGAGAGACAGGCAGGCAGGCAGGCAGGCAGGCAAATAGACAGACAGATAGATAGACAGACAGACAAACAGAGACAGAGAAAGGGAGACACATATACAAACAAAGCTTAACAACATAACGAATTTTTCCCCCCTCATACACTGCCTACCTAGACTTAGTTTTTCAATTCGAGTTTGGAGACTAACAAACGTTTTTCCAACCTTTGTCGCGGTCAGAAACCTTTCTCAGGTCGAGTACGCCCAAACACGATGTTGGCAGACCGTGAAGTCTTTTAATGATATAATTGAAGATTTTTAACGTTTAAATTTATTTCGATATGTGATTTGTTTTAATAAGTAAACTGTTTTGATTAACTTCATAAAACACCCAAATATTTGTTTTAAAAACGAATCTGTTAACATTTTCCACTCTTGTAAAAACCTGTTACTTTTCATTGCAAATTTAACTATAAAACATTTCAGCCATAGTGTGTGTGTGTCTATGTACGTGTGTGTACACAAGTATGTAATTCAACCTAAAATCTTCGGGATAATGTTTCATGCAAATTTATGTTCTATCGAGAAGTGATGGTCAAAATGTAATACCTGTTCTCAGCTCTGTAGTTAATCGGTTTCAGAAGTCCATGCCGTCAGCCAGTTGGAGACACCTGCTCTCCGACGGGTTCGTACTGCTCACCGCCGGTGCAATATGGCTGTCGTCGTCGGCGATGGCTGTCCTGGAGCCATGCTTGCCTCTATGGCTGATGACCAACATCAAACCGCAGGTAGGTTTAGCATTCTTAGGATTTGCGACAATCGACAATTATAATCGTTCTTCAATTTTTCTATTGTATTGTATTTATTGTATGGTAACCTAAAGATACCATACATACGATTTGCAATACAATTTTTATTACTCACATTCTTAAAAACGATCGATTTCTGTCACAGACCATCGTCAGGTCATATACAGCACACTTGCGGTCACAATATCGTAAAACAGTCGCTATTTACGATATTGTGACCGCAAGTGTGCTGTATATGACCTGACGATGGTCTGTGACAGAAATCGATCGTTTTTAAGAATGTGAGTAATCAAAATTTTATTGCAAATCGTATGTAGGCCTATGGTACCTTTAGGCTATGAACAATAAATACAATACAATAAAAAATTAAAATTATAGGTACCATTAGTAAACAATAATTGTGTGTATATTAAATACATCACATTATCATTAATAATCGTTCCTATTATAACACGAATAAAACAGGGATAGGATCGGAGTCGTAGCTTTACGGAAAACAATGTTGCTACATCGTTGGCTCTGAGTGGCCCGTATATACTTCGAGCGTCTCGCAATAAGCTGCAGTATCTAGACAACGACGGCCGTCGACACAGTTGATTGGTAGGAGATCTTTTCAACGCTACGGAAAATCCTATTCCTCTTTTACTAGGGTAAACCCGATTGAAGGATACAAAACCTCGTTACGTGTCATACCTATCTTTTCATTGTGTAGTACCTATCTTTTCATTGTTACAGACATGCTTTAGCATTACAATATTGTCATGTGACCTACCGAGTTAGTAATCTCATGTTTGTTTACTTTAAAATGTTTATAATTATAAAGAGTTTTTTTTTCATATGGGAAGGAATGAGTCGACGGAGTTACTATACATTATATTACGGAACAACTGGATAAATCTACCCTCCAAGACTCAACATATACTTGGAGAGTAAAAATTTCCTCGCGGCGAAAAGCTAAACCGCTTCTCCCAAATTACCTAGCAATATGTAGTAGCAACGAGAGTTCTTTGCTTGTATATAAGCATTTAATTCCCTGATATACCAATAACTATAATGCCTATTTTTGCTCAAGATGATCTCGAAAGTTTCAGGCGGGTCAAAGAAAATATTGAGGTACATGAGGTCCGTAAGTCCTGGTTTCCGAGGCATAGCAGAAACTCTTTTAGAGGAAAAAAAGAACAATATGGTTTTAGGATAGGACGCTCTTGCATAGGCTGCGTATTTACCATACAACAAGTTATAGAAAAACAACGTGAAAAGAATTTACAAACACATATTGCCTTTATCGATTTCAACAAAGCTTTTGATAGAGTGATTAGACCAAAGTTATGACACATACTGGAAAATAAAGCTATACCACAACACCTAGTCCAGGCCATAAAGAGTTTATGTAGACACACCTCGATAATCATAGACGACGGAGAAGAATCTATCCCGAGTGAAACAAACCAAGGCGTAAGACAAGGTTGTTGTTTGTCACCATTACTTTTTAACATTTATCTATATGATCTCCTAAAAAAATGGAAAGACCAATCCCCTGACAGTATTAAAATCCACCAAAATAAAAGCTTGAAAACCATTCTCTTCGCGGATGACCAAGCTATATTCGCCACTTCAGAAGACGATCTCCAGCTAGCAATATACATCTTACATAAAATAGGAAAAGAATATAACTGTAACATATCTGAATCAAAGACAAAAGCAATGGCCTTTATAAGAGATGAACAGGTTCTGACCAAAATATATAGACAACACATGCATAGAACAAGTAAGATACTTCAACTATTTTTGACGTGACATTACTTATGATCAAGACAGAGATATAGAATATAAAGTGACGAATTTCACAAGAATGTGTGGAACGATTTGGAGAACGCTGGGAAATAAATGTAGGAAAGAAACCCAAATAAAATTTTATAAAACAATGCCAATACCTAGACTACTGTATGGTTCTGAAACTTGGGTCATAAAGAAAAAAGATGAACAGAAGGTGCAAACAGCAGAAATGGAATTTCTGAGATCAGTTAAAAGGTGTAATAGACGAGATGATATAAGAAATAAGGAGATAAAAAGTGATTTAGATATTTTTGCAGTTAATAAAAGGATTAAAGAATAAAATGGATTCAACACATAGATAGAATGGACGAAAGTAGAATACCGTAAATGGAGAAAGATTACAACCCTAGAGGCAGAAGGAAAGTTGGTAGACGTAAGAAAAGGTGGACTGTGGAATAGGAACAGGCCGCTGAAGCCTAAAACCGTTAAGAAGATGATGATGATGATGATCCGAACGTTAAGAAAATATGTAGTGCGGTATCTCTGAAAAGTGAAAGGAAAACAAACTGAGACAAATTTAAAATTTAAGGTCTGTTATTGGATAAACTGGCAAATGTACAGAGGATACTGAGATCAGAGTAGAAGCGGAGAAACCAAGAAATCCTCTGCGTTGATTAATCTGAGTTGTGCTGAAATATGAGTTATAAATAAATTGAGAAACAAACTTATGTAATAGTAATACATAATATAATATATAATACTTATGTATGTATGGCAATAGGTAAGGAACTCGTGTGGTGCGTAACGGCAGCAATGAAAAAGAAACGCTGTTATCATAAAGGATGTGCTCATTAACAGAAAACGACAAAAACCGTTCAGACTATGGCTGAATACAGCTTCAGAGTAGAATTTTAAAGAGGAAAGTAAGGTAAATAGCTGAAAGAATGCAATCGAAGTAGCGATGTGAACAGGGAACCGCACACAGGGTCAACAGGTCAAATAATGTGGCACCGAGAGATTGCGAAGCCACAGGACCCTGTTGTACAGACAGATAACTGAAGACAGTGGTGTCATGTAATCATTTGTAGTTACAACGTAAAGATGCTGAGTTAACGAAGTCAATAAAACAGTATTAGCTATTTTTTGGCGTCTTCATAAAAAATTGTTTATTATCATATATGTGTGTGTGTGTTTATGTATATTTGCTTCTGTCGAATGAGCTACACGTATGCACGAGTGTAAAGTATTTAAATATATAGGCCTGTATATGATATATATATATATATATATATATAACTTTGATCTATATAACTAATTTATAGGAGTACAGTCCATTAACCAGTCGTAAAGGGGTGGGTTCCGATAATGGTTTACCAACCGTTCTCAGCGGTTTACTGCCTTTCTCAGCCATCAAATAACGGGTAGAAAAAACCCGGAAGCCTAGAAAACGAACCACGCTACTATTCATTTCGCCCGCGTTGTGTGTACAAGCCCGCCAGTGTTTCGTACACCTCACGTCCTAAATTATAAATCTGTTACCGATGTATTCGATATAATACGTTTGAAACAAAAATTAAAACCCACAATAGCGATTCAAATTTACGCCACACAACATTAGCAGAGTTTCTGAAACATCTGTCTGGTCTGTACATATCTTGACAACTGACTTTTGAGGCGGCGCGACCTAAGCAAAAGGGAAGTAGCGCGCCCCTCCAACGACCCACACCTCTCAGTGTCGTGTCTAGAATTTGGTCTGGGGGGTCCGTGGTCGAGTCGGCTTCATACAAAAATAATTTAAGACTATCAACATTACTATCTTTAAGGTGGCTGAAAAATCTGTGATAACATCCTGAAATCAGCGCCATTAAAATAAACAATAATAAAACAATAAAAATTAGCGTTATTGAAACAGTGTTCATAATATATACTTAGTGACTGAACTGATTTTTTTATATTTCATGATTCAAACGTTTACGCTAATGCTGTGTAATAAACCTGTCTGTACATTAAGGTAAGAGTTACTACTATATTGCTACTATATGAAGCTGAAAAAATAATAAAACAGCCTACAAATTAAGAGATTAACAAAATTCGTCAACTTTTTCCGACTCTTTTGGGGGGGGGGGGTCTCTTACCGTTCGTCCCTCTGCCCCCTCTGCGTTGCTCTGCTCTAATCATACTCGATCCCTCCACCGTTTACTCTAGTCATAAAACAATCGTTAGCAGTTCTGATTGGGACGACAATAAAAATAATGAGCAAGTTGTGGAGCGGATGTTTCTTAAACAAATCGTTTTCTAAAATCAAACAATAAGTACCAAATACAACTTTCTTAAAAATAATTCCTGTCTATTGTAAAAATAGTCGCTCATAAAAATAGATATTTACAAATAAGAAATTTGTCTTACATTGAAATACAAAACAAAATCGTAGGCCTAATTGTATTTTCTACAGGAATGTGGTTTATCAGCGTGTGTAGTCACAATGCGCTCCAGAACTGATCCCGCGCGCTACCTGGCCGACAATCGTGAAGTTACATTTTTTCACTGCATTGACTTACGGGAAGAAAATCTCAATTGTCAATAAACACAGTTGGATTAGAAGCGCGTGGTCCCCTATGCTGCCATTAAATCCCTCCCCACCCCATTCAAAATTCAACCTTTTATCCATTATTTACGTTGATAAATGCGATAAACAGTTTCGAAAGTTAACAATTATTTTATTAAACTCTCAAATTACAACAAACCTATATTTAGCTTAACAGTGATTACAATGATCATAGTAGTACTTAAGCTTAGAAAATACTAATCGATCCATTTTTTTCTTAATTTTGCCTTAACGAAGTCTTGTATAATTTCTTCTAAATCGAGCGATTCAAGTATCTCGCTTTCAATATTCAACCTTGCTAACGAAGATAATCTCTCATCTCCCATACTTGAACTCAACATATCTTTAATGCTTTTTAATACAGAAAATGATCTGCAGACGATAAGCAATGTATATATTCAGAAATACATCAATCATTTTACAATCAATAATCATTTTAGGATCGACCGTGGCTTAGAGACATTGAGAAAGACAAGGAGCGGCAAAGGTGTGGTACCTGGTGTCGGAAAAGTGTAGGCGTCAAGAATAATGACATTAGGCCTAATTACTATTAAGTTACATTAGTGTGTAGAATTTCTATGAGCATTATAAATAATTAATCTAAGCTGTAATTAAACATATTAACATTAAACCCAACACTGGATTAAAATACGTATAAATTAATGTTCACTTGGAATCGCGTGGTGTTCCGAATATTCCGGTAATATGTTGAGGAAACCCCTTCGGAGGAAAACAGCAAGATCGAACATGGGACTCAACCCGAAAGTAAAGAATCATCATCATTACCACACACTCTGCACACAAACAGATAATATAACACATGTAAAGAGTGCAACCGATTAGACTTACTTTAAAGCTCTTGTGATTCTATCCGAAGGCATATGCAATTGGAACCAGTCGCTTAACGGGGCCGAGCGACTTTATTATTTAGAACCACGATAAACTTGGACTGGTATACGCGAAGTCAGAAGAACGTTTTGTAATTCTTAACTGTTGAAAAACCATTACTTTCATAATTATTATAAATCTTACTTTATTAATAGATGTGTGTAATATTTGTTAAAGTCTGTTAGCTACTACCATTTTTTACTTTTAATGAAAATTACTTATAGAAATGGCAGCTGGGAACAGTATTCATACCGGACAGTCTGGGATACCTCATTGGCACCAACTTCTTTGGCATTGTAGCTCTGCGTCTGGGCCGATGGCGCGTTGCGGTCGCAGCCATGATACTCGTCGGTGTCTCAACGTTTTTGGTAAGTAAAATTTGGGTCTATTACATTATAAAACGCATCTATGTCAAATTTTTAAAATGAGGTTTTAATACTTATGAAGTATTAATTCAGTCGCATTGTCTCTTTTTGTATTATTATATAGGAAACAAACAATTTCTATTACAGAAAAATACCTACCTTCACCTTATTTCTTACAGTCAGTTTTTGTTTTAAGAGAAACATCATTTAGAATATAGCCTTTTCCCGTTTAGAAAACCATAGTTGTCTATATTATCTTTATTTCCGCTGTTTATAAATAGTGTTTTAAAGTTTTGAGCTTCAACACATGTCCACATGAGCTTCACCACATGATTTCGAATATTTACACCAGCCTATTCTTACTTAATATAATAGCGAATTCCTTTTCCTAAAAAAGGGATTGTTTCTTTCTGGACATGTCAAATATATCTGTTTCGTCCAATTAGTACGTATGCAACATGAAAATTCGTTTCTGTTCACAGTGATTCCGGTTCGACACTATTTTCTACTTCTTCATTGGAAACAAAGTGAAACTGATATATTAGAAGATATTACAATAAATGCCTACATTTTTAAAAATATTTATTATATTTTCAAATAAAAATGTCTTTAACTTTCAATTTTAATGTTACTATTTTCAAGTATACAAAAAACTTTACATATACTATTGATCTTTGTTAGTTGATATTTTTGCTTAACCAATGATGATATGCTTTGTTGGTGGTGTTCTTTTATTGTCTGTTACAGATTATTTGTATTAATTAATGTGTTATTGAATAAATTAATATTTATTGAATAAATAAATGTGTTATAATAATAGCAAAATGAAAACGACAACACGAAAATTCAGAACGTAGTTTATTCCATTCTCTTAAAGGCATGTTCCAGTGATCAATACGTGAAAATGTTTTTAAAGAGTAACGACTCCTAGACAATTCCTTCTAAGTGTTCTTTCCACCGTTGTTGTAATCTTTTAATTTTTCATACAAGTTAAAATCTTGTAACTCTTCTCTTATTATACGGTTAAGTTTAGAACACCTTTGAGTCTCTTAAGAATGCAATTTCCGAATTTCCGAGGCCTGTATTTTAATGGTTTTTTTCGTCCATAATTCACACCAACAGGACAGTACAGGGACTGCCATAACTTTGTAAAACTTTAATTTTGTATCTCGATCTACCTTGTTTCTAAAAATACGGTTGATGTCCCACAGATCGTTTGGAACTTAGCTAACTTAAAATCAATATCATAATTCCTATCATAGCCAATATCATTTCCCAAATAATTAAAATGGCTGACCTGATCTAGAAAGTGATCATTAATCATTAATTTTGTTCTTGTTGGTTACTTGCCTCGAAATACCATTACCTTTGTTTTTATAGTGGAGATTTCCATATTGTATTGTTTGCAGCTTAAAAAGAAATCTGATGAAGCTTAAAAACAGATTTCTCTAATACAGATTCTGTAATTTGAATTGCAACCAAGTCGTCAGGAAACAACAGCACTTTCAAATATCTGTTTTTTGATATCTTAATACCATGGTTCAGTAGATGTTTCCATTTCCTTACTAGATCATCAATATAAATGTTAACACCTTGATTGACAGATATTTGTTCAGATATCCTACATTATTTTTAACAGCCATTCTTATTCCATACAGTCTTGTGTAGTTCTTATAAGTTGTGTGGGTATCCCCGTTCTTCTAATATTTGCCACAGCAAATACAACATCATAAATAAATTTAATTTAATATTTACTGCATAATAGTTGTTATTACGGCGCGCGAAATTTAAAGCAGCCATGCTTCTGAGACAACACAAGACTGTTCTACAACACAGCAGTTTAGTTAGATGTATGCCAACGTTGCATGCTCAGTTGCGCATGCGTAGTAGTAAGGAGCCTCTCTTTGCTTCTCCACCTGTCCCTAACATAGTGTTAGGTGTTAGTTAACGCTGGGCTTCCCTCCGTAGACCTGAGACATCATTGAGTCTAACTTTGATAAATGATACTACACGCGTGAGCTGGATGCCAACCAGCGGAATCTCGAAAACAAATTACTTAATTTAATTTTACGACACGGTGGTAGAAAGAGGAGAGAAATTGTCGCATGGGAAAGAAATACTGATGGTTGGAATCCGTGCAAAGTGTATTTCTTAGCATCCGGTACTATAAATTCTAATTTTTTTTTAGCATAAATAAAATCTAATTATTTAGTGGATAACACTTTGTCGAGCAGGTTCCTACTGCAGCCGGTATGAGCGGACTGGTACTGCCACACTTCGGGCTCGGACTGGGTATAGGAGTGGTGGACTCTGCGCTGGTCCCTCTACTGGCCAGTCTAGTGGACTCCCGGCACGGGGCACACTACGGGTGCGTGTACGCTCTACAGCAGATGGCCGTCAGCCTTGCGTATTCTCTCGGTAAGTCTGCTTTTACTTGTAGCCTACTAATAAGCAATCGGAGCCTGAGTTTACAAGCTAGCGTAAGCGAAGAACAAAATTACTTTTTTAGAAAAATTTTATAATCTTTTGAAGAAGAGGTACCCAGTATTTTCTCATATTTGTTGAATAGAACAAGTATCCAGAAGCTATCCTAATATACATTCTTACTTTACGTTGAGGAAATAATTATGTAAGTAAGCGCGACAAATTCTATTTTCTGTCTGCAGCTTCTCAGAGAACAGACAAACCAACCTTTTTCAATTCGCCTTGTGACCTCTTTTTTTATATATAGATGACGCGTTTCAAAGCATGTACTTCATCATCAGATCATACCCTGATAGAAGGTCGTCATTGGTTAAGAATCCAATATCATTTTCTCTGTATACGCGTCAGTAGGTGTCATTTGGTCTACCAAATGTGAATAGCGCACCTACTGACGCATATACAGAGAAAATGATATTGGATTTTTAACCAATGACGACCTCCTATCAGGGATATTTTGTGATCTGATGATGAAGTACATGCTTTGAAACGCGTCATCTATATATAAAAAAGAGGTCACAAGGCGAAATGAAAAAGGTTAGTTTGGTTTACAAGTCATACAAGTGACTTGGATACCATCGTAAACATGCATGTGAGTGAAGCGTCATCGGCAGATAATTGTAGTGAACAAGATTACACTTGGGAATATCCTTTCGCTGTTTTCAGGAACTGAAGATGGAAAACACTTTTTTGAAACCAATTCAAAATAATTTTGTGGTTCCACAATGCCAAGCGTTTTCAACGGGAAAACAAAATTATTTTAGACGGTATAGATGAACGATTATTTAAGATTATCATTAAGTCAAAAATAATATTGCTATCTTACAGATACTGGCGCTAAAGGAAGCTTAAAAAGAGATAGTAGCACGTGGAAAGCTCACAGCTTTTATTCCAAATAAAAAGAGTTTACAAAAGAAGCTAGTAGTGAACATAAAGTACTTTAACTCTTTCGTAAATTACTTGCGAATAACTGAACGTTAGGGTCTATGTTAAATTCAGTTTAAATTCTGGATGCAAATTAGACATCAGCTGTTCCAAAAAAAATTTCTTCAAATCTCTCTCTCTCTCTCTCTCTCTCTCTCTCTCTCTCTCTCTCTCTCTCTCTCTCCCTCTCTCTATTTATGCACCTAAGCATTCAAAGAATTTTGACGAAACCGAAACATCGAAACATGATAATGTTTTTAGGCTTTTGAAACGTATAATGTGGATTACGTTTGGTGGATTACGTAAATCATTTCCAAACCACAGACGATCACAAACAGAGCATGTAAAACCAAATTTATTCTCACTAAAACGTTTGCTAAACTCAATGTCAGCAGCGATTATTTCTGTCTTGATGCGTTTACATATCAAATTTGTAGACTATGGGGAATCGAAAGTGTGGAAGCGTCACGTTTTCCGATGACGTTTTTGTGGAATGACCCCCAGCCTAAAAACATTATCATGTTAAAATCTCCTTTCTGATGTTCTGCCTCCACTTCGTCAAGGTAATCAGTGCTGTTTTGTCAAAAACAGCTTCTTTTTGTTTCTGTCAAATCCGGAGCTCTTTACAAGATGGTAGAAAATGACCCTCTCTTGGTACTGATTGCTTAAGAAATGGTCGGACCCTCTAAGACAGCATTTTTTGGATCGCACGTCTTTAGTAATTCCGTCATAAATTAACAGCTTAAATTTCATCAGAGATACGACATTCATGTTTTCTATTCTAAACGCCTCTACGTTTCTCTAATACCAGTGTCACGGAAGAATTGTCATCCCTAGCAAGCGACAGTGATTTGGTCTCTTGGCTATCGCACTCAATCCCATATTTGACTTGAAGTTGTATCCCATAAGAGATAAAAAGTTGTAGCATCTCTTAAAATTTATGAAACGAATAGGTTAATTAGTCAACTTCGAGTAATACTAAAGCCTTAGTTGGTTACTAATTCTTCCAAGAAATATGAAACTAACTATGATTAGTTAGCTTGCAACAAAGCTATGATTGAGTTGAAATAGAAATAAAGACTCATTTCTTACCTTTTTTACTGTTTAACTTTGGTCCCTCTGACGGTTGTGGTTTGGTTCCGAGTAATACTGTCCACGCTAAAACTCGTAAATTTCTTTAACAATAACATTGTCTTATTTTCACAGATCCTTATGTTTAGAGAGTTGTGCATATTAAAAATAATTTTGACATGATAATGTCTTATGGCTGGGGGTCATTTGAAAATTTCTGTAACGCATCACGCTGCATGACGTCATCATTTACCAGCCGGGAATCGTTAACTAAAACCGCGACCGCTAACGTGCTAACGTCCGTCGCAGATTAAAGACCTAACAAGCAAACAACACTGCATAGCTGTAGATAGGTATGTAACCAATCAGTCAGTCAGTAACCATAATAATGTTGCGTTTAGCTGGCTGCTGAAAGACATTATCATGCTCTTAAGCTTTTACCATTTGGTAAACGGTACTTTACTTTTTTTTAAAACGTCCTTACAGCAACCGAACGTCTTTACCGAACTATAAGAGGTGCCCGCACAAAAGCAGTCGATCACTGTTATGCATTGAAACAGAAACGAACAGTGACTAAACCAATAAACCAAACACTGTGACACCCTTCAACAGACTGGCGCCCGTTTTTTATTTAATAGGTTATTTGTTGAGACAGACGCAAACGCCCGGTGAAATGAGAGGGTTGGAGGTTTCTTTTGACATATTTATTGCCTACAAATAAAGCGTCTGCTTACGTCTTTATGTATTAAGTCTTCAAGTCTGCTTATGCCTGATTATGTCTTTACGCATAGTCAACCAAACGTTAGGCGTATAATGACGTAAACAGCAGAGGCTTTTTTTTAAAGAGAGTGTTTCCGCGCAAGCTCTTACCAGTGGCGTACCTAGAAGGGTGCGGTCCGCACCGGGTGCCATTATTAAATATGAATTTTTTTCTCAATTTAGAAAAAATATTGATTTTTTCTTTTAAATTTTCTTAGAGTAGTAGAAATTTATAAATATTATATGTATTATGTAGAAGCTATAACTTGACAAAGTAACCGAAAACAATAGCACCTACATTGAACTACATTGCGAACCAACGCAACGATGATAGATGAGTATCTTCTTTGTGATGTGTCAGATGTGTGACAGTGATTTGGCAGTTAGTTGCCACCCCTTCAGTTGACCGACATAGACTCACCCGGCATACTAAGTCAATCGACTTGAAATTTGAAGTAGAAGTTGTTAGGGCTATTGCCAGCTATTTTGGTGAAAGCGTTGCATGCCATTTACCATTAATAATTATGCATTATGCGCAAGTTTTCCTTAGCTTTTTTAAAATTAAAAATTGTTTTTTACTGTTTCTTTTTTATTATTTAAAAATTTTAAAAACTTTATGGAAAAAAATATCTGTAGCAAAACAAAGGCGTTCGCCTAGGGGTGTTAAGGGTGCACAATCACCCCCAATGAATTTTGGAGAAATAAGAGGAAATTGTAGACATATTAGTCTTACAATAAAACGAGTATTGAAAAGAGCTATGTTGACTGTTTGGATCGATTCGATTCTTAACTTGATAGTAGGACCAAATCAATGGAAAAAGTGTCAAAATTTTTCTCTGTTCTGGAACCATATAACTTAGTCGGTGCTTCAAACGAAGATATGCTAGTTCTATCATCAAATCTTATTGAAATGTTGTCCAAAGAAAACATCATCGTTTAAATCGAACGACTGAGAAGACATTTGCGAGCGGTTTAAATTGGCCAAGAAGGTTGTAAGAAGTGGTCATCGTTGAAATTTTTGGAATTCATAATTGAAATGGAATTTTCTGACTCTGTTCCAAACTTGCCTTTAGCACTAAGACTCTATCTGATAATCTGCGTATCACTAAACGTTATCTCCGTTCTACTATGAGCCAGTCGAGGCTTTCAAATTTGGTTATTATTTCAATCGAGCTCAAAACAGCTGATAAAATTAATTTTGATGATGTAATTAGTAAATTTGCTGAAATCAAAGTAGGAA
The DNA here is from genome assembly GCA_034769895.1 of Magicicada septendecula. Lineage (NCBI taxonomy): Eukaryota > Metazoa > Arthropoda > Insecta > Hemiptera > Cicadidae > Magicicada > Magicicada septendecula. The sequence goes on from CM068373.1 coordinate 464,827,570, forward strand.
GACAAAAAAATATAAGGTTTCTAAGATCATAGATAAATATTGATGTGATGTATGAATTATGCATGAACCAAATCTCAAATTACTGAAGATATTAAGGGGAGGTCCGCACTTCTTTTTTGTCCAATGCATTTAAAATGGGTGAATAGGAGTTTAATTAGGTAGCCTACCATTAATTAATGATCTATTGAAGTCTCTGCCGTATTTGAAATCTCTGCCGTACTTTAACACATATATTTGAAACATAATGTACTAGTTTGAAGTAATTTACAAGATAATAGGAATATAAAAAATAATTACTTTTTATAAGTTTTTGAAAACATTTGTTTATTTAAAAAGTTTTTACAAAATTAATTTTTTAAATGAAGAGATTAATTCTAGTACATTTTAATTGTTACACTGTCTGTTCAACCTCAAAAATTTGAACTCAATAGCACTTAAAGTTTTTGAGAAAAGTGTACCGTACATAATTGTTGAAGTCCATGGTTACGGAAAAACGTGGGTAAAGCTAAACAGTGGGAGCCGGAAAACAACGTGTAATATGTTTTATTTTATTTTTTTATGGTCACATTATTGTAGATAACCTCATAATGTACATATTTACTTAATCAGGATTAAATGGAGAATTTTTTAGGGGAATAAAAAAAATTCGTTTTTTTGACCAAAAAACTGTTGATCTCCCCTTAAAGTATTTTCAAATCGAAATGTCTATTTTGATTGATGAAGATCCTATTTGTTCGTATAATTTTACTAATAGTCAGCAACTAATTGATCCTGATAACAACTTTAGCGTAGCTTGAAGCGTAGTTTCAGTATCTGCAATAGCATGTGCTAGTAAAGTTTAATATGTAATCCTTAAATTTGTAGTGACCGTCAATCAATGAATTTTTCAGTGGATGGTTAGTGAGGATCGGTCAAAAATAACACAAATTTTTAACTTATTTGCGTTAACAGTTGTGTGTTTGACGTCAGCAACAATTGTCCTGATGATGACAATAAACATTGTCGAAACGTCGACGCAAATAAGTTAAAAATTTGTGTTATTTTTGACCGATCCTCACTAACCATCCACTGAAAAATTTAATATTTAAGAAAATATGCACAGACTACTACGACTATAGTTAATATTGTGTTTGTGTAGTTACTGTATTATTAAATAAAAGCAATTGTAATGCATTGTTGAAAAGAAAACTAAATTTATGTTGAAAATAAAGACATTATGTTCGGTTATTATCTTATTCAAATCTGAGTACCATTTAAATGATAATGTTTGGCCGTTTGGAGGAGGTGTGTTTGATGGAGAGGTGACAAAACTGAGTTCCGTACCAGGTACCAAATAGCCTACGTACGCCACCGGCTCTTACTACCATTGTTATCAACGCCATTTATGAAAATATATTGAATAACTGCAATATACATTTCCTTATACTTGGCTAATTACACAGAATGAGACTGAAGTCACTTCCCCTAAATTCTGTTTTCAGCTTTTTTTCTTATGGATGACAACTAGAGGTTGCCACATGGCAACGGTTCTAAATAATCGTTATTTTGTGTTCAAATTCATGTTACGTTACCTTTTCTGTCTTTTGTCTTAAACGAAGCTGTATTGAAAATGAATTTCAAATTAACAAAATAAAAAGGTGTTTTTGATAAAATGTTGGTGAAAACACAAAAAGAAAACAAAACTGGTGTTGGTGACGCAGTTGAGAGTAATTATCCTAAGTTAACGTTTAAGTGCAATATTTTCTGACGTGTTATCTGACGTAAGTCTATGAAACAGTCTATAGATTACGCATACAGACGTGTGTGTTCGTGTTCGTGTTGAACGTATAAGACATTTACGTTTCCAAGCAGTTTATGGGATTTGAGTTTGTCTGAGTTACGCCAAGCACTATGTCACTAATAAAAATAGTTGCAGAGATAAGAGACTATCTTCAAATAAGACAATTTCTTCAAATTTAAAAACAAATAAAATCATCTTTTTCCTTTTAAAAATAAATTTAACTAAAATTTAAGAAATATATCCTTTTTTATAAGGTGCATTACTATATCGTACACGCTTCTTTATCGTAACTCGTGAATATTTCTTCATGCTTAACTTATAATTTGTTACAATAATGAAATTCTCACAAGGTAAACTCTTTCTGGCGCACGTTTCGATGAACGAGTCTGCATCATCAGAGACTAAGAAATATACTGATGGATAATCGTTTGTCGTAATGTTTATTTATGTGCTCAGGTGTTCTGACTGTTATGCTGAAAATTTTTAACGTTTTTATCTAGTAGGTACAGTAATCATAATTGCTATGCGAAACGCACGTAACACAAAATAAATATATTTACAGTCGCAACAGAAATTTATTATTGTGATAAACTGTAGCATTCAAATGGTGTGTGTGTGTGTGTGTGTGTGTGTCCACCGTGGTGCTCGTCACCACATGTAGGCCTATTTAAATGCAGACAGGTGTGATATGGATGCTTTCTGGCGGCGATATGGATTAGCCTCTAGCCGATCGAAGTCTGAGGAAGATGAGCATCCAGTGTGATGTGGCGTGAGTTGGATGGACAACCATAGTCACCGGTGTTTAAGAAAGAGTTGCATCCTAACCTGTATTGATGACATGTCTTCTGTTTTCGATTGTTTACACGATTTTATGTATATCGATTTTACTCTAATACAATGTAGAAAACTGAACATCGATACTGTACTGCAAAGGTAAGTTGTCAGAGTATAACAGGATCGTATCATACACATATTAGGAATATAGTAAATAATGTAATCTGTAGATACAAAATAGTTGGCCTGTAATCAAACAACAACTTGAAAAATGTTTAACTGACACTGCTGTTTTTCGAAAAGTGTCTGTGTGTGTGTCTGTGTGTAGAATTTTTTCTATGGCAAACGATAACAGCCGTAAATTCAAACAGAATCAAATAATGTTTTGCATACAGTCCTGAATTGTAGAGGACTCAACGCCTATTGTTTTTGGTAAAGATCGGTTAAGGGAAAGGGGTAGTTTACCTGCAACGTTTTACGTTTTAACAAGAGTAAAGTGCTTAATTTTGATAAATAAAGTATCCTGAAAAGAAGGTCATAATAATCCACTGTAGAAAGGTAAATGAAATATCTATAAATGAAAAGGGTACTTGAAGGGGGGAGGGGGTAATTTCTTTTATAAATTAAAATGGTAGTTGATGATGGAGGAGGTAAATTTTTATAAGTTTTATATGTGTACTACGTTATTCACAACAAAGAAGTAGTTTCTATGGAAACATTTCATTTCACTTTAACAAAATTCTATATTTTTCATTTTAATTTAAATCACGTATGAGTGAAAATATAGGTATCGTTCCTGGCAGGCAAGCATATCTCAATTATGTAATGTTTACTTTTCCAAAGTTGTATTATTGTGATTACCACAATAAATAGGCCGGCAGGACACACACACACACACACACGCACGCACGCACACACACACACACACACACACACACACACACACACACACACAAAATTCGCGTTATTTCTGGCCTCACTCATGTTTATTTTATTATGTTTGCACGCTTTTTAAATGGAAAGTGCCGAAACCCACGCCAACACAACCCGTGCAAGCCGAAAAGATGGACATCGATTTGCTTCCTGTGGATCGCTGGGCAGTGTTGTTGTATTAAAGCAATTAATACAATCTGTATACTTATTTCTATTATGATATGAGAATTATAAACTAATATGTGCATGTGTGTATGTATGAAAAATATATAAATATTTTTCTCCTTTGGAAAATTGTTTGCCCCTCCTTGAAAATATTTTGACCTCCCTGATGGCTAGTTATTTACTAGCTTGTGTGGAATATAGCGTTATGACATGAATCAGAATGGTGGGTGTTAAACAGGAGACACAAACGTATTAAGGAAGAAATGTTTTGCTGAGAAATTTATAATTATAGGGGTGAACAGATTAGTCGTTCAGGAAATCAGAAGACAAATGGAAAAAAAGAAATCAAGACTCGATTTTAAAAAAGAGAAATGACTAATATAGTATTGACAGGAAAGACTTTGATAACACTATAGACATCCCTCGGCCCCTCCCAGCGAGTGTCCAATTTCATTACAGGAATCAGATCGTAGTTACCTTTAGCTAGCTCTTCGTTTGACCTACAGACATTTTATCCAAAAGTACAGTCCTTCCTCACGAAGGTTGAGGATAGTCTTAATCCACCTGACATGGTGGTACCATTTTAGGTGATACGTAATTTCTTCAGAACTCAAGCATCCACTTATTTAATTAATATTTAAATGATTTTAAATATAAACTTTAGGACATGGAAGCCATGTATGGTTCACCATACCGATTTTTTAATATTATAAACAGAATTTTATTAAAGAAAAAGGCTTGTAGGTCAATGCGTCCACCTAAACTGTAGTCTGCGTTAAAAATTCACAAAACCATTTCCACATTAACAAAGTAAAACAAAATTTTACACCTGGACGCGTGAAAAGAGAACTATTATTGAATTACCATAGTCAACACAGAAACTTAATAGGCCTATCCAACATACAGTTTTTAGACAAACAGTTACTATCTTGTCAGACTATTGAGAAAAGGAATTTAATGAGATTTTGTAGCAAAACGTATATTATCCTGTACAATATAACTTACTGCATCGTTTCAAACTGTTCAGTATTGTTACTGCATATATTAGGAGCCGAATAAGAATTGTGAGTGAAATGAATCGCTTTAGCGCGTAACTCGAAGTCTTACTGTATTTGATTACTATACATTTAATTGACACTTTAAACAAATTTGATGTATTACCACACACTAATAAAGCAATTTATTCTTATCTTACTTTAATTTATGTACTGTAATCACCGAACCTTTGTGTCACTAACTAAACGAAGGTAACACATAAGCGTGGGAAGTGTTCTGTTGTCTTAGTTTCAATTCATAACCATTCGGTCGCCATCACATCACACTGGATTGCTCATCATCCCCAGACCTCAATCGGCTGGAGCTATTGTGATATGTTGTACCATCGCTATGAGGGCACAACAGGCCATAATGCTTGAGAGACTACGATGATGATCATGATAATGACGTCCAATACCGATCATGTGAAGCGATAGTATTAAATATCACTATTGTACTAACGACTCGGAACACTTAAGTTTTTTATAAGTAAAATCGTAAAGTTTTACCTTACAGCCTAAACCGGCTTTCACCTTTAAAAGGCTTCTTTAGAAAGATTGCAGCTCACATAACATTCAACAAAACATGCATAAACAAATCATTAACACCTAAATATGCCCAAATCAAAATTAAACACAACAACCAGGCCGCCCGAATAACACAAAACATCGCACAAAGGACATACATAAAAGAATCCATTAAACAACTATATAAGAAAAAAGACGCCCTCAACCGCAAAGCACTAACACTACACCTACAAATCGCCAAAACATACGGACACAGTTACATGACTGAACTAATACATCACACAAATGAATGGACAAAAAAAACAAATACATAACATACAGACAAAACACGACAGAAAAATAAAAAACCTGACACCAATCAACACAGATATAATTCCCTCGCACAAATTCTACCCACGTACAGTAAACCTCACGAACGTCACACTCACAAAAAACGAACAAACACTCCTTGATAAAGGCCTAAAACATAACATACATTACAAACATAACAACCAAACACTAACAAAGCTCATAATTGGCACAGAAACAAATATACAAAACACAGCACCAGAACATCAAGACACACTAAGACATAATATAAACAACATAATAAGAGTACATAAGACACCAGACAACAACAACCACAACTCAGAAATACACACAGCCATCAAACTGAGGGAAAAGGCACACAAACACAACATCACATTTGTAAAAGCAGACAAAGGCAACACGACTGTAATTATCCCCACAGACAACCTACACAAAAAAGTACAAAACTTCGTGGAACAGAACAACATCACAGAACTAAAACACGACCCCACCGACAGATACCAAAACTCAGTAAAAAGTAAGGTAAAACTTTACGATTTTACTTATAAAAAACTTAGTGTTCCGAGTCGTTAGTACAATAGTGATATTTAGTTAAGTAACGGACACGTCATGGACAACGAAATCCAAGCAATAGTATTGGTACGCCATTACAGAAAAATCTACGTGTTTCTCGAACGATCCAGTGGAATACGGCTAAATGTTGTGGCGTACGTGATTTCAACATGTTCTCGCGAGACTTTTCTGGAAGCCGCCAGCCGCGCGGACTGTGTCAAGGCCGCAATTAATTACGTCGTAGTGCAGAGCTAACGCGCAGTATGGAATAATCTAGTATTTCGGGGGGTATAAATACCAGTATTCGACGACGTTCAATTTTCAGTTATAGTTGCTATATATTACAGTGCGGTTCGATTTTATTGTCGGGCGATTACAAGTGATTACTCTGTGCGTTCAAGTGGTTATTGTCGCGAAGTGTTGTGTTTTATAATCGGGCAGTATAATTGTAATACAATTGTGTTTTATATTAGTTGACATTTTATTGCGTGTGAACAATTTTTATTTGATTTGTTGTAAGAGACTGTGTTGTTAATTACGAACTGTTTTACTATGATAATTAAAGATGGTGATTAGTGACTTAATTGGTGTCCTCTATTTTGTTTTCCACTGTACCATACGACGATCAGTAGACCGCGGTAACAGTATAAATGGTACTTTTTGCTATGGTCCACCATATGTATAATATTCCTTTTTAATTTCCCCGTACCTTCAGATTAGCCTCCTTTCCAAAAAGAATCCTGGGTATGCTGTTGGTTCCGCACAACGTCCCTGTCATTTTTCATCCAATTCATCTAAATCGGAAAGTAATAGGACAAATTTTAAATTGTTTTCTACAGGTCCGATGATCGGAGGGGAACTGGTGCAGCTGATAGGATTCCCGTGGTTGTTACGCTGTATCGGTATAGTCAACATCATGTACTGTCCTCTGTTGGTGCTACTTGGGCGAGAAACTGCTGACACGAATCAGGTATGGTAATAGCTTTCTATTGTCGTGTTCATAATACTGTATTTGTTTCGATTACTCGAAACATCAGTCTGAGCAACGAAAATGTCACTCGCATAAAGCATAAACGTTCAGACTGCTTAATCTTATTGCTTTGTACATAAAGCATAAACGTCCAGACTGCTTAATCTTATTGCTTTGTACATAAAGCACGGAATTTCAGATCGATTAAGTTCAGTATACTTCTTGCGGAAAACAATTAAAGTGTTGTAGCTATGATTTCCAACTCGTCGACCACTAATTTTAAGAAAGTACTTTTCTGTGTATCCTCGTTATCAATTCTATGTAATGTTTCCAATCGTTCGAATGTAGTAGCGTTCACATAGTTAACATGGTGTATAATTAATATTTTCTGAATTATTATTGATGTGAATCAAGTGAATTTGAAGCTGAAATTTTATAAACCAAATAATTTTAGTAATTTATTCCTGGTTGTTACCAGCTGATTGTGTTAAAATTTAAACAACCTCCCATATAGCCTAATAGACTGATTTTAATGTAAATTAATTTGTCTCGATGGAGCCACCACCGAAATATCGATGTATTTATTATATTACCAATATGTTTGAGCCAAATAAACGTAATTTTTCGCGATGACTGTACGGTTTTTGACCTTCAAAGTGCATTCCAAGCTACACTAGAGACAACAAAACACTCCAATCAATTCTTTATGTAATACAACAGACAGCCTTAAAACATTTTTCTTACAAGCATAACAGTCCGGCAGTGGCATAACATAAATTTTGTAACGATAACGTCAAATCGTCAAATTTATGAAGTGACACGGGGGGTATATATATAGGCCTGTATAGCAAAATATTTTCTCCCCTTTTTTTTATAAATCGGTTCATAACGTTATCCTACGTCTTCCGATCCCTAGTCTCCATTGGTCTCGATCTATGTAAGATTCTTCTTCCAATTCCCGGTCTCTCATTTTCCGGTTGATGCCTTCTCTCAAACTCAACCTAGGTCTTCCTCTTTGCCTACGATCATATGGTGTCCATTGTCCATCTCAAAATTTGCTTGGGGAGTCGATTATTCGGCATTCTTTGTACATGCCCAAACCATCTTAGCTGTTTTGTTTTTATGTCGTCGACAATAGAGTACTTTACCCCCATTATCTCCCGGATTCTGACGTTTCTTACTTTATCCAGTTTTGACCTCCCTGCCGCTCTTCCCCAATAATCCATTTCAGTAGCTTCCAACAACTTTTCTGTTCTTTGTATTAATGGCCACATTTCACACCCGTATGATATAATTGGTTTCGCGATTGTATTGTATATACGATGTTTATTTTGTTTTGATATTTGTTGGTCCCACAATATGTTGTTCAGCAATGCTATTGATTTTCTTCCCAGGTTATTTCTTTCTCTTATCGCTCTATCTAGACTCCCATCTTGTCTAACTGTTGTTCCTAGACATTTATAGCTACTGCAATTTATTATTTCTTGTTCGTCTTCTAAAATTAAATTCTTCTGTTCCCCACAAATGCACATATACTCCGTTTTCTTCGTGTTTACTTCAATGCCCCATAGCTTATACTCCTCTATAAGTTTTCGTGTCATGTATTCCATCTCGTGATAGTCCTGCGCTACCACGACTTGGTCGTCAGCGAAACACAGTCTATACACTGTGTTGTCAATTAGAGGTATCCCCATTTTGTGGCATTTCTTTTTCCAGGTTTTGAGGGCTTGTTCCAGGTATATTTTAAAAAGCGTCGGTGAGAGACAACATCCCTGCCAGGCCCTTACTAACATTAAATCCTTTTGAGACTTTACTTCCAATTTTTACGTGCGCTTTCAATCCGTTGTATAAAGCCTTAACCGATTCGATTAAAGTGGAGGCAATGTTTGTTCGTTGAAGTGCCAGCCAAAGTTTGGTCCTGTCAAGTATGTTTTGTTCATATTCCGACAAATCTTGTTCACGTTCTTGTTTGATGTTTACCTAATTTTTTAGTTAACAAAGTCGCGGTGTACGTACTTCAGTTTTCAGCTGGCGTCGCTGCTTGTGTGTTAGACTACACAGAGGCGTAGTCTGTAAGAATGTAAGTATTTTATCTAAACACGGAAAACTTTCACGAGTGCTGCGCTCAATAATTTGCGTTACACACATTGCGCGCTGTGCACAAAACAGTTCTTTGTTTTAAAAGATGTATCCTGTTGTTGAAACTGTTACACTAGCGTATGAATATGTAACACTACCATACCCACATATCAACAAATAAAAACAAAAAGTAAGCTACACTCCGCACAAGGTGAAACCGCCTAATAAATCGGTTATCCTTCGCGACAAGAGCTACGAAACGCGGCCATTATACCTGGTGCCCGCGTTCGCCGAAACCATAGTCACCACGATATCGGAAAACACCTTCACACCACACCACTGTATAACAAGATGCATTGCGTAGGCCTATGTCTGGTGTACAGAGCGGCTGAAGAATTCGAGAATATAAAAGGGACATTAGGAAATGACCTTATTCTCTACCTTGTGCAGATGAATTATTTGTCATAATCATCGCCGTCTTCAGCAAGGAGTAAATCAAAAATGGCTTGTTCCTGTCTCAAGAAGATAGACTAGAGCTGGTTACTCCGACGCTTCTTCGGATGCCCCCACACCTCTCCGTCCTTCCGGCTTATAATTCCATAGTTGTTTGGGGCTGCGGCAATAATCCATACGGTTAAGATGTTCCAACTGTTTTAGCCGATATTGAGCAGTTCTATCAAGTATACACCTAATATTCATCTCCTGCCGTGTATCGACATTTATTTTGCGATCTTGAAGAGTAAGCGTATATATGTTGCCACGTGCCTGAGAAACCTCACTTCGGCCGCTTGAATACTACTGGTCTGGCACTTAGTTAAAGTACAATTCTCAGACACTTAGAGAAGTGCGTGTAGAGCCATCGCCTCGTAGATCTTCAGTCGTGTTTCTTTCCTTGTTGATGTTAGAGTTCTCCTGATGGTTCCACACGTATGGTTGAACTTCACCGCCCCCTTGAATACTACTGGCCCGGCACTTAGTTAAAGTACAATTCTCAGACCCTTAGAGAAGTGCGGGTAGAGCCATCACCTCGTAGATCTTCAGTCGTGTTTCTTTCCTTGTTGATTTTAGAGTTCTCCTGATGGTTCCACACGTATGGTTGATCTTCACCGCATCATTGTTTGCAGTGTAAGACACAGTACACCCCAGATATTCAAAATAACTGACCTGCTCCAAAACAGTCCCATCTATAACAAGTTTTGTTCGTATGTGATCAGCTCCATCAAAAGTCATCATCTTGGTCTTCAATGTGGAGATCTGTAATCTGAAATCGTTGCAGATTTGACTCAATGATCTGTAAGCTGCTCTCCGAGTTCTGTAGAATAGCCTGGTCATCAGCAAATAACAATGTGTCAACTGCAGAGTTGCCGATCATAAAACGTTCTGGACGGATGAATTATTTATTTGTATTGCGTGTATTTAATTTTGTGAATTTCTAAGCAAAATACAGGTGTACGCTACTCCAGTCTAGTAATTTCACGTCAGTCATTAATTTTCCGGACACTCCTTATAGGCCTATACGAGTACTTAATATTCCGTCTTTGGATACAACGACTTGTCCATTGACAGTTTTTTTTTTTAACATCGCTACCACTCAACCCACGTTAAATGCGCGGTAAATATCTGAGTTGAGACCGCTTCTGTAGCGCGCATAGCTTTTTACCAAATTTTTAAATGGAAATTATTAGGCTCTAGTTCAAAAAATTACAGAATACAAATAATAATCGGTTTGCACTTGTGGCTGAATAATTTATTTGTACTTCGTAAAGTACAAACATATGTGAGCAAAATATCTGACCTATAGAGAAAACTGAATTCTCTCCGTGGTATGTTACTTTGAAGTTATTTCCTTGTTTAGTACATATACAGGAATAGAACAAAAAAAGGAAATGAAAGCAACAAAATTAGATTATCAATTTAGATTAACAATTAACAATTGTTAGATTAGATTAGATTAACAACTGGTAAGAGTTTCTCCGACATTTATATTTTAAGAGTCCGATAAATCTACAATTGGCTTAAGAGCAGCAATTAGAGGAGTTGAAAGGGGGTAAAAACAGATCCTTTACAGAACTTAAAAAGCATCTTACCAAAAAAATTTTTAAGTGTTTTATATAGTTTATAAAATTATCTTTTTTTCTGTATCAGCCATCTAGGGACCACATGCCGATTTCAATTCTTTACTCTTTGTTCTTTCCTTTTTTCCAATACTCTTTCATCTTCTCACTGTGTCTCCTCTTCCTGTCCTTAGTCCACTTTGAACCTGGGTTTTTCTCTCTCCTACCCTGGACTCCCTCCATTTTTAACACTTTTGCCCGAAAAACTTCTCCTTCAATTGCTTCTTCTGCGTGTATATTATTTTTTCCTAAATCCTTTTGGACTTCTTTAATCCAAGTTGATGTTAACTTCTTCCCCCACATATATTTGAAGATTTGCTTTGTCAACCTATTGTCGTCCATTCTATATAACTGTCCAAAAATTAATAGTCTTCTTTTTCTCATTGTTTCTGTTATACTTTCTATACTTTGATATATTTCATCATTACTTCTTAATTTCCAACCTTCTGAAGTTTTTCGTGGGCCTAATATTTTCCTAATAATTCGTCTTTCCAAAATTATCTTTGTTTTAGTTATTTTTTATAATTATCTTGTTGGTGCATCCTCTTCATTCACTTTTTTAAATATTATATATATATTAAACTTTCACTGTGAACACTTACTTTTTGGTTTTGTTTCCCAGACGTTTCGACGTGGTGTTCGTCTTCCTCCGTGGGATTTAAAATACTGAATGTCTGTACAAAGTAACCGTTGTCTGTGACAACCCATAACCGTTACTTTGTACAGACATTCAGTATTTTAAATCCCACTGAGGAAGACGAACACCACGTCGAAACGTCTGGGAAACAAAACCAAAAAGTAAGTAATTTATACTGGAGGCCTTTACTTGATGAAAATCCATTATATTAAAGCATTAAAGAAAACTAAACTTGTTTTCGTGATTTTCACTCGTCAATTTATTATTTTTTAAATAAATTGACGAGTGAAAATCACGAAAACAAGTTTAGTTTTCTTTAATGCTTCAAAAAGTAAGTGTTCACAGTGAAAGTTTAATATATATATTATTTTTTTATTTATGAGCTCAGATTGACGAGTTTATACAGTTGATGTTTTTCAAGTTATTCGCAAAAGAAACCAAGGGGGTTTTACGGGGGCGACAAACGGGACCGGACCCCCCTCCCCAAAGTGGTTTAAAAAAGTTGACGAATTTTGTTAATCTCTTAATTTTTAGGATCTTTTATTTTTTCACTTATGTTTTTCAGCTAGTAATTCTTTTTTAAATATACAAACAGGTTTATTACACAACATTTGCGTATACACTTGAAATATGAAATATAGGAAAATCAATTCACTCAGTATCTTCTACACAATTTTTCAGTAACGCGTATTTTTATTGTAGGGCCTACTATTACCGATTACTATAATGGAATTGATTTCAGAATGTTATCACACGTTTTTCAGCCACTTTAAAGATAGTAATGTCTGTCTTAACTTTTCTTATTTTCTTTTGTATGAAGAAGACCACCCCCCAGGCTAAATTCTAGATACGCCACTGAAAGAAATTGTTTTTCTCTCCTAAAAATTACCTGCCCTCAATTCAATTGTAGACACATGGGATTCTTACTATGTTAAGTGCCAAAGAGCACCTATGGCAATTTTAGTTAAACTCCTGATTTTTCATGTAGGCTATATCGTGAATTGTGATCTACTTTTCTTGTACTAGTCTCCAATGTTTTAAAAATTGTTTACACTATAAATACACTAAAAACTCGTTTATCCGAATTTGACGGGAGCGTACCCGTTTCGGATAAACCGAAACTTCTATTTAAATAATAATACATATGTAAGTACAGTAACTTTATTTAATAATAATAATAATTTAAAAGTTACTTACAGTAAATATGACACAATAAACTATAAAACGGCAACGCACTGTAAATTATAGTTTCTACAGTACTGGAACAGTCCTATTGCTTGTTCGTACAGTATTCAACCATAGTTTGTTGCCCAAGCTTTGAAGCTCGTTTGCTGGCTGCCCGATCTCGAAGTCGTTTCATTGTTAGAAGTTCTACAGGGGAAGTTTCAATGTTTAAATTTATGTTTACTTTACGTTTCTAATATATGAACATAATACTTTATGTTCGAAAATCCGAACAAATAGATAATTGACCCCTTATCACAATTAGTTCTGATTATTGACTTTCTACTTTATATCACGTGGAATCGCTTGTCTACGCTACTAAATGTAGATTATAGCGACAGGAAAATGCTTTTGTGTATTTTTTAAATTTACTAAAAATTGTTTCGGTTAAACCGGATTTTCGGATAAACGCGATTCGGATAAACTGGTCTTCAGTGTAACAAATAGAGCTTCATTTAACAATAATGTCAATGCAGTCGCCTCTTGCTGCCTCTGCTGTTTCTGTTAATAATGAAAATTGATACTGGTTGCAGAATACTACACTGATTGCTGCCAACGGCCATCAAGTCAAGTACAAGAGCAACGAAGAACTGCAGAGAACTTGTAGCACATACAAGAAGTTCATTAATTCCGAAGACAGCGATTAGGACGCTACTTTGAAATTTCGTTTTAATGAACTACACAATAATTTATAATTTTTAAATAAGAGCTTAAACTGCCCTACACTGAGGGCTTCCACTGATTCGGTTCGTTAACGATTCTGCATAATTTTGATCCTGAACTTATCTACTCGAAACAAGCAAATACGTTTTCTGCACGGTAAATAAAGTTTTACCTGTCAAAGACGATTGCAAATTTCCGTTAACAGCAACATAATACCTCATTATATGGTGGTTGTAGAACATTAAAACTATTAATTCACCATTACTATGATTTCAGTAGTAGGCCTATAGTAGTAGTAGTTCGTTGTTATTATATTGCATCTCATAGGAATAATATTGTATCCTATTCCTAGTGTCTCGTAGAAAAAAAATGAGACACTTCCACTTGTACAAAGTTCATTTGAGACCATTGAATATAGTTTAATCTTAAGCCGGCTACGCACTATCCATCCCCGCTGTCCAGCATGCCCGACGTTGGTGATGGATGTGCGCACCACACTGTCGTCCAACTCGTCCAGCGTGCCAGACGTTCTTTAGTTCTCGTTGTGTTATGTCATTTTACAAACGACGTAATAAGCCGAGGATACGTCCCACAGACATCTATTTAATTTATATTTTTCGATAAATTTTGATGTTATTTCACGGTCCATTATGAATTGTAATTAAATCAAATTAATAATAACAATATTTAAAATAATATACTTTTTTGAATGTTCATCACTTCTTTGTTCACTACTTAATAATTATTAGTATTGTTGGTACTTTCACTGTGAACTTATTTATTGTATTTACATCAACACGATACACCCCAAACTGAAATTTACCATGGAAATAGAAAAAGACAACTACATAAACTTTCTAGACCTCGCTATCACCAAAACTAACAATACACACACATATAAAATCTACAGAAAACCAACCACAACAGACATTGTCATCCACAATACATCAAATCACCCAACACAACATAAACAGGCAGCCTTCAACCATATGCTACAAAGACTCACTAAAATACCAATGACTAAACAAGACTATAAAGATGAACTTAACACCATAAAATACATAGCCCTACAAAATGGCTACAACCTGGATTTAATAAACAAATTACATAGGCAGATCCAAAACAAAAACAACAAACCACAAAATAATGACAACACGCAACAAAACAAATACATCACATTCACATACTACAAGTCTATTGTTTGTGTAGTTAACACACACAGAATCGCCAACACTTTCAGAAAATACAACTACAAAATAGCATACAGACCAACAACACCATCAAAAGGTACCTCAACGGCACAAACAAAAACACTGACATGTACAACAAAACAGGATTTTATAAATTAAAATGCAATGATTGCGACAAATTCTACATAGGCCAGACAGGAAGATCTTTTTCATCCAGATTTAATGAACACATCAAAGCAATCACCAATAATAACATACAGTCCACATTTGCCACACATATCCAGACAGAAAACCACAGTTACACCAATATAAAAAACAACCTTAAAATTTTACACTTCCTACCCAAAAGTAGTAAACTTAACACCACAGAACAATTTGAAATATACAAACACAACAAAACACAACCCAACAACATACTCAATGACCAATTACAATTCAAATCAAACACACTATTTGACACAGTAATAAACAACACCTACAACAATTCAAACTCCAGCGCCAATCCCCTCCACCTCCACCCACACACAACGTGTTAACTAAAACCGTTATACATAAAATTATGGACAGTTTGCACATTCCGTATCCAAACTCACTGACGAAGGAGCACACCACTCCGAAACGACGTATGAGTAAATACAACAAGTAAGTTCACAGTGAAAGCACCAACAATACTAATAATTAAAATAATAACTGCTAATGATATTTGAACGTATTATGTAAACGAAGAATAAACTAAACTAAATATTAAACTGAAATTTTATCTGAATCGTTAGGTACTTATTAAATATAAACTAAAGAATGAATGTAACGTAAAATTAAACAGTAAACATTTATTAAACGAATGTGCTCTAAAAACATGTACAGGTACTGTACTTGCTCGAAAATGATGATTTGATAGCCAGCAAGCGTACGCATGATCAAACATGCACGATTCCTTGACATCCGTCAACACTACACACGATCCATCCGCATGTCGTGCGGCTTGAGCTGATGGTCTTGCTGGACTCATTTTTTGTCGTGCACATCCTTCAAAAAATACATGACGTACGGATGGATGTCAAAGCTACGCACTGTCCTTTTGACTTGCTGTCCATCATGACGTCCAGCGGGGATGGTTAGTGCGTAGCCGGCTTTAGACGATAAATTTGTAGATGATTCAGACTAGCTACGCCAGTTAACAGTGCTACCAACCTTAACATATCCTCATTGGTTTTTCTTATCAAGATTTTTCCTGTTAACCAAAGAGTCCTGCTTTCTCATAGGCCGTGAGGAAAGAGTTGGGGTGACGACGGATCTGAGGCCAGAGTAGGTTGAAAGATTTGTCAAAAAACTAAAAGCAGACACATTAAGTGTCTTATATTCCACACTAGTCTGCTGCTCATCTCGAACTTAGTTAATCTGGTCAGTTGAAATGAGCCTTTCATGGGAGGTTAAGGCATACCATAGTAATCATAATAATTATCAAAAACATTGCTTGCAACACTGCCATATGGAATCAGGAATCAATAAAGATAAAATTACGAGTACAGCAAGAGCTCGAACTTCAAAAAAGGTAGGAAAATGCTATCTAAATTACTGTAACTACTGTGACAAAATAAACAGCACAGTGAGGTTACAAGTAGGCCTATGGACAGTATTTCCCTATCAGACAAAGATAAACTGTTTACATTGTTAGTTTAGAAATAAAACAACGATGTAATTATGAGGGTAGGTAGGTCTGCTATACAAAAGAGTAAGTAACCTGCAAAGAACTGAAACTCGTGTAATTTTTAGAAGTGACACATAATTTATCTGGTCAGCGGAAATGAGATTCTTAGGGAAAATGGGAAAAGCAAAGGGAATGTGTCGGCAACAAAATTATCAAAACGTTTGAAAGCTGCCAAGTAGAAAATGGAACTGAGGAACTGGAAGTCTTCATATAAGGGAGGTCAACTTGCAGTCAAACATAAAGAAAGAGGAAAACAAACAATTTTAAAGTTTTACAAGGAGTGTACAACTTTAAGATGTTTAGCACATAAATTAAAATTTGTTGTAACTTTGGTGACAAAGCAAACAACAAACCACTAATAGACCTACTACTTCCTTCTGAAATAAAAAAAAAGTAGTTATAATTTCAGTTTGAAAATAAGTCCATCATAAGTTTCTAACTGCTAAACATAATGAAACTGCACAGATGTGAGACTACCTAATTTATATTATACAACACAAACAATTAATCTGGTCAAATGAAATCACATTGAAGTGTTGTAGGCAGTCAAATAATATGCTCTACATAGAATATTGTACATGACAATTATTAAAGAAACATAATTAGGTTGATATATGGAATACTGATCTCGATGTATTTGTTAAAACTATGTGACAAAACACAACAATCTGATTAGCCTTTGAAAAACAATACTAGAAACCAACAGGTCGTAAGGTGAAGGTTGTATATTGTGATGGGCAACTTAATATGTATAAAATATACCATAATTTGTATTACAATAAATAAATGTTGCAATCAATTCCAAAAAACATATAATTATTTTTGAGGATTGCAAGTATAGAAAAATTTCACAATAACTATAACTGGAAAGGTAAAATAAATGACATAATATGAACCCCATATTATCAGGAGGCCTACTCGGTTCTTAAATCAAGAAATTGAAGTGAAAACAACATAAGCTTATATGAGTGCTGCACACAACAGAAAACTACCTGCATAGTTGTGAAACTGACATTCTGGTACCTGATACATGTGATAAATAATTCAACCAGTCAACTGAAACTGAAATACATTTTCTAAGAGCTACTAAAATGTGCATGATGGTCACAATTGTCATTACAGTTCCTTCAACGGCTGCCATGTGGAAATCCCAGGTTAGCTGAGGAACCAACAGACCTTACTTAGGATGTGAAGTATATAACAGACAATACGACTTTGTTAAATATTTAAATAAAAAAATAGAAGACCAAACAAATCTTGATTGTAAATTACTACTTAACAAACTCCATTGTATAAACTGAAATATTATTTGAATAACATAAAGTTGAATCAACTTCAACTATACATACATGCCTATTTATTTTTGAGGATACTGTATGTAAATAAATACATTACTTCCTTTATATTAACTGTAGTGACACGATCATGATTGCTAATATAATTTTCTTTTGAAATAAAGATCTACAAGAATATAAATTGTGTACATATAATGTCAGAGAGGCACACATGTGACATCTGTGTATATGTTATATGAACGAAATAGTTTATCTGATCAGCTGAAATGAGATTTCTATGAGATTTTTATGATGACAGTGATAACTACCAAAAAAACTGTTCAATGTTTGCCATATGCTGAGGAGTCAGAAACATTTAAGTAAAACAAAAATTCTAAGTTTTCATAACCTCATTTTATGATTCAAAACTTTCAGTTTATAAATTGTAGTATAGGTAATATAAAATGAAAGTCACATTCATTAGCAACTACACATGCATTTTCAGTTACTGTAATAAGAAAAAATTCAACGTATTGTGATAAAGAAACAACACCGTATAATAATTACTGTGAATGCAATGTGATATAAGGTAATTGTTATTACTGTTGTTCTACAAAACAGATACAAGCCTAAATAAATACAATCTGGTCAGCTCAAATGAAATCACATCAAAGTGTAGTGTAGTAGGCAGTCAAACTATAGGCCTAGAACATTCGCCATGACAATTATTTAAAAAAAAATGATTAGGCTGATACATGATACCCGAACCAGATTTCTTTATTGAAAATATATGGCAAAACACAAACATCTGACTAGCCTTTGAAAAACGAATACTAGAAACCAATGGGTCTTGGCTGAAGGTTTTATATAGTGATATAGACAACTAACTTTATGTACATAATCTATACAGTAATTTACATTACGATAAATAAAAATTGCAATAAATTCCAAATACATATTTATTTTTGAGAATTGCAATTACAGAAAATTGTCACAGTAACTGTAACTCGAAAGACAAAGTAAATGACATAATATGAACATCACATTATCAGGAAGCCTACTTGGTTCTTAAGTCAAGAAATTGTGTTTCTTTTCTGGTGTTGGTTTTCAAATGAAAACACATGTTTCTGTACACTATAAGTACATATGTTTCCGTACACTACAGAAAACTATATGCATGGTTGTGTAACTTATTTTCTGGTGATAAATAATTCATCCAATCAACTGAAATAAATTTTCTAAGAGCTAATAAAATGTGTATGATGATCACAATTGTCATTAAAGTTCCTTCAAAGGCTGGCATGTGGAAGTCTCAAATTACCTGAGGAACCAACAGTCCTTACTTAGAAAGTGAAATATGTACCAGACAATATGAGTTTGTTACATACTTAAATAAAAAATTAGAAGGTCAAACAAATTTTGATGTTCCATACTTGAGATTTTAAATTATTACTCAACAATTTTCAGTGTATGAACTGAAATATTATTTGAAAAACATATAGTTGAATCAACTTCAACTATACATATATGACTATTTATTTTTCATATAGTTAATGTATGTAAAGAAGTACATTACGTACCTTACTGTAACTATAGTGACACAATTGTGACTGATAATATTAATTTCTTTTGAAATAAAGATATACGAGTATATAAATTGTGTGCATATGATGTTAGAGATGCACGCATGTAAAATCTGTGTATACGTTATGTGGATGACATAGTTTATCTGATCAGCTGAAATGAGATTTTTATGATGAAAATGACAACTTCGAAAATAACTGTTCAATGTTTGCTAATTGAATAAAGATAACTATTATCACTGTTGTTCTAGGAAATAAATACAAGTCTAAACACAATTGTTTACCTTAATGATTGGATCCTTCTTTAACTAAACTGTGATCTGAAGAACAGGTTGGCTTTTGAAATAAACAAACAAGATAATGAACTATGTATGAACTGATATTGCATCTTCCTTTTCCTAGACAAAAATAACACTATGATAAATTCGAAAAACAAAATTTATCCTTATATTACAATTTAAAAAAAGTTTTATATAATTAAATTTGGCACTGGAAATATCAAAACAACTTTACCAATTCTCTGTGATTTAATTAAGAAAGTTGTGTTAGTGGTTATAATCACAAACAGAATAATCACTGTTGCCCACCACTATAGAAAAATTATTCCAATTAGCGCTTTCAAGCTTCACAGCTCATCGGAATAATTTTTCTATTTATAATTAATTCACTACCGACTCGGAACATAAAGTTTTTTTGTGGGTAAAAACGTAAAAGTTTTACCTTATAGTCTGAACCAGTTTTTGCTTTTAAAAAAACTTCTTCAGAGGCTGCCATTGGGAGCACTGTCCATCTTGTTCTTGGCGACGGTATCAACTTTTGAAGGAACGATGTTGTGTGTGTGTGTGGGGGGGGGTGATATGTTCGAATAATGTGTGTGATTTGAATTGTGTCTGTTCGTTTAGGATGTCGTTTTTTTGTCGTTACATTTAAACAAACGAACAGACACAATTCAAATCACACACATTATTCGAACATATCACACCCACACACACAACATCGATCTTTCAAAAGTTGATACTGTCACCAAGAACAAGACGGTCAGTGCTCCCAACAGCAGCCTCTGAAGAAGCTTTTTTAAACGCGAAAACTGGTTCAGGCTATAAGGTAAAACTTTTACGTTTTTACCCATAAAAAACTTTGTGTTCTGAGTCGGTAGTGAATTAATTATAATTAGTTAAGTAACGGACACATCATGGACAATGAAACCCAAGAATTTTTCTATAGTGGTGTGCAGCAGTGATTAATCTGTTAGTTCTCTGTGGGTTTAAAAATAAAATTAATTTGTAGTCACTTTAAACAAAAGTCAAAAGTAAAATCTGCAGCACAGTGTTGTGCATCATCATCATCATCATCTGCTAGCAGCCTCGATCCAGATATTGGTGCCTGGTCATATTCTAAAGTTCTCAGATCATTATCTTTATCACTTACATTTAAAATATATTATTCCACACCATTTCTACAGTCACATAACAACGTGAAATTCATTATTCTTCCACAACTATTCACTCTACTGCAGTCATACCGGTATAGCTATTGTTTCTAATTACATGCTGTAGGCATAAATGTTTCCTTTTGATTTTCCACATTCTTTTTCTCATGCATCCTCTCAAACACTTCATCAACATGCATAATTTCTTCCATAAAATTCCATATATTCTCCTCGAACACTCTGCCTCACAGACATAATCATTCCTCATCTGTATTTCCAGTTGTCTGTAATTGTAAACTTACACATTTCACACAAAAACTGTATAAGATTTTCCTTTGTTTTATACCCAGAATGTTTTGAAGTTATATGCCTGTTCATTATACCTTTGTCAGCATCAACTAAAATCATTTCTGTTTTCTTCCTGGTCATGTTCATATTATTCTCACACAGTTTCCTTTCTAAGTGAGCATATTATCTTCTGGAAACAGTAGATAACTACCAAAATAACTGTTCAATGTTTGGCATATGCTGAGGAACATTTACTTCAAACAAAAATTGAAAGTGTTCACAATCTCATTTTATGATTCAAAATTGCTTGAACCAATTCAATAAGTGGGAATTGCTTGTTTTCATGGATACAATTATATATTTTTATGTTTTAGTATACAAATAGTACCGCTGCCAATATCTTATTAGCATGAAATTCTTGATTACTTTTTTTATTTTTGTAGTATTGAATAACAACATATTTTCTGTAATGCATAAAAAAAAACTATTTTTAAAAAGGTGCAGGAAAAAATAGTTGGTGTGTTCCATCACAAAAAAGCACTGCATAGTTCTTTTTCCTGTGCAGTCACATTATACAAAAACAATTAATACTGGTGTTACTTTCACTGTAAACTTACTTGTTTTATTCACTCAGACGACGTTTCGTAGTGGTGTTCTCCTTCTTCAGTGAGTTTGGATACGGAGTGTGCCAAGTTGTCAGTAATTTTATGTGTAACGGTTTCCGGTTTTTAGTTAACAGGTTGTGTGTGGGGGGTAGAGGTGGAGGGGATTGGCGCAGAAGTTTGAATTGTTGTATGTGTTGTTTATTGTATATACATTCAAAATAGTATATACAAAAACTGTAAACGGAAGTTTTTCATAGTTAGTGGTTAATGGAAAGTGAACACGTGAGGAGTGTGTCCGTGTTTGTGCAGGGATTGTGGTGGGCAACATATTCAAAAGTTACAGGCCATTTTATTGATTACACTCAGTTTAAACTCCTTGCATCCTTTCAGACTCACTTAATATCCACTTTGCTGTTTCAAGTATTGTTTATTGGTTTTCACTTGCAATTCTCTTATCAGCCCTTTGCTTCTAAAACATATCAAATCCTATAGATGTTGTATCTAATTACATGTGCTACAGAGATAATATTTATAATATTTAGTGCACAATTTCTGACTATGAAACACTGCATGTTATTAAAAGTTGTTAATAAAATGTTTGCCTTCACCTGAGTTACTTTTTTATTTATTACAAACAGCAAGTAAAAAGAAAATACTTACAGAATTTTTGCTTACTTTTATCTAAAAAGTGTTTTGTAGAAATTAGTGTTCTGTAGTCACAAGTAGTGCATTATATTATCAATCCCCAGACATTTCATGGACAACAAAATCCAAGAATACCAGTATAGTATGAGGGTTACTCTGTAACGCTGTGAGCAACCACCTGTGAAGTGAAACAGTTTATGTAATTCAGTAGCGTGGTGTCCATGTAACCACTGTTGCCAGCAGCAACAGTCCTGGAAAAAAAGAAAATCATTTTCGGCTACCTTCGTTCTCATCTATGCCCACCTATATTCTGTTAGACGTGAGTTTGGTAAACGTTTGGTTAAAGTTTGTGTATTTATTTTAGCACAATAATTTTATTAAGTTCACGGCTTCAAATACGTAAACTCAAGAGTAAATTTTTCGTGTATTCAAGTGTCTGTGTGTATTCGTGTCTAACCTACCTATACATGTCCTGTAAGCATTTCAATGTTTCATTTTAAAGTTTTGTCATTTTATTTTTAGTGTAACAGTTTTTATTAGGTACACGCGCTGTAAGTGTTGTAAGTGTTCGATGTGAAAATGTGAAGTTCGTGTAACATTTCGAAGGAGTCTTGTCAATTTAAGGGGGGGTGGGAACCATATATGTTAAAACGCCATTTCCTCAGCATCTATTATACGCTACAGACTTGAAATTTGTACAGGTTAATCATCACACTTTCAGATTGTTATGGCACTAGAATAATAAATTTATAAATTTACAAAATTTATAATTTTCTAAATTTTTTACATAAAAATCTTTTTTATTTCGGTCAATTTTTAAAACATTTTTATAATTCTAGAAGACAAATGTTATTAGTAGAATAACTGTACAAATTTGAACTTCCTATGTTATAAAGGTAATTATATAATTTTTGAAGATAAATAATAAACACAATTGAGAATAAATTCATATCATACCATTTCTTACATACCTATTATTACGTTATTACCCTGAATTGTATATTTTGTTTCAGCATTTATCCCTCCAGAAACAAAAATAATTGATTAAATTGACTCCAGATAAATACGAAACCAACCTGCGAAGTTAGTGCACAGGTAAAGAGGAGTTTTACCACAACTGATTACAGCAATATATATCAAAACCAACATTGTGAGTACAAAAAACTGAACTTAAAAACCGGCAAAACAGTATAAAATAAGTTTTCTTAATAATAAGAAATGTAATTTCATAATAATGTATTTCATATACTAATGCGACGATGTAGTCAAAAGGTTCATATTTATCTGGGGAGCCAGTGAAATTGTGTTTGTTTCTGGAGGAAACAAAGGTTAAAACAAACACTACAATTCAGGGTAATAAATGGAGTACAACGATGTGGTTAAATTAATTCTATATTATGTTTTAATATTTAACTGTGACCACAATCAATATTCATTGTAATATTCAATTCATCCGCTATGCACACAGGAAAACCCCGATTTGGATAAAAATACGTGGATTTCATTATACACGTAAGTGCGGAGTGTGGGTTGACGAGAGAGTAGACAATAGCGGCGGACTAGCGCGGCGGACGAACGGTAACGAAGTTCCCCGAGTGGCTTCACGCTGTCAGTCTGCAGACTCAAGTTGTGTTGCTGCTGCATAAACCAGGAAAATGCTCAGTTAGCAGCTATGTTCGTTTCGGAACCAACGTGCCACAGTTACTACCTACCTATTTGTGTTTTATTCGTTTAGTTATGTGTTTCTCTGTTTATCTTTATTATTATTAATTCGATGTGTGTCCTCATTTATTCTGTGTAAGTATAATAGAGTCAGATCCCATTGAACCATGACCCTCTTCTTCTGCCAGTTAAAGATAGAAAATACTCTAAAAAGATATTTTAGCTCTGAAAAGAATATTTTGGGTCTAAAAAGAACACTTGGTACTAGGAAAAAATTGAATTAATTTTTAGGCTAAGTTTTAGGCCTATCACAACCAGCAACAGCTGTTATGTACCCACGGCACGACACATTGTAATTTATGAAACAATTTTTAAATTTTCAATATAATCCTAAGATAAATGTATACTTTACAAGCTTTCTCATACCTGCTATAAGGAAGTCTGTATCTTGATGCTCAAGCCAGTTTAGGACTTATTTACTTCTGAATTGTTATGATGCTTAACATCCCATAATGCTTTCTTAGAGTGGTCAAAAAAATAAAAAAATCTGATTATGCAAGGTCTGGAATCTAAGGAGAATTCTGTAGAATATCCCAGCCAAGTTTTTGAGTCTTCAAGCATCAACTGTGAAGTATGGGGGGACATAGGCACTGCTGTGATGAAGAGATGAAGAATGATACCTTTTCTCTGTAAACAAGTGTATTTCTTCAATACTGCAGGCTTCACTTTGTCCACAAATATGTTGGAATAGTATTCCCTATTTATTGTATTGGTATTTTAAAAATAAATAACAAGAAACTAAATCTTTATTAACCCAAAATATTGCCCATTTACTGGACACCCAGTACTATGCTCATCAATCATTTGGATTCGGTCACTTTTAAACTCTTTAACCTACTTATTAAAATTTGCATTAATTGTGCAACTTTTTCCATATTGCTTAGTCTTATTTGAGTGGATTTCTAATGGTTTTATATTTTCAGAAACAAAAGTCTAATCATGTTATATTGTTCTTCAAATGTACTGTTCTCGAAAAGACACATCATCATAGTTAAGGTAACTTATGTTAACACAAATGTATAACAAACATCTGATCAAAATTCAATTTAAGTTATTGAAGTATGTTGTAATTTCTGTAAACCATTTTCCTGCAGCAGCTGTTTGTCTCTTTTGAATGACCATTGTATTTCCTTAAGATGAGACTTTTCCATTCCTGTATATATACATTTTTTATGTAACTCTTCATTACTGTTCACTCTATCCTTAAG
Source organism: Magicicada septendecula (assembly GCA_034769895.1). Classification (NCBI taxonomy): domain Eukaryota; kingdom Metazoa; phylum Arthropoda; class Insecta; order Hemiptera; family Cicadidae; genus Magicicada; species Magicicada septendecula. The sequence goes on from CM068373.1 coordinate 464,852,984, forward strand.
CAAATTTCTGTAGTTCCTCCAGCACCGTGTCTCAAAAGCATCTACCTTGTCTCTCACTCCCCAGTAGTCCAGAAATCAGTCATACAGAGCCATGGTCCTCACAAAATACTATGAAATTTTTCCTCGTTCTGAGTTTTATTTATATGGAGCCTCCTGTTTTCATAAGGGCTACTTTTATCTACTGTATTTTATTTAAGACTGAGTGACTTTGGAAGATCTTCCATCTACTGCACTTTGGTATTCAAAATTCTTTATTGACACAACTTTGTTTCCCAGTTGAATATATATATAGTATTCACTCGAAAATAAGATCCCCTTTTTGTTCGATTTTTTCTTTGAAATCTTTAAGATCTTTATTTGAGTAAGGTCTTAGAATTGAGTAAATAGAGACAGGGAAAAGTGAGATGAGGTGAGTAACTGAATAATGGTTACGGGTCTTAAAACAATTTGTATTACATCTACATGTAAAATCTAATAGGATACTGGTGTTCATGGCCTATAACATAACACTAAAATCACAGGATTAACATAACACTAACTCTCCTGGTTATTTCCATTCTGCTAAGGGAAAGTATGGCATTCCCCTCCAGGCACAGTCAAAGCAATTATCTAGTAACATAATTAAACTGGAAAAATGTTCAATTCCTCTATAACTTAGAACGAGACTTAAACTCATATAACTTATACCGTATATTTGTGGATATAAAATTTGCATACAAAGAAGCATTTTTAACAAAAGTTAACCCCAAAATATAAAGAGTCTTATAATCAAGGGGTCTTATTTTTGACTTAACACTGTATTTCAACTGCTGCATCTTCACAGCTGAAACTGACTACTCTCAGTTTACATTTTATCTTCATGTATCCTTTCACAGTCCCCTTTCACAAGGTCACCTTTTCGTAAAGATCAGATTGTTATTTAAATTGCTCTCACATTTTTTTGATCAAAAGAGTAAACTTGGAACCTATTATGTTCATCAGTACTGTTATTCCACTTTCCCAGAGTTATTTTATGAGACTTCCTTTGTAGCTAAGATTGAGTTTTAAATAGTAATGTTACTTAACTATGATTGATTAAGTAACAAGCAATCTTAATTGATTAAGTAATTTAATCAATTAAACAAATTAATTAAGTAATGTATTTACTTAACATTAATTAAGTAAATATCACTATAATATTGACGACTCGGAACACAAAGTTTTTTTTATAAGTAAAAACGTAAAGTTTTACCTTACAGCCTAAACCGGCTTTCACCTATCGGTTATACCAGATAGGTGAAAGCCGGTTTAGGCTGTAAGGTAAAACTTTACGTTTTTACTTATAAAAAAAAACTTTGTGTTCCGAGTCGTCAATATTATAGTGATATTTAGTTAAGTAACGGACACGTCATGGACAACGAAATCCAAGAAATTAATTAAGTTATGTTACTTAAATAAGATTGAGTTTTATTTTTCATATCAACTGCAAATATTTAAGACAAGGAGCCTCTTTAGATTCCTGAAATCTTAAATTTTTTGGATTTTGTTGTGCATGACGTGTCTGTTACTTAACTAAATATAATTAATTCACTACCGACTCAGAACACAACGTTTTTTTACGGGTAAAAACGTAAAAGTTTTATCTTATAGTGTGAACCGATTTTCACTTTTAAACCCTTGTTCAGAGGCTCACAATTAACAATTTTTTGCTAAAATACTCTGTCAGGAAGAACCAGCTGACAGTCATTTCCCCCTCTTTAGTTTTAAATTAGTACCATTTTTCTAGTGTGCCAGAATCAGTAAGCGTAGAGATTTTGTGATTCTTTTTGACAAGGAATATGTTGAGAAGTCTTGACTAATTTTCTTCAGAAACACTGTCTCAACTTTCATGCAGTTTCCTGAAAGCAGTGTGTAATACACCGATTCTTGAAATAGGTGACGGAAGAGTTGTGGAGTTACCCCTACAAACCCGTAAATTGCACACATCCTTTCTCAAATGAGCTCAAGAATTTGATATACAAGAAAATTCTGAAATTTCCATTTTTTCTTTTCTCAAAGTCATAGATGACAACCAAAATAAAAATTAGTTTTACTGTTGTTTATTTCAGTAAACGAGTGAATACACAACAGGAAACTAGTATGTCAATTCTGTTGGTAAAGTGCACCCACAGAAACTATAATTTTGAAAGAATATAACAACACATATTAAAATTTCTTTAAGAAACGTTACTTGCATATTCGCGACAGGTGAGAAAAAGATGCCTGAGGAAAAATAAGACACTGTTAATTACTGGTAGCTATAAATAATCTGATGGAATTTAAATGAAAACAATAACAACGCCAATCAGAACACAACATTTATTGTTTTTTTTTGTCCATAGACTAATTATTTCCTTTTTAAGTAATATTTTTTTACATTATAGATATGCTAATGCCATTGCTAACAGTTCTCTATCACTATTCACATTTATGTTAACACTAAGTATTATTTATATTACAACTGTGTAGAATGCTCAACAGAGGCATTCGCTAACAATAAATACACATATTTTAAAAATAATTTAGAGCCATTATGTAGAGCCATCGTTAATAAATTTGAGTACTGTTACATTTATATGTTATGTGTATAAGTTAAGCAATAATTAATTTTTATGTACAATTTTACTTTGAGTATTAAACATGTACAGTTTTACTTGAAGTGTTAAAACATGTTTACTGATGACAGTTATAAAATTTTGATTACATATATTAACCTGAGATAATGTGAAACTACAGAAGATGTGTTACAAATCTACATTTATTTTTTAATATATAAAATATTTTTATTTATTAAAAAAATATTATGAATTCTTATACAAACTAATAGTAATGTCTTAAATCAATTAAAAAAAATTTGGTTCAATAATTTTTATTATTTCTTTATTTTATAAATCATTTTACAAAACTTGATGTATTTGTGTTTTTAAATGAGAATTTAAATGGTTAGGCTAGATACTATTTTGTCATCATGCAATAATTCACAGCTGCTCTTATTTCTAATTAATTCTTCCATACTGTCTAAAGTTTTATCGAGCATTCTATTTGCAACTAGAGTGCTATTACAGATGGCAGTGCTTTGTATTAATGTACATGTAAAAGATAAGAGCTATCTGACTTGTAATGATAATCACTGCCTTTCTACATACAATTTAATGGTCAGTTGAACATTTTAATATAACACATACTGTTACAAAAATATGCTTTAAGCTGCTAATGGATTGAGCTCTACCACAAATATGTTGTTGCAAAATGAAGAATTATGTGTATTGACACCATTCATAATTTTCAAATTCGAATCTATCTTATAAAAAAATATTTTGAGGAAATATTAACTTTATTTTCCTTCTTTATGAAATCTTCTGCAGATTTACCAAATTATTATTATAATAACTTTCCTCTGCAAGCGTACGTGCACGAGCGCGCGCGCGCACGCGCGCGCGTGTGTGTGTGTGTGTGTGTGTGTGTGTACAAGACCTGGGCAAGTAAGATAGAGAGGGGGAGAGAGAAATAGTGAGACAGACAGATACAGAAAGAAAGTAAGCTTCTTATCATCTTCGATGCAGTCCACACTTCTCCGTTATTCAGACCTCTGTTTACCAGTCTTCTTTTCTTTTCTCTTTGATACCTTATCTCCAAGATTTCTAAGATCTACAAATTCTTTTTCTACTTGTAAATAATTTAATATTTTGTTTAGTCATCAATCACTGCTCGATCATCTTTCATGGCCATACTGTCATAATTGCCAAAATTGTATACCAGTGATGTTTTAATAGATATTGCCTTTATTTGTTAGGTGATCTGCTCAGGAAAGTCTATGTACAGTGAAACGTCTGTATACCAATACAACAGTTAATACTTTCATATGCAACATAAATGTGCAATGGTAAATTTCCTATCAATTCAATTTCTTGTTGTATTGGAGTGTTAGTGGTCTCAAATATTTTACTAGTAATTTTATACAAACCACTATGTTGTCTTTGGTATTGATGAGCATTTTCGGCAGTCAAGCCATCTTCAAATATTATTTGGTAAATGACCTGAATATTAGTTGGTAACGGGTTGATAAATGACCTGAAGATGGCTTGACTGCCGAAAGCGCTCGTCAATACCAAAGACAACATAGTGGTTTATATAAAATTACTAGTAGAAACAATTCAATTTCACTGTTACATTTTTTTCTGTGGCCAGCATTAATGTACCAGTACTATGTCAGCCTTTTACTGCTGCAATATTTTTCTAATCTACAAAAATGTATTTAACTGTATTTCCTACAAACAGATCATTCTCCCCCCCCTCTTTCTCTCTCTCTTATAAGTTGGCTGCATTCTGTCCTGTACATTTTGGTATATTCCATTTCAAAAAATAAAGTTTTGCTCTTTATGGAATTATTTAATATTTCTTGTAATCGCGCGCGCGTGTGTGTGTGTGTGTGTGTGTGTGTGTGATATTTATATTCAAAGAAGTTTATCATTGTGACAAATTAATTATGCTAATCATTTCTGTGTTTTGGCTAATGTTTTTTTACAAAAAATCTGAATTTATCCATTTGTCCTGTTTTTATAGTTTCTATATTACTTTTTCACTATTACACCATTAGGCCTATATTTCTTTGAATAAAGAAATATAATTTTGATTTTCTTAATAATTAAATGTTTTCTTTGTTAACAGATATGGTGCCTTTTTATAATTTGCAATTCTATTCTAATAATTCTGTTTCAAAATTCCTCTTTATCTGCTGTGCGTAAGTAATTTATAAAATTCATATTTAAAATATGCTTTCAATCAGAGTACCATTCAAAAATTGAAACATATGCCAGTAATGAGCAGAATGTTCTATCTTCTCTTCTGTCAAGTTTACCAGCCTTTTGCATCATAAAAATCAAGGAGGATCCCAAACACTTCGTTCATCATAAAAACAAGTGAATTTTATGAATATACAGACTATTCTTAAATGCCTTCTTACAGGCATAAACAGAGGTATCTGAAGATAATATTTAATTATGTCAAACAGTTTAACATTTAAAAATAGTTTTGGGCCCTTAATAGATTTTTAATTAAAAAAATATTGTCTTAGTTTCAAATTGGAAGAACAACATTGAAGCACTTATCATATTAACATTAAAACTAAATAAGCACACGCACACACACACACACACACACACACACACACACACACACACACACACACACACACACACACACACACACACACACACACACACACACACACACTCTGTACATGTACAGATAATATTTCCACTGAATATTTTACTCCTCTGAGCATATACAACATGATCTTATAAAAGTACCTAAAAAGTAAGAAAAGGAGAAAATGATAATAAGTAGTTAATTTAAAGCAAAATTATAAATATAATAGATTGTATATAACATATATTATATAATATATATTATTACAATATTAATGTAATATTACAATATTTAATATTATAATATACAGTACGGTATATAATATATTGTATAATGCACAGAATAAACCACAATGCAGTAAGTGAAATGTATCATGAAACATATGTGAAGTGTGAAATTTTTACAATTTTGTCAGTAATGTAACATTTTAACATAAAATAACTCATGTTTTAATGCATAGACATACTTTCATTTCAAGGTCTATTAAAATTTGAGCCTTTCATATTGACATAATTACAGCAAATCAGTTCTCTTTCCAATTAAGAATGCCATCAAATTCTAGTTCAGGAGGCATATCAGCCTTCCTGAGTGTAGTGAATATTTGACATAATATTCATCCACAAAGTACAATACAAAAAATAATACATTAATTACAATAATTTAATAATCTTTTGTAATAAAGTAATAACATTATTACAGTCTTTGTTTGATATAAACATATGTACCTAGCAGAACAAAAATTTCAACTATATAAGCTAATGGAATGACAATTTTTTATACAACTTTCTTAAAAGATCTATATTTATAATAAATGTAAACAACATTACTTTAAAAACATCTAAATAATTGTTTTACAAATCTAACTAGTCACATTATATGTTTAAGCTAATTATTTTCAGTCTAGTTATACTGTAAACTAAACAATATTCACAGTCTTCTGGAGCAGTGATTACCAAACTTAAAACTGGAGCACATTCCACTAAATTTAAAGCATTAAAATGAAAATATCACAAGTACATGTGTTTGCAAACAGATAAAATTTTTGTACATGCAAAGTGTACGTTGCGTTTAAATCTTATACACTATTTTACAATTTATGGTTACAGGTCAAAATACTGCTTAGACCAGTGATTTCAACTGGCAGTCTGCAAACACCTTTTTATATGACCCATAATCTTATCTTGGAAAACCAATTTAATAAATACCCTGTTTATTTTCACAAGTAATACAATATTGTATTAACTAAGAATGATCGTGCAGGAGAAAGATATAAAAAATGTTTGACTGATTCACTAATAAATGTACAGTAGATTTCACTTTGTTTGATGAGGCATGTATTTGTTCTAGCCCTCTTTTGGAATTTGGTGCAAATAAATATAAGTTTATTTATCATAGATCACAAATCATAGAAGAGTTTAAGATAAGATAAAATAATCTGAAATGCTGAAAAGTGATGTCTCACTATTTAATAATCCTTTTGGTACTGTCACTGAAGAACAACCAACATTCAACTAGAATTGTATGATTTACAAACTGAACCCTTCCTGCAGACCAAGCAAGAAAAGAGGCTACCTTTCTTTAATAAGCTGCTGCCTGATGAATGGTTTCCAAATCTATAACATTTTGGACAGACAGTGATGTTGATATTTGGAAGCACTTTAATTTGTGAAAGAGTGTTCTCCACAGTGAAGTTAATCAAGAACTACAACAGAAGTTGCTCATCCCTGCTTCACCTACTGAGATTAGCAACAACTCAGTCGATGTGGAAATTCCAGCTTTAGTGACTGCAGCAGTTTTCACACTCTCCATAGGAAATTTAGTAGTCTCAATGGTTCATGAATGAGTGTCAGTTGTTTATAATATTCTATTACACTAATTTTAAATACATGTTTAAGGTTATTTCCAGAGATTATTTCGCTACACATTATCATCATCATCAAATTATGTTCTGCCAACAAGCAGGTCCTGTTCCCCACTGTTGCCTGTAATTTCTCCTGTCCCAGGTTTCTTCTACTGGTTTCTTATGTCCTCCGCTCATAACATCATCTATCATCATTAATCTCTTCCTTTCTTTTCTCCTTTCCTTTCCACTGTGCCCTCAAAAAACTGTTAATATTCCTTTTCACCTTTATATATCATATCCTGTTTTCCTTCTTCTTAAGAATTGTAATTAGAAGTGTTTTGGCTTCCTTTATAAACTTTAGAACCTTTTCAATTACTCGCCTTGCAAACCTTTTTGTATGAGTTTTTATATATTTACATTTTGGTGAATATTTGTTCATGTTTTATTTGCATTCATTTTTATTATTCTTTTTTTTCAGCATATCTCGGTGAATGAATCTATTTTCATTAAGCTACCCGCTAGACTCTAGTACTTTTTCTGAATGTTTATAACTTCTCCACAACCTTACAACATTCAACATTGGTTGGTCTGGATGACCAAAATGGTGCATCAACACTATAATTCAGGGCAGTTAAACTTGAAACAAGTGTAAACAATAGGCTAGAGCAATTCATTTAGAATTAACAGTTAATTACAATATCCTCTTGTATTACAACAGTAAATAATAAATACATGAGAAATGTTGTATCAGGCCAAGAAATTACAATGTTATAATTTAATAGTTTAATTACAGTAATATTAGATATTGTAAAAAATGTATGTGCATAAAAAAATTACAGAATTATGATTCAATTTGATATTTTTTTTGGACAAATCTATGGCATTATTGAATAATGACAGAGTGCCATTCTATTTATGTGACCTGTCAAAATCATGTAACCTGTAGTCAAAAGACCCCATTGAACTTTATAAGAGTCCTGTGTTTTTTAGCATGTTAAATATGGTAACACACTAAATATAAATGATTAAAACAAGTAAAAATGTAATTCTGTTGTTGTAAATGTAACCTATGTAATGCTCTATCATCTACAAAACTTTATCTAAAATAATAATTCGTACTGTAGTGTATTCCATATCCAGTATTGTGAAGCAAGTATATACCCTACTCTTCTATATTGTATTTACTATATAGTATGCAACTGAAGCAAAACACAAAATTAAGGATTTTTACCACAGAAACTACAAGAATTGCCTGAAAATTTTCTTACCCATATTAATCCTATAATATTTTATTGTGTGGTATCCATTTTATTTACTTCCATGTTCCATAAGGAAATGGAAGTATGGTCATGGCAAAAAAAATCATGTTCGAGATAACGGCTGATTCTGACTGTACTACCCTCAAAACATGAAGAAAAGTCATTTTTCCAAAAGTGTGTGTGTGTGTGTGTGTGTGGAATTTTTTCTATGGCAAACGATTACACCCACAAATTCAAACAGAATCAAATAATTTTTGGCATACAGTCCTGAATTGTAGAGGACTCGAGGCTTATTGATTTTTGTAAAGGTCGGTTAAGAGAAAGGGGTAGTTTACCTGCAACGTTTTATGTTTTAACAAGGTTAATTTTTTCCATGATGAACGATAACTGCCGTAAATTCAATTGAATCAAATAATTTTTCGCATACGTCCCTGAGTTGCAGACAACTGAGGGTCTGATGATTTTGGTAAAGATTGATTGAGGGAAAGTAGTTTACCTGCAACTTTTATGTTTCAACAAGGGTAATTTTTTCTATGACGAACGATAACTGCCGCACATTCAAACAGAATCAAATAATATTTAGCATAATTCCCTGAATTGTAGACGACTCAAGGTCTTTTGATTTTGGTGAAGATCGGTTAAGGGGAAGGGGTAGTTTATCTGCAACATTTTATGTTTTAACAAGGTTAATTTTTTGTATGACGAACGATAACTGCCGTAAATTTAAACAGAATCAAATAATTTTTTGCATATGTGCCTGAGCTGTAGAGGACTCAAGGTCTGTTGATTTTGGTGAAGATCGGTTATGGGGAAAGGGTAGTTTACCTTCTACATTTTATGTTTTAACAAAAGTATAAAGTATTTAATTTTGATAAATAAAGTATCCTGAAAAGAATATCATAATAATCCACTGTAGAAACGTAGATGAAATGTCTATAAATGAATAGGCTAGTTGAAGGGGTGGGGGTAATTTTCTATAAATGAAAATGATTGTTGAAGGGGGAGGGGATAATTTTTATTTATATGTCATGTGTCCTACGTTATCGGCAAAAAAGTTGATTCTTGTTAAAATTCCTTCCCAGGCTGTTTGGCGTGGTCCAATGTTTTCTACAAAACCAGACGTTTCGGCGGTGCTATCGACTACCATTGTCAGTGAAAATCGGGTGCGTTAACGTGAGGTGGTATACGTCAGTGAACACAGTACTGTGGTTAAGGCTGAAGTAAGAAGTAGTGTATATGGAAATATTTTAATTTCGAAAACGATTTTAAATATAAATCTTAGAACATGGAAGTAATGTATGGTTCTCCATACTGATATTTATAACTATGATCAGTTTTTTTCTAATTAATAATTCTGACTGCTTGGCATTTCAGACTAACTGAATTATGGTTACAGGGATTGGACTATGTAGATGTCCATAATATTTATATCATGATGATGGTAAAGTAATAATAATAGGCAAATATTGTTATTCTCCAGGTTCATTTCAATTCTGACTCTGATTAAATGTGTGAGATATTGTAATGTTTGCCATTAGAGTTATCTGAAAACAGCTGAGATAATTTTAGTAGTAAAAACTCAATTTTACAAGCTGAATAGTGACAGACCAGGCTCAGTAACATTCATTTATACTATGATTGTCACGAACAAAATTCTATTTTAAGTCAAAATATACAAATTTATGATGAGATTTTTAACTTATGAAAATTAAACATAATAAAATACAAAATAAAACATACAGTATAACTCCATTTATCCGAATCGCCAATTATCCGAATCGTTATCAGGAAATTACAAAAATTCAAGTTATAAAAAAAAAGTTTATTCAAATTACAGTTGCTGTACAAACAAAAAAAAACATCGTAACCAAATGAAATACATATAAGACAGTGTTAGCTATGCATCATAGTTTACGTACTGGTCACTACAATGTTTTCTAGCCTACTGCTCACCTAAAATTATAATTATGTATGAGTATTACTTTTAATTTTTTTGTAGTAAAAGTGAACATTTTCAAAACACGTGTGACCTGGTTTTTATTAAGATACTGTATTCATGTAATAAAAATGAACAAAAGTGATTTTTGAGCAATTTTTGCATTTCTTTCACAACACAACCTTTTTCTTATGTTTGTCCCAATTATCCGAAGTTCTGCATAACCGAATTACGTCTGGGACTCATTAGTTTAGATAAATGGAGTTCTACTGTACATTGCTTAATAATGATCGCAAGTGTTCATGTAATATATTATGAGCATTAGTTGGTCATAAGTTTTTAAATAAATGAAATTGCTGAATTTATGAAATGTTTTAAATTGCCTTTCTTATGCAGATATTATGATGTCTAAAAAGAATGTTTAAATTATGTCAGATTAATGAAGAGATACAATTTTTAACATTCAAATGCTCTGAAATTTGTGATTAAAAAATATTATCTTTTATTTTGATTTGGAAGAACAACATTTTAACACTAAATATGTCAGCATAAAAACTATATATATGAACATGAGCACACATTTATACTTTAAACATTTTAAAATGTACAATTGAAACACATGCCATTATCGTGTAATGTCTTCTAAAAAAAAATATATAAATAAAATCCACAATACAAATCCTGATCTGCTTCACAACTATGTGTTAGTTCACTCTGGGTACCAGTCACATTTTTACATCTACAGAGTTGCAATGTATTCTTCCTGTAATGGCTATTTCTAGTCTTTAACACTGACCAACAAAATGTTGACCAATGTTCTACTACTTGAACAATTTAGGAAACAATGAAATTTGTAAAACATGAAAGCTTGTATAAAAAGAAAGCATGAGACACACACACATATACATGAGGCATCTCATAGCAACAACAGACTTGAATCCTATGTAGTATGTACAATGGAAGTATGATTTATGGACCTGTATTAATTTGTAGTTCTTGAGATGCAGCAGTGGCCTGGTTAGTATTCAGACTATGCAGGACACAAAACAAGATTATATATGATAACAGTGAACAAAGTTATTGTAGCAAAGGCACTCTTGCTAGCTATATTTACCAGCACTCTGGGGGAAGCTTGATGCTCCCTGGCCACAATTTTGATCTTTTCTGCCATGAAAGATAGATATTATAGCTACCCATTTGCCTTATAATTCTGAGTGACACCATGCTGTATGGGACTCAATGTGCGACTTCTTTCATTTAATTCAAGAACATAAACGCTAGCACACAGAATATCTAACTGAAGAGGTTTAAAAATAAATTTTCTGTAGTTAATAGTTCTCATACAGACAAAATCTATGCAGTGTTACAATATAATTGTAAGGCTAATGTTTAAATTCTTGAATTTCTTAATCCTTGATGAGTGTCAATAGTTCCAGTGTTTCCGACTATGGAACACCAAATTTATATAAAAATCTATTTCATACATATTAAGTAAATAAAATTTTAATATTTATAACTTATCAAAAATGAGTGTTCTGTAGTAAGATATAACGCAATACATGTTGCTAATGTTTAACAGTTTTACTATTTTCTGTTTCTCTTGTCTGAAGTGTAACCAGATATCAACTTTAGGGATATTTTATGGTTTTTATTAGTCTCGCAAGCTTTAATTTTTTTCTTCACAAATGTACCATTAATAAGCTAATTTTCATTTAAAGATATATGTAATTTGAAGTGTCACTTAGTAGTATCAGGAGATGGGCACTACTACTGGCAGAACTTTGTCAGCAAGATCATAACATATGATAAATAAATCTTAAACACAACTGCAACTCTAAATTTATTTGATGCAAAAATATGACTGTAAGTATGAAATAGAAGTAAAAGTCTTAAATAATTTCAATCTGTTTCATGGAATATGAAAGTAAGTGATATAAATGGTGCTTTTAAAGGAAGTGAAGATATACAACAAACTGAAAAATTGGAATGAAGTTGCTAGCATTCTATTCTTTTTCTTTGTTTTGTTATTTGTTTTCCTGCATATGGGAATATGTATAACTGCTGCAATACAAAACAGAGTAAGATAAGCTAGCTGTGTGCTCAATATTAAACAACCACTGTTATGTTTGTCTTCAATTACATGCAGTTAAAGTGAATGCCAAGGAGGACAAATAACCATTCTAAATGGGACTGAATCTGTGATTAACAGAGGTCTTAGTGTCTCCAGACTATGACTTACAACTCTCAATTATCTTGACTCCATAAGCATGTGAAGTACTGCACAAAAATAAGTATTAAAAAAAAGAGTAATATACTGTTTTATGTATTCTTTGAAAACTTATAGGACAGTGTTTTATCTGTATGCTTCTGTTTCATTTTGTAGTTCGACCCTGTAAGTTGTTCTTAGTCTCCATCAATACCTAAACAGGTTGTGAATGGTTTAAGGCAATCGAAACTATACATGTAGATGATGTAGCATTTTAATAAGCAAACTCAGTGTGGAAGAGACATGCAATTGGTTTAACGTTAATAAAGTATTAACTATTTTCTAATAAGTTTAGACTTCAAGTAACTGTCCCAATATTTATTGATTAAAAAAGTGTATATTTACATTTTTCTCATAATATCATGGTTTTATGTGCATTACTTTTGTTTTTTGTATTCTTTATGACACTGTTTTCTGAAGATTTTCCAGGTTCCATTAGAGAAGGTAATAGGTCCTTATGAGAAGTTCTGAAAGCACTAATTTATCCCTACATTGTAGCCACAATTGAGATATTCTATCTTGAGATGAATTCAAACCAACATTCCACTACTTTATAATTAAGTGCACTGTCCAGTATATTGCAAAGATTCCTAGTAATGTTAAGTAAAATTCATTGCAAATTATTTCTTAAAAGCTGCAACTTTTAAGTAGTATTCAAGCAAGGCAATTATTATTATTATGCAGGGCTTGAATACATTGACTCAACTCTCCAAACAAATAAAAAAAAAATTTCTAATGAAAATCACTCTGATAAACTAAATAAATACTCATCAGGATGTATAAAGTGTTTATTTTATGTGACATATCACATACATTGTATCTGATTCTTGAAATGTTCAGAAACAAAGTCACTGTCTTATTTATATTAAAAATACAGTGATAAGTCTTATACTTAAAAAGCATTTATTGTCTTTATATAACATACATTTAGTTGCTTGCAAAACACACAAACACACACCCACAAATATAATTTTTAGCTGCTGATGACTAGCTAAATATATAAATTTGTTTTAAAGAATTAATAGTCGAATATATTTAGATATTGATACTTTAAATATTAATTTAGATACTGATCACCTTATATTGATATAACTTGCATTGTACAGTAAATTCACCAAACATTCCTCATGTCAGCAAATGTCATTTATTTACTATTACATCTCCGTAGTCCCTTACATTTGTTGAGTAACTACTGGAAAATTATTTAGTAAATATTACATTAACTTTTTAAAATTATTTTTAACATGAAAAATACTTCCTCAGCATTACATATCAGAATCTTACTCCAAGGAACTATGATAGTTCAAAGCATAAAATGTATCTCAATTTATTTCAGACAGCTTGTTAAATGTATGGCAAATGTAGAAGTACTATTGTTATTAAATATTATTTATTTAAATTAATGTTAGTAGTACTACAAAATTAATAGGGAATCAATAGAAGTATTTTAGTTTAAAGTTATTAGAAAATGTTTATACACGTTTTTTCGATTAGTCAGCTTTATGTTTACCTTAAAAAGTTAGCTGTGATTGTACAGCAACGATTTTGGAAAACCGGAGGGATACAATGATTTTCATTAGACAAATCAATCTGCTAAATATTCAAACATATTTGTACACTGGTGATAGCCATAGATTTGTTGGAACAGTTGAATAAGGCTGGTTTATAAGATATGATTCCAGAGCATATGCAAAGGTGTGTGTGTGTGTGTGTGTGTGTGTGTGTGTGTGTGTGTGTGTGTGTGTGTATGTGTGTGTGTGTGTGTGTGTGTGTGTGTGTGTGTGTGTGTGTGTGTGTGTGCTCCACAAAAGAAGTATTGTATGGTCTGTCCAGTTAATTGTTTCTCGTAATGTATCTGCAGTATTTGTTGGTGCAGTGAATCACTCTGTCTCTCTGCGCCATGCTCACTGTCACTCACTCACCTTCATATATGCTCTGGAGCCTCACAACAGCTGCCTATGCATGCATGTTGCTACAATCATGTAAGCAGCATGAAATTCATTCCACTGTGGGTAGCCCAGTTCAAGAAGTGATTCCTCATCTCCAATTCTGAGGAACATATCTTGTGAAAACTGACATTTCTGAGTTATTATTGATTCATAAGGAATATTGAGATATTATCTGAATAAGGAATATTTGCAAACACCAATTCCCACACTGTGCTAAACGAAGCATAAGTTTTAAATACTTCAGTACGTGACTAATATAGCTTACTCCACTCCTGCTAGATACAGACTAGCTCACATAATCCAGGAGATCCTAAACGCCAATATAGCATTTATTATTATACAACAACTTACAAACAAATGAGTAAATAAAATCATACAGTGACCAAACAGTATTTACAATCAACTATTTACTTTCATTATCTACAGTTTCTTAAAGGTGACATAAATACATCAATCCATACAGTTACACTCAATCTTAAGGATACTTGTAAAACCCGTTCTTACACATATGATTAAATGTGTTAGCCACAAAACATGGAGAATTAATTAAACTACACACACGAATATCAGAGTTTGAAATTTAATGATGCAGGAACTTTATTAAGTTGAAAATATATTGTATATTACATCAACAATAATAACATCTATTATTATTAACATCATATTTTGTTTTATTTATAATAATAATAGTTTATAACATTAATGTATACAACCTTAATATAAAAACAGTCACAATAGCATTACCGTTGAACAAGTTTGTTATGTTGTGTGAATCATGTTTTAAATAAATTTAATTTATTTTAATGATCTGATAAAATAATTTATGTGAATGCTCTGAATAGAACATTTGTCCATTTAAAAAAGCATCTTACAACCTTTGTTCCACAAATCAATAACATGAACACACAGACACAGGTATGTATTGAATTGAAAATTGTTCGGTTTCGAATAAAAAAAAAACAAATGGATGAGCTACTATGGGAAAAATAATTTCTATTAATTCTAGTTAAATTTAACATTACAACAATATAATTAATTATAACATAGAATTTATTCTTCTAAAATTAAAGTTATCTTAAATATATAAAAAGTACAAAAATTATATTTACGGTAAAAGACTTCATAGAGTCAAAAAAATGATCATATATACTTTAATTAGTGTTTAATTGTAAACATTTTTATTTGACTTGCATTTACTATGAATCTTATACTTTCGAACCAGAATTTGCAGTAATAAGAAAAATCTATTTCAATAGCTTGATTAATTTTTAACCATAATATCTTAAAAGATCAAGAAATTTTCCCCAAATTTTTCAGTACCGGTATTGAAAATCTTTTTTTTAAGCAAAATAACAGATTACAATCATTATCACAATAAAGTAAATTGTAAGCTGTGTGTGTTTCTTTTCTATGTGCAATTTGCTTGATGGTTACATCAAGGAATATTATGTCCTTCCTTAAATTGTTCTGATCAAAAACATCTTTTTAAGAAAAGATTGAGAACTGCTACAATATAGCATTACTGATAAATTACAGTTCTCTGCCTTAAAGTAACAGATACCGTACTCTTATAATTATAATCACATACCTTAAACTTTCATTGCATGTTCAACAATAGTTCTCCTTTAAAAACTCTTCAACAAGTTTTATATAAAACAAATACTACACCTCATCTCTGTATCTAAAAAGCCAAACAGTTTTACTTTTAACATTACAAAAATATTATTATTCCAGTACAAATGTTCTACTGCCCTAATACAAAATATAATAATCTTTTGTTATTTTAGAAATATAATCTTTGCTTTTTAACAAAATTTCAATAATTTTTACTTTTATGATGTAGCTTAAAATTGATTAGAATCAAAACATTCTACTTTTCCTGAATAAAATATAACAATCATCTTCTGCCTACTTTAAAAATACTCCTTTAATTTTTCTATCAAAAATATTTTTTGGAGTTTTTAAATTAAGTTTTAAATTTTCAACACAGAATTTTCAATACACTAGACGTATTTCTTCTCAGATATATCATTTTATTAATGAATATTTAAGCATGATATGGTCTCTACATTCAAACTTAAAAATTAGTACTAAATTAACACAATAATAACATTAATAATAATAATAATAATAATAATCAGATCACAGAACTTTCATCTCTTAAGTGTATGTCGCATGTTCATTCAATTCTGGCAAGTGACGCCTGATTTTTTAATCAGTTCTTAAATATTATTCAGCTATATGCAATAAAAAGAGAAACATTATAGGGTTGATTTTGTCAGTAAGTACATTTTTAACTACACAAAACTTAATAAAAAGTAGCATTAACATATACAGCTCTGTAAAAGTCAGTAACACTAAAATTTTGTTTCTTTCTAAATTTTGTTCCATGGTTATTTTTTTAATTAATTAATTACAAATTGTAACAAAACTGTCATAATATTAAAAATTATTAATGTTTAAGTGTGACAATATTAGAACATACAATAGTGAACATATCGATATATTATTTTGTATGAAAACTTCATACAAAAATTTGGGAGAAAACATTTGCATTTTCCCAATACAAATCTTAATAACAAATGTTTGAAGAAATTATAGGCTAATTTTCTTCTCAAATAATTATTATAATGGCTACTATGTTACTTCTCGAGATGATATTATAAATAAATACTTATTTTTGTCTATAATATTGCTGTCCTACATATAAACTGCTAGTATAGCAAACACTAACAAATACCATTGGTGTAAAACAGAAAACTAATTATTTTCAGATGTAGTAGAGCATACAAAATGAAACTTTAATAGGATTTTTTTTCTGACACTTACAATTAAAATATATGAAATTTATTTTTCTTGTGTTTCATGATGTGTGATAGTCAAATCTTTTTGATGTTTTTAACAACATGGAAATTATTTTGTTTGACTTTTCACAAACATTTTTCCACCCAAAAACTGAAGACACTAATTGTTTTAAGCAACTGCATAGCATATGTTTTCAAATATTTAGTTATTTTTCAACAACGATTATGACACTATCTAAAGAAACCAGTTTCATATGAGTTTGTTAAATGTTTGAAAGCTGTATAGTATAAATGCTTTTTTTACTATGAGTTTTCATAGTTAGAAATTTACTTACACAGTCACACACCTAATTATTACAAATAGCCCTCTATCCAAATTTCTATCACATATATGACAGGTTTAGCATTACAGGCTTAAATCTGATTACTAAACAGCCACATTATTTTATTATTAATTATTACATTAAGTTTTATAATATCGGTTATAATGTATACCTACAGGAATACACAAGTGTTTATAGAATAATCATTACAATATTGTTTCTTATTATCTTCACACACACACACACACACACACACACACACACACACACACACACACACACACACACACACACACACACACACACACACACACACACACACACACACACACACACACACACACACACACACACACACACGCACACGCACACGCACACACACGCACACGCACACGCACACACACACACACACACACACACACACACAATGCTTCCACAGAACTATTATTTCTTCTCGCTTATTGTCTAGTTCTTATTTAAACCTTTCAAATATTGGGAAAATCATTTTCTTTATACACTTTTCTATATTACCTATATTATAAATAAAAATCTACTAAAGTATAGCTTAACTTTAAACTAAATATACCAATAGGTATTGTAAATTTTAACAATTTCTTTATATAAAATTAAAAATATTACCAATGTACAGCTAACTAATTTTTAAACACTTGAGCATTTCTTTATGCTTTACTTTTAAAGTAACATTAATCAAGAGTATTTTAAATTGAGGTAAACAATAATTTCTGTTGTAAACATAATTTAATGTAAATGCCCTTCCATTACAAGAAAATAAAAACTGGAATGCTCATTATCACATTATGCATCATCCATAATTTTGCTAATAAATATGGAATAAATGGAACATAACATTTACATTTTATAAATTTATATACAATAAAT
Source organism: Magicicada septendecula (assembly GCA_034769895.1). NCBI lineage: Eukaryota > Metazoa > Arthropoda > Insecta > Hemiptera > Cicadidae > Magicicada > Magicicada septendecula. The sequence continues at coordinate 464,871,430 of CM068373.1, forward strand.
AGTAACTACAAAAATGGTTAAATTCTAGGAATGTAAGCTGCACTGTGCCTTCAGAATAACAACAAACCTCCAAAATATACATCACATTAAGAGTTTTTAAATTTACGACTTTTCAAAATAGATTTTGTTTACGACAAACCTTTTCTCTTGTGAGTTCATTTCTGTTTAATTGTGATAAAATATAGATACAATTATATTTTTTTTAATGAATAAAATAAAATCCTTGTAGAATCACACTATTACATTCATACAAGGTACAAAGACACTTTTGTGTTATGTATGTGCGCGCATAGCTCACATGCTTCATATGAATTCAGTAGCTGTATCAATGGGCTATCAGTAGAAACACTTCAAACTTTGGCAGGCGTTTGTTTTCCAACAACCATCATGGACTTCTGAAGCAGACGTGTCGTGGCTACTAAAATAATAATAATTTGGTATATATTAGTAACAAATACTGGATGCATATACTGGTACACAGATTATGAGTACTGTCAGCAAATAATCACATTAATGAATAAGTGAATTCAGTGCTGTGACCTTGGTGTTATGTAAGCAATTTGCCTTTCCACAGAATCAAGACATGCCTTATAATTCTGCAGTTTTAGCTACTGTGTGCATGTTTCTGTTTTATATATATATATATACTACACGTATATATATATATTTTTTTTCTATATAAGTAACTCGATGTTTCTTGCAGTAATTATATAATTTGTGATGTTATTCAATTTGTTTCTTCTGCAAGTAGTATAATTTTGGTCTTTACCACTTACAAACCTCTGATGATACTGATATTTTTCAGTGAAACGTGCGTCAGGTATTAAAAAGAATATACAAAATACAAAATTATACTACTATATATATATAGTGACAATACAAGCAAAGGCTGTAAGGCGCATACATAATATATTGTAAATATTTTAGTTAATTTCAATAATATATAATAGATGAGCAGGTGTGAGATTGGAAGCTGGTTTTCAAGCAGGAACCAACAGGCAAACATCACGCGATTACCACTGCATGTGTGTATACAAGTAAATAATGTGTGTGCGTGAAGCCTGTCTGATCCTGAAAGTTGCAATCTCACCCCTCAAGTAAATGACAAATTAAGAAAATAATTATTTTTAAGAAAACCATAAATGTTAGTGATAAGGTAAAAACTTCTAAAAATATGTAAAAATCGGACACGAGTGCAGTGCGAATTGTACGTAATTCAGACAATCAATGCGAGTACAGTGTGATTTTTAATGCATCATAATTACACTAGTTGTGTGAGCATCATGAGAATTGCACATCTCATAAGTCATTAAATGAGATGCTATTTTAGCAATGTGAAATCCGCGTTAAACAGTGCGATTGGCAAAAAAGGTGCAATTATGTGAAATGAGACGAGAGTGGGGGCTGTCACACCATGTTTCAAATGTCGACAGGCTAATTCCTGAATCGACAGGTGCAGTTTTCTGTGTGGATATAAATAGAAGCCCAGGAGAGCTAATCGCTCTCTCTTAACAAACCATAGTCGCGGCGGTACGCTATGCTGGTCTGGGATGCGAATTTTTTAAACTATTTTGGACGAAGTTAGATTTAAAATCTAACATCAGTACGATTTTGTAACTGAACTTATAAAGTATCATGGTAATGTTTTTTTTTTATTTGAAGTAATAAAAACAATAATAAAAAAAATACCGTAACGAAGAAATCGTCGGACGTCAACAAGCAGTCGACATCTAAGAACATCAACTCCTGACAGAGTACGAGAGCACGACTAACAGAGGAAGGAGATGCAGAGGACTGGAGACCTTTCTCTAATAACGGCTACAGATCCAGAGTAACATGTCATCATAGTCTACAGCAGTCAATATACCGTGGAGGACGAGAGACGAGAGGACATCCAGTGAGGACAAGAGGACATCCAGGAGGAGAAGACCGAAGGAATCACTGGAGGACATGGTACAACTCTACGGAAATTAAGGTGACGAAAAACCAATACATAATTTTCAAAGAGAAAGACATTGAGAGACTCTAAAAGTCAAAACAATTTTTGTAAACATAAATAATAAGTATGTAGATATAAATAAAATTCAATGTAATTAATATGTAATCAAAAAAGGTTATTTAATTATTTTTCGTAATGAACATAACGTAGTCATTGAAAATAGTAATTAAATTATTTAACTTTTCTTGATAAAAGCAAATAACATAGTCATTTAGAGTAATCAATTAAATGTGTTAAAATCATTTTTAAAGCCATACAAAGGTATTAATGCAGTAATAACTTTTAAATAAGCACGCATTTAGACTGAGCAAGCAAGAAACATTAACATATTGACGAAAAGTCTATATACAATAAATAATATAATATTTAGAATTTAAGATATGTTTGTAATGTTGACACGAATAGTAAAGACACTTTGAAACCATAGATAATGAAGATCACATGGCGTATTGATCATGATTTACATATTATTATAATATTTTTTTTGTTTGTTTCAAATAATAAATGAAGCATATTACAATTCGTAAAAAGAGTTACTCTTATTATAATTACACCTACACCCCAATTATTCATACATGTTAGTAATGGTATATAGAGTGTATGAGTTAAATTAATGTACAAATTAAATTGCACAGAAGGGTTAATGTGTTACATTTTGGCGTCCCAAAGAACGTGGGGCTCCTCAAATAAAAATTGCATTGTTACATTTTGTCGCTTCCAATGTGGGGCTATTCAAACACAAAATAGATTTTTATGTGTATTATATAATTTGTTACATTTTGTCGCTTCCACTGTGGGGCTATTCAAACACAAAATAGATTTTTATGTGTATTATATAATTTGTTACATTTTGACGCTCCAAGATCGTGGGGCTCCATGAATTTCAAATTATATAAAATATAATTTGTTACACATTTTGTCGCTCATGAACGTGTGGCATGATCCCCACCATTTGACTATTAAAATTTTTGTTAGCTAAATGGTTGCTCTAAAACAAATAAAGGTGTGTTAAATGAAAAATATATTATATGTAATAATAATTATTTATATTAAACAGTAACTGTATGTTATGTTAATTGTTGTGTAGTAAAACACAACTGGCACTCAACAAAAAAATATCATTGTAAAGGTGTAATTATAATATCAGTAGATATAAATACAGAAATAATAATAACAAAACAATAAATAAAGAAAAAATCAATAAATCGGTTCCATAAAAATAATATTCTTAAATATTATAAATAAATTTTTGTTATAATTCAACATGACGACTCCAGGAAATTTGGACATGGAGGCATTCCAGACGATGATGCGTGCCTGGGTCGATGAATTAAGCACAAAACAGACAGAAAATTTAAATAAACAGACAGAAAATTTAAATGCTAGAATAGACGAACTAAAAGAATTAAATACAAACTAAACAGAAAGTTTAGAAAATAAATTAGAACTACACAATGAAAATTTGAAACAGGAACCATAAAAATTATGGAGAGTAGAAGAATTAACAGAAAAAATTGGTGACACAAACATAGGTATTGATACTTTAGAAAATAATTTTAAACAAGCCTTACATGAACAAGTTGTAAGAATTGAAAATAAACAAAAAGAATTACGTCTCGAGTGGAGAAAAGATATAAAAGAAGAGCATAAACAAATAAATGATACTTTAACTACTATAACGCGAGAGCAGGTTGATAAAATTCAAACTGTTAATAATATGTTGCAAGCAAATACCAGTAAACTTAGAGAAATGGAAACACGGACTGTAGTCATTGAGAATAAAATTGAAGAAACTACGAAGGACCGTTCAGAAGATGTATCACATATGAAAGAAGAAATCCAAGAGGAAAAGAACCAGCTACGAAGTGAGTTGAGAAGACGACAGAACCAAATGACCATGTTTCCTACACCAATGGAAGAAAGGAGCAGACTTAAGTTCTCAGGTGGTAAAGGGGAGAACAGTATGGAATTCCTAGCTAGAGTAGAAAAGGAAATAGAGAAGATTGGCAGTGCAATAAATGACGACGAGAAGATAGACTTCGTCACGCGATATCTTAGAGATTCAGCCAGTCAATGGTACTCTATTATAAGAGATAACATCAGTACATATCAGCAGTTTCGTGAGGCATTCGAGAACCGATACTGGAATTTACATACCCAACGACAAGTACGGGATCAACTCGAATATGGAAAGTTCAATGCACAAGGACCGCAGAGTACTGAACAATACACAATTACGCAAATAGAACGTGTAAAGCATCTTAAACCTAAATTCTCAGAATACGAAATTGTTTCAAAGTTATCTTACCATTTCTAGCGAGATATCCAGTTAGCAGTTTATACGCAGGGAATTAAAACCATAGAAGAATTTTTAATCCTTGTGACACAGTCGGAGAATATCAATAAAGGTAAGAACACACAACACTGGGAACACAAACACGCAAATCACCACTGTAATTATCACAGAGATGACAAGAAAGCAATACAAAACACTACACAGCACCGTGACAATTACAAAATAAATTATCCACCACCAATATACAACACTACAACACGCACAGCTACAGAGACTGAACGAATAAATACAGCTAAACGACAAGGAGACGTTGTATGGTCGTCCAATCGTAAACAGTTTTCAAAACCAGCTGACAAACGCGTTGCCGCAGTATGGAAGGGTGACGAGAAAAAATTGAAGAGAGGTAGCGAAAAGATGAGTGAGATGGACACAATAACTTTTCACAGTCGGCCGTCTACGTCAAATGCATCACAATGACTGAATAAACGGAAGCAAACTTCTAAAATAAACAACATATACCCCTGTGATATTAGAAAGGAATTATTAAGCACCGAACAGGATATAAAGCGAGACGAACAACAAACACAATGTCCTATTGTGACTGTGAGCATAAACAGGTGTAAAATACGGATGTTAGTTGACACCGGCAGCCAGCTGTCAGTTCTTAACGCTGCATGGGTTCAACGCAATAAGAAATATTTTAAAAATACTGCAATTTTGCCCGTAAATAATTTAAATATCACAACAGCTACCAATAAAAAAGAAAGAGTTAAACAACAAGCATATGTAACTCTAACATATACAAATCTAGAATTAGAACACCCCATGATAATTATGCATAAATTGATCTATGATGAAATTTTAGGTATATACTAAATGCAATAAATGCTAAGATTAATGTTAATGATAATACAATTGTGTGTAATTATAAAAATGTTCAATATGAATTAAAAATGAATAGCGAGGAAGAAGAGTGTAAGGTAAGTGAAATGCCTATTACTTTGTACAAGCCACAAATACAGTATGGTCCAACTCGACATGTGAATGCGGCAGATGAAGGAATGACGACACAGGAAGAAGAGAAACTGCACGAATTAATAGAAGAATACAGTGATGTATTTAGTGAAGTACCGACGCAGACGACAGTATACGAGCACTCTACAGTTGTGTCAGACCCTACGAAAGTCATTAGGAGGACGTACCCTATCCCAATGCGATATGAGGAAGAAGTTGAACTAGAAATTTGGCGCATGATTGAAAATGGAGTCATCGAGCGATCGAACAGCAACTTCCTGAATCCTCTAGTGGTAGTGAAGAAGAAAAGTGGTGAGATACGTCTATGCCTTGACATGAGAGAGCTGAACAGCATTGTATTAAACGAGTATGACTGTGCGCCAACTGCGGACGAATTATTTACTAAGTGTGAAGGAGCGAGGTATCTGACGAAGCTAGATTTATGCTCAAGTTTCTGGCAGATTCCAATTTGTGAAGAGAATAGAAAGTACACCGCTTTCCTGTATAAAAATAAATGCTACCAACACAGGGTAGTACCCTTCGGATTAAGCATGAGTTTGGCAGCCATCATAAAGTGTCTAGAAAGAGCCCTAGGACCTGAGGTGGAACCCTACACCATGGTATTTGTAGATCATATCTGTTGTATCTAAAACGTTAGACGAACATATAAAACAGCTAAGCATGATATTCCACAAGTTTAGGCAAGCGAACATATCCCTTAACCTAGACAAATGTGAATTTATCAAATCCTCTATCCAATTCCTAGGCCACGTTATTTCCTCCTCTGGTATTCAACCCGATCCTATCAAAATTTCCAGCATAACTAATTTCCCTATACCCGGAAATCTCAAAGGGTTAAGAGCATTCTTAGGAATAACAGGATACTACAGAAGATTCTCATCATTGTATGCAGAGTATACGCAGCCGCTACTAGAGCTGACGAAGAAAGGACAGAAGTGGAAATGGGAGAAGAAACACCAAGATGCCTTTAACCAAGTGAAAGAGTTGTTCATCGAAAATATTATGTTACATCATCCTCAATGAGAAGGAAAATTCGTAATATACTCCGATGCTAGTGACTACGCAGTAGGAAGTGTACTGTATCAACAAGATACTACGGTAGAGCACCAAGTTATCGCCTACGCCAGTAGAGTCTTCAAAGGAGCTGAAAAACACCACTCCACATCAGAAAAAAAAATACTGCTATAGTATATGCTCTTAAGCAATTCAGATATTATGTTTATGGTACTCATTTTGAGATACATACTGACCACCAAGCATTATCATTTCTATTGAAATGCAAAGTAACTAATGCCCGATTATTAAGATGGATTTTAGCCATTGGCGAATACTCATTCACCATTAAATACTGTAAAGGTAAAGACAATATTATAGCTGATACACTAAGCCGATACATCAAAGAAGAATATGAAGAAGTCTATGAGAGCGAAAAGAAAGAATTACAATTGCTATCAATTAAATTTAAAGACAATGATGAAGTAAAACAGATGCTAAAAAATTTAGCACAACAACAAGATTTGGACATGACAATAAGAGAGATGAAGGACCAAGAACAGCTACCACATCATTATAAGGTACTTAATGGAATTCTTTTCAGGTTAGTAAGACAAGACTGGAAGATAGTACTAATGAACGAAATGTTACAGAAATTAATTCAACCAGCACATGAGAGTTTAGCACATGCTGCCGCTCTGAAATGTTACCTGAGTCTACGAGAGGATTTTACGATTAATAATATGTTTCGAAAAATAAAGAAGGAGGTGAAGAAGTGTTATGAGTGTCAAACGACGAAAGGACCGAATTTACACACATACGTAGAAATGCAGAGCATCCAGAAGGGGAACAAGGGAGAGCTAATTGCAGTGGATTTTCTGGGACCATTACCACGATCAAGTCAAGGTGTGAAGCACATATTGGTATGTATCAATGTGTTTTCCAAGGCAGTCCGACTGTACCCAATTATGCGACCCACAACCAAAGTTGTTCTAAAGATACTACTGCAGAAATATATTCTGACATATGGAAAAATGAAGAAAGTACTTAGTGACCAAGGTGTACAATTCCAGAGTGAAAAATGGGAGAGGAAGTTAAGCGAAAATGGAATACAACCTGTACTCACATCCATAAGACATCCTCAAGGAAACCTTGCTGAAAGAGTTAACAAAGAATTAGGTAAATATTTACGAATATACTACCATGGTCAACACAATAAATGGGCAGAATATCTACCATTTCTTGAGAAGGCCATCAACGAAAATTATAGTGAAGCAACAGGTTATACTCCAATAGAATTGGAAGAAGATAAAAAGCCAAACAGATTTTGGACCAAGTATATAAACAAACCTAATAACCAGAATGTACCTGCACCAGTAAGTGTGAAAATTGAATACGCAAAGCAACGGATAATAGAAAGAGGTAACAAGAGAGTAGAGAGATTTAACAGGACACACAAGCTACAACAATTCAACGTGGGAGAAAAAGTTTTAATAAAAGCTAATCCAGTGGGAAAATGAAGTGAGAATACAGCGAAAAAATTCTTTAAACTGTATAATGGACCATATACATTACAACAATGAATCGCGAGACATAAATTTATAGTATATGACGATGTGAAAAAAAAAGAAATCGGCAAATACCATGCCAGTTCACTCAGAAAGTTTTACACATAAAATAACTAGGTCAGTGGAACCAGGTGGAAGGGGAACAATGAAAGAAGCAACTACGCTTATGCATTGTTATTAACTCGTAGAGAGGGGAGATAGAAACTAGACTTGTACCCTCCAACTAAGGGAACTTGAACAATTAATATTCATTATCATGGTTAGTAACGTATAAATACAAATAAAAAAAATTTTATATATAAGTAATATGAAATATAAGAAGTATAAGATGTCTAATGATAGAAAAAATATTTTAATAAAAAAATTTATTAAAAATTTTTTTTTCTCCAAGTAGAGGAATAATGCGACAATACAAGCAAAGGCTGTAAGGCGCATACATAATATATTGTAAATTTTTAGTTAATTTCAATAATATATAATAGACGAACAGGTGTGAGATTGGAAGCTGGTTTTCAAGCAGGAACCAACAGGCAAACATCATGCGATTACCACTGCATGTGTGTATACAAGTAAATAATGTGCGTGCGTGAAGCCTGTCTGATCCTGAAAGTTGCAATCTCACCCCTCAAGTAAATGACAAATTAAGAAAATAATTATTTTTAAGAAAACCATAAATGTTAGTGAGAAGGTAAAAACTTCTAAAAATATGTAAAAATCGGACACGAGTGCAGTGCGAATTGTACGTAATTCGGACAATCAATGCGAGTACAGTGCGATTTTTAATGCATCATAATTGTACTAGTAGTGCGAGCATCATGAGAATTGCACATCTCATAAGTCATTAAATAAGATGCTATTTTAGCAACGTGAAATCCGCGTTAAACAGTGCGATTGGCAAAAAAGGTGCAATTATGTGAAATGAGACGAGAGTGGGGGCTGTCACAACATGTTTCAAATGTCGACAGGCTGATTCCTGAATCGACAGGTGCAGTTTTCTGTGTAGATATAAACAGAAGCCCAGGAGAGCTAATCGCTCTCTCTTAACAAACCATAGTCGCGGCGGTACGCTATGCCGGTCCGGGATGCGAATTTTTTAAACTATTTTGGACGAAGTTAGATTTAAAATCTAATATCAGTATGATTTTGTAACTGAACTTATAAAGTATCACGGTAATGTTTTTTTTTAATTTGAAGTAATAAAAATAATAATAAAAAAAAAATACCGTAACGAAGAAATCGTCAGACGTCAACAAGCAGTCGACATCTAAGAACATCAACTCCTGACAGAGTACGAGAGCACGACTAACAGAGGAAGGAGATGCAGAGGACTGGAGACCTTTCTCTAATAACGGCTACAGATCCAGAGTAACATGCCATCATAGTCTACAGCAGTCAATGTACCGTGGAGGACGAGAGACAAGAGGACATCCAGTGAGGACAAGAGGACATCCAGGAGGAGAAGACCGAAGGAATCACTGGAGGACATGGTACAACTCTACGGAAATTAAGGTGACGAAAAACCAATACATAATTTTCAAAGAGAAAGACATTGAGAGACTCTAAAAGTCAAAACAATTTTTGTAAACATAAATAATAAGTATGTAGATATAAATAAAATTCAATGTAATTAATATGTAATCAAAAAAGGTTATTTAATTATTTTTCGTAATGAACATAACGTAGAGTCATTGAAAATAGTAATTAAATTATTTAACTTTTCTTGATAAAAGCAAATAACATAAGTCATTTAGAGTAATAAATTAAATGTGTTAAAATCATTTTTAAAGCCATAGAAAGGCATTAAGAAAGATAGAATAAGAATGCAGTAATAACTTTTAAATAAGCACACATTTAGACTGAGCAAGCAAGAAACATTAACATATTGACGAAAAGTCTATATACAATAAATAATATAATATTTAGAATTTAAGATATGTTTGTAATGTAGACACGAATAGTAAAGACACTTTGAAACCATAGATAATGAAGATCGCACGGCGTATTGATCATGATTTTCATATTATTATAATATTTTGTTTGTTTGTTTCAAATAATAAATGAAGCATATTACAATTCGTAAAAAGAGTTACTCTTATTATAATTACACCTACACCCCAATTATTCATACACGTTGTTAGAAATGGTATATAGAGTGTATGAGTTAAATTAATGTACAAATTAAATTGCACAGAAGGGTTAATGTGTTACATTTTGGCGTCCCAAAGAACGTGGGGCTCATCAAATAAAAATTGCATTGTTACATTTTGTCGCTTCCAATGTGGGGCTATTCAAACACAAAATAGATTTTTATGTGTATTATATAATTTGTTACATTTTGGCGCTCCAAGATTGTGGGGCTCCATGAATTCAAATTATATATAAATTATATAATTTGTTACTATATATATATTCAATCACTTTCTGCTACAGTTCGTTTCTTGATATATATAAAGTATTTAAAATTTATATTTATATTACCTCAAGATGTTATTTTTCCTTATTTGGAATGTGTTTCGAGAGCTCCCGTGCTCTCATCCTCAGCCTTCGCTATCTTGCGTCTGGTGAAGTATTTGTGTGTTGGCTGGATGCTATTAAGGTTTATTGTTGGTCTCTGGTATTTTAAAGTTGTATTATTGTGTGTGATTGTGGTAAATGTATTTGTATTTTGTGTATTTTTGATGTTGAGTGCTTTGAATATTGTGTCATGTTTTGTATTGATTTGTATTTGTTCAGGTATTAGTTTGTTTCGTGTTTTATGTTAGTATATTTGTAAATTTTCCCAAATGTTTATTATGGTGCCTTTGTGTGGTATATGTTTTATTAGTGTCACATTGGTTATGTCTGGGAATTCATGTCCTGTGTTTATTGCATGTATGGCTAAATTGGATTTATATATTTCTGGTTTTTTGTATGCGTTTAGGTGTTCAAAATAACATTTTTTTCAGTTGTTTTTTTATTCTCCTATGTAACATTTATTGCAATCTTGGCATTCAATTTTGTATATACCGTTAGTTGTTGTATTATCTTTGTTGTGTGGGCTATTTTGTTTTTGTAAATTATTTTAATTAGTTTTGTATGCTATTTTTATATCTGTGTTTTTAAATAGTTTTGTTAGCTTTGTCATTTTATTATTTACGTATGTGAATGTGGCCCATTTGTTGTTGTTGTTGTTATTATTATTTATGTGTTGTTCATTTTGATTAATTCTTAATTGTTCAGTTTCTATTTTATATTTGATTTTATTTTCTATTTTGTTTACAGTATTTTTATTGTATCCATTTTCATAACCAATTTGGTATATTATATTTCTTTCTTTGTCAGTTTCTTGTTTGTTTAGGGGAATTTTGTACATTCTGTTAAATAGCGAATAGAATGCTGCCATTTTATGTTGTGGTGGGTGGTCAGAATGGTTAGTACCATTTTGGGTGGTCAAAATTTTAAATACAACTTTAAAATACCAGAGACCAACAGGAAACCTTAATAGCATCCAGCCAACACACAAATACTTCACCAGATGCAAGATCGCGAAGGCTGAGGATGAGAGAACGGGAGCTCTCGAAACATGTTCCAAATAAGGAAAAATAACATCTTTAACATCTTGAGGTAATATAATTTAAATTTTAAATACTTATATATATATATATATATATATATATATATATATATATATATATAGGGTTCAGCGATGTTATTGCTAATTAGCTAGTGTACTATACTTGTCTGTAAATTCTTAACACTAAACTGCTTTAGAAATAAATCATCAATTAAACTGTTACATTCATTTTTGCTTGACGAAGACGTGGCAACAAACTCATCTACCATCCAATCGCAGAGAGTACACAAGTCCACAGAGCACTCTTAATGCTTACAACCCTATGTAACCACTGCATTCCACAGCTGGAGTGGGACTGGTTACAAACATCATGCCTTATAAGCAGTTAATTTGTAGTTACAGTTGTCATTGAGAGTTACTCAGAGTTTGCTGTTCTTTTTTATAATAAATACAAACCTTTTACTTCATAACTGCACCAGTAAAACAATTATTGTTATTATTATTATATTTGTTTTAACCAAAAGCACTGCATACACTGTGTAAATGAAAACTTTACTACTGAATGACTTGATAAACTTTGGAGTGAACTTGGTTTACTTTGGAATAAACGTGACTAATCTTTCAAATAAAAGTGAGTAATTATCTCAGTGGTATAGCCAAGTGGGTTATGTGGGGTTGTAATCTCTCTCCAATGGGTAAGTTCAAATACCTACTGGGGCCTTATTCATAAAATCTTTTAATTAGATACCTTTTCTACAGATGCTGTTATAGAGGCTATAGACTGCCTATGAAATGTAAAGGGATTTTTTGTGTAAGTGAAGGGGAAGGTTATATTACGGAGCACACCAGAGATGTGTTGTCATTTTACACACCAATTACCAATACAGCTCTACAGCAACAATCAATAACTGTCCATCATCATCAATAAGCCCCCATGGAAAATTCTGGTTTTGCTACTGGCTGTTCTACTCATTAGATGCTAACTTGAGTATAGAAAATTGAAGCTGCCCATTAGAAAATACAAAATGGTTCCGAGACCTGGACCATTTCTAGAAAGTCTGAGTCAAGCCTGCTGGCTCATGAACACAAAATCCTCCGCAGTATATTTGGTCCAATATGTGTAGGAGGTGAATGGAGGAAAAGAACCAACCAAGAACTGAACACTCTTCTGAATAAACCAGATATTGTGAAAATTATAAAACTTGGTAGACTCAGGTGGGCTGGACACATGATCAGAATAGGGGAGAATGAAATACCAAGAAAGGCACTCGCAGAACAGATCTATGGCACCAGGAGAGTTAGTAGACCCAAACTACGTTGGGAAGACGGTGTGAACTACGATCCGCGCCATATCCTTGGGACCCAGAACTGGAGAGCAGCTGCACTTGACCAGGACAACTGGCGGAGGCTGTTAAAGGAGGCCTTGGCTCAGTAATGGGTTGTTGCACCGCTGAAGAGAGGAATAAATAACGACTAAAATTAATTATTATATTCTTTTGCCTATGAGATAGGCAAATTGCGTGGTGGATATATGTGTTGTTTGCAAGGTCAGCTAATATTGTGGTTTTGAATGTATGAGGTCTCATCAAAACGTTTGTGCTAGTTGTTAATTTCACATGCTACAAGGGTACAATTAAAAACCTGTTTTTATTTGATGTTGGTAGGGATCTTAGTGACAGTTCTCTAAAATATTAGCCCCGTTCAACTCATGGTTCAGGTTTAACAACTATTGGGTAAGTTGTGTTTAGGATTTTTTTACTCTGCTATGTAGATTGAAGAACATGGATTAAATTTTATGTAAAAATGAGAAAAACTACTCTATTGTGGTGAAAGTGCTGCAGAAGGCATCTGGTGAGCCTGCTATACACGAACAAGAGGTTTATAAATGGTACAAAATCTAAAAAGACCATAGTCAATAAGTTGTAGGTTGTGATAGGTGAATGAAGACTGTTGTTTTGTGTTCCATAACTTTCAGCACTAGGTTCAATGGTAAATGAAGTGTAACATTCTGGTAGTTTTCTCTGTTTCTTGAAGCTAATTACAGACAGTGGCCAGATTTTCAGATGATAATTTATGGAAATTGCATTCTGATAATGCACCAGGATGCATGTCATTGCATATTCAAGAATTGTAGGCAAAAGGAAACACTGTAATGACACTGCAACCAGCGTATCCACCAGGTGCGTTCCAGTGTGATATTTCCTCTTTCTTATAATGAAAAGTATCATAAAAAGACAACATTTTGTGACAGCTGAGGATATAAAACATAAATCGCTGAACAACCTCAAGACTATTCAAAAAAAACCTCAAAGTGCAGTTTTTAAGCCTCAAAAATGCACTGGCATAAATCATCCTATACGATACGTAAAGATTACTTTGAAGAGGCCAATATAAATTTCAGTAAATCAAGACATAATTTTTCAAATAAACAAAAATTGTATTAATTTATATAGAATGGACGACAATAGGTTGATGAAGCAAATCTTCAAATATCTGCGGGGGAAGAAGTCAACATCAAGTTGGATTAAAGAAGTCCAAAAGGATTTAGAAAAAAATAATATACTGTACATGCAGAAGAAGCAATTGAAGGGGATGTTTTTCGGGCAAAAGCGTTAAAAATGGAGGGAGTCCAGGGTAGGAGAGAGAAAACACAGGTTCAAAGTGGACTGAAGACAGGAAGAAGAGACACAGTGAGAAGATGAAGGGATATTGGAAAAAAAGGAAAGAACAAAGAGTAAAGAATTGAAATTGGCATGTGGTCCTTGGATGGCCGATACGAAAAAAAAATTGTATTAACGTTTTGATCAAATCTCATACTTTCTAGGTGCCTTTGTCTGTATGATTATTCCCACATATCATTATGAAGATCGTAGAATCATCTTGAAATATTAATATGCCACATAGCAGCCTGGCTGCTTAAATATTAGTATAAATAACTGCTATTCTATATAAATATTGGTTGAGTAAATAGTGGTGTTTAAGGAGCAGCATACAGTAGTAGTTGTGATTTGTAATTCAGTGTTTGTTACTGGATGGCAATATTTAGTGTAAAGTGTTAGATATTTATTACTATGTGCACATGTGTTACTTTTTATATTATGTGTTAATTAATTATTATGTGCATATGTGCACACATTTGTAACTATGGACATTCCTGCAGAAGACATCTAGGGACAGTCAACAACCCACTGAATATACAATGGATATATTACAGTATTTACTCTTTGTTATTTTAATGGATTGAATTTTGTCATCTTTTTGACATTTCAAGACCATCTTTTCTTATATCTTCCTCAGGAGTGTGGTTTTTTGTATGCATACATCTGCTTATATTTTGCAGTGCGGTCTTGGCTCATTCCTCACTGGTTCGTATTCAACACTTGTGCTTGGACTCGGATGATTTAGTGTTCAACGTGTTGGTATGTTAGATCTGTTAGTATACAAAATACGCTTACACACACAATTTGTTAATAAATTCTGAAATAAAACAACACGATACAAATTATGACCACAGTTCTTTATTGTGATTGGAGAGTAACCTAATAAAAAAAAATTAAACGATAATTAAATAATACGAGAACTAATAATTATTAATGTTACTACAGTAATTAAAAGGCCAGTTCAAATGTTAACAGAATTGATGCTTTTTGTTTAAAATAATAATCGTAATAGGGGAATTACTGTTTCATGCATAATTTGGCAGCCCTCATTGGTCTTATTTCCTCTCCAATAACAGCAAGAGAGAGTGTTTCTGTAATGTGGAAGTGATGCAATTAAAAATGTATAGCTCACTGAATAACTTAAAAATATCAAATTTTGCATTTTAATTCAGAAAATGCTATCGAGATGTAATTACTTAAAATCAACTTGCCTGAAAAATCCTATGATGAACTGACACTAAAAAACAAATAGAACTGAGATTTCTCTTAGGGTTGTGTTAGTCATGATTACAAACACTACAGTTACAGAAGATTTTTTTTTCTATATACAATCAGCAGATGAAATACTAGTTATTGCCATTTTGGACAAGAGCAAACAAAAATTTATATGGAATTTGTTTTATTTACAAGGTATTGTCTGCCATAAATTACTCCGCAAACAATGAATCAGTGAATCAATCCAAACAATGAACAAAGAAATGAATATCAATATACTTCAGGTGGAAACATTCTAAAAAAATGGAAACCAAACACTGGGTTCTTTCAAATAACAATATAGTTACACATGAAGCCTCAATGTCACAAGTCAATGAGCACCTTGAATAGCACAGCATTATATATTACAATTGTCCACTTTTTTTTTCCAGAGATCCCACAACTACTGTCACATCCCGCATCTCAGTTTCTATATCAACTTATTCTGTGTATCTTGTATCTTCATTCTTCAGATTCTTTTCTTCCATACTCCTTTCAATCTCTTCTGTCCATTTTAATTTAGGTCTGCCTCTTTTTCTTCTGTTGCTAGGTCTGTATTTGAACACACTCACAGGTATTCTTTCTTCACTCATTCTCATTAGGTGTCCATACCAGGAAAGCTGTTTACGTTTTATATCTTCTATTACAGTTTCTTTTCTATTTGTTCTTTCCCTTATTATGTCATTCCTTACACGTTCCAGATGAGAAACTCTGGAAGCTCGTCTAAGATAGTCCATTTCTACAGTTTCAATCTTCCTGCGGTTCTTTTTGTTGATTGTCCAACATTCTGACCCATAGGTGGTAATTGGTTCAACAATGGCTTTATAAATATTGATCTTTGTCAGTAGCCCAATTTTGGTGGACCATAAAAGTGAGTTTAATTGGCGTATGATGTTTTTTCCTAAAACTAATCGATGTATTATATCTTCATCACATATTCCATCGTCGCTAATTATACTTCCTAAATATTTATGCTTTTCACATTTGTTGATGGAAGTATTATCTGATAACTGAAGAACTGATGTTCGACTTCCTGTGGCTAAGTACTCTGTTTTTTTTTAAGTTTATGTTTAATCCCCATCGATTGTATTCTTCTACTAGTTTTCTCATCATATAAGTGATATCTTCTTCATCACTGGCTATCACCACTTGATCATCTGCGAATAAAAGAGTGTATAACACTTCTCTTCTAATTCTATTCCCATTCTGGTGCACTTGTTTTTCCATGTCTCCAGTGCTCCTTGTATACACTTTAAATAAATTAGGAGACAAACAACATCCTTGTTTCAGTCCCTTACTAATATTAAACAATTCGGACACTTCTCGTTCTATTTTCACTCTGGCTTGAACGTTTTTGTAGATGTTATATACACTTCCTACGTATGTGGGGTTAATTCCACTATTTTCTAAAGTTTCAAATAATTTGATTAGTGGGACATTGTCATAAGCCTTTTCGAGGTCTATAAATGCATTTCTAAATTCCTTTCCGTTCATTTCTCAATTATTTGTTGCAACGAAAATATGTTATCTTCCCGCTCTAAATCCATTCTGTTCTTCCACATTACCAATTTCTCCTGCAATTCTGTTTTTTAGGATTCGACCATACAGCCTTCCTATTGAACTAGTTACACTAATCCCCCGTAGTTATTACAATCTTGCTTATTCCCTTTTTTATATATAGAACTAATCAAAGAGATGTTAAAACCTTGTGGTAATTCTTCTCCTTTAATCATTAACTTATTAAAAATATTTGCTAATAGTTCCCACAAAATACTTGATCCATATTTCACCAATTCAATAGGAATGCCTCCCGGCCCAGTGGATTTATTGTTCTTCATTTCTTTAACTGTATTTTCTACCTCCCTTGATGAAATGGGTTCCACATTCTCTCTTTCCTCCTCTCTTATTCGGTATATCATGTGTTTATATTCATTTCTGTTCTCAGTTAATAGTTTTTCATAGTGTTTTTTTTACTTACTAATGTTAATTATTGGAATATTGGCTTTCTCTTTTCTTTCTGTTCGAAGTTGTTTTATTAGTTTCCAGGCCTCTTGTACTTTTGTCCCTCCGATATATTTGTTAACTTCATCACATTTTTTGTCCCATAATTTCTGCTTTGCCTTTGTAACTTCTCTTTTTACTTCTCTATTACTTCTTGTGTAGAACTTTCGGTCTTCATTATCTCCTGAATTTAGCCATTTCTGATACAATTGTTTCTTTTCCTTCACTTTTCGTTCTATATCTTTTGTCCAACATCCTGGGTTCTTGCTTCTGTCTATAATTTGTTCACCTAATCCTTCCCTCGCTGCACTATGTATGCATTCATTAATCATATTATAACAGTTTTCTGCCGTAGATGGATTGATATTTTCGTTGTCTCTCAATTTATTCGATAATCTTATTTTATACAAAAATTTTACAGTCATGTCGTAAACTTTCTATGTTGTACTTAACGGTTTCCATCACTTCGTTCTTCTTGTCTACAATACTTAATCTTCTTTTTGTTTTATACTTTACCAGTACCTTAGATTTCAACATGAAATGATCCGACCCACACTCCACACTTCTGTACACCCGAACGTCTTGCGTCTGTAAGTTTGAGTTTTGTGGTTGGATCATGTAGTCAATTATAGAGCTCAAGTTTCTTGTAGACTGTATCCAAGTATTCTTGTGAATTCTTTTGTGAGGAAAATGGCTATTCTGAGAGCAAGTGCTTCGCAAAAGTCTATTAACCTTCCGACACTCTCATTTATAGTTTCTTCCCCATATCGACCTATAATTTTACTGTTGTTTGCACTCCCTGTTCGAGCATTAAAATCTCCCATAAGGTACATTTTTTTCACGGATTTATGTTGCTTACAACTTCTGTCAAATCGTTACAAAACTGATCTTTGATGTTACTATCTGCGTCGTCTGTTGGTGCATAGACCCCAATTATCACTATGTCATGGCCATTCTTCTGCAGTTCCAAGAACATAATCCGTTCATCCACTTCTTGCCACTTCTTTATTGCTTTCTTTAATCTATGATGTATCACTCTTGATAACCCCCTCTTTGCTCTCTCACGCTTATTAACGCCACTATAGAAATGGATGTACTGACCTATTAATTCATTACCTGTCCCCTTCTTTTTAGTTTCTGTAAGAACACCTATTTCAATTTTCATTTTCTCAGACTCTTCAAATGCTTCTTTCCGTTTTGTGTTTAGACCTTGTATGTTCCAAGGTCCCAAGTTCGTTATCCGTTTCCATTGCTTTGGTCGTTTATTCCTAATTCTGGCCACATTCCGAGGCTTGTCATGGAGATCCTTAGTATATAAACGTTATTTCCAAGGGATGAGTTACTGGCCCATCGCCTCAACCCCCGACTTGGAGGACCGGGAACTCTTCTGTAGGGGGTTACCATTCCTTAGCCGATTTTTTCCAGTTTTTAGGCACCGGAAACCCACCTATACTCTCCACTATACTCTCCTAAATTAGCATCGAATTTTGTTACTCGTTTCCTTCTTTTAAATCTACTCTGAAATGAAATGTGATATATAGATTGTTGAAACAACTGAAGGAGGTTTATAAGAATGAATTCCATATAAATCTTTAGCGTGTTTTATCTCAACATTGGCAAAACTGTATAGCTGCAGAAGAAAACTACTCTGAATGAAAAATAATGTAAAGTTTTAACAGTACCGTACGGTACTTTTAATAGTTCTCATAAAATGAAATAATTTTTGAGGAACATTTTAAATCATCTTAGACTCAAGTACTTTTGTTATTATACAGGAAACCAGTAAGTAATAAAAAAATATCAGTAATACAAAACAATATTTTTTCCAAATAAAAATTAAGTAAACCATTCAATATTGATTTTCTTAAAGTAACTGAAGCTTTCACTCAAATTTTAGGGGTTGCAAACTCCTCATCCCCTGGATACAATGGACTTACAAAATAAAACTAACTTACAAAATAAATTAAAATGTGAATATCTACTTTTAAGTGTCAATTTTTAAAATAAAATCTACAACATGATGGTTAATGGTAATTGCATTCGAAATGGGTAAAGTATTGTTTCACATAGTAACCAAATAATATCAGAATGAGACATAGGCAGAACGTAAGGTTTGAGGCATGTCTTTAAACACTACAGTTGTTAAAAAAAATATTTTTTTTGTGAATGAATTATGTAACACAAACCATGCCAAGTCACAAGTCACTTAACAATGTTCTAAGAATTATTAGAACCACCATTATTAGTCTACCGAACCATAAGTAGACAAATGGGTTACTAGCTCACAGATTCAATTCCCAAGCACAACATAAAGTCAAGGTGCATTAATTCAGTAATAACCATGTTGTTTTAGCGTGAGTAAATGAGTACCTGGGATAACATCATGGGGCTTCACAGCAACTGAACTATAGTACTGGCCATGTTAATTTTTTGTTTGTTGAACAGCTCACATACAGCAGCCTACCCCTGCCTAACTCCTTCAGTGATACAGAAAGAGTCATTAGTCATTATTATTATTAAACAATATTGGGGTTTATTCTTTATGTAGTCACAAATTTAATACAATTCACTGTTCTGAAAAAGGCATTGTTTTTATCAGCTGTAACTAGCACCAGCCAGCTGTAAGTAAATTACCACAACCACAACATATATATATTTCAACTTGTCACAGTTTACCTTCTTAATTAAGTCCCTTCTTCTGAGGCCTAATTACCACACATAGTTTTTGCAGTGTCTGTGTTACGTCGCCTGTTAAAAATAAGAGAATAACTGAATAAAGTGAAATAAAGATGAAATAAATAAGTTAATAAAGAAAACATGCAAATTTTTTAACAGAATATTTTTAAACAAAACATTACAATATAAGCAAAATAATAAAGCAAACAGTTGTAATAAAAATAATTACTATGTAAAAATGATAAACAACAAAATAAATTTATTAAATTAATCTAATTTTAAAATTAAGGATGATTAAAATAAAATGTAGCATATAACAACTTGGTGAACTAATGTTTAATTAAAATTTTAATCTGCTTTAAATTAAAGTTGTAAATCTTCTTAGGATTCCTGTTTAATGCGTTGTAGTGTTGATTTCACGTTATGAATGAACGTCATTTGGAAATACCACATGTGAGAGATTTGTAATTTTATTAATTGTAGCATAAATTTTAAAATTGCATCATTTTATATATGACATACTTGATACCCTAGGAATTTCAAACTACATAATACTCAATGATAATAGTATAAAACTATCCAATGTGATTTCACCCAGAACTCTACATCTCCAGTTCATAAATTTATGCTAACTCTTTCATTATTAATGGATTTATGTGTACATTGAGAATAAATATGGGAATGATAAACTTAATGCTTAAAAAATGCTGCACCATCTGAGGGTGTGGAAATTATGGGAAAGTCTGTCAATGTGAACAGAATGAATTACTTTGGCAAATAGTAATAAATGATGGGGACACAATGTCAGAAATTGTCAGCTGAATTTGATCACAATAGATTTCCTTTGACAGGTGTCAGTCATATTATGGAGAACAAAATTGTATTTAAAAATCTCTGTACTTAAAAAAGAAAAGTTATTATCTGTGTGTACTTCTTGCAATGTTTTTTTTTTGGGGGGGGAGCAGGAACATGAATAATGAACATGAGAATGAATAACTAACACAGGAAATAATAGAAAGGACTGTATGCTAGGAATGAAAAGGCACCTTACAAAAATAATTGAATGGATATACAGACAAACTAAAATAAATAATATCATTTACTGAATTAATAAAATGAGACAAAATATTGAAAAGAGAAATTGTTAGGAAAATATTAGGCCCAAAAAGAACTTCAGAAGGTTGGAAATTAAGAAATAATGATGAAATATATCAAAGTATAGAAAATATAACAGAAACAGTGAGAAAAAGAAGACTAGTATTTTTTGGACATTTATATAGAATGGACAACAATATGAAGCTCAAGAGACATGAAAAAACCTGACCCTTTGCAAGAGGAAGGGTTATGCTGGCTGAGTTGTATATTACATTGAAATGGACAAGGAAGCTTGTAGAAAAACCACCTGAACACACAAGTAATAATTGTGATGATAATATATACTTACTGACTAATTTCTGGAAGAACTTTGGTTTATTTTTCCATGCAATGAACACGAAGTACACAGGTATACTTGTGGCAATCATGAGACATCCATACCCTGTAACACAGGAGCACACAAAATTTGTAAAACAATAATTACAAATTAGAGTTACTGTACAAAAGTTTAATAAAAAATAAGGTTAGTAAAAAACTTTACTAAAATCCAGTAACCGTTATTAATCTACCCAAAAAAAAAAAGATATTGGCACAACTTATGTTATTGGCCATTTAATTTTTTATGTGGCTGCCACAGATAAGCCATTTTGATCTTCTCATCCCATCACTTACAATCTCCTCAATTGAGAGGCTAGTAATTTTATTGATTTTGGTAGCACAGTGGTGATTAAAATGACTTCACTTTGTGTGTACATATTAGGCTTATTTGACCTTAAAATTTCAATCTGTAAAATATTTCAAGATAGGTTATATAATACATATTACCCAAAATGATTTTACTGCAAACTTAAATCTTCAGAAATTGAGAAAATTATCTACATAAATTTCTTATTCACTTCAGTTGGAGTTAGATAATATAACATATACCATTCCAAGTAACAAAACAAAAATATGAAGCTGACAAAGAAATTCACTTGAAATATATAAAGAAAACAACAAAAAGAAAAAGAAAATTACTATTAATCTATCATACATTTAAAAATGTAGTATCATTCATAAATAATAATTTTAAATATTACTTTTCCTAATAATAATGAACTAACGGGTCTTTGTGTGAATCAAACTTACCAAAAGGCCTATCTTAATAGACCGAACTATATGAATAAGGTGACAGTTTCAGGTCAATTTAGTTTGGATTCAGTTTAGTTAAAACAGAAAATAATTTTTTATTTTATAATATCAACGTAAGCAAGCCTTAAAGTATGATTGTTATTTTACATCCGAATCTATATTGACAATCTATATGTTGGTTGCTTACATTGGCTGAGTAAAATGCCATAAATTCTAGTAAATGAAGATACCCATTTGCTTTAAATCTTTCATTGATCTCAGATGCTGAAAATGAAAAACAGAGTTCCAAAAAATTTATTAAATAAAATAATTTTAATCGGACTTAATTCAGTCTACAGATGGGTAACAAGCAGTTTAAGATATCAATTTTATTTTACTGCATAATAAGACAAGAATTAAAGAATTAGTTGTATTTAGTGAATGTTTTATATCTCAACATTGATAATTCCCGAAACATTAATCACTTCACACTGGACGAGGCATTTTGACGTCTTCCCACTAGGTTGGTTAGGACATGTCAATCAGTGGAGACACCAGATAGTCTTATCCAATATGAAGTGACTAGCAGTTTGAGAATTACTGATTGTCATCAGTATGACAATGTGATAATATTAAAATAACAAAGACTGGTAACAAAGTACCGGTATTGCTTTACAGTGATGCAATTTTCATGTCCTGGTGGCATAGGCCAGTAATTTTGAAAAAACCAATATCACTCACTGCAAATATATTTTAATTTTGTACCAATACAATTACACACTGCAATACAGTTGTACATCAAATACATTATTAAGCTGTATCACTTTTAAACAAGTGTATCCTATACCTAAAATAAATATTTTTCAAAGTCTGCACACATAATTCAGCTGAACAACTTAGCTTGAAGTACACTAACAAACTAACTGGTAGTGGCAGTGGTTTATATACCAATATCTGAGTGAGAAAGTTATAAAATTTTCTAGAAAACACAATGAGAAATTTCTGGAACTCTTATGCAATTTACATTACTTTTTTTTTAATCTAGGTTTGTAGCATATTTAATATTGCTATGATGAGAAGGTAGGGAACATGGATGACATGGCGGCAATCCACCTGCATGAATGTGTCAAGGTCAGGCATTGGCATAGCTTCTAGCGAGTTCCAGAGTGCTTGTAACTACGCAACTATTCTCGATGCATTGGCTGGACAGTAGAAGTTTTTTCTTGAATCTCACCAGGGTATAAATAAGCAGCCAGCTGCTGGCTATGCTCAGTTTTTGGACCAATGATACTACAGTGCGGTTCGGAATGATCGTTATTGTGACTTATGGTTTAGTGTAAAATAATTACTTAGTGCGGCACACTATAATATGACATTTATCGTTATGTTGAACAAATTTTAGCTTGGCGAATTGTAAAAGAATGTCTCTGTTTATTTCAAGTTGTAATTAATGACTTCATTGGGTGCCAGTTATTCTGTTTCCACTGTACAACACGACTATCCGTGTGACTATTATAACAATATATTTCTAAAAACAAACATTATTTTGTCTTATAACAGCAGTTTATGGGCTAACCTCTTAACTGCTCTGATATATATATGAATGAACAACTGTTAGTATTATTTACTCTGGCAAATGAATTATGTTACAAATAAATAATTAATTATTCTCAATCATTAGTATTTAAATTAAATTATATATAATATGAGAGATTTTATATGTAGATAACCTCACTGCATTTTATAACTTCCATAATATCAACATCACTGACCATTCACAGGTCTTTGTATATGATATTGGATAATGACCTATGAAATATAATGATCAAAATTTCAATTTTGAACTATTATCAGCTATATTCAACTAAGAACATTTGATGTATAGCCTATATGAAACATACAGATTGGCTCTTTATGTGACAATTAAAATATGAAAATATTGAAAGTTATACGTAAATATTATTCTTACTCAAATAATATTATCTGTAATGAAAATAATACAAAAAATGTTAACAATAAACATACAGAATTAATTTCTCCATTCTTTAAATTAATTAACAGTATTAATAAATTACTGCTATATACATTGATAATTTAGGTTTTATGTACCATAAGTTTAACTGACATAAAGCTTTCTAATATACTATGTGAGAGAAATAAAAAATTACAATTTCTGTCAAAATTTGATACAAATATTAAAATTCCATTCTATTTATCAGAAAATAGCCATGGTTAAAACCTATTTTATGCGATTGCATAAAATCTGAAAATAAAGAAGTTAATGAAAAACCTTACAGAAAATTGAAGATATATTTAATGAATTCCAACAGTTAATTAAAAATGACATACTATCGCTACTGCAATTACTTGAATAGTAAAAACATTTTTTACTTATGCACAGGTGAGGTTCATGGTTACTTCATCAGTATGAAACATGGTCTGCTGTGCTTCTGGTGCTGGTGGTGAGAGGTAGTGTTGTGTAATTTGTGTAATGTTAAAATAGTGTGCTGGATTGGAAATGTGTTTGTTCAGATAGTCATTACAATAGTAATGGTGACAAAAGTAGAACCAATATATGTCAACAATAGAGAATTTCAAAATTAATATTTTGGAACTCTCTTTTTCTACTCTTACAAACGGAGAGGTTCCAAGCTGATGTGTAGTCAACAATTTAGGTTTTATATTCGTTTGTGTGTGATGTTGATTTTACAAATGGAACAAAATTAGTATAAAAAGACTTTATTTATTATTTATAAAAACGTCTTTCTTTTATTAAAGTAGAATAAAATGATTACTGTCATGAAGAATGTAAGTGAAAGAGACCTAAATATATAATATTATTGTAATGTGGTAAATTAACTGAACTTAACCAAGAGTGTTCTAACTTCATCATTACAGTTTACACTAACCTGTTTCTACTGGGCTGGCAATCATAGGCACAATAGTAACAAATATACTAGCTAAAATGTAAACAATTGGAAAGATGAGATTCACTTTTATTGGCCGAGGTAAGTTGGGTTGCGTCCATCTCAACACAGGCAAGCACACGACTGCGGTACCAATACTCAACTGGATGACAGAGACATATACAAGCTTTGCTTTAGACACATTGTGTACACAGAATAATAATTACAATTAACAATTATTTAAAAGTATAGTACTTGTATCATCTTCAGATTTATATTTGTGATTTCTAAAGTATGATGATATAAATTACCAATTATTATTTATATAAATAGTAGTTCATTTGTTTATATAAACAGTGAAATGCTGTGCAAGTGAGTGAGTGAGTGAGTGAGTGAGTGAGTGAGTGAGTGAGTGTGTGTGTGTGTGTGTGTGTGTGTGTGTGTGTGTTGTATCATTACTTTTTTCTATATTATATTAAGTTTTAATATTTTTGGACATTTATTTATATTGTTTTGAAAATTAACTTCAATATGCACAAACATTAACTGGAAGTACTTACCCAAGTAGCAAAGCCTACATAATTGATAAGTGCAAAAATGTCAGACACAGTTAAATACAGAAGTGACAGGAGTCCCTGGAACAGAAACAGAACTAGGATCATTTGATGTCTGAAAAGTTATTATTAGTTATTAATTAACTAAACTAATTTTCCAGAATTTTTTTTATATAGGTCTGTACTTTATTTCGCGATATAACTAGAGTTTTTACTATCATTTATCAACAATGTTAAGCATAGTCAAGATGAGAGAAGATTTAGTAATATTGTAACTCTTAGTATTTATAAACACAGATAGAAATTATTACTTCTATTTAGATTAATACAAATGTATTTATTTCAATTAGAGTTGTTGAATTAATTATTCCCAACAAGAAACTTATATGAAAACCCCGAGATCTGTCCAGAAAGTATCCAACCATTTTGAATATTCTGATAACACGCCATTTGTATATTCTGATACTTACTGAGGTTAGTAGTGATACCTCAGTAAGTAAGAAGAAGCTATGGCAAGTGGTAAATAAGGAACCTTGACTGTGATAAGGTACCTTCACATTTGTTATGCTTGGAATAGAATTCCTTGGTGAAACAATCCATTATACTGGTCGTTCAATCACTCTACAGTCCTGATTTAGCTCCTGTCAACTTCTGGCTATTAACAAAGCTAAATCACTACTGAAAGCGAGGAGATTTCAGATGACCAACAAAATTCAGGAGAATGCAACGAGGCAGCTGATGGTGATTGTGAAAGAGGACTTTGCAGACTGTTTGAGCAGTGGGGAAGAGATGCTGAGATAAGTGTGTGATAGGGATTAAGGCCCCATTGAGCTAGGTAAGCACTTTTCTCAAAATATTACAAGGTTATTGCACTTTTCAGACAGATCTCAAATACACACATTTTTAAAATAAAAAATAAGAAAATGTGTGTGTGCGTGTGTGTGTACACCTCATTGCATGTGTTACTTTCTGGCGTGGTTCACATGTTCTCAAAGCAGTCTTGCAGTTCTTAATGTATCATTATGTTACAAAAATTAAATTGATGAAAAATGTAAAATACATCATACTTTGTGTACGTACAGACGATATATTATATAAAATTATGTGCATAATTACCATGCAAAGAACAGCTGGAGTGGGCGTAAGGCGACTGACTTGTATCATTGTTAGGATTTCAGGCATTTGTCCTTCACAGGCTCCAGCATAGAACAGTCTGGAAAAAAATTCACTTAAAATGGTTCTTGCCTATGACAAGAACATACCTGTTACTGCAACATGACTCAAACATCATTCAGTTAAGTCTTGATGTTCTTACATACGAGATTTTCTTTATTAATCCATGATAAATGTATTACACCTATATAAGGACTGAGACATTCATGTCTCAGGACTTGACAGCAGAGTTTCTATAATTAATTCAAGTTACTGGAAGGCAGCATGACTTATTATTGTCCTAGTTTTCTATGGTACATATAGTAGCCTTACTTTGAATTTAGTATCATCTTTATGCTGTAAATGTATTTGTATTATTAGAACAAAATCACCTGACATTCTTCTAATAAAATATGAGGGGGCACCCAAAAATAACCGGATTTTTTTTTAAAGCTATGTATTTAATTATTTTTACAAAACAACCTTATCACCTTCAAAGTACTCTCCATTACACTTAATACATTTGTCCAATCTGCGATCCAATTCCTGGAAACATTTTTCAAACTCGTCGGTTGTAATGGCCGACAGCTCGTGCCTCGTTTTTTTCTTTACCGCTTCCACGTCATCAAAACGTTGTCCTTTCATGTCCCTCTTCATTCGCGGAAACAAGAAGAAATCGCACGGAGCGAGGTCAGGTGAGTAAGGGGCGTGGGGCAAGGGAGTCATGTTGTTTTTTGCTAAAAACTGGCGCACTGAAATGGCTGCGTGAGCAGGTGCATTGTCATGGTGGTAAAACCAGTCCCTCGTCTGCCACAAATCAGGCCTTTTTTGTCGCACATTGTTACGCAATTTTTTTAAAACCTCCAAATAGAAAGCCTGATTAACAGTCTGACCTGGTGGGACGAATTCAGAATGCACTACCCCTCTCACATCGAAAAAACAAATGAGCATCGTCTTGATGTTTGATTTCACTTGACGAGATTTTTTTGGGCGAGGCGACAATGAAGTTTTCCACTAGCTTGACTGTTGTTTAGTTTCGGGGTCGTAACCATAGCACCATGACTAGTCACCAGTAATGACCTTGGACAAAAAAATCCGGGTCGGTTCGGAGCTGGTTTTTCAATGCACAGCATGTTTCAACTCGATTCTCTTTTTGCTGTTCAGTCAGGACCTGAGGCACAAATTTTGCAGTGACCCTTCTCATCCCCAAATCTTCTGACAAAATTCGCTGAACCGAGCTCCAAGTTATTTCAGATAACTTACTAATCTCTTCAATGGTCCGTCGTCGGTCTTCAAGCACGATTGCATGAACTTTTTCAACATTTTCACCAATTCTGGAAGTTGATGGACGTCCAGAACGAGGTTTGTCATCAATTGACATTTCACCTTCTTTGAAACGAGAAAACCATTGGTACACTTGAGTTTTTCCCATAGCACTATCCTTGTAAGCTGTTTTCAACATCACAACACACAACAGTTTCTGCGGCATTTTTCCCAAGCAGGAAGTAAAATTTCACAGCAGCTATTCCGCTATGGCAAAAAACGAGGAGCAAGCGAAACTGCTTTTACAAAACGAATTACTGTGACCGGACACAACCTTCCCAGGCGACAACAATGGCGGCACTGAACTCGGAACGAGTTGCGCTACGTTTGCCTAGTGGGAGAAATGCGTACTACGTAAGCTCCGCCAATCGCAGCACTATTCCGGTTATTTTTGGGTACCCCCTCGTATTGTGTGATGTTACTCCAGTATTTACATAATTCAATCAAGTATAAAAATTCCTAAAACTAAAGTGCAGAAAATACTGATTTGGTACAGAATCCTTACAAATTAGCCTGAACAGTTATTTGTAAGAACGGAAGTCTGGAGTCAGTTTAATCTATGAGCAATTTTCACAAATTTTTCAGGCCTGTCTAAGATACTTGGGTGGTTTCATGCAGACTGCCTATACTTTAGACAGTTTCAAGAGCTAAGTAACTTGATAGAATCAATTAGATACTTTACTTTCAAGGCTTGCAATTTAATGATCAACAATGGAATTGATTTTCAATGTCTGCCCAATTTTGTTGTTTGGTGACAGCACCAAGTTGGATAGTAACAACCTCTCTCTGGGGATATTAACAACAGAATCATTATACCACATACTACAAGAACAAGTTGTTTATAACATATCAGTCATGTGCTTCTAGTTTACTACTTACAAGAAGTTATGATGTTTGATTATAACATGTACAGTCTGAAATCTATAACATTTTTGTCACCTTATGTTGATATACTGTATGGGCACCAGTTTTGCTGCAAGACGCCTGAGGGGTGGGGGGTCTACTGAATGATAGTGCATGCTGTGTTGATGGGGTATTACTTATTCTGAAAACATTGTTCAGACGTTCAGAAGACATATTTAGTTATGATTTTGTGTGCGTATTAAATTGGGCATCCGTACATTATATGCCAGTGTAATTTATTGAATATTTTGTTAAAGTGTGTTTTCTTATTTGCTACAAAAAATACCGTGTGAGAGACAGTCAAGTCATACCGAAACTGTGTTAAATGTATTTTAAATGTGTAGTACTACAGTGATGCGTGCAGTTGAATGGCATACGTCACCACATTCCTTGCTCGGTAGCAATGCTGCGACAGTAGATTTGATTTACTGTGGATCAGGTTATTCATAACTTGAGGAATATGAGTAAAATTCTTAAACATTATTAACAAAAAATACCAGTATAAATGAAATAATTGGTATTTCACACTATTCACAAAAAAAGTCAGCAAGAACTCACGTGATTAAGTATAATATTCTCAAAATTATCCAAATCCTAATGTCACAGTTGATACACAAAACTGTTACTGTCCTTAATGACAACTGTAGGGAGGGATTAATACTTAATCTCACCTTGATGACGTAAGTAGAATACCATTCACAGCTCCAAACGTTGACATAGCAACAAACACTGGAATTGTCCATGCCATGAATCCAAACAGATTATTTGCAAATGTCTAAAACAAAAGTTACAATTTACTTATTTTGTTCCTAGAATATTAATTAACAAAACCAAAATTAGATATCATTATTTAAACAAAATAACACATTATTCTTATTTAGGCTTTTGCAACCAGTGTCCATTCTAATTTTAAAGTCTCCTGTCAGTATGGACTATGTTAAAAATGTCTTGTATGACAATGTTTCACCCACATTAAAAAAATCCTCCGCTCAACAGTCCGTTAGGACCAAGGCGTACCGCGCGGCTTTTGTGTTAGTGTGACGGTGTATGGCTAGTACTATGCGCCACCAGCCGCTAGTTGCGGTATTCACAGCCAGGAGGCGGCGCTGTTATCTCAGCGCCTACTCAGTTTGTCTCACGACGCTGAGTGCACGCCGTACGGAACCTCCGCCGGGAATTAAACCTGGGACCATGAGCGCATCAATCGCCGCGTTAGCCACTAGACCACCTGGAGGCTCGTTTCACCCACATTACAATGAGTATTCTCAGGTCTAAGGCTGGCAAACAAAGTCAGTTATATAGTGTAGAAAAGGTGGTGGGTGGTCCCGTAAGTGTTACACCTCTTGCATTATTTGTTGTTACTGCTTCTCTGTTGATGTCATATTTGTGTATAGTATAGAAAAGGTGGTGGGTGGTCCAGTAAGTGTTACACCTCTTGCATTATTTGTCGTTACTGCTTCTCTGTTGATGTCATGTTTGTGTATAGTGTAGAAAAGGTGGTCCCGTAAGTGTTACACCTCTTGCATTATTTGTTGTTACTGCTTCTCTGTTGATGTCATGTTTGTGTATAGTGTAGAAAAGGTGGTGGGTGGTCCAGTAAGTGTTACACCGTTTGTATTATTTGTCGTTACTGCTTCTCTGTTGATGTTATGTTTGTGTTTATTAGTTTCTATGGCTATAGATGTTATTACGGCAGAATGGTCCTAGAAGCCACAAACTAAATGTGAGGAAGAAGAACGAATTAAATTTTATAGGCTCTTTCTAAACACGATTTTAAACAAATAGCCTTTGACAGGCAATTTTTGATAGTCTGCAATGACATTGACATAAGAGTATGTCACAAAAACATGCTAAGAATAACCAAAGTGCTTAGAAAAAAATACTCTAAATATTTTTTTCTGCGTTATTTTCAAGTGAAAGCAATGAACTTTCAAAACTTTTTAATTCTTGGGGGAACACGGTGATATTAGAAAAATTATCATACACCTGCTCACAATTATCAACAATCATACAATCAATTATCATACAATCTATTTTGGTTGATTTCCATGAAGACAGCATTGTAGTCAGCTCTTAGTAGTTCCACCAAACAGCATTCTGTAAAATAATTTTTTGAAGAAACCTTGGACTTCCCTGATCAAGGGTGGAGGGGAAAGGCTATAGAGGTGTTATCCAAAAATTTCCACATCCCTATGCACTTACTTTAAAAGCACCCCTACAAAAGTCGAGTCTCCAATCAAACAGTTGTAGTTATTTCATGGATATTTTAATATGCTTAATTGCTTAAGTGGTTTGTATTTTTTGATTGCACAATTTCTTGGCTTCTCTTAGATCTTTATATTCTAAAACAGTATATTCCCCAGATTTTATAATAAATTTATTGATTTGTTGAGATTTTTTCAGTTTCATAAAATACAGAAGCTAAAGTTTCTTCACAAGCATAACTTCTTAATTAAATATGATAAAAGAAAGTTTTATTCTTTCTATTATGGTTACTTTATGTATTTTTATCTGTACAACTGTGACGTTGTGGTTATGGTGAGAATTCACATACATTAGAATTTACAGCAAACAGGCTGTTTCATCTAGTTTGGTAGATTCTGTTAGCAGTTTCACAGTGACGCATTACCAGCTGCTAAGCAAACAAACTCTTTAACAATCTAATGCTGGTGGTTTAACAACCTTTACCACAATGACACCATTTGCACCAAAGTTATGGAATTTGCAAATAAATTTAACAAGTGTAATTAATTATTTTATAAGGAAAAATAATGACTTACCACAGCAACAGCTTCAGATCCAAGGACTTCTTGTGGCGAAAGCGTTGTATAAAATGCAACATTTGTAGCAACATATACAACTGTCACCAATGTACAAGAAATAGCAATTGCACGTGGCAGGTTCCTGTGAACAAAAAGTTGAATGTTTTATAGGCAACAATGGCTTGTATATCACAGGGCCCCAACTATGGGAGGGGGGCATGTGCCCTGGGCACCATTCTGGGAGGGCATTAAACTGAATGCATCCTGGCCTTCTAATAATTACCACAACTGGTGATAAATAATTTAATATTAATGTAATATTTTCACCAAAATCTATTCTCAGAGGCATGCAGAGATGACATAAATCATTAAGGTATAAATTTGAAGAAGTGGAAAACTTAAACACCGTGCATTAGCAGTTGATGGCATTTTGAAAATAACACCTGCAGCAACACTATTAAGCCTAATTTACAAACACAGACTTGAAGAAGGATATCAAAACTTGACCACAGCCTTAAGGTTATTTCTAACTTTAGGCTAAACAGGTCTCAGTAAGTTGAAAATTTATTTAAAATTACTTAGGATGCACTTTGGGGCAAATCTACTTTTAAATTTAAGTATTATTTCAACTGATCACAAGTCTATCAAAATCTTTTCAATGATAATCTTGGTAGTTATTTGTATCTCACCATTCTCTGAACATTTGTATGGCTCATTCGTTAGACTAATTTTCATAATAAGGAGACAATGTTGAAGGCGATAAATGCTGAAGTGATTTCAATTTAATGGTCTCATGTAATTAATAATAAGTACTATTGCAGGATATTATTGTTTTACTTTATCAGTCATTCCTAAATCTAAAATTGTGACATATACAAAATTAAATTACATTAACTGTAAGTAAGATTAAAATTTGTAAGCCAGTCATGACTATAATATATGTTGCACAATTTAAGGTAATTAAAAATTAATTTATAATCAGTTTTATTAATTTAGTGTGTAATAGAATAACACAAATTTGCTTTACACACACACACACACACACACACACACACACACACACACACACACACACACACACACACACACACACACACACACCTCACAAACCACAGTGGTGGGGTGGAAACCATCACCCCAGGTGTGAGTCTAGTTGCAGCTCTGGTGCGTCATAGTAACCTTACATTATAATTATTATGTCAATATATAAACAACATCAACTATATGAATGGAAGTCAATTAACTTGTGCCAAAGCAAAATATATCTAATCGCATTTTTTGGTTTACACACTTCTTTACAAATGAGAAAGTTCTTAGAAAAATGGGTGAGAAAGAAAACCTGTGGAAATCCATTGTTAACAGAAGAGTGCAGGATAATGAGCATTTAATGAAAAACAAGGGACACCTAAAAACACAGGTGCCCACAGGGGGGGGAGGATCATAGCACAAGTTGCGCATTGAGAATTTTTGGGGGGAATTTTTTGGGAGTATTTTAAGGATTTCTGGGGGGGATTTTTTCAAGAATAACATTTTAAATCCAACATTGATGGAAATTTGTACCGTGTTTGTGCAACAAACTAAGCTATTAGTAAAAAACTAAAGCAATTGCATATCTTTATGATTGTTTTAACGAACTGGCGGCATAAATGTCTCTACCAGTAGGCTACAACTAGTAGTATATTTTGTTTTGGAATTTGGAAAACTGACCCTGGCAGCCTGCAGCAACATCATGTCAATGAGTCAGAGGGTCCGTGAATAATAAATCGTGAATGTAAAAATGTGTGCATGTGCTAACCTTTCGGCTCTACCTAATCTGACAGTGATGTACCGAATATTGTTATCTCTTGCCGTGACCAGCTGCTCTGCAGAGAGAACGATGAGCCATTTGAAAATAGTGAAAAATCGGGTTCGGAACAGCATGGGAGACTCTTGGCTGTCAAGTTTGTTGATTCTATCCTGTGAAAACAACGTACTGAGCCAGATACAAAATGAAGAAATCATTAACAAATTTGCAACCATCAGTGTAAAAAGAAAAATGGGGGGGGAGTGCTGAGACTTTTGGGAGGGGATTTGCGCATTGGGCCTTGGGAGGGATGGGCACCCCTGCCTAAAAACAATAATAGAGGAACATGTAAACAGGAAAAGATCAGAGGAAGACCACAACTACAATGTATGGAACAGATTATAAAAGATGTGAGAAGCATGAGCTATGAAGAAATGAAAAGGAAGGCAGAAAAACATGAAGAATGGAAAACTGATATACTGCTGCTGACTGATGTTCAAATTGATTGCCAATGAAGAGAAGATACTTATCTACAGCTGAGTTAAAATACTACATGCTACCATACAACATGTGTACTGATAATGATTTCTCACCACTAAACTCTATGCCTGTCAGTAACCTTTAATTATAAAGGTTCAAAGAATGTAAACAACACCGAATTCATGCACTGTAACAGTGTTTCATGTGTATACAACCTCACTCTATGTCAACTAAATATTTTACTCTCATCCTAAATTTACTTCCAAATGGTAAAATAGTCTTAATCAGTATTACTGAACTTACCCTATTTATCCTATTCCTTACTCACTTATTCAAACTACCCCTGTATTCAAGGCAGTTTATTAACAAAAGTGCATTCTCTGAAAATTACAACAATCTTCTTCTCCAATTTAACACCGCTCTGTTGTGGCCAGAAATTCTGGTATATTGGCGAGTACACCAGTATTTTCCATCTATTTTACTTCCATGTTCCTTAAGGAAATGGAAGTATGGTGATGGCAAAAAAAAAATCGTGTTTGAGATTATTGTA
Source organism: Magicicada septendecula (assembly GCA_034769895.1). Classification (NCBI taxonomy): domain Eukaryota; kingdom Metazoa; phylum Arthropoda; class Insecta; order Hemiptera; family Cicadidae; genus Magicicada; species Magicicada septendecula. Next base: position 464,906,083 of record CM068373.1, read on the forward strand.
GATTCTGATTGTACTACACTCAAAACATGAAAAAATATCGGTATGGAGAACCATACATGACTTCCATGTTCTAAGATTTATATTTAAAATCATATTCGAAATGAAATATTTCCATAGAAACTACTTCTTTCTACTTATTGCTTCAGCCTTAACCACAGTACTGTGGTCACTAACGTATACCACCTCACGTTTTCGCACTCGATTTTCACTGATGATGGCAGTCGATGGCACTGCCGAAAAGTCTGGTTTTTCAGAAAACATTGGACTAAAGCTAAACAGCCTGGGAAGGAATTTTAACAAAGAACTACTTCTTTGTTGCCGATAATGTAGTACACATATACAAAATTCTCCCCTCTCCCTTCAACTATAATTTTCATGTATAGAAAATTACCCCCACCCCGTTCACCTAACCTCTTTATTTATAGATATTTCATCTACGTTTCTACAGTGGATTATTATGAGCTTTTTATTAGGATACTTTATTTATCAAAATTAAGTACTTTACTCTTGTTAAAACATAAAACATTGCAGGTAAAGTACCCCTATCTCTTAACTGATCTTCACCAAAATCAATTGACCTGCAGTCCTCTACAATGCAGGGACGCATGCAAAAAAATATTTTATTCTCTTTGAATTTACAGCAGTTCATAAAAAAAATTACCCTTCTTAAAACATAAAATGTTGCTGGTAAACTACCCCTTTCCTTTAACCGATCTTCAACAAAATCAACAAACCTTGAGTTCTCTTTAATTCAGTTTGAATTTACGGCAGTTATCGTTCGTCATATAAAAAAGTACCCTTGTTAAAACATAAAATGTTGCTGGTAAACTACCCCTTTCCCTTAACCGATCTTCAACAAAATCAACAGACCTTGAGTTCTCTTTAATTCAAAAAGGTATGCAAAACATCAGTGGCGGTGCTAACGAAACGGGGGCCCCCCCCGCAAAACTAATTAGGGGGCCCTATAAAAATGGTTAAATTTTGTATACGTAATAGGGGAAAACACTCAAATGAGTTTCTATTTACGTGTGTTTCACAACAATGGTTTGTGAATACTTTCTCGTCTATCACAAAGCGTTTGCAATTTGCAAAGGATGTTTTACACGTGTACAAACTCTTAAAATTCATTGTTGCTAAATAGACAAAGTTCTATACAAACTATAAAAAAAAAACAAAATAAAAAGAATGATTTATTTTTACGTCAAAGATTTAAATTCAGACTATGAAACAGTACCGCACACAGAGTGTTAAAAATTTATTATTTAAAAACGAATATCAAAGTAACATTCTAGCTTTTTTCAAACATTTAAATTAGTTTGTAACTGAATTTGTAAAATTCTTGAATATACTCTATACAAGTTCTCCTTAATTCTAATCCAATTCAATAACACTCGAACTCAAGTAATGTACAATATTTACAGATGAGGATCAACCAAAGTTCACTGTTTTCCTTCAAAATTGTTTGATTCTGCTTGAATTTGCGGCTGTTATCGTTTGCCATAGAAAAAAATTACCCCTGATAAAAAAACATTGCAGGTAAACTACTCCTTTCCCTTAACCGATCTTTACCAAAAACAATAGGTCTTGAGTACTCTACAGTTCAGGGATGTATGCAAAAAATTATTTGATTCTGTTTGAATTTGCGGCTCTTATCGTTTGCCATAGAAAATACCCTAGTTAAAATATAAAATGTTGCTGGTAAACTACCCCATTCCCTTAACCGATCTTCAACAAAATCAACAGACCTCGAGTTCTGTATAATTCAAAAAGGTATGCAAAAGAGTAATTGATTCTGTTTTAATTTACAGCAGTTATCGTTCGTCATAGAAAAAATTACCCATATAAAACATAAAATTTTGCAGGTATACTACCCTATTCCCTTAACCGATCTTCACCAAAACCAACAGGTCTTGAGAACTCTACAATTCTGGGCTGTATGCAAAACATTATTTGATTCTGTTTGAATTTGCGGCTGTTATCGTTTGCCATAGAAAAAAATTACCCTTGATAAAAACCAAATGTTGCTGGTAAACTGCCCCTTTCCCTTAACCGATCTTTACCAAAAACAATAGGTCTTGAGTACTCTACAGTTCAGGGATGTATGCAAAAAATTATTTGATTCTGTTTGAATTTGCGGCTCTTATCGTTTGCCATAGAAAATACCCTAGTTAAAATATAAAACGTTGCTGGTAAACTACCCCATTCCCTTAACCGATCTTCAACAAAATCAACAGACCTCGAGTTCTGTATAATTCAAAAAGGTATGCAAAAGAGTAATTGATTCTGTTTTAATTTACAGCAGTTATCGTTCGTCATAGAAAAAATTACCCCATGTAAAACATAAAATTTTGCAGGTATACTACCCTATTCCCTTAACCGATCTTCACCAAAACCAACAGGTCTTGAGAACTCTACAATTCTGGGCTGTATCCAAAACATTATTTGATTCTGTTTGAATTTGCGGCTGTTATCGTTTACCATAGACAAAATTACCCTTGATAAAAAAACGTTGCAGGTAAACTACCCCTTTCCCTTAACCGATCTTCACCAAAAACAATAGGTCTTGAGAACTCGACAATTCAGGCCTATATGCAAATAATCATTTGCTTCTGTTATTGTTTGCCATAGAAAAAATACTACAGATAGACACATAGACAGACAGACACACAGATAGACAGACAGACACACTGACACTTTTCAAAAAATGACTTTTTTCATGTTTTGAGTGTAGACAATCAGAATCTGCAATAATCTCGAACACGATTTTTTTTGCCATCACCATACTTCCATTTCCTTAAGGAACATGGAAGTAAAAGTCATTTTTCGAAAAGTGTCTGTCTGTGTGTCTGTAGATTTTTTTCTATGGCAAACGATAACAGCCACAAATACAAACAGAATCAAATAACGTTTTGCATACAGCCCTAAATTGTAGAGTACTCACGACCTATTGTTTTTGGTGAACATTGGTTGAGGGAAAGGGGTAGTTTACCTGCAACATTTTTTTTTATCAAGGGTAATTTTTCTTCTATGGCAAACGATAACAGCCGCAAATACAAACAGAATCAAATAACGTTTTGCATACAGCCCTGAATTGTAGAGTTCTCAAGACCTATTGTTTTTGGTGAAGATCGGATAAGGGAAAGGGGTAGTTTACCAGCAACGTTTTATGTTTTAACAAGGGTATTTTCTATGGCAAACGATAAGAGCCGCAAATTCAAACAGAATCAAATAATATTTTGCATACAGCCATTAATTGTAGAGTACTCAAGATCTGTTGTTTTTGGTGAAGATCGGTTAAGGGAAAGGGGCAGTTTACCAGCAACATTTGGTTTTTATCAAGGGTAATTTTTTTCTATGGCAAACGATAACAGCCGCAAATTCAAACAGAATCGAAAATGTTTTGCATACAGCCCTGAATTGTACAGTTCTCAAGACCTGTTGGTGTTGGTGAAGATCGGTTAAGGGAAAGGGATAGTTTACCGGCAACATTTTATGTTTTAAAAGGGTAATTTTATTTTTATGACGAATGATAACTGTCGCATATTCAAAGAGAATCAAATACTTTTTTGCATACATTCCTGAAGTTTTAAGTACTCCAGGTCTGTTGATTGTGGTGAAGATCGGTTAAGGGAAATGGGTAGTTTACCTGCACGTTTTATGTTTCAACAAGGGTAATTTTTCTATGATGAACGATAACTGCCGTAAATTCAAAGAAAATCAAATAATTTTTTTGCATACGTTCCTGAATTGTAAAGAGCTGAAGGCCTATGATTTTGGTGAAGATCGATTAAGGGAAAGGGGTAGTTTACCTGCCACCTTTAATGTTTTAACAAGAGTAATTGTTCCTGTGACGAACGATAACTGCCGCACATTCAAACAGAATCAAATAATGTTTTGGATGTATCCCTGAATAGTAGAGGACTCAAGACCTTTTGATTTTGGTGAAGATCAGTTAAGAGAAAGGGGTAGTTTACCTGCAACGTTTTATGTGATAACAAGGTTAATTTTTCTATGACGAACGATAACTGCCGTAAATTCAAACATAATCAAATAAGTTTTTGCAAACATCCCTAAATTGTAGAGACCTCAAGGCCTGTTAATTTTGATGAAGATCGGTTAAGGGAAAGGGGTAGTTTACCTGTAACATTTTATGTTGTAACAAGAGAAATTTTTTCATGCGAACGATAACTGCCGTAAATTCAAACAGACCCAAATAATTTTTTACATATGTGCCTGAGTTGTAGAAGACTCAAGACCTATTGATTTTGGTGAAGATCGGTTACGGGGAAAGGGCAGTTTACCAGAAACATTTTTTGTTGTAACAAGAGTAAAGTACTTAATTTTGATAAATAAAGTATCCTGATAAGAAGATCTTAATAATCCACTGTAGAAACGTAGATGAAATATCTATAAATGAAGAGGCTAGTTGAACGGGGTTGGGGGTAATTTTCTATACATGAAAATTATACTAGTAGTCGAAGGGTGAGGGGATAATTTTTATATGTGTACTACGTTATTGGCAACAAAGTAGTAGTTTGTTGTTAAAATTCCTTCCCGGGCTGTTTAGCCGTAGTCCAATGTTTTCTGAAAAAACCAAACGTTTCAGCAGTGCCTTTGACTGCCATCATCAGTGAAAATCGAGTGCGATAACGTGTGGTGGTATACATTAGTGACCACAGTACTGTGGTTAAGGTTGAAGCAATAAGTGGAAAGAAATAGTTTCTATGGAAATATTTCATTTCATAAATGATTTTAAATATAAATCTTAGAACATGGAAGTCATGTATGGTTCTCCATACCGATATTTTGTACTTGTCTCAGAATCATAGGCCATGTTATAGGCTGAACATGTGGCCATACTTAAGAACAACACTCTAGTTTTCACCTGAACAATGTATGGTAAAAACTTGTATGGCAAAATTAATTTGGTAAAATTTGTATGGTAAAAATGTATGGTAAAATTTAAATGAACAAGAAGTATTTTTTTGTGCTTGTCCGTACTTCCATGGTTATACTATTTTACGTTATACACACAGCTGTAATACTTACTTGATGGGATCTTTAAGTTCTTCTATAATGAAGTTAAGATAATTCCTGAAAAAAAAACAAAGAAATATGTTATTTTTGTTACATTTGTGCACAGAAAACAAGACAGCCGATAAATAAAACTAAATTACCTGGAATTCTCAGAAGAATAAGAAAATTAACGTAGTATTTTTTTATATTTTGTGGAACATATATTATAATATATAATATTATTATTAAAGTTTACATAAGATTATAAACATTACTTGGTTGTCAACATTTCTGGATTGGTTACTAAATAATTGAAAGAAAACGATTTAATATAATTAAATTTATATACAAAAAGTTTTGTGTAACAAGAATTTCAGTTATTCTCCTAAAACTGTAATATATAATAAAGTACTGCTGAACACTGAACATTTCAGAACTGGTAAATGAACTAATATATTGCATATTTAACAGTCACCATATACAGGAAGCAACTTTGGGTGGGGAAAAGTTGACTTTAGGGGAAAGAGGATTACGAAAAGTTCAGCCATTATTTTAAGGCCTAAAGTATAAATTACAGGAATGAGTGTAAATCACAAATACAGCTTGTTACTATCAACACAATAAGTTTATTGACGTACAAACATAAAATCGTATCTGTGTTTGTCAGTTCATTGTCCGTTTAATAATATTCACTTACAGTTTAAAATACAAAGTACTATGGTACACACATTACTGTTTTCCTATAACTATTTCTATAGTATGTAATAAACATGCTGGTAAGATACAATTGATACTTAAAGTAATTATAGAGTAAAACCATAAACCTACAAAAAGTGATATAATTTTTTTTAATATATTATAAAATGACGAAAAAGATTTTGTCTGAAGTGACCATTTGGGAGGGGAAATTTCCCCCTTTTCCCCCACTGTGGATCCACGCCTGCCATATAAGTTAATATGTATCAGTTAGGGTAGGCATATTCACATTCATTAATTCAGCCTCCCAAAGCACATTTTATGGGAAACTTTTGATGGGTTACACAACTGCACTAAAACATATATAATAAAATTGCAAAAAGTACAGAAACTGTGTACATAAAATAAGTAACAGCAGTTGATATTTGAATCATTATTATTAAACAAGTGAATTAAATATGTTCAAGCATAATTCTCAATGTGCAATTAACAGAATACATTGTTTTCACATTATTTTAAATTATTTTTCACAGTATATTGGAGGTACAACCAGTATTTAGACAGAATCTTGAATTGGTTGTGTGTGTGTTTTAAGGGAAGTTGATGAACAGATATTATATATAAAGGCACGAAGTTTTATTAATTGACACACAGTAATGTAAGTACTCACCATCCATTGTAAGCAAATAGGCCAGAGTAGAATGACAATGCAATTGATGTAACTTCTGATTTTGTATTATCAAACGTGAAGTACTGTGTGTGACCTGCACATAAAAATAATAAAAACCTCAATTATGTTAAATCACTTAAAACAACAATAAAAACAAATTTTTAAATTAAAAAAGTTAGTATTTATATATTAATATTCCAAATTCTTAATTAACTGTATGAATTCTATTTCCATACATAATGAATTCATAATCAAAGAAATTTATGGACAAAATACCATTCTTATTTGTAATATAAGAATATGTTTTATATAATGTGTATGTGTGTGTGTGTGTGTGTGTGTGTGTGTGTGTGTGTGTGTGTGTGTGCATGTGTAACAGTTGTGTATACAGATTGTAGCAATTTTGGAACTATATGAATGTGTAACACCTTATCTTATTCCTTAATTTGACATGGCTACATAAGTGTATATGCTGTATTATTAAAGTTGTGCATGTTTGTGTGTTTAAATATATCTAAATATAACTAATATTGGCTAAGCCACAAATATTAGTTTATTCTAAAATTGAGTTTCACACGGTAACAATATGCATTCACTGCTTGTCGATTAGGTCATTTGTAGTTTAATAACACCAGTTAATGCATGCACAAAAATGTACTGATGGTGGTTTATCAAAACAAGCCATTAACCATACATGAATAAAGTACAGCAGAGGATACAGGGCATAGTATTAGTAGCATCTAGTAAGCCAAAGATTGTTAGGGGTCTTCAGGCTTTCTTTATCACAACTTCAAACTAGGCATACTCAAAAGTTTTCTGCTCTTCTGTTCAGAATCACTGAATGCTTTCAAACCTGTTTCTACATTTACTTATTCCAAACATTTGTGTCTTAGCTTCCCCAAGTGTTTTCCATCCATACCCCTATCTAACCTTTCTACTTTAACTTAGTCATATACTATTATGCCTGATTACATGTCTCAGCTATTGATTTTCTTTCTGGTGAGTCTTTTCAGCTACTTTTCTCATAGGTATCCATTTAAACATTTAATTATTGCTCCTTATCTTGCTCACCCTCTCTTGCTACAATCAGTCTTTGTTCTTCTCCAGTTGTATGTCTCAAAAAACCCTCTAATCATTCTTCGCTTCTCTCTCCATTGAACCATGAGTGAGAATTTTCCCAAGACATAGTGACAAAACGAGATTATTTCTTCTTATCAAGTCCAATTTCTAGTCATTAGTAACTTTTTCTTTTTATAAAAGCTGGTTTTTACTGACTAGAACTGGGGAGCACAGTAATTAGTAAGGTCTTAGTAAGTAGATCAGTAGGTATGCTGCCTGGCTTGTAATCTGGCTAGTATGTCTGAGGTTTGATTTATAGGCAGTACCACTAAATATTGTGCTTTTTTAGACTCCAGATTAACTAAGCCTGTGTAATGGGTAAATGAGTATACTTCAGATTACATGCTTGAGTAATAATGGGTGGCTGAAGCAGGGCCGGCACCAGCGCTTCTGCCGCCCTGTGCAGTATTTATGAGTGCTGCCCCCTCCCTATTTTAACTCTCAACACATTCACGCACAGTAGACCTACTCTAAAGATACGGCAATTGCCTTCAAATTACGACTAGGAATGTTTCCATTGTTGTGTTTATCAAATAACTATAACGTTTTCGCGTTTATGATGCAGCGAACGGCTACGATAAAAATTGTAGATACAATACAAGGAATCGTGAGACAATAAAAATGTATGCCTATATGATGACTTAAAATTAAAATACTAACTAAAATTCATTATGATTGAAATATAATAAAAGTAATGTATCATATACCTTAGTTAAAATACTCATCTAGCTTTTACGCTGGCAAACTCCTTTATGACTTCGTTGCAATCAAGTGATTCAACTAACTGAGGTTCTGTAGATATAGTCGCCAGACCACTCAGGCGAGTCTCGGACATACTCGATCTGAGATAAGTTTTAATAAGTTTGAGCTTCGAAAAAGTCAGGTTTACGTTCTCTTGTTCAATAGTTTTTGACTCTCTGTTAAACTCCGCTGACTTTGTACATAAAGTAATTCTTACTGATCTTACACACTGTGATGAAATTAAGTGAATAATTTTATTTTTTCCCTCAATTTCAAAACGTAACATCCCGGAATTTGCTGCCCTGGGCAGTGGCACGGTTCACCCCTGCCTGGAGCCGGGCCTGGGTTGAAGCATAGTTCGGGTGACATTGCCTTCTTTGTGTACCAAATGCCTCAAGTTGACAAACTACCCTCCTTATCTTTCTAACCTACTTTGGTGGTCCCACAAGGAGCTGCTATCATGATCACCACACTGTAGCTCTTTTACTTAGTATATCTGTTAAGTTATAAGAATGATTACAGAATGCACACAGATTCTTGCATCAAAAATGCCTTGGTCAATTAAGAATTTCAGACTTCTCAAAAACACACAAAAAAACAAGTGAAAAGAAAACAAAAGAACTAAGGTGATCTCAAAAACCAGTTTCTACGTTATAATGACAACTTTATCATTATGATCCAATAATAAGACTTCCTTAGTCTATTCTAGCCTAGTAACTAATGCCTGTAGCAGTGATTCAAATAAATCAACATTTTGAAAAGAAGACGTTTTCATCTACTCCTGCTTATTTTGCCCCATCTGAATCATTGATGAAATTATAAATTGTGTGTGTGTGTGTGTGTGTATTCTTATTAGGAAAAATTGTTACGAAAAAGGGATTGAACAGAATAGAGTTTGTAGGGTCAGAAATTGCCTACTAACACAACACAGAAAACGTTTTACTAAAAATTTATTAAATACTTATATTTGTGCACTATGAGAACACAGTTCATAACATTTCCTGGAAACAGAACTTTCTAATAATAAGTTATAAACAATATGACTTGACTTCAACAGTAAAAGCTGAAAGCAATTATTATTTCACTGTTGTTTTGTTGTTATTATCACTGTTATTTTGTGACCTGTATTTTTCATAATTTCTGTACTTCTGAAAGTATTTTCAGCAAAATTCAGTACCAGAACGGAACTTTCCTTCTAATTATTATATGTGCGGTATACAGTAGCACAGGCAAACAATGTTATGTAAAGGTTCATTGGTCTCAGAAAATTTAAACAGAGACCTGGTTATAAAATTAAATAAATAAGACGGTACAAACACTACTGAACAGATTCTCCTGAAATTTACATACACACTAAAGATGTGGCTATTGTCAAACTTTATGACATCTCCACCCAAACAAGACCTCGTCCCCACTCCACCATAAGGAACTTTATATTGTTAATAACAGTACAGTGACTTTTTGTTATAGTGGCAAAATAATATTACTAATACATTCTTGGATTTCGTTGTCCATGACGTGTCCACTAATTAACTAACTATAATTAAATCACTACCGACTTGGAACACAAAGTTTTTTATGGGTAAAACTTTTACATTTTTACCCATAAAAAAAACTTTGTGTTCCAAGTCGGTTGTGATTTAATTATATTTACTAATAAACATTTCTGACATGACTATGCAATATCAAAAATATAGGTTAACTTCCATCACATATTATACTGTAGACAGTCATCATCTCGACACATCTTTTAATCTGACACATTGCTTGGACACCTACTAAATTCCAAGTTTCTTGGTTAAAGCCATGACAACTCTGAACACTTTAGTGCAATGGGCTGAGGAAAGAGTTTTGTGGATACTTAGATTGGACACTGGAAAAAGGTAGTAATGCATTTTTATAAAGATTTCTTTATAGATGTGTTTTAAAGATTTCTTTACATCTACAAAAGGTAAATTTAAGTGAAGGATTTTAGGCGTATTTTTCAACATTATACTTTTCCAATTCAAATCTTATAAATTAAACAGTTACAGTAGTCTCTGCTACATTTAAAATTAATAATATTAATGATGATGATGATGATGATGATTATACCAGTTTTACATTTTTAATTTAATAAATTATTGTACTGAAATTTATAATCAAGTTTCGTGTCATTTGTTTTAAATATTGACTCCTTTATATTATTTTTTGTATTGGTATTTTAGGTAATCCAGAATATTTACTAATATGATGGTCCCATAAATGTCAGATTAATATGTGTGTACTGTATTATGTTAAAAAATCATGAACTCCTAATACTTCCATCCTGTTTTGATTGAATAACAATAGTACATTTCAAAATACTGCACTATAGTTTACACAAAAAGTTTTGTAGTAATATTTCAATAATGTGTTAACAGTGTATCGTGATGAAGCAGCAGATGAAATACAGGTGTTGATGACAAAATTTAGAATGGTTTGAAATTAAAAAAATATAAGCATATTTATGCTAATTTTAAAAAGATCACTCAAACAGTTTCTTAAATATTTTTGTACAGAAAATTTCTACTTATAATTTTAATTGTAACATATATTCTTAACACTGCAGTCCAAATAAATTATGCTTAGAAATAAACACAATTATAACTGAATTCTCTTTCATGCCATAAGGAGATGGTCACCTTTGAAAGAAGACTACATTAAATCGATTTATTAAATTGTACTCAAACACACAGTTACTACTGGTATGCTAAACCAAACCAAATCTCTCATGAGTTATTACATAAGCCCCATTTTGGGGCTCAGTTAATCCTTGCATTTGGTAACAGAATAGAACCAGTCAGAGTACTAGTGTCTGGCTAATCATGATTTAGTGTTATTTTTTTTCTGAGAGTTTTGACTACATAAAACAAACCCATCTGTGATTAGATGAAAAACATTTATAAGGAACATAGACATCTCATTATGCAACCAATAATATACAAGACAGACAAAACGTGTCATGTTTGATTTTATAAATACAAAAAAGTAACATAAATGAAAATATTCTTTTATGGTTTTTCTTAAATAGGAAATTCAGTTTAATTTATTACAGTCAAAATGTTAGTAGCAAATTGAGAATATGTTTATAATAATGGTAAAATAATTTTCTTAGCAAGTTTAATTATTTTATCTCTGACAAAATATAGCTTATCAAAACTTGACTCTTACAATTAACACAACATGTATTAATGTTAACGTTCATAGGTTACTCCTCAAAGTAAAAAACTAATTTCAATAATTTTAAACAAGTGTAAACTGTATTGGCATGAAGACAAAAACAAAGTTTAAAATAGTATAAGAAAAAACAATACAATAAAATTTACTAATAAATACGTTTTTTTCTACTAGTAATTTTGTACAAACCACTATGTTGTCTTTGGTACTGACGAGCGCTTTCGGCAGTCAAGCCAGTGGTTTGTACAAAATTACTAGTAGAAATATTTGAGACCACTAACAGTCCAATACAACAATAGATACGTTTATATTTAAATTATCAGAAAATCAATTATTTTGTTTGTTTTACATTTCAGTTCTGTACATTGTAATGTACTTTACTAATTAGTACAGTTATACAATATTATTTTGAATGACCATCACTTCTTTCACAGCACTTTAACAATTAATAATTTAATGCACTTTCACTTGTGAAAAAACTTACTTTTTGTTATATCCTCATACGCACGTTTGAGGATATAATTTTGTTTTTGTAAAAAAAAAAAACCGTTAGAGATTACCAACGTCTTGACGCTTTCTGCATTTATACCTCACTGATGAAGGAGCTAACTACTCCGAAACGTGCGTATGAGGATATAACAAAAAGTAAGTTTTTTCACAAGTGAAAGTGCATTAAATTATTATTTGTTACAGTTATACAAGTTTTTCTCATCTTTTGTTTTTAATTTAGTTTTTGTAAACAAAAATTCATACTAAACATCGACTTTTATGAGTGGAAATGATTAGGTACAAACACAGTTAAAATCTGTGTAAAATATATAGTTGTTTGTCACATAAACTTATAAGTAAGTCTTACAACAATACTTAATTGTAAGTTGTTTTTAGCTTAACTCACATCCAGTTCTTAATAACTGACATAATTAAGACAATCTATAGCCTACTTAAAAATTAGATTTCTTACAGGCAAACTGTAATTGAAATTGTTAACTGAAATTGAAACTACAAACTGAAATTGTTAAGATATATAGCTGGGTGGATTATGTAGGCTAATAACAGAGCCACATTTTAAAAGTCATTTTTGATAAGTTACTCTTCACTGTGAATTTACTGCTAGTAATATTTATGCCTTAGTGAAACCCTCATGTGAAGATGAAAACCCCATTTCAGTTATATTTGTTAACTTTCTTTCTGGTGTGTTAACCAATGTTAAAAGTTTTTAACGGCAGTTTCACTAAGTTGACTCTTTATTAGTTAACTTTCGTTAAACACGAAAACGTACCCCTATGCTAACTTGATATATTTGTCTATGTTGCTTCGAATTGAAGTCTAATAGCCTACAAATTATATGGCGTGTGGCGTTCTGATATATCTGTTATGTGAATTTTGTAATTTCAGTTGCCGTTTAATTTTTCTATTTTGATGATAGCCTTCTGAATAATTAGTTTGAAAACAATTCCAGCATATTTTTAATAATATGTAAATAATGGACATAATATTGAACCGAATAGTATGTCATATACAGAAACCGAACATATTTATTTAGGTACATGTAAGTATTTTACTAAAACTACAAAAAAGACTAGTTACGTTACGAAGAACAACTTATGTCAAAGCGACAGTAAACACAATTTTAACCCCCGTTTTGTTTCAACGATTGTTAGTTACCAAACGTGGCAGAAGGCTATTAACGTAACCGATTTTGACGCTCGTTAACTTTAACGGAGCTCCGAGAAACGGGCGATTCCTGTCAAATCATTAACGAATATAGGTTAAACGGAGGTATGAAGGCATGCTATCACGGAACAAGGATTAGTAGTAGGCCTATGCATAATTTTACCTATAGGCTATATCTGCTGCTACAAGCAGAAGTTCTTTAATTTTATACTAATTTCTTATGTACTTGTACTTAGTTACGTAAGTTTCTAAACTATTTTTGCATATTTTAGAGAGTATTGTCAGGTTTTCCATTTATTTGACAATAGAGAAATTAAAATTTATGTTCTGTATTATGCGTTTTAAGAATAAATTTCGGAAAAATATCTATACCTCCTTTTATATTCTACTTTATGTTAAATATTTAAATTTCTTAAACGTACTTTCAAAGTTTTCATTTATGTCATTGTAGATTCAAATATTTATTTCCGTTTAAATAAATCTAAAAATGTTATAAAATATAATGTAGTGTTTGCAATTAATGTCTAAAAAATTTGTTTTCAGACGCATGTTAACAAGTAATACCCTAATGTTAGTGAAATTGATTTGGCCTGTGGTCTGTACGTTATTTCCCTTAAGGTGTAGAAGGGTGTGGTTTAACAAAATGTAGGAAAGTGGTTATAACAAAAAAACAGTGGCTGAAATTCAAGTAAATATGAACACCATCTCAACCTTACTAAAACACCGCCACTTATTAACTACATACTATTCTCTGTCCAAACATATTGAAGCATATAGTAGTCTGTTCTGATTTATCAGCACTCAAGTCAAACACCGGAGGATGCTGGATGTACTGCAGCTGCCTGCCGTCGTTACGCTGCACTTCTTCGTGCAACGACGTGGGAAGTCTGGGAGGCTCCGCTTGTCTCTGCTGCGTTGTCGATTCTTCCTTTTTACCACCGTCATCGTCTTCGTCACTGCCTTCTTCCTTTTCAGACTGACGATGTCTACGATCGTCGTCGTCGTTGTCTTCTTCTTCGTCATGTTCTTCCGTTTCTTCTTCATCACCGTCACTATCATCATGATCGTCATCGCCATTACTGCTATAATTATGTTTCCCGTCTTCGTCGCTGGATTCTTCATGTTCGTTTTCGTTCTCTTCTTCACGACTGCCATTATCGCTAACGTCATCATCGGTTTCGTGTTCTTTGTAACGGTTCTTTCCTGCGAGGCCTTGATTATTCCGATTGGCGTTATGACCGTCGTACGTATTAAACGACCTGTCGGTAGTCGCGTCGTTTCTGACGTCCGTGTAGGGTACGGTAGTTGGAAAATCGTGTAAATTGCCGTTCAGGTAAGGGAAAAGGGGGCTATTGTTGTTCGCAGGATTGTGATTATTTGTTTGAGCACCGTTTGCACTGTTATACGGAAAATTGTTATTGGTATTCTGCTGTGAGGTCCGAGGTGCCAGGAACGGATTCTGATAAAAGGTCTGCGGCAGGAATTGGTCCATTTTCTGATGGCTGACCGGGAAACTTCTGTCCATACTAAACGGAGCGTCTGCGGCTTGGCGGTAGCTGTTTCGGCCGTGACCGACTGCAAAATCGTATCCTCCTCTGCTAATCGACTGAGGAAAATTTATGTAAAAATCGCCGACGATTCTTCCAAAATCCGGGTCCGGCTTGTTCTGTCTGTAGAAATCAAAGCGTCCGTTATCACTCTCATTTGGACGGTATTTCCCTCTTTTCACCTCCTGCGTTGGGCCGCTTCCTCTTCCTCCATCTTCATCGTCACTGTGTTTTCCTTCGTCACTGTCTGTAACCGACTTTTCTTCGTCTCTATCGTCATCGTTATCGTCATCGTCATCGTCATTCCCTCCTCTTCTATCTTCCTTCCCTCGGTTTCTATTCGGTTTCACGTATTCAACGTCCTTGTTACCGATGCCCGGCTTTTCTTGTTTGTTGTACGTAAGAGGCTTGTTCTCGTCTACCGAACATATCTTCACCATTTTCTCTTTTGTTATCTCAACGTTATTGTCTCCGTTGTTTTTACCGTTACGTTTCTGGGACGGGTCCAACAGATCGTCCACTTCTAACCACTTTTTCTTGTCTGTCGAGACGTTCTCTTTCGATTCGTATGATCGGTAGTGGTCCTCGTCGTCATCGTCGTCGTCGCCCTGTCGGTTGCGATTACCGCTCTTTCCGCGCGGATGCACAAATATTTCAGCGCGGTAGTTGTACGGCGGCTTCTCTATAGGCTTCCGTTTCTCCAGAGGCAATCGCTCTATCGATACCCGTTCGTCGTCGTTATCGTTGTAATTCTTGTCGTTGTTTACATTTTCTTTGCTAGTTGTCGCTGTCGAGAAGGGAAATATGATCAATTGAGCCTTGACGGGTTCTATTTCCGTAGGTTTGGCAGGTTTCTCAGGTATGCTCACGTAGTTCTCCGATTTCGAGTTTACGACTCCACCTCCGTCTGCGGCTCCGGAGGCAGGAGACGGGAAGATCTGGTAGTAGTAGGCGGTGAACGGGGGCATGGGCGAACTGACGACGGGGAACACCAGCGGTTTGATCGGAGGCTTGATGACTTCGGAATCGGGCGCAGGCATGGACGGCGAGTAGTTCTTCTTCTTGTAAACGGAAGACTGTGTAGATGTTGTCGTTATGGTCCCCGTAGCCGGTGGTGGTATGATCTTCAACGGTTGCGCTGTGGGGAGAGCCGGCGGTTTCTGCGTCGTGGGCGCGAACGTATTGGTCAAAGTGCGAAACAAATAGCCTATGGTACGCTTACTTCGCATGTGGTGTATTTCCGCACATACAACCACTACACAAACCATCAAAGTCAGTACAATATATTTTATTATATTTGCCATCTTTAAATTTATCACTTTGCAGTACTAATCAGCTCTTGTTTTTCATTATAAAAATTATCGTTCAGTTTATAGTAACTTTGTGATTATTTATTTGTTATAAAAAAAATAATACTTTTTAAAAAAACTCAGTATATTGAGCATATGATTACGTATTTATGGACCAAAATATACGTATATAAAATATTAATCTTATTTAGTGTTTAATTACAAAGAAAGTACTTACATAATGTCATAAAGATTTAAACATTTTAAATTCCTGTTTGGGTCAAAAAAATTAAAAAACCGATTTTATTAAAAAGAATCAATAACCTACTCTGGATTGATTTAAAATAAATTAAACTAATATTTATTTTATAATAACTATTATAATATGTTGTTAGTTATGAAAGAAAATGATCAAAATTGCTTCAACTGATATAATATAATATTGTTAAATTTCAGATTTATTGTTACGTTAGTAAACAAATCAGTTTGATATTTTAAGTTTACCTTACCAATGGAGATTTTTCTTACAAGAAACACATTAACAACAATTTAAGTAGAATACAATTAAGTGAATGGTAGTTTTTCAGACTTACATTAATAAAATATAAAACATTAGGCCCTATGTTAGTATATAAGTAAATATTAAAAATTAAAAAATTTTAAATTATCTTTTCGATTAGTAACTAACTTAGTTCAATTAAAATAGAGAACAAGCCAGTTAAATTATATTTGATTTAACACCTTTTGACAAGCAGGTCCAATAACACATAAAAACAACTAACCATAAAACACGAAGTTAGTCAACAGTTTAACACAATTTTCTCACTATTGTTATTTATACACTTCAGTCCTAAGATAATGTTGAAGTTTCTTTTCCGTCACGTAAGTTCGATGCCCACTACCTTATCCGCCCGTAAGTTCGACTCAACAATGCACTTAGGAATATCTAGTGTCACACAACACAAAACACAGCTGGTAGAATATCGACCGACGACAATCCGAACTACAAATCGATTGACAGATCGAGAATACGTTGTGGCAAAATAAAAACAATAGAAATGAAACGTTTGTCGCTTGTGACGTAGTTCTTATACTGTCTGTCACCGGTCCAATGACTCTACGCCAGTTATGAAACCGCCGTCCCTTGGAATTATACATACCCAGCTATTTACTGTATATGCATGTGTAAACGTAGATTGCATATATAGGTTTTCTGTTTCGTTTCGTTTGTGTTTTTTCTTATTCTTCTTCTTTTCCGACCGAGTGAAAGTTAATTGTAAACTTTCATCTTTACCCAAGGATGGGTAATTACAGTGCTAAACGTAAACAAAGGATGTGCACAAAACTATTGTTTTCTCCTTTTTAACCTCGATTTATATTAAAGTAGACATTTGTTAATGAAATTTCTGTACGCTCAGTTACACTGTGTGATTTACCAACACGAGGATGACAAAACTCCGATTCTACTTAAGTCGACGGGAAAAAATATACAGTGGTTATCTTATGCACCAAACAATTACAAATTATTCCTATTTAGCAATACCAGTTACTTAATAATCGACTTTATTAATCTCTATAATTACTAAAATTATAGCATTCGCTGAGCTGTAATTATCAGCGTACTTTTGAAAACTATAAAAACTGTTTTGAAGTCTCTAGAAATAGGTATTTTTTTATGCTCGCATTATGTTGAAAAAATGAGATAACTTTTCATTACTTCCGACTTTTTAGATAGGAACTGAGACACAACCTTAAGAAAATTTAATACATTGGTGTGAAGACAAACAAGTATCGCTGCAGAATTCCATGAATAAATTTCCCGTGTGGCTTCGATTTCTGAGCATTTTAATGTTCCCACATTCCCTGAGCCGTCTTCAAAAATAAACCATCCTATAATTTTTTTTTATAACTAGCGAATAAGTTTTTTAACTTTCAAAAATGGCCGGGGCCATGCCGTATTTTGTGGTCCCATTAATAATCCAGAATTTTGTGTGTTTTTAAATTCTGCATCCCTCACGGGACATATTACACGTATTTGCAATATAAATAAAATTAGGCTACACAAGTTAATTTACAATATTAAGTACACAAGATGATTATAACAATAGACTATAATTACTTAAAACTTCCGGGCTGAAAGGCCGTGGTCGAATGCTTGATGTAGCTAGACGTTTCGGCCACACCACCGGTGGCCATCTTCAGTAGCAAAAAATGTTCGTATAGGTTCATTGGGCGACTTGTTCGGCATACCACCTATACGAACATTTTTTGCTACTGAAGATGGCCACCGGTGGTGTGGCCGAAACGTCTAGCTATACTACATCAAGCATTCGACCACGGCCTTTCAGCCCGGAAGTTTTAAGTAATTATAGTGACACCGGGCGTGAAAGCCTACGTAGTAAATATAACAATAGACTGTTTATAACAATTTATCAAAATCGAGTCTGTTTACGTAATTCACAAATAATTTACACAATTGACTATTAGTAATTTTAAGGGCTTCCTATGCATGGTATCCTTTATATATCATTCATCAATGCGTCCTCTTAAGTTATTCTCTACGTTCTAAGACCAAAAAAATTAATTTTTCATTGTTTAAATAAGTTAATATCTTTGGCAGCAGCCTCTTAAGTAAATACATTATCACCTTAGTACCTGCTAAAAGTACGAATTCTGTTATTTCAAAGAACATCAATAACAGTAACCGAGTAGAGGATGATAATATTACTGTGATTATTATTTAAATCAATTCAACGAGTGCTTCAACTAGAATCCACCGTAAGGTGTTAGCAGCCCACTGCCAAATGAAATAGGCTTTATCATTCTCATCGTCTTCAAAACACGGCATAGACAAGGTGGTGCCTGTTCCGCCTTCAAAGTTCCTCCAGCTGTCTCTTCCTGGGTCTACCCACACACCTGTGTCCAATATGTTTGTACTTCCACACTTATTTGGCTAGACTGGAATCTGACATTCTTTGTAAGTGTTCTTTCCACCGTTGTTTGTAATCTTTTAATTTACAATTTAAATAGTCTTTTTTTAATTTTTTTCAAATTAATATCTTAGTAATCTTCATACGCCAGCGTATTTTGCGTTTACATCATCAGCTTATCATCAACATCATCACCACCTCTTCCGCGACCTATCTCCCCCTTGGTCTACCGACGATTGTAATTTTGTTTTACATCTGTCCCAACTTTAGTGCTACGTTACAGTAACGTACATTTTACAAAATCTTTCAAAAAAAAAAAGAAAAACTAAAACGATTAGTTTTCGCTTGCGTAGCAGATCATAATTTTCCCGACCTTTTGAATCAACGTCTAAGCGCCAAAAGTCACGACACAATGAGGTTTAGCGAAACGCTTGGCGGATGTGGGGACAGCCAACGAATTCCGGCCGATTCTTTGAGTGTAAGCAGGCGACGAGTTAAATGAAATAACCCAGCGAGCGACTTAATCTGCATTGTTGTCGGTGAAAAGTTTGTGTACAATAGGCAGTGGAAGCGGCGGCATAGTTACGAGGTCGATCTTTTGTTATTCAATTATGTTTGACAACTGAAATATAATGGAGCAAAACTGGGGTGAAATAATACACGGCGAGTCTCACGGTCTGCACTCGCGCCTGTCCGTATTTGTGCATGTCTGCCTCCTTGACTTATCGGTTGCATTACCGAATATCGACAGACACCTCATCCGTCACGAGCTGTCTACGATGAATCGCGAGACCTGGAGGATTATGTTTCGTACCATCAGTTTGTCTTTACTCGTTAAAGACGTGGAGAATATCTTCGCGTCTTCTTCCGGTTTCGGTCATTAGACCAACGTTACGCTTCACGAGTGTCTCACTCTTAGGTTTGTGGCGATGCAACACTTCTGGCATGCGGTTATAATCCATTCAGTTCGGATGTTCTTCACAGCTCGCCTTTTATCTCTGTATTTTCTCTTCTAGTGATCTCATATTTTCATATTCTTATTGTTTCGTTTTTATTCTATCTCTTTTGAATATCCGTTATTTCTTCTAAGAAATTTTGTCTCTGATGTTCACAGTCTTTGATCTTTCGCACCTGTTGATGTCCACGCTTCACACCCGCATAGCACTACAAAGTATTACATAAGCCTATTTTAATATCAAAGATTGCTTTACTTTTAAGTGCTGAATGACTGAAGTATGGAAACAAAATAAATTTAGCCGATTAATAAAACACAGTACCAAATCGAGAAACATGTGAAAAACAGTACCAAATGAAAAAAAGCGGCAGGAGTAAAACGGCTGTCAGATAAAACCGTAACAAGATAACATATTTGCTGAGACTCGTCCGGGCTTAACCAAAACGGATTTACAGTACACCTACTTACGAATAACTTAAAAACTATCAACTTAAGAGTTTAAAACATTCTAATGATTCAAGTTACTTTTATTTTGTTTTTCCAACTTGGTTTTTATATATAGCTAATGCTTTCTCAGATAAACGTAATCCTATATTTTACGTGTTGTATAATTTATATAACGTACGTTTTAGCAAATTTTATCCTACTTATACACACGCTTATTTATTTTGAAAGCCGCGCAATAAATTTATAACCAAAATTATTATAAGGCAGAAATTAAATTATTTAATGGTCGTACCTTTTAAACCATCATGACAAATTTTAATTTAATAGCGATTAACCTATGAGATTAAAGAATAATATTAAAAAGCCAAACTCCATAAAAAAGCTAGTTTTAACTTTTTTGAAAAAAAAAAACAAAAGTCTGAAAGTAAGGCAAATCCGAATCATCCGAATACTTAGTTTGCTATAACTCGGTTAATTTTCGTTATAGAAAATAAAAAAAAAAACAAATTACAGACAATTGTGTAAATTACAAAAAAGAGCGATTTTTCATTAAAAGGGGTAATTTCTGAATTATCTGAAACAACGAGTTCTGAGATGTGCAAAAATGCTCCGAGTTGCGAGATACCTGAGTGTTAAAATTTTTGTTGTAGAGAAATTAAAAAAGGTAATTTCATTATCTAAAACAATCGTAGAATGACATTTTCAAAGTTGGCACAAATTGATAATTTTCGAAGTTATTCGTGAAAAAACTAGTTTTTTGCCTTTTCTAATCCGTATATACAACTACCCCCCACCCTTCCACCAAACGGTAAGACTCAGCCGACCAGTTTCTTACAATTCAGAAATCAGACAACCAGGTGTATACCATTGTCGAATAAACAATTTTTTTGTATGATGTGAATTTTTTACGATTTTTTTATTACACTATTTTGTATTGGTTGTAAAACATTAGGTACGCAAACTGAGGGCGAGTAACAAATGCTAAGTATTGCTGTTTGTATTTGAGCCTGACTCGACTGTCTCGACAAACTGTTTACACTTCTAAAATTATATTTGTACATTAAACATTTCCAGCTTTACTAATGTAGAATGCAAGACCAGGAAGTATTACACAGACGCTTCTTTACGGCCATTTTGAATACCGGCTTTTTCTGATAATGCACACGAGTATTATCGCTCGAAAGATTTCACAATGATCTGTGTATTATGGCGGTTACGCACACCGCAACGAAGTGAGGTCAAGAAACACACAAGGAACTGAAGTTGTGGTTTCCTTTCTAAAAAGAACGTGAAGTCTCAATGTGTACCTGGACACACCGATACTAATGGTATTCGCTATGAAAAATTATAATTATTCTGTATTTCGCTGAAATTGAAGAAATGCATTGAAAATAAAATGAGAATATGATCGAGGATTGCACGGATCGTAATCTCAGAACATTGGAATAAATCATTAAGCACCTGAGAAATCGATACTCACAATTTTATTACCGCCGACAACAATAATCACACTGGAATTACATTTATTCTCCCGTAAGTTACACTAACATCGGATACGTGGTACACACAACAGATAATAGCGGTCACTAACTTGGTAAGCTATAATATCGGTATACTATTGAAACAATTATCGGAGTTAAACACTTAACACTTGCACAAACATCGCACTTTGATCGCTGTAAGACGATTCGCAGAACTACAGCCGCGCTATCATGAAGAGTGACGGAAATGCAAACAACGCTGCAGTAGTAGCTGAAAAGTACTTGATTGTTTACTCGGTCATTTACGGAACCTTCATTGTGACTGATGATGCCGCTGGAAGTTTCCGTTTGTTTACGCAACGCGTGATTGTGTGATGCCTTATCGGCTGCAAAAACTGATCTCTACGGATCACCATAACAATATGTTGTTTAGAATATTTTCGTTTACTTACTTTCAAAGAATAGCGTATATACATGACATAACGGAACGGTTAAAGCACCCTAGCTCCACGTGTAAAGTCAAGCGCCATATGTATAAATACAAAATGTGGATAGATAACCGCGTGGCAGCTCGGTGGCAGAGGACTTTTATAATCGTAGACAGGTCCAGTGAAAACAGTGGGTAAATATTCGACTCACACGATTCAAAAAGTACACATTTTATGTTGTAAAGTGAATTTTGACTTACCTAATATTGGCAAAAGTATATTTTTAAAATTGACGTAGATTCAAAATGTTATTTTATGCCTATCGTGTTTTACGAAAGTCGGTTGATGCATCTACAATTAATCGTGAGACATAGCACTAGAAAGACGGACAGAATCGGATAGAAAGACGGATAGAGTAACACTAGATCTACAGAAAAATGCAAAACGGTCAACTTAAAACTGAGAACTTTCTTCGTAAGAGGAAATGATCTTCCTAGACGATTTTTTACGCACTATAAGACGTGTAATCAAAATAGAATTTAAATATGTTACAAAAGGAAGCTTAAATGACCAAAGGCTACAGGTGCGACTGTAAATAATAAACAGTAGTGTTTTTAAAGTGATATAATGGTATTGGTAGGCAAGTACTATGTGCGTAAACTGGAATAGATTTATCGTTTAACCACTGTGGTGGTCGCTAGTCATAGCATTATACTGCAATTGGGCCTGCTCGGTAGATAGTACTGATTGACTTGTGGGTTACTGCCACATCCACATGAGACAGTGAAGTTCAAGTAACAGAAATTGGGATTCGACTTTTCTCAATGTAGTACCAAAAGTACCTTTACCTTGTCCAGTCCCCCAAAGTACTGGAGAGGATGTGAAATGCCCATTGAGTCCCTTAACCTTGATGAAGGGAAACTTCCAACCGCACCTCCTCGTGGTGTGGGATGGGCACCTTATGGTGGCTAACGCGGCACTGGAGACCGAGTGTCAGCCGGTATAAGCTGTCTCCCTCTACCAAGTACCAACGGCCTCTTTGGATGAGCGGGTAGAGGTACAGGGCACTCTCGTGTTCTTGGAATGGGAAACCGTTCTAAAGGCGGCAGTGTCTGACCCATATTGGGCGGCTGTTGATCCCTTTGTCACTAGGGGATTATAATACTGACTCCATGTCCAGGGTAACAAGGATGAAGTCCTCAACGGTTTGTATTTGAACAATAGCGGAAGAGGCAACCCTCTGCCTGGGGTTTGTACAGGCAGGAGCTCTGTTGAAAAGCTTTAAGATGGCAGCCCCTCACTCAACTTGCCTTGCAAAACGTTGGTAGCGCATGCTTATACTACTCGCAAGCTCCAAAGGAAAATTAATGGCCGGATGGATATTAAGGATAATGACCAGGCAAAAAAAGTACAAGAAGAAGGCATTCGAAACATCTAGGCAAAGAAAAATGACAAGAAGAAGCCATTCGAAACATCTGGGCAAAGAAAAAGGACAAGAAGAAGGCATTCGGAACATCAAGGACAATTTTTGCGTTCCATAGCCGGGTACACAAAATCAGATATGAAAAAAAAAACAATCAGATAAGGGAGAAACTGAAAGTTGAAGAAATAAACGGAATCATCAATATGTACAGAGAAAACTGGAAACAACACATTAGCAGAATGGGCAGTGAGAGATTCTCCAAGGTAGGCTTATTACATCAAATAAAAGAGTAGAGAAGCCTGGGAAGACCCAAGAAGAGATGGTCCGACCAGTTTGGAGCCGGAACAGACTAAACAGCCTAAGCCGTGACGAAGAAGAAGAAATACCAAAACAAATGCAAATATAAGTTACTGCGGATGTCGTGTGGAATTCTCAAATTTACGTCATCCGCTTGGAACAGTCAAAAAATAGATTTGAGAAATTATACAGGACCGTCTAATTTTAGAGGACCTCTACAACGGGGGAGTATTTATGCCTTCCTAACTGCTCTGAACGCGTTCAGTGTTGTGAGCGTGTGTTTGCGGTATACGTGGGGGCACAAGATGATAATTATCAGTCAGCTGATTGAATAAAAAATACGTGACGTAATAGAGGCATGGAGCAAAAAGAAAATTGGGGCAAATTGTTGGGTCGCCCACTTGTTTCCTCTTCCTTTGCAGACAATTTATGCATGTGTTTGTGCTCCACTGTAACTTACTGCGTCTGGATTGCAACACACACACACACACACACACACACACACACACACACACACACACACACACACACACACACACACACACACACACACACACACACACACACACACACACACACACACACACATATCAACGTTAGAACACGTTTAGACAATTTAAACGTTCACACGAGTCTGTGTTGGATGACGAGTCGTCAGCTGATCGACGTAAACAAACCTTCTTCGTATGTCATTTTCAGTTACACTATTTGTCCACAAATCTGTAAACTGACCGGTCGTAATTTTAGCACAGTTAGTTCTGCCTCGTGACCC
This sequence comes from Magicicada septendecula, assembly GCA_034769895.1. NCBI lineage: Eukaryota > Metazoa > Arthropoda > Insecta > Hemiptera > Cicadidae > Magicicada > Magicicada septendecula. Next base: position 464,930,766 of record CM068373.1, read on the forward strand.
TACATGACCAAAATATAGCAAGCTTTCAGAACAGCATTATTATTTTTTGGACAGGTTATTAATAATTCTGAATAATCCCCCTTCAATCTCGATTTAGAGATAGAAATTGGAAAAGCGTTATCTTGTCGTTATATGCATTTCCAGGTACACTTAGTTGCGTGCATTAAACATAACACAGGCGAACCATCCTCCTTCTTCCGTTGAAGACCGTCATCGTCATATCCGGTTTCGCTTACTCGGTATTACTGCCAGATCCGTTGTCAACGGATTACAACGGACAGATTGCAACAGACTGCAAACAGATTGCAATCGACCTTTCCATAAAGATTTTTTGCACGATATTTTGCAGATCTTTTGCAAACAGATTCCATGTCCTATAAAGAGCGTTCACCACCATTATTTGTATATTGCCTTTGAAATCGTGCTGATGATTTCGTCGTTTATTGACTTTGAATGGATACCCTGAGCTTGCAAGAAAGTTTCAACTTGAAAGACACGAATATATTGTCATTATACTATATATTCTGACTTAACACCTTTTACCGCCTAAAAATCGTTATTTATATTGCCTGTAAAGCTCTTAAATCCGTATGGTCTGGTAACCAGCATACCTAACCTTACAGAAACATGTATATAGGCATAGACTTGTAAAAATTTGCGTTCTGCGTCTCTTTCTCTTTAATGTCATTCAAATAGTCAGCTTAAATTGTCACAAATCTGCCTCTCTCACAAGACAGGCACAGTTAATGTGACATACTGTTCTAGTACTGTATTGTCAAGAGCAATCTAAGATTCCAATCTGCAAAAATTTCTTCAATATGTAAAGGTTATATTTACGTAGGCTATAGAGTTATATTTAGCAACGTGTTAAAATGGTCAGTAACTCAATTAATAATATGGTTCATGGTAGTTATATTTTAATTATCTTATCAGAATTTATTCAATTTAAGAATCAGTTTAATAGCTGAAAATAAACTGTTTTTATCGCCACCAATGGTTCATATCAACACAACACTTTATCAATGTAAGTTGAACTTCAGTAATTTGCTTGTTCATATCTTGATTTTTCAAAAGGAAATTTGATTTTACTATCGCCTTCTTGCCTTTTCACATGTAACACCCCGTCTGCAAGTCTAATGTTCGTAACTTAATTATTTTATAATCACCAGCGTTACTTTTACGTATTTTGTGTTCCATGTATTAAATAATCCAAGTATTTTTCTTAGTTCAACTATAAGAAACAGAAACTTATAATAATTTAACTTAGAATTGTAAACATAAAGTTATTATACCTGCAATGTAATGGGTAGTGAAATCTGCTTTCCTTTGACTAATAGTGTATGCAGAGACGTCTCGAAGTATTACAAAAACTTTGATGTAATTGGTTTGTTTTTCTTGGACATAAAAAAGTATTATCTGTTTTATTTTGCATTATCCTGTATTTAAATTCATGATATCAAAAATTAGTTTTACACACCATGTATTTATGTAATGGTGTTGAAAAATTTTAAATACGGTGTAGTCTAAACTGTTTAAAAGTAAATTTTTTAATTAAATAATACATAGGCTTATTAATTTCGATTTAATTATTTATAATGTCCACGTCTTTCGATACATACTTAATTTTAAAACTATCAGTATCGGGTATAAACTTCAAATTAGAAAGCATAACCTCCATAATTCGAATTTTTATTCCAGCTGATGATGGTTCGAGTTATGGAACCATATACTGTTTTCGCAGTACATGACTTTTGGGGTAATTTAACTGGCACTTGTGATTGCTCAGGCACTTACAGTGTTGCAAAGGTTTTTGTAAAATATATAAAAACACTTGGTAAGTTTCACAAATTTGTGAAACTTACCAAGTGTTTTTATATATTTTACAAAAACCTTTGTATTAATATGTTTCACCAAGTGCCCAACGAGTCATCAATTAATACTTACAGTGTTGTACCTGACAACCAGTCCGATGTAAGACTGACATGGCTCTGACAAATGTCCCAAGTCCGATATTGCGAAATGTTCAGTTTCTATTCAAACAAAACATCGCGTGTGGAAAGTACGCCACAGGAAATTGCGTAAACATTAAAGAAAATAACGCATTCGGGTGTATTCACGCACGAAACCCTTATGGGGACATTACGCCGCCTTACAGCAGTATTGTCTACGGCTTCTTCTTCATCTTCTTCCTCATCAAAGATGACCTGTTCCGCCTTCGATTACTCACCGTTTTTTGGTATTCCAACACGTTGGCTCTATTTAGAATTAATATTAGGCAATTACCTGTATTAACTTCCGCCTTGTGACATATTTGGTTTTTTCTTAAAACGACGCGTTTCGAGAATAAATTCTCATCATCAGGTTTCAATACTATAAAAACATCAAATTCACCCAAAAGGGGTCGTCAACTAGTTAAAACACACAAAACACGTTGGCTCTGTTGTTCAAACACTTTGGTTTTGCCATTCTTATAGTAAGCTATTTACATCTGTATACTTAATTTACTATAGTCGGTAATCGGCTTAGAAAAATTTATATTTAATCTTTCTAATCTTTTCGTTCACTATTAGTTTTTGGAACCTCTCATCCACCAGCTTATCCTGTACTTTATCTGATCGCTCACTGTATCAGTATTTTTATCTCGACACGTAGAGGTAGGCTATATCTTTATTCCCGACATTTTAGTTGCGCTAAAAACTTGTATTTTCCTGCGCGTCTCTTATCAAGAAAAAGCTGATACAATGTACAGCCCAAATCAACGACTATTATTAATAAACCATAACGATGCTTTTCTAGCTATAACTTTTGTTTTTTTGTTAGCAGAAATCTATAATCTTTGGACAATTTGTACAAGTGCCAAGTAGCGGTGAAACTTAACACGATGCGTTACCATTTAACCTATTTGTTCGCATTAAATCTGATACGATTTTATCAACAAAATGAACAAATATCAAGCCGTATGTAAAGTAATTTCAAAAACATTTAAAAATTAAGCCAGACTGGAGACGTAAGTAGTCTACGCTAATTTAGCTCTCCAAGAAGTGCCGTACGGAAACGAAGAGTGGGCATCAGTAAAAGCAGGATAACAACAACAACAGGTATGAGCATCAGCTATGAAATTTCTTTCATGCTTCAAAGATAGCATTAAAAACGAAACTACGGAAAGGGCTGATGTGGAGCGCAGAACTGTATGGGTTCGAAGAACGTGCGAAAGTCGAATGTCCGAAAGTAGAGGACCTTGCAATTACTTTTGGAAGAATTGTTAATACGAAATGGCCATGGAAGGAAGCCCAAGAACTAATAGTTTTTGTAAGAAATTTCTTAAATCTAGCCATTGTTTCCAGAAGGCTTTCGTTGAACGAAACAAGACGGTTAAAGCAACGATTCACGGCCTCGTCTCTGAGATTAAATGTACCTTTGGAAATGTCTACGTAATAATGTAAGTAAAAGTTACTGTATGCCATTGTCAAGTTGAAGAGATAGAGAATTATTTATTCAAACTGACAAACTAAATGTACAATACCGTAGAGGATGGTAAGAAGAAAAATGTTGTTTTGATTTGAGATGAAAACTGAAAGGGTATAGAGACTTTTTACTTTCCACGAGTTATATACATCTGTAAACAGCGCTCCATGGAAGGGGAGAGCAGAAATGGGATACGGAAAAACCTCAAGAAGAAGACAACGAACTTTCTTGCGACTAGAGAAAAGAAAAATGTGTCAGTGATTGATAAATTTGACATCTGTGAATAAAGCTATCGCTGACAAGATATGGACAAGATATATTGGTAAGATTTGGCTGAAGATAACGCATGCAAGATGTTGTTGAACATCAACAGTCCACGTTTACTGGAAGCTAATGCAAGGGCGTATTTCCGGGGGGGGGGGGGACGAACAGGAGCGCCCTCAGAGGGTCGAAAGTCGACAAGAAATTTTGTTAATCTTAAAATTTTTAAGCTGTTTTATTAATTTCTCAGTTGTGTACGCTAAAACAGTAGTAACCCTTTTTGAAATGCAGGTCTACAAACAAGTTTATTGGACAGTATTTACGTGTACGTTGGAAATGTGAAATATAGGAAAATCAATTAAGTCAATAAGTATCTTATAAACAATGTTTCGATAGCGCTTATTTTTACTGTGTTATTACATTAATGGGATTGATTTCACGTTTTCCAGCCACTTAAAGGATAGTAAAATTGATTAGTATTTAAGTTTTTTTTTTTTTGTTTTTTTTTATGAAGCCGACTTGACCGGACCCCCTCCTCCCACATCAAATTGTAGATTCGCTAATGAGCTCTAATGAACACTAAAACGATACCCGTTCTGTACAATTTATATGGTGTTACTCAATTCCTTTACTCCTTACACCGACTTATCATCGCACATTAGTAACCGCATACCAAAAGTAGATTGCATCGCTACAAACGTAACGGATGCCAGGCAAAGTCTGGGACAACCATTGAAACGTTGGTGGAGCGGAACAGGTCAATTAACCTACACCGAAAAGACCGCCACTACGACGATACGACGACTTTACATGAGTATGTACTCCCGTTGACTGTTTACTTCATTCTTAGAGCCTTTAGCCTCTGTTTTATTTTTTTATAACTGTTCCAAAAGACAAGTAACCAAATATACAGCGCACTTCACGAGGAGGGAAAAGAGATTTTTTTTCCTTTGCTTAAAAGACGCAAGGAAAGGATAAACAAGGAAAGAGACGCAATTGAAATATTATAATGCAACGGCCATACCTCAACTACTGTATGGTAGTGAGACTTGGATTAGAAAGGGTAAAGGTATATTTAGAATACAATGAGCGGAAATGAGGTTTTTGAGGGCTGTAAAGGGTTGTACTATGAGAGATACTTTATCACAAATGATCGTGTTAGAATGGAGCTAGGCATAGCTGAAAGCTTAAATGAGAAAATCTCCCGGTACAAAACGGAGTAACGGTTACACGTAGAGAGAATGGATCCAAGTAGATTTTGAAGAAGAGCCATTGACTATCATCCAAGGGGGAAGAGAATTGTGGGAAGACCCCGTACACGATGGTTGGATGAATTCCACTGAGACTGGAACAGGCTACTAGCCTAAGCCGTTAAGCATGACGACGACGAGAAAAGGATACACAGTACAAAGAGCCGCGGCCAACCCAGGTAATAATATATCTCGGCTATATTAGGCTGGACATATTGTCTAAATGCAAGAGAGAGTGACCAGAAAGGGAAAAAATGAAGGTACCCAAGTGGGGGCATAAAAGACCCAGATCTACACCAACGTGGATAAATGGGGTGGAAGATGATCCGAAGAAGGTTCAGAACGGTGACCGCTGGCGACGTGTCATAGTAGAAGGCTAAAGGTCACTGTAGTGCCAATACAGATAGAGATGAATAAAAAAAAAAAAAAAACGGTGGACAGAGAATCAACGCCGAAAGGAAAAGAAAGGTGACAGGGTGGAATGTTTTAATCAGTGAGTAAAACACTGAGAAGACGATTTCAAGCGAAGCAACGGACGCACCATCCCTCCGCGTTCGCTTTACGTAATTTCCGTTTAGAGACATGTGTCCAACCGTTCGGAACCCGACTTCCTACGTATTTGCGTGCGCGGGTTATGCAAACAGATACGATCGGATTTCGTAACGAAAGAAATGCGAAACGGTCGTTCGACAAAGTACAGTACAGATATATCACGTAGCGGGCGGTTAGCGGAGCAGAAAACTGATTGTTTATGTAACTCATGTGTGTTGAACGCGCGCGTTTCTCTGTAAATTACGTACATGCAATCTGCTGAACGTATGCGCGACGATGTTGTACGGACAGAGAGCTTGAACCGCACAGCTTTGTAACGAAAAATCTGACAAATTTCGCGTCAATTTAATGATGAAAACCGTTTATGCTGCGAATGCAATTCAACTCTTCTTAGTTCTTTCATCGTCCACAAAGATACAGTTGTTGTGGTTCCAATCAGATAGACTAGTGCTGGTCATTCCAACGCTTCTTCGGTTTTCCCACATCCATCCACCTCCTTGGCTTATAATTCATAGTTGTTTGGGTACGTGGCAGTGATCCATTTGGTTAAGATGTTCCAACATTTTAGCCGACATTGGACAACCGTATCGAGTATACTCATAATATTCAGTTTCTGCCGTATATCTGCATTTCTTCTACTATCTTGAAGATTATCAGAATACTCATTTCGGCCGCTTGAATGCGACTGGTCTGGGATCTCGTAAAGTCCAATTCTTAGAAGAATCACCTTGTTCTTAGAATTCTTAGAACAAAGTGTGGGGATAGCTATCACCTTGTAGAATGTCGGGCGTGTTTTTTTGCTCCTTGATTTCAGAGTTCTCCTGTTCAGATTTCAGAGTAGATACACTGTTCTTTATTCTCAAAATTCAAAAAGAAATTTATCCACTTTTAGTGATTAATTTTGTATTCTATTCTTACATTTTTTCAAACTCATCGCCAAAACAAGAACGCATACTTTACATAATTTTTTTAAAACGTAACAAATCAGCGTGTCTGTAGTCCATTTCCGGGATACTGGGAGAAGCGTTTACAATTTGATACGTATTGGTCACCTCTTTTTAGGCAATATCACCCGGGAGAATACAGCACTGTATAACGAGCGATAAATGACTGTGTCAGTAAAAATGCGTCAAGCGGATAGTTTGGGGGGGGGGGAAGCAAGCACTCAGGGGGCACGACATTCACATGCCGTTGCAAAGGGCTTTATATCGATTAAACGTTTAAGGATGATGAAGGTGATGAGTTTCAGTTAGCTTAGCTTAGCTTATGAGTTTAATACAGTTGAGTCAATTTTGATTTATTCTTTAGAGGGCTGTACTCCCGTGTTCCCGCTCCGCTGAAGATGGCCGCCGTGGGTGCGGGCGAAAAGTCTGGCGTTTCAAGAAATGTTAACGTTAGAGACCATGACCTGATAGCCCGATAGACGACCATGACCTGACAACCGGGACAATTCCGATCGTGAGACTTTGCGTTCACTTAATACGGTTAAATTGTGTATACAGTTACTTTCCTATCCAGAACCAAATGTCAGTTTACTAAATTTTACCAGATTTTCAACTAATGCATAAGATTAAACGTTTTTAAGTAGTACAGAGTACCATTGAAATTGAATCAAAAGCGCTAACAAAACTTGAATGATTGCTAACAAAACCAGCCGTTCGAGTAAATTAATGTACTGTAAAACTAGAAAGTAATGTAAGACTGAAAAAAAAAAAAAAAGAATTAAGACAAATTAAAGTCTGCAAAAAGAACAGAAATAAATACTCTCAATAGTGAAACGACTTCTCAAGTTCTATTTTTATTTCAGTTAAAACTTTGATTGGGTAATAACTTTTTTTTTTAATTTGCTATACATTCACACGTAGACGTAAGTGGAAACGATTTCCTCCTACGAGAACATAAATGCAGGTTTCATGGTATTATTAACCATTAAATAAAAGTGACCAGACGGCTAGCAACATTCACTGTTCACTCGTGCCTTCTGCATTATTCGCGGTGGTCAGTGATACACAACTGACATGCAGACATCGAACTGACGGCTTCCGCATACTTCGTGGAAAAACAGCAGCACGATCAAAACAATTGAATTACACACGTTAACAATGTTGTGGCCAATTGCACACTGTTTAAAACGAACTGCAATTTAACTTATTACAGAGTCACACATCTGCGACCGATCGTTTGGAATGAAACCACTACCTGACACTCAGTTTGATTTGGAAAATTACTACTTTTTGTAAGAAATTACAAAATTATCTGTTATTTTACTTTCCTTCCGACACTTATCAACCACAGAGACTACAACTTGCTTTACATCACAGTAAACAATCTCTCGCGAATTAAAACATTTGTATCTGTCTGGTTTTGTATTTTTCAGTTGAATGCACGTAATATAATCAAGTTTATTGTGTAAGTTATTTAAGTTTATCTTATTCTGAGTGCACTTCAGCTTTTTACAGATTAGCCCGAGTGATCATGTTAAAGCGTGTTCATTAAACTTTTCATTGTAAAAATATTATGTCTAAAACATGTTATTTATCTAAATATATAAATGACGTCATAATAGATATGTAGGTATGTTGAATCGAACCTACTTTTCATAATACGATTATATTATCTTCGTACTATTTGTGTGTCTCTTTTAGAATCATATGTGATCACAATATACGTGCTGGCCAAATTTGCAGTATCGAGAAAGCTGTTGTAATTATTTCAGTTCTGCGACTTTGCGTCACAAAAATTTGTACCGAGTTCGTAATGCATTCACTAAATTAATTCAGAGGGTAAAGAAAAAAACACGGCATCAGAACATCAGCAAAGCAAAATAAAAAAAAAACGAGTGGGAAGGGGCATAAGTGTGCAACAACCAAAATATTCACAAGACAAACGAAATAAATAACTGTTAAGGCAAGGATCTTGTTTCAATTATTTTACATAGATAATATTTACTTTTAACCTGTGTCATCAGGAAGAAGAAAAAAGTGACTTCGAAAAGAAGTTAACGATTTTGACCCTCTAAATATTAGTCGCAAAAAGAAAACTATGGTTTCCGATACATACTGTTAAAAGTTGTGTTGCATTATACTGTTCTAGAACCAGTTCAATACATAAATTACTTAGGGTATTGTGTTACGTACAAGCATAATGATCTGACCAGCAAAGTGAGTACTAAACACAACATTTAAGGAGTAACGAAAAACATTAAAAAAAAGAAACCCAGGCACATTAAAAATTTTATAAGACTATGACTTCTTTTTCTTCTCCTTCTGCCTACAAGGATTAGTTGATATCACCTGTTCCGATCAGCAAAGTCAAGCCACCTCTTCCTTGGTCTTCCAGGAGGTCGCTTCCTTTTGGGCTTATAAAAGAACATTTGCCTGGGCAATTTGCCATTCGTCATTCGGTACAAATGACGCAACCATCGATCCCGACATTCCTCGATCTTTCACTCAGTGAGAAAATATTTAGTTCCCGGTGTGTTTCCTCATTAGTATTCTATCTGCTCGTGTGCATCCCTTCACAGACGCATAGATCTCAACTCGTAAGCTTGAACCGTGCTCATACCAAATTCATTACCAACCGTGCTCATACCAAATTCTCAGACCCATATAATATTGTAGGGACCGCCATGATTCTGTAAAACTTTAATTGGATATTCTTTCTAGTTTTCCTGCCTACAATCCTTCGTATCACACCACAGATTGCATTCAATTTGGTCAGTTCAGCGTCTATGTCACTGCTGTTGCCGTAGATGATGTCATATCCCAGATGGTGAAAGTGTTGCACCAATAGTAATTGTTCCAGATAGTAATTGTTCAATTGTTGCACCAATAGTACTTGTTCCAGATAGTACTTGTTCAATTGTTGCACCAATAGTACTTGTTCCAGATAGTAATTGTTCAATTGTTGCACCAATAGTAATTGTTCCAGATAGTACTTGTTCAATTGTTGCACCAATAGTACTTGTCCCAGATAGTACTTGTTCAATTGTTGCACCAATAGTACTTGTTCCAGATAGTACTTGTTCAATTGTTGCACCGATAGTACTTGTTCCAGATAGTACTTGTTCAATTGTTGCACCAATAGTACTTGTTCCAGATAGTACTTGTTCAATTGTTGCACCGATAGTACTTGTTCCAGATAGTACGTGTTCAATTGTTGCACCAATAGTACTTGTTCCAGATAGTACGTGTTCAATTGTTGCACCAATAGTACTGTTCCAGATAGTACTTGTTCAATTGTTGCACCAATAGTAATTGTTCCAGATAGTACTTGTTCAATTGTTGCACCGTTTGTTATAAGACTATGGCGGTTCCAGTGTTTTACAGGGCTGTGAAAATTGGATGTTGAGAAGAGTGATTGCAGCGTATACAAGGGAAATTCGTATAAGATATGGGGTATATGAGAAATTAATAGAACATATTCTTAGTGAACATGGCTTTCAAATTTCAGCGGACAAGACTAAGACAATGGCATTCAGAGGGAAGCGACCGGTAAGAACTAAGGTAGTTACAGATGGAAAGATTATGAAACAAGTCCAGAGAGATGGACTCTCTTGAGATGTTACGTTACATATGGGACAGAATTTGGTCTGGATGAAAAAGTAAACAAATTTAGGAATATCTGTGGAACAATTCACAGATACCTTACAAATAAGACAAAGGAGGAAACAAGGATAAGGCTTTTTAACGGGTGCCAGTTTTGATGTATGGAGACGAAGGCAGAGTTATGACAGCGGAGTTGAAGTTTATGAGGAGTATTCTGGGCTGTATCATTCTCGACAGAAAGAAGAATGTGGCTATACGGATGGAACTGGGGGTCGGCCCATTGTTGGAACACCTAAGGAGCAACAAAAGAATTGCTGACAGGATTCTAGTGCCAGCAATGGAATACAGACAGGTGGGGAAGAGAAATGTAGGACGGCCGAGAGCGAAGTGGGTCCCGAAAGAGGCTCAGGATGAGCCTAATCCTTGAGGTTGATGATGATATTCTCAGTTTGTAAGAATATAACGGAAGCAAATGGAAGCAAGTTTCCATTTAAAAAAGAATGGAAGAAATTAAAATATAACTAAAAACGCTGTGGAAAAAAATATACTGGACGAGGCAATAGATACTGTAAGATACGTGAGGCCGGAACAGTACGATCCTCCTGAGCCGTGAAGTGTCGACGATGATGATGACAGCGTTGAAATTGTACTTTAGTTGAAGTAGCAATGACCTAGAAGTGTTAACTGATGTCAAAGGAACGTAAGAGGAAATGGCGCAGGACGTTGGACTTGCTGTTTTCAATAGACACATTCAGGTCGCTTTACAATCCAAACAACCACTTCTGCAACACGGTTTTAACACTTTGTTCGCTAAAATCTATTGAAGAGGGATTTTGTAAGGATTAATAGAAAATCTACTGTAAGGATTACAAGAAAAGTTTTTTTTTTTTTTTTTTTTTTTTTTTTTGTAAGGATGGGTATGCGAACTGTAAAGTGATTAGTTAATATTTGTGAACGACTATTGGAAATTGATTACTAATATAATTCATAACAAGACACACGGTACAGATATGCAAGAAATGCAGTAATTGCTAGTATAAATTGGTTTGAATACTGTATTAAAGCAATGTAAGTTAAAAAAAAAAATAATACTTGAAGATAAGTTTACAGCAGAAGCTTTTGAAACCGAAATATTTAATTACATGTGCAATACGATAAGAATGGATGGCGATTGTGTATCGGAAGACGTGGAAAGTTATGAGCCGATATAAAGAAGAAGAAGACATGTCATCTAAGCAATTACAAATTTTAATGACTTTAGACAGTGTTTACGTTTAATAAACGCTAAGAAACGTAAAACCTTTTGATAGTAAACATCTTCTTCACTAAAAAGAATAAGAGATAGTCTATATGTTTCTAACTTGAATTTTTAAAAACGTCCTCTACTTGATAACAGTCAGTCAAATTTAATTTCATATTAATCTGTTTGTTTTTTACAATATTGTGTAATTAAGTAATACTGTATAAATTTAAAATATTACTGTTCCTTGAATTATATGGATTTTGTGGGCTAGATTTATGAAGTGCATTGTATATTAATGTGTTGTATTACGTAAATAAATATTATGGCAGATTAGATTAGCTACAGTTTAGGATAAACAAAAAACAACGTTATTTATTTTTATAATAAAAATTGGAAGACAAACGTACAGCGTGTTAAATAATTCTAATGCTCCTTATTGTACAATAAATGAAATGAATTGTGCCAAATAGTTCGGAACAAGTAACTGACTTCAAACAATTGTTACAACGTTAAGAAATGTTGGTTTTGGCAGTAATTTCAAGTCATAGAAGAAAATTAAATTAGTTTGTTATACTCAGGAAACAAAAATTTTAAGTGAAAAAATTTTTCATATTAATTTATTCTTTAATTCACGAGTAACGATATCACGAATCGGTTTTGTATTCAAATATTTTCTACGAACAATATTTCTGCAGCTCAGCATCAGACTAAGAGTTATGGTAATGATGCATTCGCAAGGGAGTTCGTTTGCTTCAGGGACAGGCCTCAGGGCTCCAGAGATGTAGCAGTGTCTGGAGTGACTGACATCTCTCTCTCTCTCTCTCTCTCTCTCTCTCTCTCTCTCTCTCTCTCTCTCTCTCTCTCTTTCACGTAAGTTACGGTTTAAAGATTGGTTTAAGAGGTTTTTAGATATATAAGACGGAGTGATCCTTTTAAATCGGTTTCAAAGAGTTTGAAGATTTCACCATGGTGATGTGTTCGGCTGGTTTGTGGTTCGTATAACTGTTGCCTTGGTAGGGAGTGATGGAAGTAACAGTGAGATGGGGCTGCGGTTGGTTTGTAACTAACACTGAGCAGTAGTGACTACAGTGGGTAGTCCAGCAGAATTGTGGACCCTTGAAAAATTCGTCGCATTCGGGGGATTAGGTCCTTGTGATGTCCTTCGTCCTATCCATTTATCTAATTGTGAGAACTCGAGTCGAGAGTCACCGCGTGGAATAGTTCCATTTACCTACGTAAATTAATCTGGTAAAGAGTATTTATATTCTAACGCCTACAGGGTAGCAATCTTCATGGCGTGTAGTCCTAAGGGAGTATACAAGGTCGGCAATGACAGACAAACTGGCCATGGGAAACATGTATCCTACTATAGTCCACAAACATTTCTAGAACCTCCAAGGTCCAGATTTACAAAACTGTATTGCGGTTAGTAGTATTATGTGCTTCAGAAGCCTGGACAATGACCTCATCCCAAGAAGATGTGATCAGAAGATGGGAAAGTAAGATTCTGCCGGACGATATATGGAGGTGAACTAAATGCCGAAATGTGGCGTATAAGGATAACGATCTAGACAAGGAACCGGACATCGTCACAGGAATAAAACAAGGCAGGTCACATACAAGGAATGACGGAGGAAAGAAAAATATTGAGATAATATAATAGTGAGAAAAACATTCATTGGAGGACCAGGCGGAAGAAGAGCAAGAGGGAGGCCAAGAAGAAGATTGGTGGACGATGTACATGAAGGTATGAGAAGCCTGGGGGTCAGAAGGTGGCGAAGAGTCGCACAGGATAGAGAGGAGTGGAGGTACATCATTCTGGAGGCCAGGGCTCTTCACGAGCTGTGTCGTAGACTATTAGTAGTAGTAGTAGTAGTAGTAGTAGTAGTAGTAGGCCTAGCAGCACATTCATTTTCCAAAATTTCCTAGTGCAATCCCATGCGTAATTAAGCCACACTTTTCACAACTGAAATAAATTTTAATTATAGCCTACTTCTTGGCCTACTCCTTGAGCAGGTGTACCTTATTTATCAAAACAGCATAGACAAAAATACGACGATAACGAAGAATAACAGCAAAGTGCATCGAAACCCTGGTCTATTCACAACCGATGGCAATTCAGCTCTCTCTACAGACGAACCTGAACTGTGTTTCGTGCATCATCTACATTTCGCATTTCTTCGTGTCAGTTTTCTTCTGACAGAACATTATTTCTTAGCTTACCTAAACAATATTGTATTCGTCCGCAGTGACCTATGCAACAAACTGCAGTGTAGGACAGTTACGAGTAGAATCCCGGATCACCATTTGCACGGTATTCATTACTCATTCGTTTATGATTGACTGTGTTTCGCAACCGCGTCTGGATCTCGAATTTATGGCCGAACTACGTTTTCTCACGATATATTATAACCACATGCGCACGTGTAACAAAAGAATTACTTCAAACTGATTTGCTAATATCGCCTGCTCGCCACTCACCGATCTCAAACCTGTTTTAACCCATTGTTTTTAGAAAAAACCCGTTTTTCCCCTTCGGTTTTGTTCCTCCACCCTTCTTGTAAGCGATAATGCCTGATTATCGGTACAGTCAAATAAGAAAAACATTCACACCAACTCTCCGTTAGTTTCAAAACCTATGTGGACGTTTATCCACACTGAAATTAGTTTGGTTAAATTACTTTGCAGTTTGAGTGGAACATTGTAATGAGATCTGTGGTAATCCAAAAATATCCTAAATTATATTTAGAATAATATATTGTAAATTATAAATTATACTTATATCGGTAAGTTCCATTAAATCAGCCGAGAGTTACAAGTATGTAATTTAAAAGACACACAAACAAACAACAAATATAGCCTAAAGAAATTTACATACATTAATCAGTAAAAGAAGGAATAATTTAAACAGAGAAAATGTCAGTTTACAGTCAGATCTGATTATCTTCGCTAAGATTACGTTTACTTTATATTGAATTTTTATATTTACGAAGAAGCATTTCGACTTTTAACTGTCATTTTATTTTTTTCATTAAAAGAGTTAAAATAAATAAGTTGCAGAATTAACTTTGTTTTTATGTTTAAAATAAAATATATACATTTGTATATAAAAATATTTGTTTTTATGTTTACTATATGTTTTACATAGTAATGTAATACATATAAAGTGTAGGGCAGTCTAATTAATTTTGTTACTAAAATAAATTGTTTTGGGATTACTGTCGTTGGACGTTTCATTCATTTAATCTTAATTCGATCCATGACAGTAATTTAATATTTATTTTACATTATTCAGCTGCAGGCATTCAGCTGTGATGGTTAATTCGAACCATTCTCGGTCCTAATAAGCAAGAATTATCGAGGTTCTATTTTTCTTTCAATCGTTACAACATTTTTCAATGCTGTCTTTAAAAAGATTTCACAAATTGAGTAACTACGTTTTCATGAAGACGGACATCCGCCTGCAAATTTACACATATACAACTATTTCAGAGAGAGGGAGGGAGGGAGGGAGGGAGGGAGGAGGGAGGGAGGGAGGGAGGGAGGGAGGGAGGGAGAGAGGGAGAGAGAGAGAGAGAGAGAGAGAGAGAGAGAGAGAGAGAGAGAGAGAGAGAGAGGCTTGGACGCGAATATAAAAATAACAGGCAGCCAACGAAGTGTGTAGGCCTAAAAGTCACAAATCATTCAACGATATAATGAAAATAATAAGTATTGTTAAGAAAAATGAGAAGAGCAGACTCTTCTGGAAGAAAAGTTAAATCACGGATGTGAATAATCAGATGAGACACAAGAGCAATGTTCACGCAAGTCCTGAGAATAGTAACGCCCAGTGTTTACCTCTTTGCCGGTCTTGTACCGTTTTTTTTTTTGCCTTGGCCATTGTCCAGCGTTTGTTTCCGTATTTTTTGTTTCAATTTGAAATTTATCGTAAGCCGTACATCGCCCACATAAAAATTTAATAATTTAAGTTGAAGCCGTTAATAAAAACCTATTAACAATGTTTTTAATCCCGTTGTGGTTTTTAATTGGTTAATGAATCCTCGTTGTACAAGTCTCCTAATGATTATTTGTTTGATATCTGATTTTTTCTATTGCGAAATGAATTTGTGACAAATACGGCTCACGATAATCTACGTTGAGCGAAAATTTGAGGTCACAAAGGTATTTCGTTATTTGATTAGTGACGAGTGCGTAACAAGATATAATCAGGGCAAGATGAGTGGCAAAGCGTCCCACATACCTTCACCTACACTATGGCTATACCAACTGGCGGGACAATGTTGAACTTGGAAGATAAGAAAAACAAAGGAGACGTACAAACGTTTAAGAGCGACTGACAGTCGTGTCTCGGCCTTGACAGGGAGGGCGCGCTTGAGGGTTTACTGCAGGAGCTTAGAGGCGCGCTGGTGTGGGCGATGTCGGCTTCTAATCTTTTATACGAGGAGGAGACGCTGTATATCCCAGCTGCTACTTAGATTGGTTCACGATGCTGAGAGGAAACCGTTCGGACATCCTGCGCGATTCGGACTCGCAACTTTTCGCGCAGGAGTTAAAAGCGTTAAACGCTATATCGAGAACGAGCCTGGTTAGGACGCATCATGAAACTTGGGAGAAACCATTTCGAGGACGGTCAAGAAACACGCGGAAAACTGAAGATAACCACAAATGTTAGATACTATCAGAAACAAAATTAATTGTCCTGACCTTAAAACTGTCGACGCTCGATAGAGAACTGTTACACATACATGAGGTTACAGCCGGCATTGCTTTGTAGTATCACGTGGAAACTCACCGATATTCTCGTAGGCCAACAATTAGTTTTGAAATCAAAGTTTTCGTACTTGGTTTAAAAAAAGCCAATATATTCTAAAACAATATATGGTCACAAATATCATCACGTGTTATACGTGGTAGAGTGTGTGTTATTAACGGCAAAGTGCAATCAATTGAAGGCTTTTGTACACCTTTAATAATCATCATAAGCAACTGGTTTCAACGCGATGTTTGTAAATGCCGGTCTCATTTCCAACTAACAATAAAAGCATACAATCGCTTTGAGACGTAAAAGGAAAACAATTTAAAACAATATGAAGAGAGCGTTTGTTGCGAGTAATTTCTAGAGAATTCAGAGCAAGCACGACGTCATTACAGCGACAGTAGACAGATGATTGTATTGCTGGTATTACAAGTGAACGTGAACAGAGAATTAATTAGAGAGGAGTGCGCGCGTGTACGTGCGATTCCCCAAGGAAATCACAAAGAATTGAAGAACACGACAGCATTAACGTCATTAAACAGCAACACAACAGATGCGTATCTACGCAGGGATTGTCCAATGGTACACAGAAGCTACTTAGCGTCGTTCAGTCACGGGATAATGAAATACGTAATTTAAATAGTTAAATGGGTATTGGACATACTAAAAGAATTGTAAACAGGTAAAATTATAAACTAATCTCAGTACAGTGAAATTAACAAATTTTATTAACGTAGTGCATTACATTTAGATAAAATTACAAATAAATTGTAATCGCAGAGGACGATATTAACGGAAAACAGTATTAGACCGCGGCCTAATAGCCCGGCAGAGGACGATAATAACGTAAAATTTCTACTTTTCATACGCTGTCTTGAACACTTCTCTTTTCTTCTAACGAATGTCTAAATTGTCAAACGTTAACCACATTTACGCATGAAGTAACACATATATTTCTAAACCAGATCCCTATTAAAACAATTTCCTCGTTACACAAAAATTATAAGATAAAGTAAAAGAATTTCGAAGAATCTGCGTCAAAATTTTCAAGAAAATCGAGGAAAAGATACGAAAAAATTGTTACTATATCCGGTATGACATACATTGTGTTCTCGGGCTGTGGACATTCCCACTACGTGTGGCTGGACTGCGTGTATTTAGGGGCGGAAAATTCATATTATAGGCGTATAAGTATAGCCTAAATACGAATATAGCCTCGTATACTTGAGTAATCTGTCATGTTCGTAGTGTTAGCTGTTTACATCACTCCGACTTTGAGTTTTGTTGCTGGACTGCTTTGGAGTCGGTAATGGTGGTGACACCTAACAGTAAGAAGGTTTGAAAGAAAGCTCGTAAGACGTGTTTATATCCCGGTTAAAGAACATGACGAACGGAAAATAAGAAATAACCAGGAGATAGATGAGCTATTGAAGCATGACGATATTGTGTAAGATTCATAAAGGTTCAACGAATACAATGGCTAGGTCACCTAGGGCGGGTGGATGATCAGCGTAAGCCAAAGAGAACCCTAAGGGCGCAAGTCTGTAAAAGCAGGAAGAGAGGCCGACATAGGATAAGGTGGTTGGATGATATGCTACGATATCTCAGAAGAAGAAGACGAAGACGACGGAGGAGGAGGAGGAGGAGGAGGAGGAGGAGGAGGAGTAGGAGGAGGAGAAGGAGGAGGAGGAGAAGGAGAAGGAGAAGGAGAAGAAGTTGAAGGAGGAGGAGGAGGAGGAGGAGGAGGAGAAGAAGAATGGTGGTGACACCGAAAATCCTCGTTCGGCAAAAAGCAACAGATAGAAGTTCAGCAAAAAAGTCTGACAAAGTCGAATGAATATTTGAATACATTTTTCAAACTAATTTGTCTTCATTTTTTCTAAATGTAATCACTGTTATTCGATGAACGTGAGTTTCTGTTTTCAAAACTAAAAATTATTTTCCACTAATCAGAAAAGATTGAAGGCCTACACACGATCTTTGAAAGTCATGTTGGACACGTTCAAATGTATAATTTCCTGGTTGTTTGTGACATTCCGTTGAGTTTCGTGTATTTCATTCCATGTGTGTATTTGGTTGTGCCTTCATTTGTCCTTAAACCTCTTTTATGCTCTTCACTATCTACCGCCATATACAGAACATTGAATTCAGATCAAAGCAATCGATCTGAACATGTTATTAGAAAACGTTTTGAAACTAAATCACAAAAGAGCTCTTGTAAAACTATAGTCTTATTAAAACTCAAAATCTAATGCGTAAAAACGAGCGTTCTAATAAACAATTAGGCCTATATTTTATAAAGTTTATGAACAATTCTACGAAGACATCTCCCATCTATACCATTTTAAGTAGGCGTACCCAGCAAATCGTTTGTAAAAAATGTATTTTTGTTTTTGTTAACTTTATAATTTAAATTGAATGTATAATTGTGTGTATACATTTGTAATAAACATATTATCAAACGATGCGGTAAAGTATAAACAACTAAACGCTATGTAACTCACCGTCTGTGGCTTAAGTAAATGTCTTTATACAATTGACATGTTTCGGGACACTTGTCCCATCCTCAGAAAGAAAGTGCACTTAAGCCACAGACGGTGAGTTACATAGCGTTTAGTTGATTATAAAATACGTGGCTTGGACTATAAGCGGATTTATTCCATTAACAATATGAAAAGTATAAAGCCGCGCAAAGAGCTTTGCAGGATTATTTTATTAGATGATGGCTGTAGCCAAAACTGTATGATTCGGAGTGGTGGGTAGGCTACCAAGTCGGTTTGAGAAGAATAAAATTAACGAGAATGAGGTTCCTTCAAGTCTTATAAGTAAGGAGTGCATTATATAAACTGAGTTGTCATCAGAACGGTAGTATAAATTACTGAGTTCAAGCACAATGGTGGTATGAAATTATACGCAGGCCTACAAACAGGTTACTGGAACCACATGATCGCTAAGCTCCGACCACACGCACGAACACTACACGTAAGGTTGAGACGGTGCAGTTGGGAGGAGGGAATTTCTAACATACGCGTCGACAATGAAGTTGCTCACTTCACTCAATGTTAGTTGGTTCCTTGTCGGTATTTCATGTCGACAAATATTAATATATTTCATGTCATACATACAAATGCAGGAAGAATCAAATAACAGTGTACAATAACATATACAGACAATGACAGACACTCACATAAAATACTATATTGGCACAGATACGTTGATGACATTCTAATACTATAGATACTATAGGGGAAACAAAAGACAATGTGAACAGTTACTAACGCACATAAACAAAATACATAAAAACATAACCTTTACTGCCGAATACGAATACAACAATAGCATAAACTTCTTAGACCTCTCCATCACAAAACTTGAACACAGGCACAAATTCAGTATATACAGAAAACCGACTACAACTGACACACTAATACACAACTCCTCCAATCACCCAATACAACACAAACTAGCTGCCTTCAGAACCATGATACATAGACTTAACAACATCCCCCTAGGCCCTAGATGAAAAAGACTACAAAGACGAACTAAACACGATACAATATCTAGCAGAATCCAACGGACACGACAGAACAATATTCAGTAAACTCCTACACAAAACACAAAACAAACAACAGACAAAGACTGAAAACAACAAATTCATAACACTAACATACATCAACAAACAAACTGAAAAAATAGCCCACAAATTCAAAAAAAGCAGGATACAGAATCGCTTACAAAACTACTAACAAAACAGAACACACACTATCAAAAAACACACACAAAGCACAAAACATATTCGATCTACCTGGTGTTTACAAACTAAATTGCTCAGAATGCAACAAATTCTACATAGGCCAGACAGGACGTAGCTTCAAACAAAGATACATTGAACACACAAAGGCACTCCACTCCACTACAGAATCCACCTTTGCAAACCACCTCATTGACGCAAACCACACATACAAAAACATCGACAATAACATGGACATTCTACACGTACACACAAAAGGCCGAAAACTAGACACTCTAGAACAATTGGAAATATACAAACACACGAAAACAAATAAAAACGACATCCTAAACGAACAGACACAATTCAAATCACACTCATTATTCGAACATATCACACCTCCACACACACAACATCGATCTTTCGAAAATCGATTCCGCCGCCAGCAACAAGACGGACAGTGCTATCAGCGGCAACCTCTGAAGAAGCTTTTTAAAAGTGAAAACCGGTTCAGGTTATGAGGTAAAACTTTTACGTTTTTACCAATAAAAAGTTTTGTGTTCCGAGTCGTAGTGAAATAATTTTTTTAATAACATAAAAAAAAAATCGAATTTAGAGACAGAGACCTGCGGTCGATATGGCGACATTTCTGAACCGCGACGTTTTCAACCGAAACTTTGTGACGTGGAAACATTGTGATGGAGCGACAGATTGGTCGCGAAGTTGCTGACGTGAACGTTTCGTCTTGGAGACATTTCTGTTAACGTGGTACGGTAATAGTCAGTTGGCGAGTAATTTTACAGAGATAAGTGCGGCGTTTCTTTAGCGAGTGTTCACTAATGATAATGTGATGTATTTATAATATACACACATTTATTGTTTACTAACGGTACCGATAATCTCAATTTTCTATTGTATTGTATTTATTGTTTGTTTTCTATTGTACCTTTAGGTTCAAAAGGTATGGTTCTAAAGGTACCATACATACGATTTGCAATAAAATTTGTATTACTCACATTATTAAAAACGATCGATTTCGGTCACAGACCATCGTCAGGTCATATACAGCACACTTGCGGTCACAATATCGTAAAACAGCCACTATTTACAAAAACGAATTCGTAGACATTGATTAATGAACGTGATACGTACGCCGTTGAACTTTGAGTTCTCAGGAAACTTTGGACAACGACGTACGTATCACGTTCATTAAGCAATGTCTACGAATTCGTTTTTGTAAATAGTGGCTGTTTTACGATATTGTGAACGCAAGTGAGCTGTATATGGCCTGACGATGGCCTGTGACTGAAATCGATCGTTTTTAATAACGTGAGTAAGACAAATTTTATTGCAAATCGTATGTATGGTACCTTTAGGCTATGAACAATAAATACAATTAAATCCTTAATTTGTAGTGGCCGTCAATCAATGAATTTTTCAGTGGATGGTTAGTGAGGATCGGTCAAAAATAACACAAATTTTAAACTTATTTGCGTCCACGTTTCGACAATGTTTGTTGTCATCATCAGGACCTGTGTATGAAATACAAAAGAAATGTCAAACACAACACAACAATTGAATATTTGGGTGAACGTGTTCGTGTATTGTCAAACACCACGGAACAATTGAATATTTGGGTGAACGTGTTCGTGTATTGTCAAACACAACGGAACAATTGAATATTTGGGTGAACGTGTTCGTGTATTGTCAAACACAACGGAACAATTAAATATTTGGGTGTACGTGTTCGTGTATTGTCAAACACAACGGAACAATTGAATATTTGGGTGAACGTGTTCGTGTAATTACATAGTGAACAGCCCCTAATCAGGTTTTAGTTATAGGTAATATATTTTACTATGGTATATGTTGACTGCTGTATGTATAAACAATTTGTGTACCAATCTAATATCCAATTGTTGATTACTGTTTGTTTAATTAATTAAAATATCATTACATTTAGTAATTTAAATTGTAATACTGTATAAATTAAGTTCTGTCATACTATAATTTGCTCGTTTTCTTAAAGATAATATTGGAAGATGTAAACAAACTATCTCAAGTCTTCACATATACAATGATACATACATACGCACGTACACACACTCACATACACGAACACGTTCACCCAAATATTCAATTGTTCCGTTGTGTTTGACATTTCTTTTGTATTTCATACACAGGTCTTGATGATAACAATAAACATTGTCGAAACGTGGACGCAAATAAGTTTAAAATTTGTGTTATTTTTGACCGATCCTCACTAACCATCCACTGAAAAATAAATACAATACAATAGAAAATTGAGAGTGTTTACTGTTATGTGTGGGGGTTTAGTAAAATAATTCAGTGACCGCTATAATGTGTTTTGTGTAGTGAGTATTGGATATCAGTGTAGCATCAGAGAACTGTAGTAATGCGAATTCCAATATTTTTATAGAAGGACTAATAATCCTTTATTGTTGAACATGTTTAATTTCTAAACTTTCCATCGATTTATTTGCTACTTTATAATAATTACGCTATTCTAACTTTATTGCTATCCACGCTAACCTTGTACAGTATTATTCCATCACTCCTGTTACACGATAAAGTTTCCTTTACACATACAAAGTTGGTAATAATAACGGCTTCTTTTTGTACCTCCGAAGTAGCTTAGGAGAGTCAGACAGGGTAGACTGGCTATGCAAACTATTACAGCAATAACACATAGGCCTCACTTTATAACCAACCCAGGATGATAGTCTGCGGTCCCAGATCCAAGATCCTCATATCCACGGGCTGAGTCAACCTAGAGCCTGGAAAACGCACTTGATTTTATGGTTCTGCCCGGAAATCGAACCCTGGTCCTATACATTAGTAGACAGACGTTATAACAACTGGTCGCTGTTACACAATTAAACGTGTAGTATGCGATTCCCGAAAAACCTTTCAACGAATTCAAATGTCTCGCATGTCAATGATGTTTGCAGTTTATTACTGGAAGGATGATACAGCTTAATAATAAACATCGTCTGAATATTCGATTTCATTTTTTCATAGTTTAAAAATGCCAGACAGTAATTTTAACGGACGGAGTAATAAAGCGAGTGTCAAGTGCTTACCCGTGGCGAGTTGGTAGATGCCGGCTATGATGATGGCGAACAATGCGAACAGTTTGGCGTAGGTGAAGGTGTCCTGGACACGCGTCGCCCACTTCACATCCCAGCAGTTAACGAACGTCAACAACACTGAAACAAACAACAACACATTAATTATAGCATCTCCAAAACATTGTTCTTGTAGAATTTATTTTGTTCTCCGCTTTTTATTTACCACCTACAACTTGCTACTGTTGATTTAAATACCTGTTTTTCTGCCCTCGTCATAACTCTAACACAACGTAAATACAGAATTAATAATTTATTATTTCAAACAGAATTATCTCTATTGGACACCACTATAGAAAAATTATTCCGATTGGCGCTTTCAAGTTTCTCAGCTCATCGTCAGATCGGGAAATTTTTTCCGATTTTCGAATCTGACGATGAGCTGAGGAGCTTGAAAGCGCTAATCGTAATAATTTTTCTATAGTGGTGTGCAACAGTGGTAATTCTGTTTGTGATTATAACCGCTAACACAACTTTTTTAATTAAATTTATTTTTTCATTAAATCACACAAAGGTAAATATAATTCCGACAGCTGTTGAAAAGATAATTTTAATAAAAAACAAACAAACAAATATTCGAAGTTTATTAAACACATTTTAGAAATTAGGATGTCGAGAGCAAACTGTTTAGACATTTTTGAACTGTATCATAAAGAAATTAAAATTATAACAGACCACCATCCTTCCTTTCCTTTTCCTGGTGTTACAGCCCAGCATGGGTTTTAGCCTCCTCACTGACTTTCTTCCATTCCGTCCCTCTATCTCAAATCATCCTCCACATCATCCAACAATCTCTTTCTGGGTCTGCCTCTAATTCTTCTTCCTACCGGTCTCCTATCTGCAATTCTCTTAGACAATAATGTCTTCTGTCATCCATTCGCCTTACGTGGCCCAGTCACTCAAGACTCCTATTCTTAATAAAGCGGACAATGTCGGCACCTTGAATCAGTTGGTCCAGTTCATGAGTCATTCGACTCCTCCGATACCCATCTTCTTCAATTTGTAGACGTCGAAAGATTTTTCGCAAAACTTTTCGTTCAAATATCCTTAGATGTTGATCATCTGTGCTGGTTAATGTCGCGGTTTCGCGTCCGTATGTAACGACGAGACGGAATAACAAATATAAATATCGAGAAACGTGCAAACTACCAGACACAGTGGACTAGATAAAGAAACGCTGATATCTGGAAGGAAGGACCATGTTGACAAGACGGATGATGACAGATTACTCAAGAAGCTAATCAACCCCAAAAGATAAAAGTTGTATGAAGTGGTAATACTGCCCAAAAAAAAAAAAAAAAAATTACAATAACAATCGAAAGCCATTGATGTGATAATGTGTTCTTAAAAGTGTGGCATTGTCCCAACATTGCCTCTGCGCACTAAACAGATTGTCCTGTTAGTAAAATTGCGTTCTCGTGTTCAGTCCACGTGGCCTCGGTGTTGCCACAATTAGTATTCATCGACTATGAAGCCTACCCGTCGTGTCGTCGTCATTCTACTCTTGGCGTAGCCTTTGTTTCCATTATGTGCAGAGACGCGTCAACAACGTAATTACATGATGGAAATAAAAAACTAATTACGACTGATAACAGCTAGGCTATATGAATGCCGCCGTTAATGGTTAAATGAGGGAGTTATAGTCTAAAGTTGGTTATAAATCGCTTGTAAGCAGGAGAAAAAATTAGAAGAAGAAGAAGAAGATGATGACGGTAACGACGATGATTATGAAGATGTTATTATATTCTTAACTATCTGAAAAATAAAACGTGAAAGTTAAATTTTATACAATTGCAATGAAAAGTTACCATGTGTCCTGAAATATCATAAATAATAGGCAATGTCATAAATACTAGGCTTTTTTCGTAGCATGGATTTATGTTAAGGATTTTTGTTGTTATTTTTATGTTATTATACAGTCTCACAGTCCGGTTCACTATTAAGACCGTCTTGCAATTGCCTTCTGTATATTGTATCCGCTTTATCTACTTGATCAACGAACTGACGCGACCTTATGGGACGGTGTACAGCTGAATCTGAATCGTAAATCTGCTACGAGCCAACAAATGGACATCCGAAAACTACAAGGATGAGCGTTGTTTTTGTTCAGCTTTCTCATTTGCATTCATTCACGCTGTTCACAGTCGAGCGACTTAATCTGGCTAAATGCAAATATGCCGGACAACGCGTTCCGCTGGTTGGCTATTCCCTTCTTTTTTTATTAATTTCTCTCTTATTTACAAATTTTCACTATTGTGACACGCAGATTTCCCCGACTGTCAAGGAAAAACAGAAAACCTGTACAGACTCATCTGTTAGAATTTCAAATTTTTTCTATTCAAATAGGTACACGAATGTATCGTGAAGATAATGCAACCTTACCGTTACATTAGCACCCTAATATAATATGCGTAAATGTTGCCACCGGCTGTTGTTATTATGTAACATCATAATTTTATATCAATTTATATAACTGCATATATAAAGTACGTAGGCCTAATGATTGCTAAATTCAACCCAAAAAAATGTAAAAAAACAAACAAATATCTGCTCCAGAATTAAAATATCACACGCGCGCGCGCGCACACACACACACACACACGCACACACACACACACACACACATTGCAATGGTACGTATAGAATGCATAGGTAAATAATAAAAAATCTATTCTCAAATTTCGGTCATCCTTCCTCAAATCTCAGTCCTTGTTTTCTTACCCGTTTTACATGGTGTCTTTCTACTATTGGTTTGCCTACTCCTCAGAGCACTTGTTCTGGCTTTCTGTGTTCTGAACTTTGTTTTTTAATTTATTTACTTTTATATAATACGGTTGTTAATCACGAACAGTAATGATTTACTTTTTATTCATAGTTGAAATAAAAAAAATAATAAATTTGTTTTGTGTTAGAGAAATTTAATCTGTGTTTCAAAAACGATATGCATAATCAGAAGTTACGGCCATGGGGCGCGCGCATAAACTCCCCCTCGGACTGTAACAAACTTACCGTCTCCTCATTGTCTATGCAATGACGGCGGGGCTGTTTGCAATAAACCGGCAGTAATTGTGTTGTGTACAGTGTGGAATTTTATTACGCGCGAGCAACGGGGCCAGTTTTATTGTGTCTGTAACAATCCGGAATAGATTGTCAACTGAATTGATGTAGTGTCACTTGCTCATTAATACAGGTTACCTATAAAGTGATTGAATTTGTTTAGCCACACCAGAACGGGTTAGCGAGAAAACGTATTTAAAAAGAGTACATATTTAAGCACATATTTAAAACGGAACATGAAAAGACGCACAATGTTATGAAACGACATTACAATTTTAAGAAAGACGGACATTTTGTCAGGTAATAACACATTTAAAAACAACACGTAACACACTATGTGGCTAAGCTTTAATTTGAAAACACACGTTAAAACAGTTTAGGGGATCCACGAGAAACTCCATCTGAAAATTCTCTTATGACTCCGTTCTGTCCTAAATTCTTATTACGGAAGTAATCAGTCACATTTTCACGCATTCGTATTCTCATAAATTCGTTAAGAGGAGATTACAATTCTACAGAGAATATTGGGATTGACTGTAAAGCCATAAAAAAGCTGTAGAGTTCCATACGATCCGTTTTTTGAAGCATTCATCCGAGACAAACCAGCACACGCGCGGACGCTTAGGCTATACATTGTACGGACTATTGGTTAGTATCGTACGCCACTTGACTATACGGGTTAAAAAAGTTATTAATTAAGACCGGCGATTCACTACCAGGTTCCAGTTGAAGGCAAAACAAAAAGAAACTGGTCGTAACGTCTAGGTGAAGTGGAACAGTCACGTCTGACTGATCGCCCGCGTATTAACTAACGAGTTTGCGTTTTATGTTTTGAAATCGTCGTGGAAATCGATAGTTTTCTTTACCAACCCTCCCGACAATTGCACGCGATCAATAGCCAGTCCATAGCTCGAGTGCAGATATCGTATCATGCGCTCGTGACTGTGTGTGTTAGAGAAATGATAATGACGGTTACTGACATTATGTAAAAATATTGCGCAACGCATTTTTTCGACCAGGAGCAGAGAAATTATGAAAATATATGAAATAAACTTCTTTCAAACTTCTCTCTGAGATATCTGAAATCGTATCTCGGTTTTAAAAAGCATGTTACTTAGTAATGCTACATATGGCTGGGACAACTGGTAGAGAGAGAGAGAGAGAGAGAGAGAGAGAGAGAGAGAGAGAGAGAATTTCTGTCTGTGACAGACAAATAAAGAATATCTGAGATGCAAGACATACGGCGAAGAAGAGAAGAGAAAGATCGAGGAAATATGAAAGCGTACCTGAGGAAGCGAGGAAACAAGTCAAATCGTGGAAAGTGGAGAACTTTTATAAGAAAAGGGAAAAAGGGGGCAGAGGCACTAGAGGTAACCTCAAGACCCTGTGGGCCGTGCAATGAAAATTTTGTGCTGAAAATTGCAAAATTTGAATTTGACGCGTCTTTCTAAAGCAGAAATACTTTTTTATATGTCTGTGATATCTTTGGTAGATGCTATCGATTGTTTCTAGTCAGGAAAAAAAATTATGCAAACGTTTTTAACGTTTCACAAAATAAAACATAACTAAACGTAAACGACAAGTCAGTAAAACAGACGATATTAAAAAATCAATAATTGTCTTATTTATCAATTGGAAAACGAAAGTTTACGTTAAATTGAAATTATATGTAATTGAATTTAATTGTGATTACAAAACGACTAGAAAACTGGACTCTAGAACACTCGATCCCACATTTTTAAAGTCGATTTTATATTTCGCGTTACACGATTTGACCTTGGTGCAGCAACTGTCGTTAGCAATATTTTCTTTTGGTGTTCTGATGTTTGTGGGGAGTGGATCGACGTTACTGTTTTAATATCGCAATAAGAAAAGCTCGGATGCTGCCAGATCTGCCATGGAATGTCGCCACACCTGGGGTAACGTAGCATTGCAACAAACGCTCAAATACGTACAAACGCACTTTAGTCCTGTGATTGGTTACGTAAACCTGTTGAAACCAGGTGTGTGTACTGAATTTCAGCTTCCATGCGTTATGAAGAGACAACAATTTTGTAAACATTCGGACACACCGCTTTGGTTAATTGAAATCCCATTACCATCCTCAAAGATATATGGACCTTGAAGATATGAAGGACAATATTCAATATTGCACACCGTACAGGGACTTACAAACGTGCAATGGCTCCTGATGTATTTTGTGAAGGTTAGTTGTTACATACGATTGAAAGATACTGTATGTATTTTGTCTGAGGCGTCCACGGCCGGGGGCGAATGCTGTCAGAATTACTCCTTGCCGGGCTGTAAAGCCGCGGTCCAAAGTTGTTAAACGCAGACTTTCGGCCTTGTCTTCGACGGCCATCTTCAGTACAGAAAAGGCTGCAACACACTGACTGAGGTTCCGTAGTCAGTGACCACAGTACTGTGGTTAAGACTCTGTAAGGCCGCGGTCCAAAGTTGTTGAACGCATATGCTTCGCCCGGGCCTTCGACGGCCATCTTCAGTACAGAAAAGGCTGCAACACACTGTCTAGGTTCCGTAGTCAGTGACCACAGTTCTGAGGTGCGGCCGAAATGTCTGCGCTTAACAACTTTGAACCACGGCCTTACAGCCCGGCAAGGACTAATTTTAAGAACGGAAAGCTTTGCATGTTCATTGAAATGGAATGAGCTTTATCACTCATTATCAGCATTTGTGAATAATGTAATCTCCGATCTGACGATGTAATCTCTGATCTGATCGGATTTACAATCTGACGATGAGCTGAAAAGCTTGAAAGCGCTAATCGGAATAATTTTTCAATAGTGGTGTGCAACAGTGATAATACTGTTAATAATGTAATCGTTAATTTTTGGCATTCACGAATTTATGATACAAAGTTATAAGATTTACTTGACTAGCATCGTTTAATACTTGCACTACTTGAAGTTGGACATTTGAATCTTTATGAAGGATTCTGTAAAATTAAATACGTAACACAGAAATTCGATGAAAAATATGTAGCAGCCGTGGTTCCAAGGTTAGCAGTCTCTCTGCAGATTAGCAGTCCGCAGGCTCGTCTTCCTCTTTCTTCTCTCCTTTCCTTTATAGTTTCCAGAATTATATGTAATTTATATCGTCCATAATCTGTCTAATGTAGTCTAAACAGGGTCTTACTCTATGACATCTCCCTTCTACTTTTCTTTCAGTTATTCTTTTCACTAGCTCACTGTGTCAGCTAGTGACATGTTAATTTACTATTAACATATCTCTTCTATATTCCCGATGAAGCTTCTGCCTTTCTGAGCTCTTCTAAGCACGTCCTCTTTAGTTATCTTTTCTTTCCAGCTTATCTTCCAGTGCTGTTAAAAACCTATGTGTTGTGGACATATGTTGTCCAAAACCAGAAAAAGCAATCAGTGTTAATACTGTGCAGCGTTTTCAAAATAGAGTGTCAAGAAACATAGCCACAGCGACCACTGCGACCACTGCGACCGGCCTAAGGATCTGGGTATGCGGCTCATGGTCGACGAAACCCAAACGTTTGCAAGGAAACAGGAGGAAAGACTACGTGTCCATCAAAACGTTTACAGGTACACACCTATTGTGACGGCTTATGAAAGAAGTTTAAGCCGACCAGTTCTGTCTAATACACTCAAGGTAATTGTGTATTTAAAATTTACAAAAATTGTGCCAAGAGGCACACATTTACAATTTCGTTTTGAATTTCCGTTGGCGCTAAACAATTTTTAACAAAGAATCACACCACGATGTTTGATTTTGTCCGTTTTTCAAAACGCACACGGCACGTCAATTTTAAACGGCTCTAAACAATGAATAAATTGATAGATATATTTGGAAATTAACAGAAGTTCACATAAAATACAAATCTTGCAGCACACGAACAATTTTAGTTTTACCGCTAAGCTACAGTTGTCGCACCGCGAACTTTTCAACTGACCCTCGTACATAGCAAAATTTCTCAAACCTGAAACTGAGGAAATAAATATTTTAATAATACTATATAATAATATATTATAATTATATTTTATTTTGTGATTATATATAATATAAATAATGATAAATATCTGTTCTGTCGTTCCGGAATAAATGATAACATTTATTTCAGTATATGCATGTTATTTAATTTAAGAAAAGGGCGTCACCGATTGACGATAACCGCGACGAAGGAAATTGAGACGAGGAAGGGTTGATTTCATATATTATAATTGGCGATATACTTTTGCAAGGGTGGGTGGCTGGCTGACATAATTTGCAGCAGTCAATTTCCTGTTATTTACCGCCAATAGAAGGGGGTTGGGTGGACACTTCATGTCCGGAGCAGATGTGCCGTTCGCGTTGTGCTATTTAGAAAACGTCAAACGAGCTCCGAGTAGTCGTCCCGTAGCCCACGGAATATTTCATACTTTTAATAAGAAAAGCTGTCAAACTAAAGAATCTTTTCTGTAATTCAATCGGGGCGTTTCTAAAAGTACGGTTTTCGATGTATAAATTGTCTTAATTTCGAACTGACAAAAGCTGTTAATGTGTTGACACTGTAAGTTTGAACTACTGATGACAAAATTGTGTTTCTTTCTCTTATCACATAATGGAAATTGACGTAACACGCATGACGTGTGCAAGTATCAGAATTGTATAGTCGTACATTATCAGAGAAGAATCACAGTGAACTTTTTTCAATGTGCTGACAGTCGATAACTTCATTAACTTCAACATATTTCAAAAAATAGACTTATGACTAGATCTGTG
This sequence comes from Magicicada septendecula, assembly GCA_034769895.1. Lineage (NCBI taxonomy): Eukaryota > Metazoa > Arthropoda > Insecta > Hemiptera > Cicadidae > Magicicada > Magicicada septendecula. The sequence continues at coordinate 464,961,525 of CM068373.1, forward strand.
TATCTGTCTGTCTGTTCGCCTCTCACTATCTCTCTCACCTCCCCAATTTTTAATGTAGCAACAATCTACTGGTTTGTTTTATTTTAATTATGAACTTTCACGAACTTTCATCTTCTAATTTATTTAGTACTTCAACTTGAAAGTAGTATCAAACAGGAAGATGTAGCCTGTATGTATAAATAATTGACTTTCTCTTACGATTGTTGTCAGTGTACCACTGGATTGTCAACCGACATCACTTTTGACCCAGAAACCTAGTGAGTGCTGTTAAAGTGTACACTCAAAAATCAATTCGTACCAATAACACGCGCTTTGAAATTGAGGGCACTAACCATTTCACTACTGATTAATCCTATCAGCATTCTGGTTTAAAATCCGTTGTACTCATAAGTGTTCAAACTAAAACATATGTATTCCACTGTAAAAGTGCTTCGAAACGGTGACGTTCTTGGACTGAAGCCTATCTATTCTTGTTCACGTTTTCTGTCAAAGTAAATTTCGCAGATTGGTCCCGATGTTAGTAGCTGTAGGCACTTTGAATTGGAGAAGTTCAAAATGTAAAGGGTTCATGTTTTCTCATTCTTGCTTTATAACCATGGCCATTTCTCTCTTTCTGAATGCAGTTCCTTAGCGATTCCTATGTACGCAGCTGTATCAATAACAATACGCGTCAGGAGAGGACTTCCAACATTAGACCTAGTATACCTTGTACGTGACGGTTTAATCAACTGACCCAAGTGCCGTATTCGAATCTTTGGCTACCTCTCTGAATACATCCATTTTAAGATATCTGCAAATTCTCTCACGCATATATAGAATCTATTAAAGACATAAATATGGACGAACAATATTAAATAAGACAAGCCAAATACAGTATGTGCTTACGGCTAGTTGAGGTATACAAGGAGCTGAATCAAAATTCCGATGGAACGGGACTCAATGTAAATATCAGCAAAAATAAATAGCCTACATGCTAATTTCTGCATCAGGAAGAAGAATAAATCTACACAATTTATGCATAGAGAATAATTCATTTGATGCAGTTAACAAGTTCAGATACCTGGGTAACGTGATAGACAATGAAGGGCCCATAAAAACGAGATACATGACAGAATCCAAATAGGAAATGGGCATATTATGCCAAAAAAGGAACAAGTAACACTAAGAAGGTTTGAAAGAAAGACCATTAGACGTATTTATGGCCCGGTTAAAGAAGATGGCGAATGGAGAATAAGAAATAACTAGGAGACGAGCTATTGAACCATGAGGGCATTGTAAAATTCGTAAAGGCTCAACGAATACAATGGCTAGGTCACCTACAGCGGATGGATGATCAGCGTATGCCAAAGAAAATCGTAAGGGCGAAAGTCTGTAAAAGCAGGAAGAGAGGCCCCGACCTAGGATAAGATGGCTGGATGATGTGCTGGAAGATCTAAGAGGAATGGATTTGAGGAGTTACTCTGAGAGGGCAATGTATAGGAGACATTGGAGAAGATTAGTATTGGAAGCCGGGGCTCACGTTGGGCTATAGTGCTAAAGAAAAAGAAGAAAAATATATAAAATAAAAAATATACAGTTCAACTCCGGACGGCTAACAGAGGCAAATCACTAGGCTGGATATAAAGATATTACCTAGCCACCTAAGTAGGACGTACGATCTCTAGGCTATTTAGACATACCGCTAGGCAGAATATAATGGTATTCGTTGTTGTAACCACATAACAGAAAAGTAATTACAACTTTTATTTAATAATTTTTATGCAAGTAACATGTCATACATTCAATTCCCTTTTGTACATACACTTTAGTGATATAGTGCCCCCCTCCCCAAGAAGGACAAAGAAATAGGAAATAACAAAAAATTGTTTAAAAAGCCACAAAATGTCACCATCATCTTCAACGAGGATTAAACTGAACATGGTTCCTTCTGGTCCTAAGCAGATAGCTAGAGCTGGTCACTCCATTGCTTCTTCAGACATCCCTCACCTCTCTGTTCTTTTGGCTTATAATTCAGTAGTGTTTGGGGATTCAGCAGTCGTCTTTTTGATCAAGATGTTCCCACCATTTTAGCTGATACTGGACAATCCTACTGAGTATACTCATAATATTCAGTTCCTGGCACATACCTGCATTTATTCTGAGATCAAGAAGGTTATATCCTGCCATGTGCCTGAGAAATCTCATTTTCGCCGGCTGAATATGACTGGCCTTGAATTTCATTTAAGTCCAATTCTCAGACCCACAGAGAAGTTTGGGTTTGTAACGTAAGACATATATAGCCCAGATATTAAAAATAACTGATCTGCTGTGGAACACTACCAGCTAGGCCAACAATGATTTTTACTTCCATGGGATCAACTCCATTGGTCTTCAATGTGGAGATCTGTAATCCAAAATACTTGCAGATTTTTGGATATAATGGCAGAATATAATGGTACAAGTACTCGCTGGTTTTCGTTGTGGCCAGGGCGACCGACTAAAACCAAAATTACAGTATTTTTATGGCTGTGGCACGAATGGAATCAAAGCTACGTAGTGAAGGAAGCCAACACATTACACCTTACACCGTTGTATTCCCAACCGTAGTATCTGAACATTATGCGACGTTGAAACTACGATTGGCCCTAAAAAACGCCTGACTTACTTTTTAAGTGCGTTTGAGGTGAAAATTAGGAAACAATAGTCCAGCCCTTTAGCGCGAACTAGGCTAGTCACGTCCACCTTCACGTAAGTTTTCGGATCTTACGTAGGGAAGTCTATAAATGTAGCGTCTTTCCTTCTTACCTTTCAAGCGACTTCTAATGCCGTGTGCTGAGGTTTTATTTCCTACAGGCTTCAAAGAAAAATAAGATATACAAACATCCCTTACCATGTATATAGAAACTTCTCGTTACACTACAAACTGTTTTTTACTACATCTTTATTGAAATTTTTGACATTTCAACCACGCGATTCAAACACAAGTAACTTTCTCAGTTCAATACTTATTAAAATTTCAGTGCCTACGCAGGTTTCTCGCTGTTCCTCGGCGCTCACGGTGTCTAGGTTGTGCGCTCTCCATTAGCTTGCAGCCCGATGAGCGTCCGTTTCTTCCCTTACCGCGCCGTCACGTGTCTGCAACACAAGAAAGTCGGGACGCGGGTCTCTTGAGTACCACTTGGCGTGTTATGTGAGAATTCATTCTCTTCGTTAGCTGAGTTAATTCTGATTTGTAGCAGCCATCATAAGTTATACAATTTCTAACGTTCTGTATAACATAACGTCATAACGTTCTTGAACAGTTTCGCGTCATCACGGCAGACGGCATGAAATTTATGGTTAATTTTATGATATTTGTATGGTATTCTGAAGTTCGGTTTACAATAAAAGGTAATTTTTTGCAACGTTTCGAGATTCATTCACCTGATTCTCATGCATATTAGATACAAATGAGTAGATATAAATCATCCCACAACACTATACATATACTACAGTACACACTATACCTATATAACAGTGGCGTAACTGTCAGACCCGCAGGGATCGCGATGCAGGGGGGGGGGGGGACTGCGCAAACACTTCCTTTAATTCTTTACGGATGTGTATAAACCACTGAAAGTAAGTAAGCTATAACCAAATTTCCCATTATGTAGTTAACATGGGAAAACAAATACACTTATATTTTTACTGTTAATTTGCCAGTACCTAATAATCAGGAGCTTGGAGGAGCAAGGGCGAATATAAAAAAATTGATTTTTTTTTTTAAGGAATCCTATTTTCTGACATGTTAAGAACACGGTAATACTACTATCACATCTATATTCGCCCTTAGTATTTTGTAAATAGTATTGAAATGTATGGACTGCATAAAACCAGCCGAAAGCTTAGTGCTGTAATATTGGAGGAGTAAGAGCGAATATACTGCACGGTGCCACACGTCTGGATGATCTTTTGCTTAGGTTCGCCCTTTCTCCACCGCACTTCTTATACAAGTCTATGGAAAGTTTGGGTCAGTGTGAGTCGGTATTTTGATGTGATTAGTTTGTTCTTTCTTATACTGCACACGTTATTTCTTTGTTACTCCATTAGTGTCTTATTATAATAGTACCATTACAACAGTGAGTATGAGTGTGGTCTTTTTGTAAAATGGAAAGTAAAAATACGTCAAGGAAACGGCAGAAACATACAGAAAATTGGACTGTTAATAAATACAAGATACAACGAAATTCTGGCGCGAGTTATGTTTCAAGAAAGACTAAACGTGTAGTTCCTGCTCGTTCAATCGGACAGCCGTGTAAGTGTAGTCAGAAATGTTTCGTGAACTGTTCCCTATTGTTTGTATTGCACTGAGTGGGCGATCATTTTATGTATGTTAAAATCATAAATGTACATTGTTTCTATTTTTGTTTTTTAGTTTTCTTTAATTTTTTTAAAAACATACTTTCAATAATGCATACTAATCATTATTTAATTTGAATGTCAAGAAATATGTTAGATTCGACATTTTTTACACAGTAGTATGTAATTTGCTAAGAATTTGATATTAATTCATAATGCTGACTATAGTAGTTATCAACATTTCGAATTTTCATTCGATTAATTTAAATTTTAGAATAATCTTAAAATTTTGTTGTTTTTACATTATTATTTGTAATTAGTTGTATTATTATTTGACGATTTTTACTTAACCTTTAACCAGATCATTTGTAATTTTACTTATCGTTAATTATTTATAAATAAAAGTGTAAAATAATCGGAATCTATGTTCTATAATACTGAAATACATATTCGCCCTTTCTATCCTAAGAGTATTCACAAACTTTAAACACGACTTCCCAACACCATGATTTTCATATTCGCCCTTGCTCCTCCAAGCTCCTTACTTACTTTAGCCAACGCCCGTACGTGGTTCTTCAACCATTCGACGTCGAGCCTCCCAGTAGCGATTGGTTATGTCGTCAGTCGGGTACGTGAGTGCTTGGCAGTCCCGTAAGTGTTCTCCGTCCATTCTTCCGGAGTTGCAAAGCGGACAGGTTTCGTTCTCAGCTAGGCCAATGCGGTGTAGATGAGCTTGCAAGTAGTCATGTCCGGTAGTAAGGCGGAAACGGGCGACGGCCTCAGCTCTGTCCAGGTGTCTCGGTATTGGTCCTACAGTGGCAAGACTTTCCCACTTTTTACCAGTACCCAGGGTTTTTAGAGTTCTTTGTGTGGAGGTGTTTATAACTGAGGTGATGAGGTTATTGGCTCTACTGAGAGTAAGCGGCACGTCCGGCTGCTCCGATTCTGCTCCTTCTTTGGCTTTGATGTCGGCTCTTTCGTTGCCAGGAATACCTACATGGCTTGGCACCCACTGTAGGGTAACGATCCATCCGGTTGACATCAGCTCTGCAAGTTTCGCGCGGCATTGAATTGTTCTCAGGCAGTCGGTGGGAGCGTTGCTGGTGAGCGCAAGAATTGTGGACTGGGAGTCGATTAAAAATACCACTTTTCCTGGTGCTAAGGTCTTGGCTAGTAGCTGGCTGGAAGCTTCGTAGACTGCGCACACCTCACCATCGAAGTTACTAGCGTTTCTTCCCACAGCTGTTGAATTCTCAAAGAGGCTACAAAACCATCCCGCGCCTGCTCCCCTCGTTTCAGGCAGGAATGAGCCGTCAGTGTATATGTGGAGCCAATCATTCGAAGGGTACCTAAGGCCTCCAAGCTCCTGTAATGTATTCGGAGAGTATAAATTGTTTGGTTAACCGCACAATAGAGCGATGATTCCACTTAAAAATGCACTGAGACCAGTTAAGAATTTCATTCAAGTCGTGTATTGAAATAGAGAGATTCTATTTTTATAAAATAAAATGTCTTTATATCAGAATATTTTATTTAATTCCTATGCTAATATTAGTCCTATACTAAAATGATAGCAAATTATACTGACAATCAGTTTCTTTTACATTGATAAAAGACATAAAAAATTAGTAAATAACAAACCAATCTATTAATTGAAACAAAAGTTACACGTATTTTATTAATTTGAGTGTACATCATACAAGAAAGAACACTTATTATGTTTACGTTATATAATTTTAGTAGTTAGCCAGAGCTATAAGGAGGAATTATCAAGAGGGAACAACGGCATGAAATAAGTAAGGGTAGTAGGAGGACCCGCAATAAACTGTTACGTCGCTGCTACATAACACTATATAATGAGTTATGTAGATATAATGTAATGTAGTGTACCCTGTACTGTGTAATAGTTTTAGGCTACTGCGCATCTAACACATGCATTAATATGAGGTGAATAAATCTCGAACGCTGCAAAAACTGCCATTTATTAAAGACCGAATCTCGAAACACAAACCGATATTATAGTTAATCCTCTCCCTCCTATGGCGCTACAGGCCAAGTCGGGCCCTGGCCTCCACCAATCTCCGCCTCCAATCTACTCTATCCACTGCAACCCTCCTCCAGTTTCTTATCCCCATGTCCCTCGCGTCCTCTGCAACGCCATCTTCCTCGGTCTGCCTCTAGGTCTCGTTCCCTCCCATGTACCCAGCAGAGCCCTATTGGGGTTCCTGCCATCCTCCATTCTCATAACGTGTCCGGCCCAACGCAATCTTTGCATTCTTATAAATTTTGAGACTGGTATCTCTTTATATATTTGATACAGTTCATTGTTGTATCTCAGTCTCCATGAGCCATTTTCTTGTATTGGGCCTATAATGCGTCTGAGGATTTTCCTGTCAAAGGTGTCTACTATGTCGGCTGTTTTCTGTGTGATTATCCATGCATATTGTAGTTAATACGATAGAGAAATCTATCCGTAACGATTTTATAACTTATAAATGATTGCAAAGGTAACATCGTTCTACTGAGTAAATACTATTTACTGTGATTTGTTCCGATAGCAAAGAAACGGTTGCAAATTTTAATCGTGCGAAACACACGTCGAATTCCGCTTCCATATACGCCAAAAACGCTGCATATCAAGACGGGTATAGAAAAACACTTCCAATTTCATAGCGAGGAATTCATGAGGATACCGTCATACATAGAACGTTCACAAGCATACACATGGTTAAAGCAGAAACACAGTGCTTACCGAATACTATCACGCGTGTGCCGCCTTAATCTGCTGTATTGCAGCAAGTCTAAGATTTGGATGATTAGTTAGTCCTTCGACTCGATTAGCCAACGAACTTAAAGTGAAACCATTAAATGTGCAGTATTTACACACACAAACGCTTACAACACACACACACAGCATACAGTCTGTTGTTATATTACTTACACAATTATCGGATTACACAAGTTTCGCCGATTTCCTTTTGAGTTTTCGACAAGAAAGAAAACAAAGAAAAACGCTGGATAAACCGAAAACAGTGGATGAGTACTGGAGAAGAAAATGTGGTCTTACAAGTCAGGGTAAAATAACAAAATGTGGAAATTTAATTGGGCGCTGGAATATAAACGAAGCGGTGGAATATAAATAAAATAATTAAATTGTATTCACGCGCGAATAAAAAGTTGAAGGAAACAGTCACTCGAATTGGGGAACAAACGCAAAAAAAAAAGAGAGCGACCCGAATGTACACTGTAGAGGAGGACTGACGAAAGCGATGGGATCCACTGACTGGAAGAAGACTCGAAAATAGAGAGAAATGGAAGCTAGTAGGCGACAAACACCAGACCGCGTTGGTCAGCTCGCGTGTACGAGGTTTTCAACACTATAATTATTTAATTGTCATATTTTTTACGATTCTGTCAACGTAAACAATTATTTCGTGGTAAAACGCATATCCAACTCTGACTGACACTATCCGAGTTTTCGCTTGTGCTGCGACATAGCATCGTCACTAATTAGACGTAGTTACGAGTGAAACGGTTGGCAGCTTGAATAAATTTGTTTTACAGTAAATATATTTTTTTTTAATTCTTGGATTTCGTTGTCCATGACGTGTCCGTTACTTAACTAAATACTACTATTTCACTACCGACTCGGAACACAAAGTTTTTTATGGGTAAAAACGTAAAGGTTTTACCTTATAGCCTGAACCGGTTTTCGCTTTTAGAAACCTTCTTCAGAGGCTGCCGCTGGGAGTACTGTCCGTCTTATTGTTGGCGACGGTATCGACTTTCGAAAGATCGATATTGTGTGTGTGGGGTGTGATATGTTCGAATAATGCGTGTGATTTGAATTGTGTCTGTTCGTTTAGGATGTCGTTTTTATTTGTTTTCGTGTGTTTGTATATTTCCAATTGTTCTAGAGTTCTAGAGTGTCTAGTTTTCGGCCTTTTGTGTGTACGTGTAGAATATCCATGTTATTGTCGATGTTTTTGTATGTGTGGTTTGCGTCAATGAGGTGGTTTGCAAAGGTGGATTCTGTAGTGGAGTGTAGTGCCTTTGTGTGTTCAATGTATCTTTGTTTGAAGCTACGTCCTGTCTGGCCTATGTAGAATTTGTTGCAATCTGAGCAGTTTAGTTTGTAAACACCAGGTAGATCGAATTTGTTTTGTGCTTTGTGTGTTTTGATAGTGTGTGTTCGGTTTTGTTAGTAGTTTTGTAAGCGATTCTGTATCCTGCTTTTTTGAATTTGTGGGCTATTTTTTCAGTTTGTTTGTTGATGTATGTTAGTGTTATGAATTTGTTGTTTTCTGTCTTTGTCTGCTGTTTGTTTTGTGTTTTGTGTAGGAGTTTATTGACTATTGTTCGTTGTGTCCGTTGGATTCTGCTAGATATTTTATCGTGTTTAGTTCATCTTTGTAGTCTTTTTCATCTAGGGCGATGTTGTTAAGTCTATGTATCATGGTTCTGAAGCCAGCTGGTTTGTGTTGTATTGGGTGATTGGAGGAGTTGTGTATTAGTGTGTCAGTTGTAGTCGGTTTTCTGTATATACTGAATTTGTGCCTGTGTTCTAGTTTTGTGATGGAGAGGTCTAAGAAGTTTATGCTAATGTTGTGTTCGTATTCAGCAGTAAAGGTTATGTTTTTATGTATTTTGTTTATGTGCGTTCACATTGTCTTTTTTCCCCCTGTAGAGTATTAGAATGTCTACTTTCTAATTTTTTTACTACTTCTGAAACTTATGAATTAGCTAACTAGTGGCTTCAAGTTTTTACAAATTAGAAAATTCTGTTTCTAAAATATATCATAACCCAGATATAATACATTGTAATTATCTCGTATATGGAGTTAATTAAATGATACAAATTATCAGGCAAAATATCAGATGGTTGCAACAACACTATTTTGAGGAGAACACTATTTTCTCCTCCATTTTGAGGAGAAAACTTAGCAGAGACTATATTTGGAGGACTACCTGCTCCATAATACTTTGGAGTATTTATATGGCTCTTCTGAATGGAGTAGATCAATACGTGAAAAAGATATAGGTAAGAATGCAGCTTATTCGGATGTCAAAAAAATGTGAAGAAGATCGCCTTCGAAATCTGTACGCGAGAAATACTCTGAATGTTGTCACAGATATTTGGGAGCGAGGTGATCATACCAAAGGAGGACCCTACTTAAAGTATAATAACATCGAAAAGGCAAAGCAGAAGACAAACAGCTTAGAATGAGGTGGTTTTACGCTGTAAAAATGACAGCACTAGAGTGAGCGTGCAACTCGGAAAGCATGTCGTTTAAAGAGGGTCAGCTTATGAGAGAAAGATTGTGTACACTAAACACGAAAGTACGGTCGCCATGTCATCAATCATACGGTCATAAACCGTTTGACGGTGTGGGCGATCATAATGGTTCATCTCACTTTATCGCACAAAACAGCTGTTCCGGTCAATGCCACCGACACCGCACTGTTCGCCGCGTACTGGACACTAATCAAAACACATCCTGTCGTGTCCTCTTGTTACTGACCAGGATATAACACGGTTTTAAAGGTCCATAAAAAATTTGTTTCGAGAACGGTAAATTTTTGGGCACAAAGGTAATAATAAAAAGATACTATATCACGGCATTAAATAACAATTCATTTATACTTCGCATTAGGGTTGTTTCACGTTGTCGGTCTTGGGTGATAACACAGCAACCGTCTCACGACTGAGATGTTTTTGTACTTAGGTATACCCGAAGAACATAGTTCATCGACCAAGATGAGGACATATAGCACTATTTGATGAGGAGGGACATTTATCGTATTGATGAGGACATATATCGTATGATAGCACTATCTGATTTGGACGGAAACCTCAAAATAAGAAAAACAAGAAAATGGCTACGCGCTACTTTGTATAAGTTCCTACTTGTGTATATGGGTATTAGTTCTATACAGAATGAGGATCATATAAGTATAAAAGTTTCCGACCAACTAGGCCCCGCATGATCATCCATCCAAGTTTTGTATTAATAAATGTGACGCTTGACATGCGAAACTAGTGGAGCCACGTCGTCCACATGTCACACGATCATGTCACGAACGTCTAAACGAGTTTCAGCATTAATCCACGATAACAGGAGATACCATAGAAATGTATTACAATATCTACTATAAACTCTTGCAAAATTACAAAAGTAATGTCGAATCAAGTACAATCAAGGTCAACGCAATTCAACACAATTTAATACGTGCATTTATATTCCATGATACTCTATTATTACACCACAGTACTGGAAGCCACGTAGAACTCTGGCCTACATCATACCACCACCCATCTCCGTCCATTCTCTCTCTCTCTCTCTCTCTCTACCGTAATTTTTCTCAAGTCCAGTTCAATATCGTCTGTCTTCTGGATTCTGGGTTCTTCTCAAATTTAATTCTTCTTCTCAGATCTAATTCTTCTTCCAGTTCAATATCGTCTGTCTTCTGGATTCTGGGTTCTTCTCAAATTTAATTCTTCTTCTCAGATCTAATTCTTCTTCCAGTTCAATATCGTCTGCCTTCTGGATTCTGGGTTCTTCTCAAATTTAATTCTTCTTCTCAGATCCAATTCTTCTTCCCCTGGTACGGTAATGAATACTTGTTCTATTACGTTAGACTCTTTCTACATGTACTCCCCCCCCCCATATATGGTTCTTATAATAGTTCTCTCTCTAGTTTTTAGCCAGTCCTCTTGAATTGTTGTCATTGTTCAATTTTATGAGGCGTATAGCACTACCGATTTCAGTACGGTTATACAGATTCCTAACTTGGAGATCTTTTTATCTTTCCAGGTTTTTGGGATCGGTTGAAGCGCACAGTAGAGATAGTTCCCCGTCACCATTTTATCTTCAACTTCCTCAGGTGTTTTGTTTAAGCCAGTTTAAAGGGTGCTCAAGAAGTTACTTTTGTACACGGGGTTAAAGTCGTTTGATACTTTTTACCATTTATTTTCTCAATAGGGCAATTTCAGCGCCTTCACTTCTTATACAACACGATTTTGACGATGAATTATTAATTATAACATGAATAATTTTGAGGACCAAATTCACTAAGAAGAGAACTGGTTTTCATTTCAGGCAGGTGCGTATATACGGGAGGCCGAACGGGACCCCCCCCCCCCAGAGGGTCGAAAAAAGTTGGCGAATTTTGTTAATCTCTTAATATTTAGACTCTTTTATTATTTTTTCAGCTGTGTTTTGGTGTTAGTAACTCCTTTTTAAATATACGAACAGGTTTATTTACACACAGCATTTGAGTATACGTTTGAAGTACGAAATATACGAAAATCAATCCAGTCAGTCTGTATCTTCTAAGCAATGTTTCAGTAACGCGTATTTTTATTGTGTTATTACCCTTTAATTTTATAGCATTGATTTCAGGATGTAAGACACGTTTTTCAGCCATTTTAAAAATAGTAATTTTGATTAGTCTTAACTTGTTTTTTCTTTTATATGAACCCCCCCCCTCAAGGTCAAATTCTATATACGCCACTGATTTCAGGTACTAAGACGTATGACACGTTTTCTCTCGTTTCTTTGACCTAGCTTCTTTGATATTTCATGAAGAGTACTTAAGCACATCTATTTGGTTGGTACTTCGATGATGTAACGCTTTCCTTTCCGTTATTGTTTTGTACGATCAATGATCGCCTTATTCTCTACAAAGTATAACAACGTACTGACTTATCAACTGCCACAGATTTACACTATAATGATGAAAAGAATCAGACGTTGACAGTGATAAACGAATGATAAGGAAACAAAGTATAACAAAAACCGATTGGCGGGAAAACAAATTTGTCTGTGTCAAGCGCCTAAATAACGAATGTTTACGAAAATTTTCGTACTTCGTCTAGACGGAGAAGGTATGGGGTGTTGGGTCCTTAATTTTTTTTTTTTTGCAATCTGTTTACAAAATAAACATTTGGCAAAATTGGTGACAATATATATGACATGTAGAGGGTGGTCCATTGATCACCCCTCCTTAAGCAGCACTGATATTACATAAATCTAGCCGGAATGTCCACTTGTTTGTGGCGTTTGAGTCTTCTTGTGTTGGTGCCTGCGTCTTCCATGAGCTTTTGAGCTAGTTCGTTGGGGTGCGCTGCTAGTCGCTTACTGTAGTTAACGAAGAATCGTTTGATTTCATGACGGACAGAAGTCACTTGGAGGTCGTTCTCGATGACATTATTCGGTACGTACCAAGGAGCGTTGACCATAGCTCGGAGCATCACATTCTGGAATCGTTGTAAAATCTCGACATTTGAAGTACTCGCTGTCCCCCACAGCTGGATGCCATATGTCCAGGTTGGCTTAAGTATGGCTTTGTAGATAAGGAGTTTGCTTTCCAGAGTTACAGGGGATCTCCTTCCGAGTAGCCAATACATTTGCCTGTACTGTAGTCTGAGCTGTTTGTTTTTGGTAATTATGTGCTTTCGCCAGGTAAGGCGGTGGTCCAGATATATACCGAGGTATTTTACATCTTCCTTTTGCGGTAGTTGGCAGTTATCGAGTGTTACCGGCGCGTAGCTGTCACGTCTCATAGTGAAGGTAACGTGTGATGATTTAGTTCCGTTCGCCTTTATCCGCCACTTCTTTAACCATTGATGGATTTCATTAAGGTTGATCTGTCGGTTACGTGAGGCGCAGGCAGCATCTGCGTGCGAGGCCAGGATCACCGTAGCGTCGGCGAAAGTTGCTGTCATAACTTGATTTGAAGTTGGAAGGTCTGCGTATATATTAGGTAGAGCACAGGACCCAGTATACTTCCTTGTGGGACTCCAGAGTTGATTTGATGAAAGCTTGTAAATTCATCTTGATGTTTGACAAAGAAGTATCTGCCTTGGAGGTATGATCTGAGGACAAGATAGTAATCGTGTGGAAGGAGTTTCTTCAATTTGTATAATAGGCCGGTGTACCAAATCTTGTCAAAGGCCTGGCTTATGTCCAGGAATGCCCCTAATGTAATGCCGAATAGTTTCTCTCTACGCCGTGTATAAACAGACACTGAGAAAATGTTTCTATTTTATTTATTTGTTGCTGCTGTTGGCGCGACGTACTTATCGACCTGCGAAACGGCGACGTCACTGTCCTACAAAACTGGGACCCAATGACGTCAGAGCGCTTCCTTTCGTCTGTCAATAAATTGTACACTACCTGCCCGCCGTTTCCTTTGCTTGTCACATACGCTATCAATATCGCTGACAGACGACGTTTCGACGATAACAGGAATGAATAGCCGTTGTCACGCTAACAAGAAGAAATACAATTGAAAAAACAACAACAGCCCCAAAGATAACCAGGCGTTTTCATCACGTGTGACAGACCAAATAAGTATAAGTTACTCATTGTAGAAACTCATCCATAGGCATTTTCTGTACGTGATACAGACTGCACGAACAGATTTGGTATGAATCTTAATATAAGTGAAACCTGGAATTATGTATTATTAAGACTTACAGGCTACCTGTTATGGTTATTATGTCTATATGTATTTATGCCTAAACACACACACACACACACATTTACGAATACGTTCATAATCATAATGTAGAGTACTAAAGTTAATTTAACTAACTGCTTAAAATTACTTCGTATTTTCTGTGACATTTTTCTGATAACACTGACAGTGTTCCACGTATCTCTGATATACTACTGTTATCCATTACTCTTCCACTATTCTTCACAATCTCTAATTTATATGTAGGCCTATGTAGAATAGAGATTACGATTATGACTATAATTTTACAGATGTCTATCCATTGCAGAAGAATGGTTATTCCACTTTAGACAGCCGCCAAAGAAACACGCGATGAATCAATTACGAGCAATGTAAGCTACACCAGATTTTAACTGTTTTCCTTGCGCGTTAGTAGCGGTACTTAAAATTATTTTATAGAATAATTGATGAACAAGCGAAGAGAGTCTTTGGTATCTGTCTATCTGTGGGATGTCTGACGATCATTTTTTGAACGCACGAACCGATTTTTGTAGCTCTTAGCATGCGCATCCGCGCAGGCTACTTTTACCCCTGTTATTTTTAAGACTGATCTCCACCAAAATAGGAGAGTGGGTGGGACAAAAACTTGTGAGAAGTCAAAATTTTTCAAAGAAACGCAAAATCTATGTTGGATACCAAATTAAAGAGAATTTTAACAACAATTTAGCTGTAGTCTTCAGTTTTGGAAGTTTCAAAACTTTATCACAATAGAACCTAAAAAAAACGATCAAAATTCTGAAGAAAATTTGAAAATACATGCCGGATGATTTTAATTAAAATCCGAATGCAGTGTGGTTGGTTAGAAAACTCTGAAGTTAAGGGCACCACGGGCGAAAAACAGAAGTCAAAATTTCGACAAAATTGTAAAGTCTATGTGGGTTATGGAGTAAACACGATCGCAGTCCATTACAAAACCGCGGTCTTGTTTTGCACACAGAATAATTAACTTTAAAATTTAGCATAAAACATTGTGGCCTCTTCATTTTTATATATATATGAAAAACACAGACAAAGTAAACAACTTAAAAAACAAAAATATAAAATATGAGAAGCCATGTACAGCTACCTCTCCTTGAGTTTTCTCGGCTAACGAAAAAGTCATACATACAGAGAACTTTACTCACAGCCTACAAAAGTTATGACTTTATCTAATAATAAATGTACTGTATAGAGAGCGAGTTTGGCTGCTCAGGGAGCTTAATGGTGTTGTAACTTTATCACGATTAGAACAAAATTACTTTTCCTTTCGAGGCAAACATCTAATTAAAAATACAATTAAAATTAAAAATTAAATAAGAGTGAACAGCTAATTAAATGAGACAGGGAAATAATAGTGTTTAAATGTATTTTGATATAAGAAATCGATAGTAACAATGAACATGAATAGAATCACGATATTAACTGATGACTCGTTGGGCACTTGGTGAAACATATTAATACAAAGGTTTTGTAAAATTATAAAAACAATTGGTAAGTTTCACAAATTTTTTTAATTAACTCTGACAGCTGTTTCGACTAACTTAAGCCATTGTCAAAGAGCGAGTGAATGAAATTACTGAACACAGGATGTTAGTGGTGTGTAGGTGGTAAACATCTGTTTAGGGCGTATCTGGAACATCTGTGTTGTGATGACGAGGGGAGGGAGTGTGTGCATGAGACAAGGGAAGGTCAGGTGTCTTTAAAACTACTGTAAATACAATCATGATGCAAAATATAAAATTAACTGAACTAAATATAAACTGAATGCAAATTTTAAAATAATCATGAACATTCAAAATAATATAAAATAAACTAAACTAAATAACATATTTTAATACAGGGGATACACAAAATTCAGTCTGTTCATTGGTTAAATTTTTGTTATTTTTTATTGCTTTTTTTAATTTCTAAAATTTCTAACCAATACATCTAATACAGGTTTTGAAGATCATTGCTTACAACACAGTCACTTCATAGACACAAAAAACATAACACTACTCCACAACATACAAAAAGGTAAAAAAATGGATTTGTTAGAAATTTTAGAAATTAAAAAAGCAATAAAAAATAACAAAAATTTAACCAATGAACAGACTGAATTTTGTGTATCCCCTTTATTAAAATCTGTTATTTAGTTTAGTTTATTTTATATTATTTTGAATTTTCATCATTATTTTAAAATTTGCATTCAGTTTATATTTAGTTCAGTTAATTTTATATTTTGCATTCATGATTGTATTTAGTTTTAAAGACACCTGACCTTCCCTTGTCTCATGCACACACTCCCCCCTCGCCATCACAACACAGATGTTCCAGATACGCCCTAAACAGATGTTTACCTCCTACACACCACTAACATCCTGTGTTCAGTAATTTCATTCACTCGCTCTTTGACAATGGCTTAAGTTAGTCGAAACAGCTGTCAGAGTTAATTAAAAAAAATTGTGAAACTTACCAAGTGTTTTTTATATATTTTACAATACCTTTGTATGAATAGAATCATATCACACGTCGCATTAATTTCAGTATACATACATATACAATTAAACAAACTGAAATAAATTGTTTCAGTGAAACAATATGTTTTACGCAACATATAGTTGAAAATTAGCTTAATTTACTCCAAGTAATTTAATATTTTTTCCAAAAACAGATCAAAGCTAAGGTAATTAAATTATGAACAGGTGTGTGTGTGTGTGTGTGTGTGTGTGTGTTATGAATAAATGTGTGTATTAGGACAAGAATTAAATTAAATTAAAATTAAAAACGTTTAACCCAAATAAAAACGCGTTAACGGAACATTATAAAACGGTGACCAATAAATGCTCTGTGTGTACCTAGGTCGTACTTTAAATTACGTTTTATTATTTAAATTATATAGTTATGTTGCCATCGACTAGGTTTTGGCTTACTGTAAAGCATTAGAACAATGGTTAAAATTGTATCATGATCGGAAAACGCTTTCTTGTTTGGCAGAATTTTCAAGACGAGTTTTGTCCAACAAATGGAAAGACTGATTTTGTCTATTCTAACCGGTATGAGGTGACGAAACGACTCTGCAAAAATTTAAATAGCGATGTTAAACGAGCAAAGAAACAGCAGTGCGCTGGTGTAAGCTAATTACTACTGGAACTGATCTAGCCGTTCAGTTTCAAATAGAAGGCAATTACGGCAGACGTCTGTTGTATTCCGTTAAACATTGCGCCGGCCTCGTCAACAGTAACATTTTACTTAATGTTAAGTTCGGCGGTTACAAACGAATCAATTAAATTCAGAATGTAGCGAACTTTAATGTCTTCTGCAAACTTAGATAAAAGTGATGACTACTACACTCTTATTCCAATTTGTGTCCGATTCTTTACGTTACATCAATTAGTATGCCCTATAATCCAAATTATATCTTTAAAAAAAATAACGTGACAATTAAATTACTTCACTTATAATCAGTGTGTACGTAAAAAGTAATCGCGGATTTGTTTTCAGAAATGTTAGTTAATCCTAAAAATTTAAATCGATAAATCCTAAAATGTCGACTTATATCCTTAAAACATGGTGTAAAAAATAATGCAGTTTAATTTATTTCAGGAAATTTAATTTTGTTTGCACCAACCGATCAAAGCAAAGGTAATTTAAGTACGCATAGGTGTGTGTGTGTGTGTGTGTGTGTGTGTGTGTGTGTTGAGTAAACGTGTGTATTTGGACAAGAATTGTTCGGGAGAGAAATAAAAGGATAAATCTGACGGCATAATTAAAGGATAAATCAGTTATGGTCTTTAGCATGTTTTAGTAATGACAAGGCCGGCGTTGGGGGAGCGGTAAAGAGGACAGCTGTATGGCCTGGCGCCGAGCAAATAGTGGGGGGGGGGGGTGCATCATAAAGGAAAAAATATTAGTTTTTTGTAACAAAATAAAAAATACTATTTACATCATTTTGGTCGTGATTAATATTACGATATTTTAGTGTAATAGATATTGTACGACATTATCAGTGGCATATCTAGAATTTGGCTTGGGGGGGGTCCGGGGTCGAGTCGGCTTCATACCAAAAAAAAAAAAAAGTTAAGACTAATCATCACTACTATCTTTAAGTAGCTAAAAAACGTGTTATAACATCCTGAAATCAATTCCATTAATGTGAACGGTAATAACACAACAAAAATACAATGTTATTGAAACAGTATTTAGAAGATACTTACTGACTTAATTGATTTTCATATATTTCATATTCCAAACGTATACAAAAATCCTGTATAACAGACCTGTTGTATATTAAAAGAAGAGTTACTAGCTGAGAAACACAGCTAAACATAATTATAACACAGTCTTAAATTAAAACAAAATTCATCAACTTTTTTTGACTCTCTGGGGGGAGGGGGAGGAGTCCCGTTCGTCCGCCCCATAAATACGCCCCTGGATATTATCGTGTAGTTTAGTCATTCCTAATTTCTAGGTGGTCTTTGTTCTAACAAAGACCACAAAGTTCTAAGTGTATCGGGCCTCGCAGTTTCTGTCGTCGGTCCTGAGGGATGATGATGATGATGACCGTCATATACTCTACACATATATGTTACCGTTGTGTGAAACGTAGTGAGGTGTTAAAGGCTAATATACGAGCAATGTTGTTTCCAATGAATTTAGTCTCTAAAATTCTACGACACACCACCATTCACAAAACTCAGATTATTACAGGCTGATGTACTGAATAATTTTTTAATTTTTCTGTCAGTAATAAACGTTATCCTTTACAAATACGGCTTAATTATTCATTAACATATTTCTGCGTTATAAAATATATGCGGCCAGTAGTACTGGAGGAACAAGCGCGTGACTCGTTCGAGAAATATCCTTCCGTTTTAATTTAAACGAAATCTGTCAATGGTACCATTTGCAATCGAGTAAGGATTATCTCTACGTACCGGATACGTTGAGAGCGTAAAACGCCCTTATCTTTGGCAAACTGACAAATAGTTTTTTTGGAAAGTTAGGTATTTGTTTACGTCACTCTTCCTAGTATGACGTCACTACTTGTAATCGATACAGAGTGGCGCGTCATCAGTGCCTCGTGCCACATAATTTATACGTTATACCCCAGCGTAGAGGGTTTGTCGGTGGGGGGGATATCTTGGGGTAGTGGAACGCGGTGTTCAAGTAAAGGGCTGCTGTGCTGACAGTCGTTTTTTGTCCGTGGGAGAAGGCACACCGTCTTTGCCAAGCCGATGTTCTGCATGTCGGGCGGAGAAAGGTTCATCACCTTACTGAGAATGACATAAAAGCCTTCAGAACTTCTCACAGCATATCGACCTTTTACCTTTGATACACGTAGAAATAAAATTTAATAAGATAAGAAATAATAAACTTGAAAATATTTGAAACAAATCCTTAAATTTTTAGTGACCGTCAACCAAAGAAAGTTTTAGTGGATGGTTAGTGAGGATCGGTCAATAATATAACTTTTAGTTATTTTGCGTCGACGTTTCGACAATATTAATTGTCATCTTCAGGACAATTGCTGCAGACGCCAAACACACAAACAGTTGTGTGTTTGGCGTCTGCAACAATCGTCCTGAAGATGACAATAAATATTGTCGAAACGTCGACGCAAAATAACTAAAAGTTGTATTATTGACCGATCCTCACTAACCATCCACTAAAATTTGAAACAAAGGTTTTAGCGTAACATTAGTAGGAGATTTTAGCTTGAATGAAAAATTAAAAGATTACAAACAACGGTGGAAAGAACATCAGATTCCAGACTGGCCAAGTAAGTCTGGAATACAAACTTATAGGACACAGGTGTGTGGGTAGACCCAGGATGAGGTGGCCGGAGGATCTTTGAAGGTGGAACAGGCAGCACCTTGCCTATGCCGTGTTTCGAAGATGGCAATGATTCGTCGGAGAATATAACGTCGGAAAAATTATTAGAGCTAATTCTAGCAACAAAGTTATTAAATGAGCCGCATGTTTAGCAATGCCATGAGACCACCACCTGACAATGCTATACTCTTTTTTTATTTGGTTTATGGTCACTGTAGTGTGCGATTCAGTAAGGACGATTAAAACTCACAACATACCGACTTGAAAGGGATTGTAATGAGCAACACTCCATTCTGCTTAACACGTTCATTTCCCTAACAAATATGAAAAAAGGTATTAGGCCTAAGCAAACACGGAAAAAGACCCACTAAATTTAACGTTTTTTAATGATGTAAGGGTTCTTTATTTTAAATCAGATTCTAGTTTAGTATGTGTACCAAAGTAAACTCCACTGTTGTTGTAACTTCGACATAAGCATCCTTAATCTACACATGTCTGTGTGCGATTTTATAATTTTAGATTATTCCACACCAGTTACGAGACTGCCCGCCTATTAGGATTAGCCAGGAACACAAAGTATTTACTCCTGTATGGTTTCCATGTTTCCAACTATGCTGACCCATGTAAGCGCTGCTACGAAGTCACAGACCTCGTTACGTAACTGTGGATTGGAATTCGCTCGTCGTCTTTCACCACCCACACGTTATTAGAAACAACACAAATGTAAGTCAGCTGAAATATGTACATCATTTACAGAATCTATATTCGTAAAATTCTTCAAAGTACTCACAGACGTTCACGTAAGTTTATCTTCAAATACTCGTTTTTAAATTCAGATAACCGTCGTTTTCGTTACGTGGTAACGGTAAATACACACACTTACTTCTTCATCATCATCATGATCTTCACAACAGGGTATAGGCAAGGTTATGTCTTCAAATATCATCCAGCCATCTCTTCCTGGGTCTACCCACACGCCTGTGTCCTACAGATTTGAATTTCCAGACTTGTTTGGTCAGTCTGTAATCTGACATTCTTTCTAAGTGTTCTACCCACTGTTGTTTGTAATGTTTTAATTTTTCAACCAAGTAAGAAACTTGTAACTCTTGTCTTATGGCCTCACTTTTTATACGATCTAGTTCATATCACCTTTTAATTCCACTTAAGAACACCATTTCGAGGCCTGTGTTTTACTGTCTTGTTTCTTGGTTGTCGTCCATCATTCACGCCCACAGGACAGTACACGGAATCAGATAACTTTGTAAAACTTTAACATTGTAACTCGACGTACCTCGTTTCTAAAAACACGACTGATTGTCCCACGGATCGTCTGGAACTGACCTAACTTGACATCAGTGTTGTAAGATATTCGTGCAGCCTCTCCACACGACTTACCCATACCCTATAATGGGGAAATTAATTTACTCAGAACATTAAAAGAACACAGCCAGGCGGAGATAATGGTAAAGGACTGCAATCCAAAAAGGACATGCTCACTTTGGAAGAGCGAATGTTTACTTTTCAACAAGCAAAGATTACTGGGCACGAATATTAAAAATTCCACAACGATTAATGAGCTTCATCTAAATTTTTAAACGGTGACAGTTTTTTGTAAGGTCAAGTCAAAAAATTACGAGTACAGCTCAAAAGTACTTCGTATGATACATTTTTTCCAGCCGATAGAGAACATGGAGCCGATACATGTTTGTAATAAAGGTCATTTCCTGAATGCTTTAGAAGAGTTTGAAATATACAAGGCATCCAAAGTAAATAAAGAGCAGTTACTCAACGATCAGCTATCATTTAAATCCAATAAATTATATGATACCGCGTTGATGATAAGCAATGAAGCACGAACACGGACTAGTTGACGATCGGAGGTCGACCGGTGCACTGAGTCGCTTTTAACGTGTTCATGTGTTTGTGTTATATGTTAATTTATTCAGTGATTTTTGTGCGTGTGTTTTTATGTATAAACATTTTAATCATTTCGACGACCCCTATGTATTAGGGGAATAATAACAATTTTTTACTGTACCTGAAGATGGGGATTTCGTCCCTGAAACATGTTGTATGTAAAAAACTGAGATCGCATAGTGGATTATACAAGGTAAAAAATTCTTAAGTTAACTTCGTATGAATTTTTTCTGTCACTTTCTTGTACTCCGATCGTATAAACAAAGGCTCAACTTTGTACTTGGCCGCATGTTCAGAAGTAATATTATCTTTCTTTTATTATTCACATTTTAAGTTGATACGTTATGGAACATGCCAATACCTATGTGTAATATGTGCAGGTGCGCGCATGGGCGTTAATGCGAGTAAACTGAAAAGTTTTATTATACACGTTTAACTTATAACGCAATTCAAATAACGTACGTTATTGGCTTTGTATAAGAATATTCGAATACAACGCAACATTAACCACCGCAATTGTAGTGTAAATGTATGCAAAGTACGCAGACAATGCAAAGTTTGATCGATATGAAAATTACACATTTGTTTCCGTTGAAGAAGGTCTATTTACTTGCGTTGGTTCCTATTATTTACCAGTCAGTCTTTGTTATTAGTAATTTCTTGTTATCTCCAATTTTCTGAGAACAGCACAAGAGTCGTTCAGTAAGTAAAGAAACGGACATGTGTAGTTTTAAAAAAGTATCTAAACAAGAAGTACGATGCTTCCAAAAACATAAGTTAGTATCTCTGTCACACAAACCAAGAAGTACGATTCTTCCAAAAACATAAGTTAGTATCTCTGTCACACAAAACAAGAAGTACGATGCTTCCAAAAACATAAGTTAGTATCTCTATCACACAAAACAAGAAGTACGATGCTTCCAAAAACATAAGTTAGTAACTCTATCAAACAATTTTAAACGGTTGAGTGACAATTTTTAAGACGCATAACCTAAATATTTACTTAAGAATTTTTTACCTTGTATAATCCACTATGCGATCTCAGTGTTTTACATACAACATGTTTCAGGGACTAAATCCCCATCTTCAGGTACAGTAAAAAATTTATTATTCCCCTAATATATAGGGGTCGTCGAAATGATTAAAATGTTTATACAGTGCACCGGTCGACCTCCGATCGTCAACTCGCTTTTAACGTGTTCATGTGTTTGTGTTATATGTTAATTTATTCAGTGATTTTTGTGCGTGTGTTTTTATGTATAAACATTTTAATCATTTCGACGACCCCTATATATTAGGGGAATAATAAATTTTTTACTGTCCTGAAGATGGGGATTTAGTCCCTGAAACATGTTGTATGTAAAACACTGAGATCGCATAGTGGATTATACAAGGTAAAAAATTCTTAAGTTAATCATAATAGCGATCTGGAGACTGGAAAAAATGTATCTGTAAATATTTACAATTTACAAAAATTCAAGTCCGTTTGAAATACACTTTTGAAGAACGTGATTCGGTGGAAAGATATTTGGCTTCAGAGGATACAACACGATGGTTCTTCGAAAGAGTAGCTACTAGTGAGCAGAGCTCTACCGTTATAAGCGGTAATACAAGCAGGAAGGCAAGTCTATAAAAGTAGAGCGAGGCCGACCTAGGATAAGATGGTTTAATGATCTGCTGGATAGGAGACACTGGAGAATATTGGTGTTGGAAGCCAGGGCTCACGATGGGCCGTAGTGCTAATACAGAAAACAAGCAGGAAGGGGTGGTGTGGACATATCCAGTTTTTGTGCAATAAACAAAAATTTACAGGCATTGCACAAATGCAATGCACAGAGAAGGGCATTGAAAATGCTTCAATAAATCTAAAAAATATATATATATTTATGTTCATTCACCAATCAATGAATTCATTCTTCATTTACCAATGTAGGCCTACATATTACAAGTTAAATGTAGTCGCATCCATAACCGAAGTTTTATATGTGTACTACGTTATTGACATCAATGAAGTAGTTTCTATGGAAACTCACCGGTTCCCATTTTCGATCACGCACCAGCGATCGGCCGCAAATGTGCGACACGTCCTTATAAACATTTTCAATGTTAACATTTAAACCCAACTGTCAGCCGGTTAACGTGACGGAGGTAAAAAGTTCACTTTATTACTCGTGAAAGTAAAGTGAAATCTGCGCCAATGAAAAGAGACGTCATTTGTGGAGGAAATTAGTAGTTTTCCTTCAGTATATTGTTTGTCTACCCACTGTACTACCAACTTTAAACCAAGCAAAAAATTAAGCTTGAAGTTTTTTTGTTATATCCACGTTACAATCTACAGCACGTGCTATCTGATTTCTTTTTGTTGGGCGCTTCAAACTGTTATCTTTCACAGTAACAAATGAGTGAAAACAAATATGTAAAAACAGCCCAAACATTAAGACAACGAATTCCTTACTTCTGGCAAAAACCAACAAGTAAGGCGATAGAAGAAGTCTGTAACTGTAGTCGCGGGTTAAACTGAAAAATAAGCCTCACCGAGCTTGTTAAACTCATCGAATATGCCTTTATTAAAACAACATTTGTGTGTTTCTTTACGTATTGGATTAATCTCGTATTACTTATAGTTAGCGCAATACTAAGACAGCACAAATTTAAAAATAAATTAAAAATGGTGTGTCCTGAAAAACAGGCATGGTGGGCAACACGGTTGGGTTAATGTTTTTAACAGACGCTTCTGTAAACCTCTCCTACTTCGCGGTACTGAAAGCTGATACACAATATAATGTAACCGCGTGTTGCGAGTTTTGTGACGCAGTCACGTTGTTTAGGTACGAAGTTGTTTAAGTGTTTTAACGTTTTCCCATTATTAACCTTTATTCTTTCCAGTACTGATTAAACGATGTAATTACTACACTCAGTTTCTAGTCCAAAAAAATTGTACCAAAAAAAAAAAAAAAATCATTAACAAGCCTGCTTACAACACAAACAAGTATTATCATTTTTAAGTTTCACACGAAGATTACATGCAATTATAGGTTATCTAAGTATAATAGACAAGCAAACAATCTAAACATCGTAGAACTAAGAGTTGATAAAACTCGATGCTTGTAAGTACACACACACTGCGCAAATAAATCTCCACGATGAAATGGATTTTTTTGTTGTACTCTCACGAATAATCCGCCTGCAAACTTCATCTATGCAATTCACAATACTCGTATGTACGGCTCGGTTATCGACCTCCGACTTTATTAGAGCCTTGAATAAAAATAGGATATGGCTGCACTGTAGTAGACATAGCGGCTACTGTAAACAATTCCAGTGAAGCTTTAATCTGTATTTCAAGTACATCTCGGACGTAATTCTGTTATTAACGATGCACGTGTTTCACAAACAGGAAAAACAATACAAATACGGATGGCAGATTATCCGTACTGTTCCACGAATTCGATGAATTTTTCATTACAGATATTATTCGAAATCTTCAGATAGTTCTAAAAAATTTCTCGTTCTTTATTTGTAATTTTTACTGTTCGAACTTACAAAATGCGAGTTAGACGCTAGTCTGGACGAACCTGGTTATCTTTAATAATGTATTTCGTGTTTTAAGCATACTTTACTGCGCCTGCCATTCTCTTTATAAAACATAATTTTAGCTGTATTTTTCCGCACACATGAACATCGTTTGATGTTTGCGGCATTCAAATTTTACGACTACTCAATCGGTGGTGGAGACATAGTGTTGGAGAAGAATGAAGATGATTTATAGAGTACGAGGAAATTATGGAACTTTTACGAGGGTGCTTGAGAAAAATAATGAGGAAAGCCTTATCACAAAGAGACACATAAAATATGGTTGGCATTCAGTTAATCACAGTATCTAATTCGAGCGAAACATTTGTGAAGGAAATACTACTGGATGCTAAACAAACCGTTGTAGAAATGTATTTATTAGAAACCGTGTACTATATTTAAAACAATCGCCACTCAACAGGATCTTTGACAATTTCATAATACTACGACCCACCAACCCCTGGATTGGGGTTGCAGAAAATGAAGAGTATACAGTTGTATGACTTTATTACTTCCCTCAGCTCTCAGTCCTTGTTTTCCTATTTTTAACCTTCCTTCGTTGATATTCTTCTTTTCTTATTGTTTCCATAGACTCCTAAAATTAATTGGAAAAATCTAGCTTTTCTACTACGACTTTCATCTTGTCAAACAGAATCATCTGTTTGGTTACAAGCTTTTTTAAATTAATTTTAACTCTGAAGAAGGAAAACATATTTATTACGTTTGGTACAATCTCTTGCAATAAATTATTTCGCTGCTTGAATACAAAACTGAACTTTAATTTTTGTTATTAAGATGAAAAGAGAGTGAGAGCGGGGATGTAGAGATCCAGAGAGAGAGAGAGAGAGAGAGAGAGAGAGAGAGAGAGAGAGAGAGACAGACAGACAGAGAGCGGTACTCTTCAGTGAGTGTTTGTTGAAGGTTACTTGCCACTTGAATCGCACTTTGCTGCTCGTTTGCACGTTACAGTATTAATAAGGGTCTCTTATAACATGCTTATTTCTGTTTAAAATTTCGTGTAGTTCTTCTTTTCTAGACATACACATGTCTGTAATCAATGTACGGTACACGTAAGCATATAGTTTACGTCACAGGCGTAACTTGGGAGGGGCAGGGGGGCACTCGCCCCCCCCAATGTTCCCAGCATTATAAAATTTTGTTTCCAGTTGTTTATAAATAAAAACTAACAAATAGTCAAACAGGAGACAGTTTCTATGCTTGCGAGCACAGTAAACACTACGGATCTCTCAACGTCTGTAATATTATCAGACGACTAATTGCCATAAATTTATTATTCTTATTTCTTTCGAAGAAACTTGTAAGGAGAATGTTTGACAGATTTGAATTATATACGTCAAAATAATATTTCTGTTCGAAAAAAACAAACGCTAGAGATCTAATTAATTGGAATACAATGCGTGCCTTTTACACAAACAAAGACTTGTTTTGGAACACCGCAAGACGTCGATGGCTTTGTTCACGAATCTTAAAAGACGGTCGTTTGGAACTGTTATTTGTTAATGATTACTGATACAAGTGCGGTCGGTTACTCGGTCATGTACGTAGTCCGTTAAAGTACACATCGCTTGTCTCCTTCTTAATTCGTTATAGTTGTGATTGTTTTGGTTTTTGTGTTGATAAGTGCTGGGTACTGGGAGATAAGAAACGCAAAGGAGTAACACTGCCTAATTTATCTGAAAATTTCCTGACTGGCAATTTGAAATTTTCTTTGTGTTGTGACTGATTCGGATTACTGCTACTACTGCCGACCATTTTGTGTCAGTGTGCCTAAGGGAGAGGATGCGTTTACGAAAACTGGGTATACGAATTGGAAGAACTGAAATTGTTTATGTTTATAGGCCTACAGTAGATTTGTTCTAGGTAAACATAACTGGAAGTACAACTTATGAATAAAGGTTTGTTGATCATTAAAAAATGAAATTGTCCCTCGCTTACTAACTAAGAATTATTACAAAACTTTCTAATTTTGTATATAATATATTTTATTAATTTTATTATATACACGGTCTCACTACACACTTGAATTTACGAAGCTTTACCCTGCCCCCCCCCCAAAGTTAGGCCCCATGTTACGCCCATGGTTTACGTAATCCGATAACATTAAAAAAGATCGCAATTAAATAAAGAACGTAGTATTTGATGGCCGGAATCTGTTCGACTAAAAGTTTCCCGTGTTAGGCCCTGGTCTAAAAACATTAAAATTAGAGTTACTGTTATTATTATTGTCGTGGATGGAGAGCATAGTAATAACGCCAATAAACTCTTAACGAACTCAACAAGTAAACTTAACAACAACCAGACGTTTCGAACGTTCCCACGACGGGGTTCTTCACTGGTGCGGGAAAAAGTAACTAGCCTCGGGTAAGACCAGGGAGTATATCGTCTGGTTATTGTTAAGTTTGTCTGTTGAGCTTATTAAGACTTTATTGCCCCCTGTTATTACGTACGGTTTTCATCGACAATAATAAATCTAATTTTAATGTATTTAAATTTAAACCACGACGTAACGCCCCGGAGAATTTAGTCAATAAGATCGGAGTTCCAGAAAATAGAATTTATAAATGTTGTTTAGCTAAATGTTGTTGTTATAAATATAATTTATTTGAATTTATTATTTTCAGATGATTTAGTTGTTCTAGTACAAAATCTAGAAGAAGCAAAAATTAAAGCACAGTTGTTGTAAAAATGTTCTTAAAAAAATGGGCTTACAAGAGACTTGAAAAAAAAAACGGATTATATCTGTAACATTAAAACTACGAAGAGCAGATTATTTCAAAAACAGTAGAACAAACAAAGTTCAAAAATTTACACACCTAGGGGCAATCACGTCGTATAACACCAACGCCAACAGAAAAAGAAGGTATGAAAAGAAGAGTACAAAGGATGAAAACCGTATACAGTCTAACAGCAAAAATTTATATTAAAAAGTCCATAAGCAGAAACGCAAAATTAAAACATTACAAAACAGTAATATGTCCCAAAACCTTATATGCATGTGAATGTTTGGAAGAAGAATATTAGGAACAATTTGTGGCTCAAAAATTTGAAAGAGTTTAAATTCAGATTAAGATCAAATGCTAAACTTTCCACAGAACTGCGGAAAAAAGACTAAAATTGCATGCACATTTATTATTAAGAATGGAAACTGGAAGATTAACGGAACAGGCATTTGAATATCTAAGAAACATGAAACAAAATTTGGTTGGCACCAAAAAGTACAGAAATGATTAGAATAGATCCCAAATATAGATGAAGAAACGATTAAGAAAAGGAATGAGTACAGAAAAATAATACAGGAATTCAAGCTGGAGGAAAAGATCAACAGACAAGGGAGGCGAAGTGAAGTTACAGAAGAAAAGAGAAAGATCAGAAGTGAAAGAATGAAAGCCTAGCGGAAAAAAGAAAAGAACAAATCTGCAACGCGGCCAAAGTGACCTCAATCGAAACAAAAAAAAGACAATAATATATCTTTAAGTGACTCGGGTTCTTACGTCATCTGAATTAAAACATTTTTCTCGCCTGCCAAAAGTTTGACCCAAGATATTATCCTCACCTATTAATATTTTTGTCTCCATCTTTACATATTTTTCACATAATTTACACTGTAGTATTATAAATAATACGCAACTTGAACTTATATCACTCGAAGTATACTTCTTTTAAATTTGTTAATTACATAGTCGATTAATTTATTCACAACCACGCCTAAAATTGACAGACTCTTGATTCCAGGACATCATTTTTCTTAAACCATTTTTTCCGAAGTTCGTTCCTTCGAACAGCAATTTTTATATAAATATAATTCCTAATTCCGTTTTTCTAATCCTATTTTTCTTAAATATATTTTGTATACATTGAAGAAGAAAACTAGAAATCATATTAATTTATTTACAGTAGTTACAATAGTATGTGGTAATATATGTAGGCAATTCAAAACACAAATTTCGTTCTTATAAACTGCAGTCCTTTACTTCTGGAAAGTAACATCCTGAAAGTGGCAGTTCAGGAAAGTGGTTCCTTTATAGAATTACTGAAAAACCTTTTCGTAATTTGGATATCTTGAAAAACCTGATGAGTAATGAGTCGCCTCTTTCGTCTTAAGCTTGCACACATTCTCAGTAAATTTTATTTCAGTATGCGGGCCGGCCTTGTTTGATAATAAAATATAAACACTAGAAATTAATTTTTTTAATAACAATTTTCTCTTGTTTCGTTTTTAAATTTTCACAAAAAAGGTTTCGTTAATAATGAAAACATTTTTATTGATATTAACACTATTAACACAATAATTTGCTACTAACATAAATTTTCTACTATTTACAATTTTGTTGTCTCTGTTTTAGAAGAAAACATTGTTAGGAAGGCGGATTAGGAAAAGTAAGGAAAATTAGCTTAGGCAAAATGGATTACAAAAAAAGTCTGGGAACGCCTAATCTCCATTAGGTTTCTACGTATTTCAACCGTTTGCTACAGCTTCATTAACAGCTCTCGAAAAATTGTACTGATTATTATACATCCAGGTGAGTATATCCAGGGTGTGTTTAGAGTGTAACAAAGTCTTTGTTTTGTCATGAAAGAACGTTACTTACGCAAGTGCTAACCAAACAGGAAAATTGGACTGATAAAACCTTGGAAACAAGGATAAAGTGTGGCTCCGTACCGTGAATAACAGCTGGCGTTTCCTCCACACCAGGTATCGAATTATTTAAAGTCTTGACGCGGTAGCGAAGTAGCGGGTGATCGCAGGGACGAGACATCACGTCTTGTTTAATCACAACTAACAAAAGTACCCACTAGGTTTTCCTTGTATAGGATTTTGTTAATAAGCAAGTTGATATTTTGCAAGAAGGATACATTTTTTGATAATATAATTTTACATTATATTTCCATAGCTTAAACGTTCGTAATCAGAAACGTGTTATGGAAAGTTTTTTTTTATTACAAATTTGTTACCACAGCCGATATATTATAAAATGATTTAAAAATATTATTATTTTTATTTTTATTTCGAATTTGTTTTTTGAATGTTATTATACATTCGGGATTACCTATTCCTAAATTTCCTTGTAAGTTATTTTTTCACTCGTGAAGACGTGTTTTAATAAAGCTGTATACGTTTTGAAAGGAATTATTAAAGTTAAGTGAAAGGGGGGTTAGTTGGTTTAATATATTTCTCGATCCAAATATGATTTTTTATGGTGTATTTTAAATGATACATCTTATATAAGAGCTCCCATATAAAAAGAGAAGTCTATAATTTAGCTACTTACGACAAATTTAGCTATTTACAGTAGGTACCCAAAAATAACCGGAATAGCGCTGCGATTGGCGGAGCTTACGTAGTACGCATTTCTCCCGCTAGGCGAGCGTAGCGCAACTCGTTCCGAGTTCAGTGCCGTCATTGTTGTCGCCTGGGAAGGTTGTGTCCGGTCACAGTAATTCGTTTTGTAAAAGCAGTTTCGCTTGCTCCTCGTTTTTTGTCATGGCGGATTTAAGTGAACAGCTGCTGTGAAATTTTGCTTCCTGCTTGGGAAAAACGCCGCAGAAACCGTTGTGATGTTGAAAACAGCTTACAAGGATAGTGCTATGGGAAAAACTCAAGTGTACCAATGGTTTTCTCGTTTCAAAGAAGGTGAAAATGATGACAAACCTCGTTCTGGACGTCCGTCAATTTCCAGAATTGACGAAAATGTTGAAAAAGTTCATGCAATCGTGTTTGAAGACCGACGACGGACCATTGAAGAGATTAGTAAGTTATCTGGAGTAACTTGGAGCTCGGTTCAGCGAATTTTGTCAGAAGATTTGGGGATGAGAAGGGTCACTGCAAAAACTTTTTTTTTGGCCTAAGGCTTTCACGGCCGACGTCAGTGTTAACCAGACATTTCGGCCTCGCTGAGTCTGTGCCTCAGTAGTGGCGTTATCTGGCGTACAACTGCCAAAACGTTTTCCCACTGAAGATGGCCTCGAAACGTCCGGTTTCATCGCCATGAGACCGCGGTCTAACAGCCCGGCTAATGACATAGTTATACACTGAAATCGTGGTCACAGCAAATGTTCTGTAATATCTGTTTCGTCTCTAATTGCCAGATTGATCCAAATAAAGTTCTTCCTACTTTACTCAAAAATTCCCTGCTTTCATTACTTGGGTCTTTCCAGCATCAAAAGAGGGTGTATAACTGATTACGAAGACTTCCTTCTAAAGTCCAAATGCACACTGTGTAAATTTCAGGATTCCGAATTCAAAGAACTTTTCGCACAATCTGGTCAAAGGTTAATAAGAATATGAGGAAAAAGCAAATGTTTTGAGGTGTGTGGATGTGGATGAAGTGTCTGTAAGTCTTACAAAGTGCAACTGATACTTTATAAATTGTTGTAAAAATGGGTTAACGCTGAAGGTCTATAATGGTAATGTGTCTTAAGCTGAATATTTCAGAGCTCAAAATTTTTGTACGTTCTCAAGTTACATTTTCATACGCACTTCGTTCTCCACCTCCTTCTTACCCCCCTCCCCCACTCTCTGTCTGTCTGTCTCTGTCTCTGTCTCCCCCCCTCTCTCTCTCTCTCTCTACTTACCATATGCATAAAACCGTGTATTTCTAACCCTCACTTATACAAGTGAGCCATTATTTTGGCTTTCTTCTACCATTTCTCCTGACAACTTTCCTATCTTATAAAATTAGATTGTATCTTTCGTATTAAAAACTGAATCTTTCTTTTAGTTCATCACTTTCAGTGCTCAGTGAAGAGTACAAATAGTGGTCATGGATAGATTCATAAGAATGGAGAAAGTTGTTCGTGAAACCGTTGATGAAGCAACGAACGGCCAACAGTCTCTGGGCGGACATGATGTCGATTTTTTCTGAGTCGTAAAAATCTCATAGTAGTAAATTTGATTGGCTTTCTGTCCTTGAGATGAAAATTGATTACCTCGAATGTCAAAAAAGCTAAGCAGCATTAAAGTCATATTGGATTTTCTATTTCATGTCATTTTTGGAGCGTGAAGAGTTCTTATGTGCCATTCCTAAATTTGCTGTTTTGTTTCTGGATCATAATAAAAACAAAAATATTAATCGCCAAGCGTTTTACAGCATTTTCATAAAATCTGTATCATTTTTAGTGGTTCAAGAAAGTCAATTCACGTAGGCCTATAATTTTCGTTAATTATCTTTTCCGAAATGAAACATTTTTGAGGTATTTTTTTGTGCAGGTTTTGTGTACGTGTTCAAATCATGCATCAACATTTCTTGGATAGTCTGGGGATTATAGTTCATGAGATCTCTCACTTTTGACAAATTTTTGATAGTTCGTGCCGTGTTTGGTCACCTAGTATGGAGGTCATCCTCCACGGTGTCAACGGTCACCCAAAAACGCTTTGTGCCACCTGAGCCCGGGATATATATTTACATCTGTAAACTTATTTTAACTTGTCAAATATTTCTGTGGTACTGTCTTGCATGTTAATACAAAATTTGATTGTATAACGCTGCAAAATATTATCGAGCCCTGTTTTTGTGATGCAGCCGAAAAAAACACACAAATTCGCCACAGTTAAATCTGGTGGGGTCAAGAAGTTATAACTTCTTGTTGAATTATTGGTCTCAGATCGCTGCTACTTCCTGGAAAAATTTCACTCTCATTACTTTCTAGATAAAACTCTAAAACGCCTCCAATATTGGAATTTTTAATATTCCAATATGTTAGTTAGTCTTGCAGCTCTACAATTTGCGTTTCTGAGATATCCACACCAATATCTTTAAGCTAAGTATTATTTTAACCATTCTCTTTACTTTTTAAATGAACTTAAAAAGAGAACTGATATAAAACCAATACGTCAGGCAAAATAACGTATCCTAGAGTTTGTTTTTCAAAACGTTGGTACCTTCGATGTTATGAGAGTAGTGTCAGTTGTTACATGGTCGGACGCTGTACAGCACGTAAGGAGGGCGATCACCAACCCCTGTTGTCATTAACTACCCCAAGGCTGGCGAGACAGGACCCCGTAAGTGCTGGGGTGGATGGAGACTCCCACTGGTACTGTGAAAGCGAACAAGACTCAGCCGGCGTCAAAGCCATGACGCATCGTATTGTAACCGGTGTATACATGCTGCGCAATTGTTTCCAAATGAAAGCAACTCGTTCAGCAAATTTACATTTACGAAATATCTGTCAACTTTTGGTTCACAACAATTGAAAAACAATATTACACAGTTTCTGACGGGAGTTTAACAAAATTAAGTTTCTTTCCTTTTCTCATCTGCAACATTTCACGTGGATAATTAAATAATCCTTCTTATAAATATAAAAAAATACTATAAAAAGGTTTTTCGTTTGTAGGCCTACAAATTTGTGATCACCTCCAATGTGATGATTAGTTGTCTATGTGACTGGTACAATATTAGTTATTTTGTTTTTACATAATATAAAATCAAATATGTAAATTACATATATCCGGTCCACCGGATTGACGATTTCGCGCCTCATGACTATAATGAGTGTAGTCCATGAGATTTATGACCAATGAATTGGGATGTATTTCAAGTCGTCTGATATGTCTGTCAGTAGGTTTTGCGATGGCCTTATTTACCCTACTCATCTCAAGATATCACGGAAGATATGTTAGCAGATGGTACAGTATTCCCTCCGTTATGTAAAGAATTATCGTTTGGAGAATCTTAGAAAGTAG
The DNA here is from genome assembly GCA_034769895.1 of Magicicada septendecula. Taxonomy (NCBI): domain Eukaryota; kingdom Metazoa; phylum Arthropoda; class Insecta; order Hemiptera; family Cicadidae; genus Magicicada; species Magicicada septendecula. Next base: position 464,995,351 of record CM068373.1, read on the forward strand.
GTTTTTATTTAAAAAGATTATGAGCAAGATGTGGACTATCTAATATGTTGGTCTTTACATGTTTACAAACTTTTTTATCACTTTTTTAGATGCTGGTGTCAAAAAAAAAAAAAAGCACTATATTCAGATTTTAGCTTAAATTCTCTTTCATTTGATATATCACATGGATTTTTGTGATTTTTTTAAAATTTTGCCCACTTAGGTTTTTGTCTTCCAACCGCCCTAGTTAATCTAAAAATTAATGGGGGAATTAATCTGAAAATCAATAGGAGTATGTGTTCTAAAATTATAAAATCCAAAAACAAATCGTATATTCAAATTTTAGTTAAAAAACATTTTAATTTGATATTTGGAATGGATTTGTACACTTTTTTTCACTTTGAATGCACTTTTGGGACTTGTGTCCCAAAATTTGTAAATTAAAAAAATTTAACAATGTATTCAGATTTTTCTTAAAATTCTCTTTACTTTATAGCTCACAATGGGACGAGGAGTATGTGGTGGTGGGGGGGGGGGAGTATGGGCACGCATGCCAAGTTTTACGAAAACAATTGTTATCGAGAGACAAACAGACCAATGTCAAACGGTCGAGTTAAAACCGAGACCTCTTTTCGCACGTCCAATAAAATTCTGGGTAACAAAAGCAATTTTTTGCTGTATCCTACTATCTACTATCCTACTAGCCCTTTGCCAAACGGTTTGATGTTATTTAGGATGTTAGCAATTCATGATCCATGGAACAGATATCCAAAGCAAGCATCGTCTAGAGATCGCGCGCGCCAGTGTGTGTGCGTGCGTGTGCGTTTGTGAACGATCAACGTTCTCAGGCAACGGTGTGTCAGAGCACTGCAGGCAATACGGGGTGTGGCGGCCCCATGCTGGTCTCGTAATGAACACAACCGATGCAAAACATTTACGCCAAACAAAAGGAATTGCTAATTGTACTTTATGATAAACAATTAGCGATCAATTAGATGATAACCAGAATAACAAAACATACTTACAGATAAATGTAAAGTGTGAAGGAAGTCGCGCACGAATGTTAAGGCTAAATGCATGACGTGAGCGCTCATACGAACTACCGCTGCTGTCTAATAAACATCGTTCAGAAAAACCCACTTGCAATTATAATCATACTAGCTGTTACCCGAGGCTTCGCACGCGAATATTTGACTTTTATAAGTATTTTAATATAATGTTTATTGTCTATGTCTATATAGCGTTCTGTCAGCTTGTATAACAATTTTGTACTCATTAGTCAAATTCTCTCCAAAGCTGTTCTCAACACTTGTACTATTTTAATTTGTACTAAATTATGTTGGTGCAATAACCTTTGGAGATTTAAAAGTGCCTGTTTATAAAGCCTTTGGAGATATTTATAAAGTACCTGTTAAATCAAAAACGCTAAATTCTTTGTTTTAAGTGTTACTGTGTTAGGAGCATTGTATAACACATTAAACGTTATGTTTTCCTCAACCATGGCTTTTATTTATTTTAGCAGTGAACTATAAACCAAAAACCGTTATCACCTAACCTCACAAATGAAAACAACACGTATTTTCGCTTTGCATTAAGTAATAGGACAATTGACATTAGTACACTTCTTCTTTTCCACATCGTAATATATCGATACAATCGGATATTATATAAATCATCGAAAATGTACTGCAGGAATGGATAACTGTACAGTTCCGATGCCACTAAATAGCTTTTGTTTATTTACTTGTTACTATGGTAATTAATTCTGATCTGCATGTTGACATCTTTAGTAGTAGTATATTTAATATATTTCATTACTTATTCATTTCGTCATCAGACATACGTATAAACATAAATTTTATAAACGTTTAGGACAATTACAAAATATATAGACGTATCTGTATACAAAATTACAAAATATAACAATGCAATCGGATATTAAAAGCATTAAAAACTGCAGGAACGGATAAAGGTACAGTTCGGTGCCGTTAAATACTTGTTGTTTATTTACTTGTCCGATGACGTTGTTTATTTACTTGTTACTATGGTAATTAATTCTGGTCTCCATGGTGTTGTTGACATCTTTATATGTGTCAACGAAAAGGCATAATTAAAAGGACCTAAATCGTGCGAACGGGGCAGAATATCAAATTCCAAGTTAGACAATGTTTTTCGCCTTGTGTCAAAGGTTACCTGTGCAAAATTCTGTGGCAGTCGGTGTAACGGTGTGGATTTATTCAGTACCCATAAATTTAAACTTTGAGTTTTATATATATATAGATTGCAATAATAATTGTCCTGTAGAGCTGAATGTTATCCACCTTCAAATTATAAAAGTTAAAAAAACACAAACAATCTGAATCTGATTCCTCCTAAAAAGTGAGCTAAAGGTGGAATCGCTTAATTTCCCTCGTACGCCCAGGTTGTCTGTGTGAATAAATATTATGCAGTCATTGTTGCAAAACAAATAATTACGTTACTCATCAGACCCCACTTTATCTTCGTAAACCTCCAGCTTTTACCATCTTTTTCTTGTCCATTACAGTTTCTTCTAGAAAGTGACAACTTTTACGGAGCCGGGATACAATTGCTCGCAATAAGATTTAGGCCTACTATCGTCTAGAGTAACCAAAAAGTTTACATTGAAATACAAGGCGTCAAAATCATTCAATGTGTGACGTTGAAACAAAGAAAATGTCACCATCTAACTTTTCTTCCAGTATATAATATCTTCAGTTCCTTCCGGTTACGAAAAATAACACGGCAATCATACTATCATTGACTTTATCGTGCTTATTTGCCAGACGACTACCTGACATGCTCCGCACGAGGCCTTTCAGTGTCTCCAGCATTGTCATGATGGAGCATGGACAGGTAGCAGTTTGACAAGTAAGCACGACAAAGTCAGAATTACTGAGACTGGTAATTCATATAACAAGATGAACATACTATCTTTATCTTTACAGTGCCTCACGCTAATGTTACGAAAAGAAGATGAATCTCGTGTTCTCTGTTTTAATGTCGAGGAGAACACAGAAGAAAAGGGGAGAAAGTACGCCGTCCACCCACCAGTCTCTATATTCTATCTGTCTAGAATTGAGAGTAGACGTATACAATGAAAAATGATTCTGATTAGTCGGATTTTACATGTATAAGATTACCGGGAGCCATACTATACCAGAACAATACTGTATCATATCTGAACACAGAAATCGTAAATCCATTTATTTCGCTACATACTTCAAACATATTTTAAAGTTACTTCCTTGAAAACTGCAAAAAAAATACACACCTGTGCATACAGTTCTGTTATCCTTATATTACCGGAATGTATGTAAGTGAAGGCGTATGTCTGTTAAGTAACTGGCCTCGATCGTTGCCGAGAAAGGTACAATTGACCAAGAAGTTAATGAAAGAATAGGCATCGCTGGCAGAGTATTTAATGTAATTAAAAATTCTCTCCTTACAAAAAAGAACAAAATTTCAAGGTACGTTAAAGTTCAAACACGCCCTACTCAACACTTGTGACGGACCTATTACCTTTACCTTTATGGTAATAAAGGCAACAAAGCTTGGACCGCGTTAGATAAACATAAATCAAAGGTCAGTGACACGGAAATGAGATGCGTTAGACGTATATCGAAGGAAAATTGGAAAGTGTACGAGTGTAGGATAATAAACGAGGAGTACCGACAGAACTTTTACAAGGAAGGATCATCGAGTGTCAAACGATATGGCTGGGACATGTACCTATTAACTCCAGCTAAGGATGAGTTTACGAGGAGAGTATTGAAGACGAAACCTGGGGGAGAGATCAAAAGAGGAAGACCAACGTGGATAGGAAGATTTTAATTATTCCACATAAATTATTTTCTATTATTGTACATAAAAGAAGAATTAGAGAAAAAGGCTCAGGTGAGAACAAGGGTGGTAATAGGGATAAAATCGTGGTTTAGGACTTGATAATGGTGGAGACACTGAAAGGCCTCGTCCAAAAAGTGAGTTGGAGAGGTATGTGTAAAAAGAAGGGTATTTGTATTAATGGAACTAAATGTAGGTACAATATGTATGTAATTGGGCTATTATTGAACTGCGAATTGTAATATTATTATATTGTAATGTATAGTCTGTGTATTACAACTGTATTATGTAATATGTATGTACAAATTTTAATGCATGTAAGCCGTACACCCGCAAGTGTAGACTAAAGGAATCAATAAAAAAGAAATGTATGTAACACGAAATGCAGTGTGTTATGCGATACGGTTGGACATAAAACACTGCACTAGAATATTGGAAATGTTATGACTGATGCTGAATTGTTAGTATTTTGCTATATGACTACTCTCAAATCTCAACTTCCGCTGCAGAATGTCGGCTATAAACTGCTTCCGGCTGTGGGACCATGTCTGCTAGACGACTGAACAAGACCTCCGCCAGTCAAACACTGCCAGCCGACTTAGTCAGTACAAGTATTCGACTCGGTCAACCCACTGACGATGGACTAACGCAGTTGTAACAAAACGACTGGCTGAAGTAAAATACAACGAAATCCGAACGAACAAAACGACCTTATGCTTTTGTTTATTAGGCGCCTACGTGAGGAAACGATCATGAATTCGGCGGCAGGCGTCACACTGAATCCACCAAAAACTTAGATCTCCCGTACAAGATCTAATATTGATTTTATACACATTGTAATAATATGAAGAAATGATGATCTATAGGCAAATTAAATAACAGTTTAAATTTTCTCTACATGCCATTAGAAACAACGGCCCAGACGACATAAGCTTAGAGCAACTGTAGACGATGATGAAAAACGGGCTGGGGGGGGGGGGAGCAATCTGAACAACAAATAATACGTAGATTTAATTAGTTATGTGTCAGCTTAAATTTACAGCTGGTATAATTTAAACAAAAATAACCATTATGCGTTGTTAAAATGTTAAAAAGTGTGCGTATGTTTCGTTTAAGTGAACGATGATTTAGCACGACGTTTTCTGTTGGATCGAGCTACAGTAGTATTAAATAGTCAGCGGGTCTCTCATTTGTTTAGCATAGGCCTATTCTAAAGTTACTTACGTTGGCCGCAGCACATTTGCTCTGCCTGCCAGGTATACCAGGCTTGAGTGGTTTTAAATGTACACGCCCTGCGCAGAGAGTAAGGGAACTAACCTTGTTACATGTTATGTTTGTTTTTACGCAAACAGCTTACGCAGCAGGTAAATACGAAGCACGTTCTTCGAGCATTACTCACCGCAGAGCTATGTTTGTCTAGTATAGATTGACTCTGGTCGCGACATGTGCTCCAGAATATATTTATTGTACAAGTATAAATATCTGCCATTAATGTTGACTATTCTGAGTGTAATACGAACAGAACTTACGTCAAAACTTCATTGTAACGTACAATAACAGATGTTATTTGAAGGGCAAAAGGTGAGTAGGAGGACTCGCTTCTAAAGAGACGTGTTGTCTCCACAATTACTTCACTCCACGCGCTCCAGGAATCGACATTTCTCAAACGTAAGTGCGACCTCGTCCATCACCTGACAAGTTTAAAGACAACCACTTTTCGATTCCGTATTACCACTCTCTTGTACAGAACGACTGTATTAATATAACACTTTCGTCATAAATCTCTAGACTGATTTAAACCGATCTGTAAGCTCCGTCTGTCCACTGCAAATCTCTTTACTTCCATGAACTTGTCTATAGCAATTTCAGATACGTACTCGAATCTTAGCCTTCCTCTTCAGTTTACCTTCTCGGCTGCTCTTTCAATAATTGTACAGACCTATCATTTGTACCCCAAGATGCGCCTTGGCAGCATGTTCTGCTTTTACTGACGTTTCTAAAGAAATCAAATACGGTACTAACAACACCATGCAGCACATCAATTTCCGTTTACTAACAAAGACATCGAATCAGTTACGATCAGGGGTGAAGCGTCCATATACGCTATGTAAGCGGCGATAATTTAAAATGATGTAAAAAAACGCTTTTAGCTAAAACCACTGATTTCTTTATAAACAACGTTAAATCCAGAGCTTTCTGTATGAAATAAGGTAAGTGTAGCGGATGCAAAGCGCGTTTAAAGTAAGCGGGATTCGAGGAATAACTTTTCATTCGAGTTTTTTCCGTGTACGCTGTTGACTGTGCCGCGTGTTAAGAGCTAACTCGCAAAGCTAATAGTTACGATTCCTGTCACAAGTGCGTCATCGGAAATCGTTCTCGTCCGTAAAGAGGATCAAAACTCCGAAACTCCCACGATGAAAGCAGACTGTTTGTACTTTCAGTGATTTCCACTCAAAAGAACCTTCTATCGGTAATGAAAGAGCAGCCGAACTTTCACAACAACGTTATCGATTTATTTGGTGCTAAAAACCCAAGACGTGTAGAACTCACATTCAAACGATAAAAAAGGAGGTGTTGTACATAGTTTTTTATAAAAGTTATTGATAATTTTTAAGTTTTATAATACATTATTTAATATTTTTGAAAGTACAGTGTGTTGCGACTATTTAACAAATATTTTTTCCTCCATTAATTGTCTAAAAACAGATGTACAGGAGGTACGATACATCCATGGCTGGTGTTGAGTCAAATATGTTGAATTGATGGGGGGGGGGGAGACTAGGTGCTATTTGGCCGCTTACATGTCACGGATGTGCACGCTTCGCCACTGGTTACGATGATTGCTCTAAGAAAAGCTTTCCCATGGCCATAATCGAGAGTAGTTTCTTCCATCTGCTCAGTCGCTTCGGAGGCGTGTGTTTGACGAATGAACATCGAGTGGGACACCGGCCAGCTTTACCTTTCGTTCTGCCAGGAGACGAGGCGCAAGTTTTGACAGTTTATACGGATATACAAATGATGTACAATACCCAGTTATGTATAAAGAACATAGATATGGGGTGCACAATGTAGAGACAGGAAAGGAGCTCTGCCGCCACGTTTTTCGCTTACTATCTGGAATACTTTTGATTTAGTCTCCAACAGAGTGCAACGAGCTAGCAATGCGTCGAGGGATTACATTCAAAGTTCCAAAAAGATCCTCGTACTAACAAGACTAACTTGTCTAGTATACCTTTACTCTGTTCGAGGTACGTTCTTCAGAATATATTTAATGTACAAATATAAATATCTGCCATCAATGAACTATTCAGAGTGTCATACAAACAGAACTTACTTCACAATAATAACATACAATGATAAATGTTATTTGAAGGGCAAGATGAGTAGGAACATCACGTTCCTGGAATTTGAGAAAAAAAAAACAAAGAGACGAAGAGATTCGAATTACTTATGGCTGACCATTAGCGTGTGGTAAGAAACTACCAAATAAATCAAAGGCAAGTAAAGACTACGGTGAAATATTATCACGTTTTCAAGGACGGTGAGTAAATTGCTGTTTTCCTAAAGATCATAAGTTACAAACTAAAACTACCGAACAGACACGCAGAAGAGGGAAATACATATAAATAATAAGACATATTTCTGAGTTTTGAGAGCTTCGGATTGCCGGGCAGTGACTAGTGGTGTTGGTGGTGTCAGACAACTTCGTGCGGACACCAAAAGTTTATAAATATGGGTGTCCTACTCAGAGCCACTAGCCTTAACCACAGTTCAGTGGTAGAGGTGGGCCGATATACCTGTAACAGGTATTTTGGAACGATATTTTTGTGGAACGGATGTAACAGTGACTGAAAAGTTGAAATACCTGTTATTCGCGGCGACGCTGTTCCGAGTCGAGACACGCCGCCCTCGCTGTTCCGAGTCGAGGCACACCCCCTACGCACACACACACACACACACACACACACAAAGTACGCAAGTATCACGTAAACGAATACGCCAAGGCCAAATACGAGGCGTACAAAAATATCGCTGGAACGCTAGGAACAGCCAGTAACGCGTATTTAAAATACTAGGTATTTCAAATACTAGTGGTATCACCGATACACAAGGAACAACGCGTTCCAGAGGAACAGTAGTATTTTAGGAACACCTAGTATTTTAGGAACAGGTAGTATCAAGCATATTTCGAGTAGGAACTAGTATGAGCCACTTTTTCGTCCTGTATACTTCATTCTGCGCAAAGAGACGGAGCTGTTTGTAATAAAGGAAAAAATTCATCCTGCTGTTACATTTATTCTCGTGTGATATGCAGATATAGAATACAGATTATATGCTAATAAATTATATATTATATTAGTCACCAACTTGTAACTAAAATCGGTTGGTAAACCTTTATGTTTTTACTCAAAAAAACTTTGTGTTCCGAGTCGTTAGTGAAATAGTTGTATTTAATTATATTGAGTTATAACCTATAGAGTGGCTGATGTTGATAAGCTATATTATACTTTTTATTAATGTGATTATAACTTCACTACACATCTCACGTAAATTATGAGATTGTTGTAATGGACCATGCACTATATATCTAGTCCTGTTCCTTAAATATCTGTAATGCATTTAATTTACTTTTGTTGTTGCTTAGTATTTATAAGTTTTTATTTATGTATTTATATTTATTTTATTACAATTTGTTTTTTTTTAATTTATTTGTAAAATTTTGTTTATTCTCATTCACTCTTGTGGCTTACTGTTATGTTTTTATTATACGTTTCTGATGTTTTTTCACGTTATTTTTCGTGGTATTACGTGTAGGCCTACTCTAAATTATTTAATTTCCCCGAGTTTCGCAACTGATTTGTCTAACCAATGTTAGTTTGTTTACTACTAGTGAAAACTTAAATTGGTATTCCCAAAGGGAGATAGGCCTATAAATTCTCTTGTTTCTTATTTCCATTTAAACAGTAATAGTTTAATAAAGTCACAGTGTAAAGTAACACTGTTAATACTTTTAGTTTCAATTTATTTCTTCTAACAAATTATATAGTATAGGTTATATAATATCTTAAAATAAATACACTGCAAGTAGGTTTATTAATATATTAATAGGTTTATCTAGGTGAAAATAAACCTACTTGCAGTGTATTTATTTGAAGATATTACATAGGAGACCTGCAGGAAACTCAAAACGAGTTACTTACAAAGGATAATATAGGTTATGTATATATATATATATATATATAGTATATAATAACAGGTATTTGTACCTGTTATTTTTTTGGAACGGTATTTTCATACCTAGTATTTTAAAATAACAGTTTAGCCCACCTCTATTCAGTGGTCACTGACTACGAAACCTCTGTCAGTGTATTGCAGCATTCTGCACTGAAGATGGCCGTCGAAGGCACGGGCGAAACGTTTGCGCCCAACAACAATTGCATCCCGGCAGGCCGAAGATCTCAAAACATTGAAACCGGCCGTGAAAGCCTCAGACAATATTTCTTAGTATCGTTAAAATGATCTTAAATTGTTATAAATAAATACTAGTCCTATTAATAATGTCATTATACTTGAATTTATGGGTAAGTCCAAACTCAAATTTATAGATATCAGGAAAGTAGATATTATTTATTCGTACTGTGGGACTTTCATTATAAACAGCCATTTCATCAAGAGAAGTAGTATATTGGACCAAACGTCATTAGACGTAAAAAATTAGGTATCAGTGCCACTCTTCGCTTCATTTCATAGCAATGACGCCGCTAAATTTACTCCCCCGTCAAATGTTTTTTTTTTTTACAGTTCTACAAGTCACCGCTATTAATTTTTGTTGTCACTTCATTGTTATTATTTATCGCTTTTGCCAATTAACGTCGCCATTTCTCCAGTGGTTAACGTTCACATTTTCGCGGAAAATGTGAATCTCTTTATTTCGAGTTATATTTTCGCAAATACCAGCTGTTCCGCCATACAGGAAAGACAGCTGAAGAAGTCAAAATGATTGTAATAAATGGTCTACGCACTCCTCATAATAATGTTTCAGGTCGTAAAATGTGTAAAACTTTCGCAGTTACAATGAAGTAGTTTAAAGCATAAAAAAATCCATTAAATTTTTAATTCAGTAAGTAGAATTTTTAGGAACAAAACAGAGGAGGCCAAAACTCTACGCGAATGAAAGTCTTTCAAACCACAAGTGGTTCACTTGTGAAGAGATAGCAAAGAGTATGACAGTATTATACAATAAATGCAATTCTAGTTTAAGCAGGGGGATCACGTCTAATGCAAGAAAGCATAAATAAAGCGAAGAGTATAACGTTAGAAAATAAACGAAGCGATTAAGACCGAAACAAGTAACTGTGTTAGGTGTATGCACAAAAGGATAAGAAGAAAAGTCGATTATGTTTCCCACAAAACTTGCAGGTGACCTACCAGCTGCAAACAGAGACACTAGTAACTAGTTTCACTTGCGAACAGTCAGGTAGAGAAGACACGTAGTTTATTTTTGATATGTGAGAGTACGTCCCACTTGCGAACACACAGACAACGATGTATATACACCGTTACACACAGATGAGCGGGATTATCTGTTTATACCTGAAGTTGCCGAAGTTACATTTCTTAAACTGGAGATGATGAAAATAGTAAAATTTACGTTTTCCCCTGTATGAGTACACAAACCAATTTAAAAACTGATACCACCTATCATACAGCTGGAGAAAAGCAGCGATGTTATCTTGTCACTTCTCAATTTCATTATTTTTAAATTTGTATTTCTTAACTCTTTACTAATTATTCTTATGTTTACAACTATTTTTGTTATGTGTTTATGTTTTGTATACTTTTATGTCTCTTTCAATGGATTTTTGTTTACTAAAATACTAAATACGTTTACGAAGTTACAATTTTTAATTTTTACCACACACACATGCTTAGCAACCCCTCTATCTCTCTCTCTCTCTCTCTCTCTCTCTCTCTCTCTCTCTCTCTCTCTCTCTCTCTCTCTCTCTCTCTCTCTCACTTACTCACTCACTCACTCACTCACTCACTCACTCACTCACTCTCTCTCTCTCTCTCTCACTCATTCACTTTTAATTAAAAAGGAAGATTATTTTTTATTATATTTTTATTATTTAACTATGTTATTAATTTTTACATCTCTATTTACTACATTTTTGTAAATTATTAAATGCATTTATTAAGTTATATTATTACATTTTTACTACACAAAACGCGCGCGCGCGGGCGTATAGGTTCTCTCTCGCACTCTCCCTCTCTGAATTAAAAACTGTTAAACCGTGAAGTGATTCCAGTTTGATCCAGTTATCAGCTGTTTAGACTCTCCGACTGTTTTGGACAGCAGACCAATTGAGAAAAAACTAACACTTTATTTTACATGTAAGAGAAAATGAGAGGAATAATGTGGACGCTCACATCACGAGCTATGTCCTGACAGTGACCTAAAAAATTCGTGTAAATTGTAACAAATTCAGAAATCTAAGTTTAATAGTTTTTATGTAAGTGATACCTAATATCATATAATTTTAACATGAGTGAGAATGAAACTATAGTCACAACCTGAACACACCGTTTGTTAACCGTTTTGTAAAACATAACTGTGCAGTTCGGGATTTATGGTTTCGGACTACTGTTATTCCTTTACGGTGATCGCAAGTGGGACATTAAATAGTGTAAGATACCCCTGTGGGATAAGGGTGATCGCAAGTGGGACGAATTTTACGGTGTTCGTAACTGGTATTGGCTGCAAAAGTGGGAAGATCACAAACTGCAAATAAGACGCTCCTAGATCATTCCGCTCTGTTAAACAAACCATTTACCTTGAATCCTCAACGTTAACATTCTGTTAATTGCACGAGAATATCACTGTAGTGAATAATAAGACGTTATTATGAATTCAGATTTTGGATGTCCGGAGAAACCACCACACGAATTGTCCCTACAGACATCTTACTTCACATTCCTTGGAAATTGGACACTCCGACTTCAAAACAGTCAATTTACATACGTCATAAACCTAAAACAATTTTTCATTCCTATCAACACCAGATACGATCTTAAATAAAAAATAAGTGATTAAAAACTATCTAATCATACGTCTGATAATTCGGAATCTTGTAGATCAGACTACATCCTTTCGTCGGGGATATAACAACAGATGACCAAGCGAGTAGCACTTCTTGTCAAGGAACAACAAAGCGCAACAACGAAGTTCTCCCTCAGAATCAGGAAAGCTCAATCCAGTTGCTAAATAACATTCCTGGCCCTTCAACGTGCACGGCCTCCACCTCAAAATCAAAATCAGACCTAACAGTGGCTTATATTTCTCCACCACCTAAAGTTCCGACTCCAATAAAACAAATGCAGAAGAGAAAGCATGAAGCAATTTTGACGAGCTCTCCTAACATCAAAGAACTTAAGGAAAAGCAAGCCCTTAAGGTGGCCAGAGAAACTAGAAAAAGTGAAAGAGCTACCAAAAGACGTTTAGATTTTTGTCCAGGTGAAGCTTCTGAAGAAGATGTCTTCGATAACAACGACGAAGATGATGCAGCGTGCATTTATTGCAATGAGTTGTATTCTCATTCAAAAGCGAAAGACTATGGCTGCAATGTAGTCTATGTCTTGCACGCAAACTCTGGGCTCATTTGGAGTGCACGGACTTGACAAACGTGCAAAAACTTTTATTGTGAGATTTACCGTTGTTGAGAAACTTTTGTGATTTCAAAAAAGTTGTGCCTTTTCTTAATCAAGCATTTATTATTTTGAATTTGTAGTTTCGTTAGCTTAACTTAAATAATATAAACGTTCTTATTACGTTAGTTTATAAAAACACACATGTGAAAAACTAAAATACAATTGGAAATACTATATAAAATGTGGTATGTCATTTTATCGTAACATATGTCTAAAATGACATAGTAGCAACCTTTCCTGGAAAATTAATAAAAAAAAATGTTTCCAATGGAGGTATATTTTTAAAATTCTGATATATTGTAGGTAACAAACTGAACTTTTTATTATCACTAAATTTAAAACAAAATGCCTTTGTAATGAAAATTCAAAATGGTATGTCATTTTAAACCAACCTCCCCTACATAACTGGATCTGCATCTAATTTCCATAGCGGACTCGACAGTATAAAAATGTAATGTGAACCAGCATTCCGAGTGCGCATAATAAGAAACTTGTGGCCTGGATATGGATTCGAACTCATGTGCAATGTATTCGTGACGAGTCTATGTAGGCCTACCACTACGTCACTGGAAACTAAACCATAATTAAAAAAAAAAAAAACTCAATATTAATCTGCTCTCCTCTCAGGTAACCTCTAATGCTTTAGACTGAACGATAAGTATGCCTAGCCAAATATCTCTGGTCTTGAAAATGGTTAACACGATCCTTTATAAAATTGTAATAAGAACTATAATAGAAACTACAGAAAAAAGATAAACAGCTGCAACACATAGAAGCGATATCAATAACCTAAAACTATCTACGTCTTTGTTAGTTTAGTATGGCTGTTATCCGCTAAAATAAACTAGGATAACAATGGGGTTCAAAAACTAGGGCAATCCCGGATATGAAAACTGTAGATCAATATAAATGTAACAACATACATTGCTACTAATGTAACTATAAGTTACAATATAAATGTAACAAAATAAATTGCCAATAATGTGACTGTAGTTTACAATACAAATGTAACAACCAAAAGAAACTTGAAGAGTTACAATAAAAAATATGTACTTAAATTTATAATTTATTTAATATTTATAATTTCTTTTACCTCAAGATGTTTTTCCCTTATTTTGGACATGTTTCGGGATATTTATTATTCCCATCCTCAGCCATCATAGTTTTGGATCTAGTTGCATATTTGTGTTCTGGTTGGTTGTTGCTATGGTTTCCTGTTGGTTTTTGATATTTTAATTTCGTATTATTGTGTGTGGGTGTGGTGTATAATTTTTTTTGGGTACTTTCAATTTTGAATATTTTAAATATCGTGTAGTGTTTTGTGTTTGTATATTTGTAAATTTTCTAATATGTTCATTATTGTGCCTTTTTGTGGTATGTGTTTTATCAGTGTCGTGTTGGTTATGTCTGGGAATTCATGTCCTGTGTTTATTGCATGTGTGGCCAAATTGGATTTATATATTTCTGGTTTTTTGTATGTATTTAAATGTTCTTAATAACGTTTTTTCAGTTGTTTTTTTGTTTGTCCTATGTAATATTTAATGCACTCTTGGCATATGTCTGTGTTTTTAAATAGTTTTGTTACCTTGGTCATCTCATTATTTATGTACGTGGATGTGGCCCATTTTTTATTGTTGTTATTATTTATGTGTTGTTCATTTCGATCATTTCTTAAATCATAAGTTTTTATTTTATATTTCAGTTTATTTTCTATTTTGTGTATAGTGTGTATACGACACCCACACATAATAATACCAAATTAAAATACCAAAAACCAACAGGAAACCATACCAACAACCAATCAGCACATAAATATGCAACTAGATCCAAAACTATGATGGCTGAGGATGAGAACAATAATTGTCCCGAAACATGTTCCAAATAAGGGAAACCATCTTGAGGTAAAGAAATTATAAATATTAAATAAATTATATATGCATCAAGAAATAGACTGTAGCAAAAAGTGTTCGAATTAAATTTATAAATAGGCTATATAGGACCTGTATAAACACAATGTATTCAAAATATAGAAACAGTTCATTAGCGTAAGTAATCTCCAATAATATAATACGATAAACAATCTTTAATATTGGAACGTACCGTGTATGGTTTAGTTCTGATTATATAAGTTAAACCACTACAAGCAACTTACGAAATATGCGTCAGGGAACAAACAAAATTGCTTACATAGGAGAAGTAAACAAATACTTGCACAAAAACAGTAATTTATTATTACAAAATAAATAATAAATAAAATAATACATAATATACGAATGTTAAATTTAGAAATTGATCTAACCGACCTTATTATTTTCTGCTTTGTATCTGACACGTTTTTTGTTGCTTGTCTGCTGTAATAATGTCGGAAAAGTCTGAGTAGCGAAGAATGTTGACAGGTAGGGAGCGATAATATCACGTCAGCAGTGACACAAAGACAACGTAATAACCAACAAGGCGGTGATGTTGGTTCCCTTTATGTGTTCACAACATTTTACGTAATCCGGTTATATCGGAAAGAAAAGCTTTCCCGTGAAAGCCTGCTGTATATTTCTACTAAGTCGCAAGTGTAGAGGAATTCAGTTAATCTGATTTCTTTTCAGCCAAACAACCCCAATCGCCTATATGAAAACGTGTCAAAATAACAAGAATCCACATAAATATTTTCGTTATTCCTCTTCATACTAAGAAATTGTGCAACTGAAAAATAATTACGGTTGTAATTTTTAATTTTCATGAGTTGATAGAATCCAGTTTTTCACTCATCCCAATGGTTTGCGAGAAGCAAGGCACAAAAGGAAGGCTGTACGGTCACCACTCTGCTTCAACCGTCTACCGTTGGTTTCCATAGGTTGAGTTGACCTGGGCGGCTGAAAAACTCACTTTCATTTATCGTGCGTCCGGAAATCGAACCCGAAAACTTTAGGTTAGTAGTCTAGTACCAATCCCACATGATCCACTAAACCCTCTACATTCTGTACATATATAATTCCTATTTATAATGATTTTATGCGATAGATCGATCTTTCCACATGTATTGTTATTCAGTAGATCCACAAAGCCAATTTTTATTCAGACACGCATGCATGTGTAGTACAGTAGCTTATATACTTAAAAGGGTTTCCGTGTATACTCGACCTGTCACATATATCGGATATACGGTCGAGAATTTTCCCTCGGTAATCTGTAGATACATATTCAGACCATAATTTGTAAGGGCTACGTAAATTTTTAGGCTCGTCGTGCACAAGTTATATGGGCGCGCGCGCGCGTATGTGTTTTGCCAATATTTATTTCATTGTGACAGCGATTCAATTTGGTTTTGTATGTTATGTATTTCACCACAGCTTACCTTTGACGTCTTCTAAAACACAACGTAACATTGATGTTTCAAGCTAACCAACCTCAACCTAACCTTTAATGCATATCTTCCAGTAAATTTAAAAACGTTTTAACAAAATTGACGATGCAGAATGAGGTTGGTGCGGATAAGAAATGGACGGAACCTGTAGTTTCTTTCATTTATCGGAGTGCGATTGTGACAGACAAAATGCAGAGACGGCGCTGAGTCAAGGTCATGCCAACATCTACGGTTGCACACACGCGATACAAATGGAAACAAAGTACGGTTGCACACACGAGTCAAATGGAAACAAAGTACGGTTGTACACACGAGTCAAATGGAAAGAAAGTACGGTTGCACACACGAGACAAATGGAAATAAAGTACGGTTGTACACACGAGTCAAATGGAAAGAAAGTACGGTTGCACACATGAGTCAAGTGGAAACAAAGTACGGTTACAAACACGAGATAAATGGAAACAAAGTACTGTTGCACACACGAGTCAAATGAAACAAAGTACGGTTGCACACACACGCGATGCAAATGGAAACAAAGTAGGCTTGCACACACGAGTCAAATGGAAACAAAGTACGGTACACACACGAGTCAAATGGAAACAAACTACGGTTGCACACACGAGTCAAATGGAAAGAAAGTACGGTTACATACACGAGATAAATGGAAACAAAGTACGGTTGCACACACGAGTCATATGGAAACAAACTACGGTTGCACACACGAGATAAATGGAAAAATGTACAGTTGTACACACGAGCCAAATGGAAACAAAGTACGGTTGTACACACGAGATAAATGGAAACAAAGTACGGTTGCACACACGAGTCAAATGGAAACAAACTACGGTTGCACACACGAGATAAATGGAAAAATGTACGGTTGTACACACGAGTCAAATGGAAACAAAGTACGGTTGTACACACGAGATAAATGGAAACAAATTACGGTTGCACACACGAGTCAAATGGAAACAAAGTACGGTTGCATACACGAGATAAATGGAAACAAAGTACGGTTGCATACACGAGATAAATGGAAACAAAGTACGGTTGCACACACGCGCGATACAAGTGGAAACAAAGTACGGTTACACACACGAGATAAATGGAAACAAAGTACGGTTGCACACACGAGATAAATGGAAACAAAGTACGGTTGCACACACTTGCGATACAAATTGAAACAAAGTACGTTTGTACACACACGCGCGCGCGATACAAATGTAAAAAATGTACGGTTGTACACAGGAGTCAAATGGAAACAAAGTACGGTTGTACACACGAGATAAATGGAAACAAATTACGGTTGCACACACGAGTCAAATGGAAACAAAGTACGGTTGCATACACGAGATAAATGGAAACAAAGTACGGTTGCACACACGAGATAAATGGAAACAAAATACGGTTGCACACACGAGATAAATGGAAACAAAGTACGGTTGCACACACATGCGATACAAATTGAAACAAAGTACGTTTGTACACACACGCGCGCGCGATACAAATGGAAACAATGTACGGTTGTACACAGGAATCAAATGGAAACAAAGTACGGTTGCACACACTAGTCAAATGGAAACAAAGTACGGTTGCACACACGAGTCAAATGGAAACAAAGTACGGTTGTATACACGAGTCAAATGGAAAGAAAGTACGGTTGCACACACGAGTCATATGGAAAGAAAGTACGGTTGCACACACGAGATAAATGGAAACAAAGTACGGTTGCACACACGAGATAAATGGAAACAAAGTACGGTTGCACACACGAGTCAAATGAAACAAAGTACGGTTGCACACACGAGATAAATGGAAACAAAGTACTGTTGCACACACGAGTCAAATGAAACAAAGTACGGTTGCACACACACGCGATGCAAATGGAAACAAAGTACGATTGCACACACGAGTCAAATGGAAACAAAGTACGGTTAAAAACACGACATAAATGGAAACAAAGTACTGTTGCACACACGAGTCAAATGAAACAAAGTACGGTTGCACACACACGCGATGCGAATGGAAACAAAGTACGCTTGCACACACGAGTCAAATGGAAACAAAGTACGGTTGCACACACGAGATAAATGGAAACAAAGTACGGTTGTACACACGAGTCAAATGGAAACAAAGTACGGTTGTACACACGAGATAAATGAAAAAAAGTACGGTTGCACACACGAGTCAAATGGAAACAAACTACGGTTGCACACACGAGTCAAATGGAAACAAACTACGGTTGCACACACGAGTCAAATGGAAAGACAGTACGGTTACATACACGAGATAAATGGAAACAAAGTACGGTTGCACACACGAGTCAAATGGAAACAAACTACGGTTGCACACACGAGATAAATGGAAAAATGTACAGTTGTACACACGAGCCAAATGGAAACAAAGTACGGTTGTACACACGAGATAAATGGAAACAAAGTACGGTTGCACACACGAGTCAAATGGAAACAAACTACGGTTGCACACACGAGTCAAATGGAAACAAACTACGGTTGCACACACGAGATAAATGGAAAAATGTACAGTTGTACACACGAGCCAAATGGAAACAAAGTACGGTTGTACACACGAGATAAATGGAAACAAAGTACGGTTGCACACACGAGACAAATGGAAACAAACTACGGTTGCACACACGAGATAAATGGAAAAATGTACGGTTGTACACACGAGTCAAATGGAAACAAAGTACGGTTGTACACACGAGATAAATGGAAACAAATTACGGTTGCACACACGAGTCAAATGGAAACAAAGTACGGTTGCATACACGAGATAAATGGAAACAAAGTACGGTTGCATACACGAGATAAATGGAAACAAAGTACGGTTGCACACACGCGCGATACAAGTGGAAACAAAGTACGGTTACACACACGAGATAAATGGAAACAAAGTACGGTTGCACACACGAGATAAATGGAAACAAAGTACGGTTGCACACACTTGCGATACAAATTGAAACAAAGTACGTTTGTACACACACGCGCGCGCGATACAAATGGAAACAATGTACGGTTGTACACAGGAGTCAAATGGAAACAAAGTACGGTTGTACACACGAGATAAATGGAAACAAATTACGGTTGCACACACGAGTCAAATGGAAACAAAGTACGGTTGCATACACGAGATAAATGGAAACAAAGTACGGTTGCACACACGAGATAAATGGAAACAAAGTAC
This sequence comes from Magicicada septendecula, assembly GCA_034769895.1. NCBI lineage: Eukaryota > Metazoa > Arthropoda > Insecta > Hemiptera > Cicadidae > Magicicada > Magicicada septendecula. Next base: position 465,014,465 of record CM068373.1, read on the forward strand.
GGTTGCACACACGAGATAAATGGAAACAAAGTACGGTTGCACATGCGATACAAATTTAAACAAAGTACGTTTGTACACACACGCGCGCGCGATACAAATGGAAACAATGTACGGTTGTACACAGGAGTCAAATGGAAACAAAGTACGGTTGCACACACTAGTCAAATGGAAACAAAGTACGGTTGCACACACTTGTCAAATGGAAACAAAGTACGGTTGTATACACGAGTCAAATGGAAAGAAAGTACGGTTGCACACACGAGTCATATGGAAAGAAAGTACGGTTGCACACACGAGATAAATGGAAACAAAGTACGGTTGCACACACGAGATAAATGGAAACAAAGTACGGTTGCACACACGAGTCAAATGAAACAAAGTACGGTTGCACACACGAGATAAATGGAAACAAAGTACTGTTGCACACACGAGTCAAATGAAACAAAGTACGGTTGCACACACACGCGATGCAAATGGAAACAAAGTACGCTTGCACACACGAGTCAAATGGAAACAAAGTACGGTTGCACACACGAGATAAATGGAAACAAAGTACGGTTGTACACACGAGTCAAATGGAAACAAAGTACGGTTGTACACACGAGATAAATGGAAAAAAGTACGGTTGCACACACGAGTCAAATGGAAACAAACTACGGTTGCACACACGAGTCAAATGGAAACAAACTACGGTTGCACACACGAGTCAAATGGAAAGAAAGTACGGTTACATACACGAGATAAATGGAAACAAAGTACGGTTGCACACACGAGTCAAATGGAAACAAACTACGGTTGCACACACGAGATAAATGGAAAAATGTACAGTTGTACACACGAGCCAAATGGAAACAAAGTACGGTTGTACACACGAGATAAATGGAAACAAAGTACGGTTGCACACACGAGTCAAATGGAAACAAACTACGGATGCACACACGAGTCAAATGGAAACAAACTACGGTTGCACACACGAGTCAAATGGAAAGAAAGTACGGTTACATACACGAGATAAATGGAAACAAAGTACGGTTGCACACACGAGTCAAATGGAAACAAACTACGGTTGCACACACGAGATAAATGTTAAAATGTACGGTTGTACACACGAGTCAAATGGAAACAAAGTACGGTTGCACACACGAGATAAATGGAAACAAAATACGGTTGCACACACGAGATAAATGGAAACAAAGTACGGTTGCACACACATGCGATACAAATTGAAACAAAGTACGTTTGTACACACACGCGCGCGCGATACAAATGGAAACAATGTACGGTTGTACACAGGAATCAAATGGAAACAAAGTACGGTTGCACACACTAGTCAAATGGAAACAAAGTACGGTTGCACACACGAGTCAAATGGAAACAAAGTACGGTTGTATACACGAGTCAAATGGAAAGAAAGTACGGTTGCACACACGAGTCATATGGAAAGAAAGTACGGTTGCACACACGAGATAAATGGAAACAAAGTACGGTTGCACACACGAGATAAATGGAAACAAAGTACGGTTGCACACACGAGTCAAATGAAACAAAGTACGGTTGCACACACGAGATAAATGGAAACAAAGTACTGTTGCACACACGAGTCAAATGAAACAAAGTACGGTTGCACACACACGCGATGCAAATGGAAACAAAGTACGATTGCACACACGAGTCAAATGGAAACAAAGTACGGTTAAAAACACGACATAAATGGAAACAAAGTACTGTTGCACACACGAGTCAAATGAAACAAAGTACGGTTGCACACACACGCGATGCGAATGGAAACAAAGTACGCTTGCACACACGAGTCAAATGGAAACAAAGTACGGTTGCACACACGAGATAAATGGAAACAAAGTACGGTTGTACACACGAGTCAAATGGAAACAAAGTACGGTTGTACACACGAGATAAATGAAAAAAAGTACGGTTGCACACACGAGTCAAATGGAAACAAACTACGGTTGCACACACGAGTCAAATGGAAACAAACTACGGTTGCACACACGAGTCAAATGGAAAGAAAGTACGGTTACATACACGAGATAAATGGAAACAAAGTACGGTTGCACACACGAGTCAAATGGAAACAAACTACGGTTGCACACACGAGATAAATGGAAAAATGTACAGTTGTACACACGAGCCAAATGGAAACAAAGTACGGTTGTACACACGAGATAAATGGAAACAAAGTACGGTTGCACACACGAGTCAAATGGAAACAAACTACGGTTGCACACACGAGTCAAATGGAAACAAACTACGGTTGCACACACGAGATAAATGGAAAAATGTACAGTTGTACACACGAGCCAAATGGAAACAAAGTACGGTTGTACACACGAGATAAATGGAAACAAAGTACGGTTGCACACACGAGACAAATGGAAACAAACTACGGTTGCACACACGAGATAAATGGAAAAATGTACGGTTGTACACACGAGTCAAATGGAAACAAAGTACGGTTGTACACACGAGATAAATGGAAACAAATTACGGTTGCACACACGAGTCAAATGGAAACAAAGTACGGTTGCATACACGAGATAAATGGAAACAAAGTACGGTTGCATACACGAGATAAATGGAAACAAAGTACGGTTGCACACACGCGCGATACAAGTGGAAACAAAGTACGGTTACACACACGAGATAAATGGAAACAAAGTACGGTTGCACACACGAGATAAATGGAAACAAAGTACGGTTGCACACACTTGCGATACAAATTGAAACAAAGTACGTTTGTACACACACGCGCGCGCGATACAAATGGAAACAATGTACGGTTGTACACAGGAGTCAAATGGAAACAAAGTACGGTTGTACACACGAGATAAATGGAAACAAATTACGGTTGCACACACGAGTCAAATGGAAACAAAGTACGGTTGCATACACGAGATAAATGGAAACAAAGTACGGTTGCACACACGAGATAAATGGAAACAAAGTACGGTTGCACACACGAGATAAATGGAAACAAAGTACGGTTGCACATGCGATACAAATTTAAACAAAGTACGTTTGTACACACACGCGCGCGCGATACAAATGGAAACAATGTACGGTTGTACACAGGAGTCAAATGGAAACAAAGTACGGTTGCACACACTAGTCAAATGGAAACAAAGTACGGTTGCACACACTTGTCAAATGGAAACAAAGTACGGTTGTATACACGAGTCAAATGGAAAGAAAGTACGGTTGCACACACGAGTCATATGGAAAGAAAGTACGGTTGCACACACGAGATAAATGGAAACAAAGTACGGTTGCACACACGAGATAAATGGAAACAAAGTACGGTTGCACACACGAGTCAAATGAAACAAAGTACGGTTGCACACACGAGATAAATGGAAACAAAGTACTGTTGCACACACGAGTCAAATGAAACAAAGTACGGTTGCACACACACGCGATGCAAATGGAAACAAAGTACGATTGCACACACGAGTCAAATGGAAACAAAGTACGGTTAAAAACACGACATAAATGGAAACAAAGTACTGTTGCACACACGAGTCAAATGAAACAAAGTACGGTTGCACACACACGCGATGCGAATGGAAACAAAGTACGCTTGCACACACGAGTCAAATGGAAACAAAGTACGGTTGCACACACGAGATAAATGGAAACAAAGTACGGTTGTACACACGAGTCAAATGGAAACAAAGTACGGTTGTACACACGAGATAAATGGAAAAAAGTACGGTTGCACACACGAGTCAAATGGAAACAAACTACGGTTGCACACACGAGTCAAATGGAAACAAACTACGGTTGCACACACGAGTCAAATGGAAAGAAAGTACGGTTACATACACGAGATAAATGGAAACAAAGTACGGTTGCACACACGAGTCAAATGGAAACAAACTACGGTTGCACACACGAGATAAATGGAAAAATGTACAGTTGTACACACGAGCCAAATGGAAACAAAGTACGGTTGTACACACGAGATAAATGGAAACAAAGTACGGTTGCACACACGAGTCAAATGGAAACAAACTACGGATGCACACACGAGTCAAATGGAAACAAACTACGGTTGCACACACGAGTCAAATGGAAAGAAAGTACGGTTACATACACGAGATAAATGGAAACAAAGTACGGTTGCACACACGAGTCAAATGGAAACAAACTACGGTTGCACACACGAGATAAATGGAAAAATGTACGGTTGTACACACGAGTCAAATGGAAACAAAGTACGGTTGTACACACGAAATAAATGGAAACAAATTACGGTTGCACACACGAGTCAAATGGAAACAAAGTACGGTTGCATACACGAGATAAATGGAAACAAAGTACGGTTGCACACACGAGATAAATGGAAACTAAGTACGGTTGCACACACGCGCGATACAAGTGGAAACAAAGTACGGTTACACACACGAGATAAATGGAAACAAAGTACGGTTGCACACACGAGATAAATGGAAACAAAGTACGGTTGCACACACATGCGATACAAATTGAAACAAAGTACGTTTGTACACACACGCGCGCGCGATTCAAATGGAAACAATGTACGGTTGTACACAGGAGTCAAATGGAAACAAAGTACGGTTGCACACACTAGTCAAATGGAAACAAAGTACGGTTGCACACACGAGTCAAATGGAAACAATGTACGGTTGTATACACGAGTCAAATGGAAAGAAAGTACGGTTGCACACACGAGTCATATGGAAAGAAAGTACGGTTGCACACACGAGATAAATGGAAACAAAGTACGGTTGCACACACGAGATAAATGGAAACAAAGTACGGTTGCACACACATGCGATACAAATTGAAACAAAGTACGTTTGTACACACACGCGCGCGCGATACAAATGGAAACAATGTACGGTTGTACACAGGAGTCAAATGGAAACAAAATACGGTTGCACACACTAGTCAAATGGAAACAAAGTACGGTTGCACACACGAGTCAAATGGAAACAAAGTACGGTTGTATACACGAGTCAAATGGAAAGAAAGTACGGTTGCACACACGAGTCAAATGGAAAGAAAGTACGGTTGCACACACGAGATAAATGGAAACAAAGTACGGTTGCACACACATGCGACACAAATTGAAACAAAGTACGTTTGTACACACGCGCGCGCGCGATACAAATGGAAACAAATTACGGTTGCACACACGAGTCAAATGGAAACAAAGTACGGTTGCACACACGAGATAAATGGAAACAAAGTACGGTTGCACACACGAGATAAATGGAAACAAAGTACGGTTGCACACACATGCGATACAAATTGAAACAAAGTACGTTTGTACACACACACGCGCGCGATACAAATGGAAACAAAGTACGGTTGCACACACGAGACAAACGGAAACAAAGTACGGTTGCACACACGCGCGATACAAATGGAAACAAAGTACGGTTACACACACGAGATAAATGGAAACAAAGTACGGTTACACACACGAGATAAATGGAAAAATGTACGGTTGTACGCACGAGTCAAATGGAAACAAAGTACGGTTGTACACACGAGATAAATGGAAGCAAAGTACGGTTGCACACACGAGTCAAATGGAAAAAAGTACGGTTACAAACACGAGATAAATCGAAAAATGTACGGTTGTACACACGAGTCAAATGGAAACAAAGTACGGTTGCACACATGAGTCAAATGGAAACAAAGTACGGTTGCACGCACGAGTCAAATGGAAACAAAGTACGGTTGTATACACGAGTCAAATGGAAAGAAAGTACGGTTGCACACACGAGTCAAATGGAAAGAAAGTACGGTTGCACACACGAGATAAATGAAAACAAAGTACGGTTGCACACACGAGATAAATGGAAACAAAGTACGGTTGCACACACATGCGATACAAATTGAAACAAAGTACGTTTGTACACACACGCGCGGCGATACAAATGGAAACAATGTACGGTTGTACAGACGAGACAAATGGAAACAAAGTACGGTTGCACACACGCGCGATACAAATGGAAACAAAGTACGGTTGTATACACGAATCAAATGGAAAGAAAGTACGGTTGCACACACGAGTCATATGGAAAGAAAGTACGGTTGCACACACGAGATAAATGGAAACAAAGTACGGTTGCACACACGAGATAAATGGTAACAAAGTACGGTTGCACACACATGCGATACAAATTGAAACAAAGTACGTTTGTACACACACGCGCGCGCGATACAAATGGAAACAATGTACGGTTGTACACAGGAGTCAAATGGAAACAAAGTACGGTTGCACACACGAGTCAAATGGAAACAAAGTACGGTTGCACACACGAGTCAAATGGAAACAAAGTACGGTTGCACACACGAGATAAATTTAAAACTAAGTACGGTTGCACACACGCGCGATACAAATGGAAACAAAGTACGGTTACACGCACGAGTCAAATGGAAACAAAGTACGGTTGCACACACGAGATAAATGGAAACAAAGTATGGCTGTACACACGAATCAAATGGAAACAAAGTACGGTTGCACACACGAGTCAAATGGAAACAAAGTACGGTTGCACACACGAATCAAATGGAAACAAAGTACGGTTGCACACACGAGTCAAATGGAAACAAAGTACTGTTGTACACACGAGTCAAATGGAAACAAAGTACGGTTGTATACAGGAAAAGAGATGGAAACAATTTACGGTTGCACACACACGCGATACAAATGAAAACAAAGTACGGTTCCACACACGAGACAAATGGAAACTGAGTAGATAGTTTTTGAAGGATTCTTGACAACCATCACTGAAACGAAAGAAGATCAGGAAGATGCAGAAATGTACAAAGATAAATGGAAAAGTACGATTTTTAAACCTAACTTTCGAAGGTACGTGAACTTTATAAGAAGGGTTAGGTCGGACTATGACCATCGTTAGACCCACGGTTCCGACCCGACTCTGTCCAGCGGACTTACCACTACAGGGTAAGTGGTGAGTTACCCTTTTTATATACTTTTTCTATAGTTGTGTTTAATTTTGTAGATTGGCGGTGCTTTATGCTTTTGACTGTTCACGATTGTTAGTGAACGTATCTCGGATAGGCTTAAGTCTGTATTTAATGTATTAGTTTAACTTAAATCTAAAGACAAGCACAGACTTTTTGTGGTCAAACCCAACCCTTCTGAAAATAGAAAAATTGTGTTACAAGCATGCAAAACAGACGGATTTCAAACAAAACCTTTAACTATCATCCCACAGACAGAAGAACTGTGGCAAGACTGAGGACTAGGTAGTGCGGCCTGAAATGCGAGAGGTGGTAGAAGACAAAGTAATATGTTTCTGACTGGCCGAAGTTAATGCAACACATCAACCTTGTATTGAGAGAAGATAAATTTGTATATAACAAATACAAAACCATAACGTATCGAGTAAAATATCTTAAACAACGCAATATAAAAACGTTCCATCACTACTACTAATAGTAAAAAATACGATTCTTACTTTTTACTTTAATGATTAAATATGTGTAGACCAGACATAAATTACGCAATAAGCTTAGACATAACAACAGTACTACACTAACAAACTCGAAATGTTACGACTGCTGCTCGGTTGTGTGTTCTTGTCACGTGACAACTGTGACACTCGGTAAATGGTAGGGATGGCAACATTGATTGGTATATCGATATATTGGTCTTCCGATATATCGTAACAGCTATATCGATATATCCGATATATTGCTTGAATGTAAGCTTCATATGTAAGCTTGGTTTCCCTCATTGTTGCATTTGCATATCCCCATAAAACCATTCTGATTTTTCTGTTGATACTCTCTTGTTCCAGTTGCCTCTTAAGCTGTTTTGTTACAGCTACATGTTTCCAAATAGTCATTTATATTTTCACATGTTAGTTCTGGCTGAGTTTCCAATCTGCTCCACATTCGACTTTTCATACCTCTCACCACTCCCTTCATCACATTAGAGATTTTTGCCTTCAACTTTACCTGAACCAAATAATACTCAACAGTTGGCGTTCACCCCTCATGTGGTGTGAACAACTGAAATATCACCAAAATTGTATTATCAATCAAAATATAATCTATTTTATTGACTGTATTTCCATCAGGGGAAATCCACATTCGCTTATGGATACTTCTGTAGGCAAAGTTAGTGCTGGCTGTCACCACATTTGGTGAAGCAGCAAAATGAATTCTTCAGATTCAATTATCACTAGAGATTTCATGTATTTCCCTACAGTTCATAGTCTGCTTTCCATTTTATAGAAAGACTGCTAGTAAGCTGGTGCAAAGGTGTTTAACCCCCCCCCCCAAAAGTCAATCAAACCTCTTTTCACCACATAGGTACTAAAATTTCCACAGTTTCACATAAAATACTCACTGCCACAAAGATGTGTGCTTTATGCAAAGCATATTTCAAAGAATATGAATACACTCTAAATATTTAAATACTATTATAAGAATAATTTTAGTATTATAAAGTGTATTAAATATAATTAAAAAACAATGTACTCATCTGCTAAATTCGAGCTGAAGGTTTTTGAAAATCTTTTTCTTGCACTTAGTTTGTTATAGCCTACTATGTTTACACAACTTTCAACTTGTTTAGTTGCTAATCAGGACACTATTTTTAGTTTGTAAACATACAGTTGCTATGTTTGCCCATCATTACACCATTTATTATAAAATAAAAACTAGATTTATTTCATTTGCTTAGAACATTTCTAGTGTGCAATAGGTCAGAAAGTGTTTCAATACGTAAATTTATTTATGATTTTGTTTTTACTAAGGTCAATGCCACTAAAAATCCTCTCCACGCACCCAATGCTATGTGGTAAAGTAAATATATTTGCCACAAAAATACTCAATATAGGTAAAGCTTCATCACCATGAGAAAAATCCCCACACTTTGCATTGCTGTCCTCTCCCCATAAACTTCCTTGGCTATTCCATTGTATCCTACCCACTGTTGTAAGTCAATCTTGTTAATTAATAAAGAATAATACAAGAACAAGAATAAAATCGTTGCCATCCCTAGTAAATGGAGTATACTCTGGAATAGCAGGCGACAATACGTATATTTTCAGTTCAAGTTAGGCCTACTAGTAGTTAATGAACAATACTCCGCTATTTTTATAAGGCCTTAAGGCTGATAACAAAAGTAATGTTGCTGACGACTGTATTTAAATAAAAACCGAATTTTTAACTTCTCACGGGAATCGCTTTGATTTCTGAAGTGATGACGGATAAATAAAATAAATAAACCTCCGCTCAACAGTCCGTTAAGGACCAAGGCGTGCCGCGCGGCTTTTGTGTTAGTGTGACGGTGTATGGCTAGTACTACGCGCCACCAGCCGCTAGTTGCGGTATTCACAGCCAGGAGGCGGCGCTGTTATCTCAGCGCCTACTCAGTTTGCCTCACGACGCTGAGTGCAAGCCGTACGGAACCTCCGCCGGGAATTGAACCCGGGACCACGAGCGCATCAATCGCCCGCGTTAGCCACTAGACCACCTGGAGGCTCAGTGATGACGGATAGGAGCAACATTATGCATAACACACCTACGAACTTGTACAAAGACGCAGACACGCTGGCAGAAGAAACGGAGCAAGCTGTTAACAGCAATCCATCCAGAACCTCAAGAGTGTAGGCGTCAGCTTGAAGGGTAAATGTATGTTGTGGTTTCTTGTGCTCATCAATTAATTATATATTATATCGACAGTGCTATTGCATTATTGTATTGTCCACAATTCGGTTTTTGAAACTTGCGATTTATTTTTCTTTTATTTACTTGAATCACTGTCTCTGTGTTTTTGTACATTTTAAAAATAACAGGCCACTTTATTAATACTACTTTGTACTCATTATACATTATTAATGTTTCGAGGAATTGCTGATAGTGAAGGAAAATAATTTACTAGCTACGGTTTCAATAGCACTGATCGACAAAAAATTTGTAAAATTGTTGGTTTGGAAAGATGTTTTGGGTTCTTAACCATTATTGCCGCTGAATACGAAGAAGAACACAGAGTTTGTCTTAAAGGCTCCATCTTTTCGTTACCGACAGATTTATTAAAAAAAAAAAAAGAAACACATTAAAAACGTCTGGTTGAGTTCTTCCAAAACGTTTTATTTCTGTACTATTGACATATGACAGTACAACATTTTTATTCACCGAGATTGGATATAAGAGGTGTCGTGGTTGACATCTGAAGGTCATAGCCCTTATGTTAGGGCTTCAGTTCGAGTACACAAATGTCCTGTAGTTTTATGGTTTTACATATAGTTGACTTAGCAAAGGCAAGTCAATATCAGTGGCCAAAGAAAAAGAAGATCACGTTTTGACTTCTTGTTACAAAATCTTCAGAATGTAAGCAACAAGGTAAGTGAACACTTCGTCATCGAACACGAACAATGCCAACTTAGTATCTGGAAAATTGTTAATTAAACATTACTGCTACTGTTGATAACTACTGTTGATGTCTCCAGCTTTCGAAATCCCCACCAAACATTCTTAATCAGATAATTTCTTAAATCAGTTCCTGTCTATCCTCCATCATACCCTTATCTGTGAATTCTCTCTAGCTTTCCCTAGGTTTTCCTGGCCCCGTCTTGCCTTTGGGTTTGAATGTAATGCTCGTTTCGGGTATGTAGGCTACATTCGGTTACTTGTAAGGGTTCCATACTAACGCGTTTTAGAAACGTGTCTCTTTTAACCTACAGACTGATGCGTGTCTCATATTAAAGATGTTCAATATATGTTAAGGGTTTTTAAAAATTTTCAAAAAATAACGTTTTTTTGTAACGAATAATAATTGTTTATTTTGTGTTAATTATGCGTAGAACAAATGTGCAGTTAAGACATCTAAATTGTGCTCATTTTTTTGCTTTACACAACCTAAGTGAGTATGTCTTTTAAGTGACCAGCAGTAACCTCTTTTATCAACAGTAGCAGTAATGTTTAATCAACAATTTTCCAGGTACTAAGTTGGCATTGTCCGTGTCCGATGACGAAGTGTTCGCTTACTTTGTTGCTTACATTCTGAAGATTTTGTAACAAGAAGTCAAAACGTGATCTTCTTTTTCTTTGGCCACTGATATTGACTTGCCTTTGCTAAGTCAACTATATGTAAAACCATAAAACTACAGGACATTTGTGTACTCGAACTGAAGCCCTAACATAAGGGCTATGACCTTCAGATGTCAACCACGACACCTCTTATATCCAATCTCGGTGAATAAAAATGTTGTACTGTCATATGTCAACAGTACAGAAATAAAACGTTTTGGAAGAACTCAACCAGACGTTTTTAATGTGTTTCTTTTTTTTTTTTTAATAAATCTGTCGGTAACGAAAAGATGGAGCCTTTAAGACAAACTCTGTGTTCTTCTTCGTATTCAGCGGCAATAATGGTTAAGAACCCAAAACATCTTTCCAAACCAACAATTTTACAAATTTTTTGTCGATCAGTGCTATTGAAACCGTAGCTAGTAAATTATTTTCCTTCACTATCAGCAATTCCTCGAAACATTAATAATGTATAATGAGTACAAAGTAGTATTAATAAAGTGGCCTGTTATTTTTAAAATGTACAAAAACACAGAGACAGTGACTCAAGTAAATAAAAGAAAAATAAATCGCAAGTTTCAAAAACCGAATTGTGGACAATGCAATAATGCAATAGCACTGTCGATATAATATAATTAATTGATGAACACAAGAAACCACAACATACATTTACCCTTCAAGCTGACGCCTACACGCTTGACGTTCTGGATGGCTTGCTGTTAACACGACCCACTGACAACAAACTCTCCTCTCTTCATCAGAATCTGAGTCAGTTTAAATTAATGAGAATTAATGAAATTAATTATATGAGAATAATTCTCTCTCTCTCTCTCTCTCTCTCTCTCTCTCTCTCTCTCTCTCTCTCTCTCTCTCTCTCTCTCTCTCTCTCTCTCTAAAAACCAAAGTACTTACAAAAATTTGGCAAACAGATTTTTAATTATCCCAATAATATTAAAAGAAATGCCGTCGCAAATGAACTTTATATGAAAAAGTAAATTGTTCATCCAGTATAACCGTCTATCTGATGACTAGAAACAGAAGATGAGATCATCCTTCTCCTCTTTATCTAACTTAACTTTGATAGACAATGAAAATTAACATAAGTGGACAACAAAAGTTAAACGCTGCCTGATTTGATATCGGGCCAAAGCGAGCGACGGGCTTCGTTCGTCCGTTCGTTTACGGGCCTACTTTACCACGACTTAACGAATCGTAATTGCGAGAAAAAAGACTCGTGGAGTTGTGTTGGCCGCATGAGGTGACGTGTACGGTTTGACGGGCGGATGTCTTCCATTTGGCACCAGCAGTGCATGCAATTCATTTAAATTGGACAGTCTGCAGCGTGTCTGCACCGGGCGAGCGAACGTGCACCGCATACCATTGGACACAATTATCGCCACTTATCGGATTAATTCGTTTTATTGAGTGAAAAACGCGCACGCACGCTTGTACGTGAAGACAATAAGAAAGAGAAACGAGAAAGAAACAAGCGTATATAAGCGGGAAGCTGGAGACTGACAGACCCACACGGATTGACAACGTTCAATCGACGTCAGTCACAGTCATAATCAACGGTCACTGAACGTATGAAATATCGCTGTTAAATATTATTGTAATTACCAGAAGTAATCAAGCAAATACTACGGAAACGTAGCAATTATATCCTTTAGATTATTCCTCAGGCTTTCACGGCCGGTGTCAGATGAATTGTGCATGATATCCGGGCTGTTTGGCCGTGGTCCATGGTTTATAACAAAACCAAACGTTTCGGCAGCTCCACTGGCTGCCATCATCAGTGGTATAAAAATCCTGCACGCCAGGTGTTTACGTACAGGCCCACAGTACTGTGGTATAGGCTAAAGCTGTCCTGTCATGCTACCTGTACTGTGGGCCTGTACGTAAACACCCGGCGTGCAGGATTTTTATACCACTGATGATGGCAGCCAGTGGAGCTGCCGAAACATTTGGTTTTGTTATAAACCATGGACCACGGCCAAACAGCCCGGATATCATGCACAATTCATATATCCTTTAGACTTCAAAATAATACCTGCCAGATCAGAAAATGATTCCGCTAAATTTATGTAAAAAAGGGAGAATCCGAATCCCACAAGTGTTCGTTAAAAACTTGTAACACAACGCACCATTGTGTATAATGCTGACAAGCTGCAATCAGCGACCCTGTCTTGGGCATGCTTCAACGTTGTTACTTACGTCTGAAATGCTATCGATTGCGTATAGTTTTACATTTTCTGGATTATTTACGGCTAGAAGCAATTGGAGTCCCAACAAAATACCGTACGAATCAATCGGTTACAATAATGTAGTTTCATGGCTGTATAACTAGAAGGCTTGTAAATATGTAATATTACGTTTTAATTTGTATACAACAAATCTGTCAGTATACATTTACATAAAACGCTTTAAAAACTGTACAACACTCTTACATTTGCACAGAAATCATTAATGTAATTTTGTTGTTAGTGCAAAAACTTAGGAAATCGGAGATAAAATTTAACGGCGTGAACACATGCGTCCATACAAATTACATACGCATATGTATGTAAACAAATTATTACATACTGTGGGTAAACTGAGAAACTAAAATAGGCAGACGTCAAGCCGATACACAATCTGTTTACAGACGATATAGGGGTGTTTAGTAAGAATGCATTAGATGATCGGTAACTGTGAAGATGACTAACGAATGCGTCCTCGAACAGTGATAAATGTGGGCAACACTGTTGTCTAATAAGGCTGCAGTATCTGACGAAACGGACGTTGACGATAAAAACTCTGATATAGTGAACGAAATGAAATATTTGAGAAAAAATAGAGACTATAGAAATTATATGCCGGAAATTATCGATCGAATAAGATCGAGGAGTGCTGTTCTACATACTTCAGAAGCAAGGTTTTAGTCTGTTTCTCTCTGCTTCTGTGATAATACATAATGTACTAACAATCTTCATAGACAAGAATACAAAGAATAAAAACACTGAGAGACAGTAAAAGTGAGACATAGACATTTTCTTAGACGAGAAAACGGTTAAGAAACATGGGCAGGAAACGTGAGCAGTAACCACGAAATGAGACGAAAACTGCGTGCTAAGGACAACCACAAATGCAGAGAGGTGACATCATTTGCAAGCGCGCACGGCTTTTGACCAGGTGACTAAATTTTATCCCATTTTACTGTACAGGTGAAGTAACAAGACATGGAACGGTTCGCGCAGATCGTAGTGGTGGCAGGCAAGGCAGTGCAGGAAGTGGCGTGTGACCAACCATACACCAACCGTGCAGCTGTTCTGAACACAACACGATTGGTCGTAAAACAACGCGTCAAAGCTTCGTACGCGCCATGAGATATTTGAAACAGCGCAACAAACAGCCGTGTCATGTCTATTTCAGCTGTGACTAGTAAACTTCCTGACCTGCAGGACCCACTGACTGTTTTGAAAATAAAAAATAATTTATTATTAAATATAACTGAATTAATCCATTTTATTTTAATTTTTTTTAATTGGTGAGTTAAGGTATCGCATGTAGAATTTTAGCATTACCCGAAAAACACCACGTGGAGGTGACTGTACGTCGTTTCTAATAATAAAATAAAAAAATAAATTTTCATACGTGTTTACATTTTAAGTGTTTATATGTATAAGCACATGTATATACACACACATAATATGTTACAAAATATTACGTAACAAAGTTTATTCTAAGGACCTATATGAAAAAATCTTACTGTGTTATAAGGTACTGCAGTCGTCTTATAAATGCCCCACATAGACTTCTATATATTTTTTTTTAATTCTGACTTCATGGTGCAACTAACGTTAGAAAAATTATAAATTAAACACTACGTTTGAATTAGGGTTAAAAGTCCCTTTCGTGTGATACCCGGCATGGTTTTTACAATTTTTTCAAAATTTTGCCCCTCAAATCCCCCCCCCCGCCACTATTTTTACGAGAACAAATCTGTAACAATAAGAACCTGTGAGTAAAGGTACTGTGGGGGGGGGGACACGAATGCCGAGTTTCACGAAAATCAGTTGACGCGTTCAAACGATGTGGTGAGACATCTCCCAAACAGACAGGCGGACAAACACATGGCAAACTGTTGAGTTGAAACCGAGTACATTCTTTGTTCGTTCATTAATTACCTATTAATGTAATACACTCGTTATAAACGATGAACTGTTTAGTTTAGGTCAATTAATTGCAGAGATAGTTGAGCCTTGTTGGCCGAACCTCTCTTAAAACCCTTATCATTAATTAATTTACGGTCACAAGTAAACCAAGGGTTTATGGTATACACGGCTGTTCACAATATATGGGCAGAACACGACGGACATTCTATGATAAATATAAGTTTCATACAGGTTTACGTTCCCGGGTGCAACTGAAGAACGCGAAATGCCGAAACTGTGCAACTATTGCACGTATTACGAGCGAGAGAAAGTGAACAGGGTAGTATTTACGGGGAGGGGGGACGAACGAAACCGCCCCACCCAGAAAGTCGAAAATTTGATGAATTTTTGTTAATATTTTAAATTTGTATACCGTTTTATTATTTTTTCAGCTGTGCATGCTAATATAGTAGTAACTGTTCTTTAAAATATACAAACAGCATTAGCATATACGTTTGATATATATATAATATAGAAAATCAATTCAGTCAATAAGTATCTTGAAACAATGTTTCAATAACGCGTTGTTTTAAAGTGTTATTACCGTTCACTTTAATGGAATTTATTTCAGGATGATATCGCTCGTTTTTCACCCACTTTAAAGATACTAATGTTGATTAGTCTTAACTTGTTTTTTCTTTTGTATGAAACCGACTCGACCTCGGACCGGGGGGGGGGGTCAAGGCCAAAGTCTAGATACACCACTGAGAGAGAGAGAGAGAGAGAGACAAACAGACAGACAGACAGACAGAAGTGACAAACAGACCAGGTAGCATTAAGAAATCGCCTAAGACGGTCTTCACGGAAAAGTATGGAGAGAACGAAACAACCGACAGTACGGGGGGGGGGGAGGTAGACGTCACACGTCGGGGAAGTGGAGCCAAAGAGGCTGCGATGGTGCGAGCAAGAGGGAAATCCTGTGTGCGCGGAGGTGGTGGGGCGGGGGGGGGAAATGAATTCATTGATTTTCTCTACATAACCGCACCACGTGTTGTAGGAAGGGGCGTGCGGGGGTGTACGCAACCACCCCCGCCGTCGACTGTTCCATTCTGTCACTAACCCCCTCTTCCAGACAATGACCTTCCATCATCACCGAACGTAAGGGATCCGCAGTACGAAAACAATTATTCACGTCATTGGGAACAGCTGTACTAAGAGAAGCTACTAGGGGATTACCTGGATGGTAAAACGTTTGAAATCTGTTCTGCCGCAAACCATAGTTTAATAAAGATACTGAGATTTGTAAACAGGGCGTTTTCAGTTAAGTTTAACAGAAGTTGAAAAGTAAGTTTTGTATTTTTTCTTTTACGTAAAACTATGGATAAGACTAATGAAAAGTCTTATGTTTGTGGAAACAATTCTACACAGAGTTTCACTCTAAACCGTTTATTTTTAAACAAATTTCTACAAAATTTTAAGGGAGTACGTAGGCCTATATGTGTGTTTGTGTACGTAACAGTAACACCAAACTAGGACTTTTGCCCAATCCATAAGTAAGCAGTGTCCAAAGGGTAAGTTAAAATGTCCAATATTTGCTCCTTGTCCAAGGAATAAAGCAAAACTTAAGTCAAAAGTCACCAGAATGTGTAAACTAGTTCAGCTCGACACATTTTGAGTTTCTGAAAACTGGTTCATCAATTTTTTTCACAGTTTATTAATTAATAATTTCATTAATAAATTCTAGTTAATTCGGATTATCCAGTTTGTCGATGGAGTAGTGGAACGTCAGTGAATTGTAGCCCAAGTAAACGTTCACACGAATGACAGGCGTGAACCTGTGAATGACAGGCGCGATTATGTCAACGTTTTCTTTTAACATTAACATAGACAATATACCTGTAATCAAATTAACATTAGAAATATTTCTTATAGTGTATATGTGTTATGTTTCCTTGAAAACTACAATGGTCTAATAAGTGGTATCAGCGTTTTAGGTCTGTTTGTCAAAATCTATTCGATGACGAGCTTGATGGTGGGTATGGATTCAAAATCAATGCTCTTATTAAATGTAAAAAAAAATGTTTTTCAGTTAAGTTTGTTATAGATGCATTTTACAATTAATAAGAAAGTTCGCTCTTTAAACAACATAGTACGACTACAATGAATACTTGTTACGTCTAACGCATCAGAACAACATAACTAAGGCAAACAGTTCAGAATATCTATCTATTCGTCTTAGTTACACTGAACTATATGTCGTCGTCATAATCATAATCATAATCATCATTATCATAATCGTTGTAAACCATTATATCACTACGATTATTTACCATTAACATTATAACAAGTCATTATCATTACATAAATCATTCATAGCTTACAGTAAGCCTATATCCTTCGGTATAAAAGCGACTGTTATCAGTCGTAATTAATTGATTTTTTTTAATCTCGCACCAGTGTAGTTACGCTGTTGACGTGTTTCTGCACGTCATTAAACAACGGCTACACGGACAGCAGGATGACGACGACACGACGGGTGGCAACGCAGCGTCAACGTGGAGTCAAAACGATAATCTCGCCTTACTAACGGTCAATCTGATTGGTTCACAGAGACGATGCGCACTTTTAAGAACACACTATTATGCGAAAGACTTCCGATTGTCACCTTTTTGGCCGGGGCAGTATTAACACCTGTCGGCTTACAGCCGACCTTCTCACTAGGCTTCAGTGATTTCGTCCTAAACAAATCTTGTTCAGTTCATTGTGCTCCAGTCCTTACCAGGTTATCCTCGATCTACCAAACGGCAGAAATCATACCCTCCCAATTCAGCAATTATCGTGTTAATCTTCCATCTTCTCGCCTAATTATATTGACATTTAAGTCATCTCAGGAATCGAACATTAACTCAACATTTTATTTTATTTTTTAAACATAAAAGGAATTTGTTAAGTTTCTTGATATCTTTTCAAAGGAAAGCTACCCTAACCACATTTTATTTGCATCTTCTGGTTTGCGTCACCGTTGTTTAACGACTTGTATTACATAAGTACACGTAGATGTGAACATTTTGTTAACGTTTATACGATGCACGATCGTCATGTTATGATTACGTCATGCGATTTAACGACTTGTACTACATAAGTACACGTAGATGTGAACATTTTGTTAACGCTTATACGATGCACGATCGTCATGTTATGATTACGTCATGCGATTTAACGACTTGTATTCCATAAGTACACGTAGATGTGAACATTTTGTTAACGCTTATATGATGCACGATCGTCATGTTATGATTACGTCATGCGATTTAACGACTTGTATTACATAAGTACACGTAGATGTGAACATTTTGTTAACGCTTATACGATGCACGATCGTCATGTTATGATTACGTCATGCGATTTAACGACTTATATTACATAAGTACACGTAGATGTGAACATTTTGTTAACGTTTATACGATGCACGATCGTCATGTTATGATTACGTCATGCGATTTGCAAAAACTGTGCAACGTTTGCAAAACACACATATAATTACGATCGAATTGGGTTGGCTGAAAGTTACCTTTTTAGGAAATTTTCGATAAACTTAAACGGTGGAATTCGCTCTCTATGCCGGAGCTGATTATAATTACAGAAGTAAGTATGGGAAGAGAAAGTGATTCAAAGTTTTTGTCCGTTTGTATTAAATATTCAAAATATGTTACCATTTCTGCGTAAAAAAAATTATTTAAAACGTTTACCAAATGGTAAAAGGTTAAGAGCATGATAATGTCTTTCAGCCGCCAGCTAAACGCAACATTATTATGGTTACTAACTGACTGTTTCTTTTGCGCAAATGTTGCGTTTAGTTGCCATCTCAATTTTCTTATTCAACCTACAACGTTTTACTCGTTCGTTGGTTTTCGTTCGCTTCTCTTCCAGTTTCATGTTGTAGAATGCATCGATTTTCTCCTGCTCAGTCATCGTCGACGCGAACGGTGTATTTATTAAGTACTCGTTCAATTCTTCGCGCATCATGTCATCTTCCTATCGTTTTTGTTGCGATGGGGTCGCTGGTACCGAAGCTTCACCGCCGACAGCAGCCGCTCGTTGCTGTTCCTTCTCGAGCTTCTTTCGTTCCCGACACTTTCTTACTCGCTCGGCATTTTGTCGTTTCTTGGTCTGAGCCTTCTCGTCGCTGCTATCCATTGTCGAACGCTGTTTTAGTCAGTCGCCACGTTTGGTTACTATATATCAGCAGCAGTGTATTTCACCACAACACAAAACAAACCTTTATTTACATATTGCGACGTATCAAAACAAACTTTATTTACAACCATCCCAATGACGTCATGCAATGATGACGTCACGCAATGAAGACGTCATACAGCGTTACATGTTACAGAAAGTTTCAAACGATGCAGTACAGACAAAAGAGCATGTAAAACCAAATTTATTCTCACTAAAACGTTTGCTAAACTCAATGTCAGCAGCGATTATTTCTGTCCTGATGCGTTTACGTATCAAATTTCTAGACTGTGGGGAATCGAAAGTGTGAACGCGTCACGCAATGATGACGTCATACAGCATTACATGTTACAGAAAGTTTCAAACGATGTCAAGCTAAAAGACATTATCATGTCAAAAAACTGATATTCTGATAGCTATCTGCTATTGAGTACGTAGTAATCACAGTTGGGACGTACAATAGTGAACTCTCTATACTGGGGAAACGAAGACATCAAACACAAACACCATTATACGCCGTAAGCTGCGCAACGAAGAGGAAATTAATCTCGAATGAATGTCGATATATCAGCATTACTGATAAACACACTCGCAGAGCACCACGAATACATATATAAAGTGCTTATTATTTTACATTTAAAGTAGATTAAAATATTAAGTGCTTACTAGTACGTGATACGAAATACTATAGTCAACCGTTGTCACAGACAGGTTCACAGGGAGAACACCTCAGTCTCACCACATTTAGCTACAGCTGTTTCACCAGTTTTAACAACATTTAGATATCAAAACTAATTTAAATAATATAAGATTTTATTAGCCGAAGAAAGTTATGAACCGCAGTGTTAACTTTTGGTGTTCTCTTGGGAACTTAATACAAAACGCGCAAAACAATTTACCTTTTAGCTTATAATTTTCTCAAAACTATCTTTTGAATCTTCCAACGTTTTTGCAAGCTATATGGTATTTAGAAAAAGTATAACTTACAATTAAATTGTTTTTACTTGTGTGATCAGTTGGGACTCTCGAAAACTGAAAATGGTAGGGTCCCTCTAGTTTCTCTATCCCGAATTTCCTATGTTCCACTTTTATATACATCATAGTTTTCGGATGACATGTTGGGGTATTTACGGATCTTCTGTTGTACTTCCTTCAAAAAACCTTTACTTTCCCGCAATTACGCTCAACTATTCTAGGAATTCTGATTTTTCGAAGTAATATAATTCGTTAGACACCTGACGAATTTGTATACGTACACCTGACAATCGTTTCTGATCAGAGACACGCGTAGCCAACGATAGGGTTACATCCACTCCACTGGAAAATATATGACATACGGTGACTGGAGAGAATAGTACGCTATACCCGTTTGCTGGCAGTCGTTCTCTCTCTCTCTCTCTCTCTCTGTTATGCTCATGTGTGAATTGAATAAAGATTTGTAAGCCGAGATCTTTGTCCACTGCACACTTCTCGGTCGAAACACGGAGACGAAATTTCTCTCGTTGTTTTGTGATTAAAAATATGATAAAAAACTCATATCACGTTATGTAGGTTCACAGTTTTTCTCTAAAATTACCTTAAATTGTATTTGTACCTTTCCATCATGTTAATTTTTGTTTGATACATAACTTTAATGATTAGTGTGTACTTTTAAACTGTAAGTGAATCTTATTAAAATAACAATGAACGGACAAACACATAATTATATGTTTTGTACTTTTGTATGTTAATAAATTTTCTGTGTTGATAATAAAGCATTGTATTTTTATCTGCACTCATTCCTATCATTTATACTGTAGACGTGTAGACCATTAACGAATGGTTCAACTTTTCATACTCCCCCCCCCCCCAAATTACTTGCTGGATCCGCCCCTGGGTGTATACCAAAATAAAGGAAACTTGCACGAGACAGTACCGCAACATTAACTCAGTTTGTGCAATAAAGGAAACTTGCACGAGCCAGTACCGCAACATTAACTCAGTTTGTGCAAACATTGCAGGAGTAAATGAATATTGTTCTTTTATTTTTTCAAGTTTATTTACAAACTACACGCTTCCAACAGGTTGTCATTATCTTGTAAATTAGATAAAAATAAATAAAAACACAAAACCGGCTCTACAAATCAATACAGCTTCATTACCCAGTTCCTTTAGCATAAGTATACAGTAAACAACAATAGTTTCTCATCAAGCTACAAATATTTTGTCGGAGTGCGCCTCGATCCTACCATAACCGAGTGAACAGCTGTGAACATGACCCGTACGTTTGATCATAAATCATTGGCTATCCTAACATTTGAAAACTATATTTTTGGTCAGATTTCATTGTCATGCTTGCTTTCGAGGAGAGTTAGTACTAATATATTTAATTATAAGATTGGCAAAAATAAGGACGATGGGTCAAATTCCACATTAATGCTGGCAACTGAGAGCTGCTCTGATTAGGGCTGCTGCTGCTCTGAAGCTGGTACTAATAGGAAATTTAAGCTGTCCACACCTTTCTTACCAACAGATTGTTTGCGTTGGTGGTGCGTACAATTAGATTGTCATGCTCTCTCTCTCTCTCTCTCTCTCTCTCTCTCTCTCTCTCTCTCTCTCTCTCTCTCTGGGGTTTTGGATTACATCTCTGAAGGAGGCTGTAATGGTAGTTGTTAACGGCATCGGATTTACAAGACGACAGAAACACTCAGGACCAAAATTCTGTAGGCTATTAGAAACTAGCGGTAGGAGATTGTAATAACTATTAGAAACTAGCGGTAGGAGATTGTAATAAAGTAATCCTCATTCACGTTCATAGGTGGAGGGATCTTACATCGTCAAAAGCAAAATTAAAAATCTGGACCATGTGCATTATGAAAAAACGAGAAAATACCATTTCTTACAGCAGAATGCTAAGGATTTACTAAACGCGCAGAGTAGCAAACGAAGTCATTTCTAAAAAGAGAAGAAAGAAGCTAAGAGGCTATGAAAAAACTTGTCGAGACAATACGTAAGTTGGAGGCTGTATTTTGAGATATAGGGGATCTCTGCTTCTGATTTCAGTTAGATGGATATGAGAGAGAGAGTGATAGACACACACACACACAGAAAGATAGAGAGAGAGTATGCAGAACGAAGGCATAAATGTCACGCATCTACCATGTAACAAAGAGTTGGTAGCATCGTGACTAAAGAAGATGAAAAAACCGTTCGGAATGTCCATTCCTGCTGTGCAGATGCAAACCAAAGTAAGGACTGATGATGAGTTTCATGTCTCCAGTGGCGTGTCTAGAATTTGGTCTTGTGCCCACCCCCCCACCCCTCCCCACCAATCCAATCAAGCCAGCTTCCAAAAAAAAAAAAAAAAAAAAAAAAAAAAGTGAAGACTTTAAACTGATTACTATCTTTAAACTGATTAATGATTAAACTGATTGAAAAACGTGTGATAATGTCCTGAAATCAATCCCATTAAAACAAATGGTAATAACGCAGTAAAAATATGCGCTATTGAAACATTGTTTAGAAGATACTTATTGACTGAACTGATTTACCTATATTCCATATACACAAATTCTGTGTAATAAACCTGTTTTTATATTTAAAAAGAGTTACTACTATATTAGCGTACTCAGCTGAAAAAATAATAATGAGGATCAATTAAAAAATAAGGATACAATTTTTTCGACCTAGGGGGAGGGGGTCCGCCCCGTTCGCCCCCGTAAATACACGTAAATCGATAAATAAATATACTTTACTCTTCGACCTGTGAAAGAAGTGACACCTTGGAGAAAGTAATTTCAGTTTCCATTCGTGAAAAATCTACTAAATGTAGGCCTACTACCTTTAAGAAATAAAATTTGTAATATTCTCAATAAAAAAACGAGAGAATTTATGATCACGAGATTGTTGTCACACAACCAAAGTAAACAAACTAAATAAGCCGTATATCAAAGTATGAAACTCGTAATTTGTAAAACATTAATGAAGAAATTTGTGTTAGTGGTTGAAATCACAGTGATCACAGTGGTGTGCAACAGTGATCATTCTGCTTGTAAAACATTGGGCCTAAAGTAGAATGTCAGCCCGGTCATAAACTGAAAACGGGTCATCGTCAGAATTGTCCGCATATCTCGGTAATAATTCCCGTTGTCTCGCTAGCGAAATGATTATTTTCTTTAAAAGAAAACGTTTTTTCTTTAAAAATTCAAATGTAAATCTTTATGTCATATTACGCAAGATTTGTGTCAGATTGGAAGAAAATGTAATATATAACAATTCGGAGAAATGTTAACTAGATAGATGATCTGTTGTTTTATGGGGTATGAGGAAAACCACCAGTCGTTTTTTTCTTTGAAATAATTTTATGAATTTCTTAGCTAAAATAACACAGTCTTCATTACACAAGTTACAATACGTCACAGAGAATACTTTTTATAACAGTGTCTTACAATAAAAAAAAAATTAAAATATCTTACAATTAACAATTACATGAACATGCGATATCATTGGTTTAAATAAGTAAAAATCTCGTCACAGAACTGACAACTTCTTGAAGACCGATAACTACATGTGGTTAACAACAAAAACGTATCGAATAACCCTCGGCCTACAAACACCGTTATGTAAGGTTTCTGCGCCTCCTTGCCATGTCTCGTTTCCTTGTGTCCTTATATCCGAATGACAAAGTTATAAAAAAACGAAGTTCTCAGAACAAGAAAATTTCATTGTGTATACTGGGAAATTGTAATAACAACTTACTTCCACGTAACGGAATTGAAAATTCTCAATAAGGAAAAAGCCTGAAAAAATTCTTAATTCAAGTTTTCCCAGTAGATCTACTAACTATAGAATCGACCAGTTTGGTTACTGCTCGGCTGTGCATATTGTTCTTGCGGTTAATTCTTTAAAGTAAAACTCTATATTAAATTAAAAGTACAGTATTTCACTTGTCAAAGTTGTCAGTATCAGGAATAAAGCTGTATTGTAAGCACAGTACAATACTTTACAAAAAAGTGTCTTAAAATAAGTTTTCTAGTGTTGGTGTTTTAAAATAAAATGTTAAATTTAAATCGAGTGTCCAGTTTTCTTCGCTGTAACCGTGTTTAAGCCTTTTTCTTTAAATGTTAATTTACATTTAAAACGAAACACTGTGGTGTAATAATTTTAACGAACTTTAATTGATTTTCTACGATTGGATTAAAAGTTTTTCTAGATAAGACATAAAATAATTCAGTTAGGCTAACTTATTTGCAATAATTTTTATGTTCATTTATACGTATGGCAAATATAGTTTAAAGCTTTTGTTAACTTTTAGGGGAAAATAAACATAAGATAATAACTTGTAATTTTATTCAATTATAATGGAACCAAATAGACCTACATGTAATAAATTAAGAAGGGTCTTTTACTTTTTGGTAATGTTAAGTTCCGTTATTCGAAATTCGACTGGATTTTCTTTGTCCTCTTTGGCTTTGCAATTTGGACACAAAATTTAATCCAGTATCATCATGGACGTAATAAATTTAATTTTCATAATTACGAGAAGGCCCGTTAATTTTGTCCATCAGGGTAAGAGGCTTATCATCAAGAATACTTTCTTCTAGTAGAGTCCAACTTGATCTGCCTGTAGGTGTGCGAAAAGTACTTAATTTTCCTTCTATCGCTCACATTTGAAGGTGTTCCCTCATACACACCATCTCAGGATGCTCTCTCTGGGGTTACAAACTTCCCGAGGTTTTTCTAAACATCTAGTTGAAATACATGCCTGCCTCTTAATCAATTCGCAACTTAGTGAGTTAAAGACAAGTCCACCAAGTTTACAAATCATAAGTATATCCGGTAACGTTACTGCCAAACAGCGTGATATTATTTTTAAAACAGCGTAACATTACCTGTACTTGCAAAACATTTATGTTTCGATATATTTCTTTTTCGTGCAATTCTTTAATGTGTTTAATACACGTATAGGCCTACGTTCAAGATCAGCATCAGGGACTTTCTCCTCCGACGGCTAATTACAGAAATATGTATGAAACAGCGTAGCGTACAGTTTTCTGACATGAAACTTAGAGACGACTTAAGACGAAAATTTGTAGCTGAAAAGTTATATTTATACGAACGCATCCAATGTTCCGGAAATCGTGATTGTGTTCGTTCCAACTGTTTTAAAAATAATTGTTCAAGCAAAGTTGAGAAATCTATATTTTGACGGATACACACTTTGGACATTCACTACAAACAGTAAAATACAAAGTTGAAGAAGTTAATATTATCAGGACAGTAGTGGATACATTTAATTAAAAGCATGCATTAATGACACGCTTCTAGACAAATACAGTTGCATATTGTAACATAACAAGATTACGCCCTAGAATAAATATAGTTTAATCATCAAAATTCGTTGTGAATTATGCCTAAACGCAATCTTTATTATAACTAAAATACAAAGGAGAATAAAATCAATTTAACAAATAAATTATTATAAAATGTAACTATTTAAGATAATTAATAATGTCAAGGATTAAAAGTTAATAAAAAAACAAAAGGGAATTATCATAATAAACAAATACAATGGAAATTGGAAATGAAAACTTATTCATTAAATAGTTTAATGACAATGACAAGACAATGACATGACGATGACCATTACACCCAGGAGGGAAGATCGAATGATAATAAATATGTAAATAGTTGTAATAAACAGTAATGTAGTATATAAATGTTAAAAGTTAGTAAGTAAGTAAAAATACATTTGTCATAGTATAAGCATATTAAACTATAGGGAGGTCTGCGAACCTCAGGCAGTTGTTTTGTGTCATAGCACTACGAACTGAAAGTGATTTAAATATTACAATTAAAATAATATTAAACAATAATCACAAACGTAAGGTAGTTTAATAACGTACGAAAGTGAAAATAACGGTGATTAGCGTTAAACAACAGTGTATAGTGAAAGTGATTAGGAAATAGACCTAGTTATAAATAAACAGTGAATAAAACATATAATTTATATAAAACAACTATATAGCTCATATAGTAAGATCAAACAAAGTGAACAATGATTAAAAAGAGTGGCATATTAAGTTACAAACTAATTATATACATCAGTGACTAATAAAAAATAAGATTAAACTGAATCATATTAATTATAAGGTATAAAAACAAACCTGTGACCCATAAACATATCATAGCCAAGAGCATTACTAACTGAATCGAGAGTTTTATAAAAGAAAGGGTATTGTTGATATATTTTTGAAATAGGTCGGGACAGATTAATTTGAAGCTGAACATGTTCTACAAAAAAATTAATGTTATACAATGAATTAATGAAGGAAGACTTAAAAAATGATGAGAAGTATACTGGTTTAATAGAATACACGGAAAACTGAAGGCCAGAAGATAAACATCAAGAAATAATCTGTAAATGGAACTACAATTTGGTGAGATTATTCCATTATGTTCAGACATACGTACATTCAATCAATCATTATTCAATTTCAAGCACAAGAACAGTGAAATGAAATAACAAAATCACTATAAACATTATGATTATTAATTTCAATTGTTCATTGTAATATTTATTATTAGTTGTTCTTATTTAAGTTGTTTCTTTTGTATGATCCAAAGAACCCATAACTCAACACACATATACAACATCACTTTACTAAAACAGATTTATAATTATTATATTGTCTATCATATGTACGACGTTGACAGTACATCGACTTTAATTGATTTTTTTATTAACCCTGAGAAAGAGTTGTCATGTTATCGAACCTAAAGGAGCTACTAACTGAAGAAAAGGGCATTGTATGTTGATAAATTTCAATATATGTTAAAAAGAAATGGATAATAAATTTTATTGAAATTACGACAAGACAGAATAAAAACAGAATAAAAGAGTTTCAATTTTTTATCTCACATAGTTGAATAATAATTAATTTAATATATTTGGTACCAAAAACAAGGAGCTACAGGATATAGTTCCAGTGATGAAGGGTAAGATTAAGATTTATATTTATAATACTATAAAACAATACTAACATAAAAGAGATAATACACGTTCTAACAATATTCATATACAAAAACATTGTGTACTTGGAGTAGGCCTATATTTTATTTTATTAATATATTTTTTGTTTTGTTTTTCTTTTTTTTCACTTTGTACTAGCGATTAAATTGATGCATGTAATACGAAATAATTAAAACACTTTATGCAGAACGAAGGCATAAATGTCACGCATCTACCACGTAACAAAGAGTTGGTAGCATCGTGACTAAAGAAGATGAAAAAACCGCTCGGAATGTCCATTCCTGCTGCTGCAGATGCAAACCAAAGTAAGGACTGATGACGAGTTTCATGCCTCCAGTGGCGTGTCTAGAATTTGGTCTCGTGCCCCCCCCCCCCAATCCGATCAAGTCAGCTTAAAAAAAAAAAAAAAAAAAAAAATGAAGACTAATCAACATTACTATCTTTAAACTGATTAGCTGAAGAGGCGAATTGAAGCCGAAACAGAGACAAGCAAAAATAACTAGAGCGTAATGCTCAAAGAATAAGTTTGTATATGCCAAGCAATCTTTGTCAAAAGGTGACCCTTTCTGCAAATGTTTGGAGTCCGAAAGACTAATTTGTCAAACGGTAGTCCTTCTCAAAGCATTTTGGGATCCAAAATACTTGGTTGCAAGACGAACAAAATGGGATAAGATGTTGACCCAGTTTGCAATGATCTGTTTTCGAACTGTTCGGTTCTCATCAGCAAGGCGAAGAAGCCTTGGAACGTATAGAAAAATTTGCCATTTGTAGATGGTACTACTTCAAAAATGTTGAACAAAGTACGCGAGTCAAAGTCGAAAGACAAAGTACAAGCGAAGTTTGGCACTGAGGAGTTTTGTATCAAAATTACAATTTGGTAATTCTCAAAAGAGAAATTTTACCTTCTCCACTCTGTCCTAAGGTAGTGGTCGGCAGTGAAAACTGCTATAACAACTTCCTTAGATGAAGAGGCGAATCGATTTAAAAATTATAGTATTTCAAACTTTAATTTGCTCTCCCGTAAAATTCGTCAAAACGGACTTACCCTTTCTCCCCGAGGGGTATTAATTTATAATTCTTGGAGACTTACTTCAAGTATGTTACAACTCCATTACAAAGACAAAAAAGAATGATAATTAATTTGGTGTAAAATTTGATTTTTTCCGTCAGGTGGTTCTAATCGTTTATCTGTGGAAACGCAGGTGTTATCTTTCGTGGCACGGACATCAGCTGACTAACAATAAAATAGGTTTTATACGTCGCACTTTAACGCTTCCGTTCAGAGCTCGAACGCTAGAATTTACTGTCACATAAACATTCGACATTCTGCACACGTTACTGTCACAGGCAGTTAAATGTGGATAATGCAATATTGTAGCAGCTATTACACCATATACTCGTGAACGAATTTTGTACGAGGATATAATTTTAGAACATCATTACTTTACTTTAAGCAATCTCAGTTTGATAAATAAGACGAGTAATTTTTCAACGACACAGAGGCGTAGCTTAGGGGGGGCGGTCCGCGATTTAAAAAATTAAAAATTTACAAAAACTTCAAAAAAATATGAAAAAACCGTGCGCGTGCTTGTACATATTGCGAAGTTTTTTCATATGAATTTCAAAAATTCGGACGGTGCGAGTTGTACGATTAGTCACTAATGTTTAGCGTTAAGTGTAAGCTAATAAACACGTAATTATTTGGAAAATTTTTTTTTAATTACCTTGATTTATTAAAGTTAAAAAAATTAAAATACATATATTAATAAAATAAATAATAATAATAGAATTTAATAGGAGTGAGAGAAAGACACGCGCGAGTTTTCCCGGTCCAGAAATAGGCGCGAGTTCTCGCGGGTTTTGGGGTGCCACCCTTGCTAGCTACGCCACTGCAACGACAGCGTCCGAACATTGTTACCAAGACGTGCTGATGGCACTGTGTAGACATACGATGATACTAAGCTGCCGATAACGACTACAGTTAGCATAGAATAAGAGGTCTGAATCTCGTGAAATGTTCCATTACTTTTATATTACTGATATCAACAGCCAACTTTCGATTAACTGTAAGTAGGGTTGCCAACTTTTTTTGAGGAAAATAACGTAACTTGTCTGTTGGAAGAGGAAAAAAAGTATTTGTAGGAAAAAAAAGTATTATTTAAATTTAAGTTTTTATTGCCTTAAATACATATTTTTTTTGTGCTTTTAGCACAAGCTAACAATTTTTGGTTATCTTTGAGAGTTTGATAGCTAGTATTACAATCTAAATCTAGATTTAAATAAATAAATAACTCATTTTTTATTAAATTTATGGACGCTCTGTTTCTCTCTTCTCGCCACTTTACATTCATCACCGAGAAAACTCTTTCAGTGAAAGCTGAGGTTGCGGGAACAGAGCAGATAAGAAATAATTTTTTTTATATTTGGTAAGTTATCACACGCATTCTTAAGTATATATTGCCACTTTTCAGCAGTATTTTTTTCTGAAAATTCTTTGTCATTATTTGTTGATTGTCTTTGGATTTCTTTAAGTCTTGTTGACTCGGAATATAAATCATCCATTTTAATATTTAATCTTTTTTACAAAGTATAAATAATGATCTAGAAAGGAAACCGATATGGACTGCCATCTGCCGTTTCGTTCAGTAATAAATAATCATTATTAATCGTGTGTGTTCCGTTCTGTTTTATCTTAGGCATCGATAAATCGTTCGGAAATTACGTATGAGAGTGTTTCGTTTCGTGCATTACAGTAAAGACTCAAAATAAAGTATTTTCGCATACTTTATTTTTATGCAAAAGTATAAAGTATATTCACCAAAAATAAAGTAGGATACTTTATTGTAAAGTATGGTTGGCAACCCTAACTGTAAGCGACTTATCCAGATTGCCGATTAGCCATGACAAATCAGAACAAGTAAATAATGCAAGAAAGTGAACAAAAATACTATGAAAGAATAAAAATGCGTATAGAATAGATAAGCGAATTACACTCTGAGAATCTATGAGGAACAAGGATATTTCGTTGACAGTTGTATAAGACAGTTGTATCCCGCATTGACATATGCGAGTCAGGCGTGGGCCATGACAAAAAAAGGAATGCGGCAAGATTCAGAGTACTGAAAGGCAGTTTCTTTGAAATACTTTAAACTATACATTGCAAAATATAATAAGGAATGAGGATATCAGAGCAGAACGCAAATAAATAGAAGACGACGTAAATGAATTTGAATAACATGTCTGTCGGTATCCAGGCCACTTATAATGACAAATAATAAATATATTTACCTTATTTCCTGTCTCGTGACCACAATATAACGCAATGAATTATATATAGGTATATATATTTACTATTATATATTAGGTAAATATATTTATTATTTGTCATTATAAGTGGCCTGGATATTGACAGACATGTTATTCAAATTGGAAGCTAGTCAGGCTAAATCGGTATTTAAATATCAGAACATTAGGATTCAATTATTGAAAACCAATTTACATATTAAATTTAATAAATTTTGTCTAATGCATTGTTTAACTCCAAAGTACGCTGTCATAAGGATTAATTCGTCTTCTAAATCAGCTAAAACGACAATTAAACGTGCCCAACTCCTATACATTAAAGAAGAAATTAAGTCATTATATAACAAAAAATCCGCCCTAAACAAACAATTACTTAACTCACATCTAAAGATATTAAACAGTATTCATCCTGCTATTATAAATAATATACTTGATACAGTACATAACTATGTGAATAACACGATATACAAGATATACACAAAACAGTCACGGAAATTAAACAATCTTAAGTTGAAACATAAACACAGCCAAGACGAAGACATACAATGTAATCATGTTTTCTACCCACGCATTTCTAACTTAACGTCTATTAACTTTAATAATAACGAGTTAAACTTATTGAATAAAGGCATAAATTATTGTATTCCGCCGGTCTTCAATAATTATCATATTGCCCATGAGCTTATCAGCGCCGAAACAGCAGTAAAAGTCATCGCTGATCCAAAAATGCAAGACGAGGCACGTCATCTGATAAACAACCGGTTCAGGAGAATCATGAACACACACACGTCGTCTAGCTCGTCTAATCGTTTAACTAATAACAATAGTTCTAGAGAAAACTATAAAATATTGAAACAGATAAAAACCAAATTACTTGATAATAATGCGATCATTAGTAAGGATGATAAAGGCAGAACTCTAGTAATAATGGATAATACAACATACACGAATAAAGTTACTTATTTTTTAGCGTACCGTATCACTTATTATATAATTACCTTATTATAGCACTAAAATACCACTAAAAACAAAAAAGTAAAATACCACTAAAAACAGTTTATTAAATGATCAGATAAATTTTCCATCAAACTACTTGTTCGACACTGCCATCGGTTTGGATTTAATCTTTGACCAGCCGCGTGACGATCGCGGTTGAGGGTGAACGGATGCGGGAGCTCCAGCTGTGCTTCGTATAACATTTCACATGCGATTTGATGTTTTATTTTATTTTATTTGATTGACATGACCAGTATCATGGTTGCGATTTTTTATTGTATTAGTTTATTATATTGAAATAAGTGTTATCTGAGGATGGGACTTAGTCCCGAAACGCGTCATAACTGACGAAACTTTGTATCACTAGAGTGGATAATAAGGTAATTACGAATAAGTTCATAACTTCATTTCAAACAATAATATTATAAACCTAGCATCGGACCCTACACACCGGTATGTCAAAGATCTTAACATACAGATTAATAAAAGTACAAGTTTATTTGATGAACGTGCTCGCCGTTACTTAAAACCTTGTAACGCTAAAGCCCCGATATTAACTGGATTGCCAAAAATCCATAAAAATGATATGCCAATTAGACCGTTAGTTAATTTCACCACAGCGCCAGGGTTTCGTACAGCTAAGAAATTAGTAAAGATATCATTAAGGATAATTTAACTATAGAAAACAACCACACTGTCAAAAATGTAACTGATTTTATACGTAAAGTTAATGATATCAAATTATTTCCTAATTATAAATTAGTGTCCCTCGCTCGATATCGTCAATTTGTATACAAATATTCCAACAGACGATACACTAAACATTCTAAGGGACAATTTGATGAAATGCAACAAATTAAACACTCAAGCAATAGATGAATTATTAAACCTACTTGAAGTTATTTTAAAGCAAAATTATTTTGAATTTAACGACAGATTTTACAGTCAACGCGATGGTTTGGCAATGGGCTCGACGCTATCATGCCTTTTGGCAGATATTTATTTAAATCATTACGAAAACACACACTTGTTTTGTAATAATAGTCATAAGAAAAACGTCATGTTCTACGCACGATATGTCGATAACACATTCATAACATACAAGGGCACATTACGTCAAATAGAAAACTTTAAAAATCTTTTAAACAATATCAACAAACACATTCAATTTACACATGAAACAGAAATAGATAACAAACTGAATTTTCTTGACTTGTCCATCACCAAATGTGATGATAAATTGAAATATGGTATATATAGGAAACCCACTACCACAGATGTAACCATACCTGCTGACTCACACCACCCATTCTCGCAGAAAATAATTATTTCATACACAGGTTGTTAACGATACCTCTCAATGAAAATGATTTTAAGACTGAATTAAATATTATAAAACACATTGCCATTGCCAATGGTTACACATCATCCATGGTTGATAACCTCCTTAAAAAGCATAAGTGTAGATTGTCAAAACCTCGAATGATAAAAAATAATGAACCAACCTTTATTTCAACTGCCTACACCAGTATTATGCCCACAATTTTATCAAAAGTATTAAATAGTAACAATAGAACTGTAACATTTAAAACCAGCAACAATCTGTTTAATAAGCTTCGTAATAGAACCAGCACACCATTGGAAATGAAAACAGGTGTTTATAAGCTTTCATGTAATGACTGTAAATGCTTTTATATTGGTCAGACAGGGAGAAGTTTTTATAAACGTTTCGTTGAGCACACTCCAAAGCATAATGTAAAGGATTTGACAACACAATCTTGTATAAAGTCTAACTACGCTCGTCATCTTATACAGGAGAACCATAATTATACAAGCTTTGACACCAATTTGAAACCCTTACATGTCTGTGGTAAAGGCGCTTATTTAAATGCACGTGAAGAATTTGAAATATATAGAGCACATAATGACAAATACTACCGTAATTTCATATTAAACGACCACTTACATTTCAAGTCGAATCCATTATATGACACAGCACTAAAATTTATCTGTAACTGATATCAATCAGTGTCCGGCCGGCTTTCATCGAGTGCGCACTCGCTTCACATAAATGCTTATATGATTTGGTTTCGATTTTGTAATTTTAATGTTTTAACTTTTTTAACGATCTCATTGAGTGATAAAATTTTAATATTCTGATGACGAGACATAGTCTCGAAACGCGTCAATTATAATTCATTGCGTTATACTGTGGTCACGAGACAGGAAATAAGGTAAATATATTTATTATTTGTCATAAATGAATCATTTCAGCTTACAGAACAATGGTGGGATCAACTGCAAAGGATGACAGAGGATCGATGCCGAAAGCGGCACTGAACTATAAAACCATTGGTAGAGACGTGGGTCGTCCGAGGATGAGATGGGTGCCGGAACAGGTTTATATAACCTCATCCTTGAAAAGAAGAAGAAGAAGTTGTATCGGCAGTCCGTTAACCGATAAATCGATTGTAAGTAAAATGCATGTGTGGATTAAAAAAAGGAAATGGCGACATAAAATAGGAGGCAGAGTATTTTAAACAAATTTAGACAACAAATATCATCCTAATATTCAAACGTTTGTCATGTTAATCTGCAAGCCGTATTTATAATTAGGCCTACTAACTGTAATTTTGTTTATGTAGTTATACTTGTACAGTATTTTACCTCTTATTCCTCTAACTTTTTAAAAATTGTTGTCTTGAAACAAAAACTGAGTGTCTTTTCAAACAATATAACTAACATTTACCTTATGGTCGTCATAAAAACTTCGCGTATTTTTCGTGGTTTTGGATCAATGGTTGGTTGATCTCGTTGCCTCCACTACCCCGGAGAATCATGAGTTTACTGTATCCATACATGTTTGTGGTTTAAACACATCGCCCAGAAACACGATTATTACTGATAAGTTATTTCGTTCATTAATTATTAATAATTACATTCGGATTTGGGTTAAACTCAAAAGTCTGATATTCAAAAGTTTTTTTCTTAATTTTCATTCCGCTGTTCTAAAATTTTTAAAGTTCCAAGTGTGAACAATAAATTCACGTTTTGGTCAAAGTATACTGAATTTGAAACGCCACATGGATTTTTACGATTATTTTCAAAATGTTTACTCCTTATACATTTTTGCCTCCCGCCTCCTATTTTTGAGGAATCAATCTAAAATATCGGTATGGAGAACGATACATGACTTCCATGTTCTAAGATTTATATTTAAAATCATTTTCGAAATGAAATATTTCCCTAGAAACTACTTCTTTCTACTTACTGCTTCAGCCTTAACACAGTACTGTGGTCACTAACGTATACCACCTCACGTTATCGCACTCGCTTTTCACTGATGATGGAAGTCGATGGCACTCCTGAAACGTCTGGTTTTGCAGAAAACATTGGTCTACGGCCAAACAGGCCGGGAACGAATTTAAACAACAAACTACTTATTTGTTGCCGATAACGTAGTACATATATAAAAAATTATCCCCTCCCCCTTCAACTATAATTTTCATTTATAGAAAATTACCCCCACCCCGTTCAACTAGCCTCTTCATTTATAGATATT
This sequence comes from Magicicada septendecula, assembly GCA_034769895.1. Classification (NCBI taxonomy): domain Eukaryota; kingdom Metazoa; phylum Arthropoda; class Insecta; order Hemiptera; family Cicadidae; genus Magicicada; species Magicicada septendecula. Next base: position 465,049,767 of record CM068373.1, read on the forward strand.
TCATCTACGTTTCTACAGTGGATTATTAAGATCTTCTTATCAGGATACTTTATTTATCAAAATTAAGTACTACTTTACTCTTGTTACAACAAAAAATGTTTCTGGTAAACTACCCTTTCCCCGTAACCGATCTTCACTAAAATCAACTGGCCTTGAGTCCTCTGCAACTCAGGCACATACGTATGTAAAAAATTATTCGATTCTGTTTGAATTTACGGCAGTTATCGTTCGTCATGAAAAAATGTCTCTTGTTACAACATAAAATGTTGCAGGTAAACTACCCCTTCCCCTTAACCGATCTTCACCAAAATCAACAGGCCTTGAGATCTCTATAATTTAGGGACGTATGCAAAACAGTATTTGATTATGTTTGAATTTACGGCAGTTATCGTTCGTCACAGAAAATATTACCTTTGTTAAAACATAAAATGTTGCTGGTAAACTACCCCTTTCTCTTAACTGATCTTCACCAAAATCAATAAGCCTTGAGTCCTCTACAATTCAGGCAAGTATGCAAAACATTGTTTGATTCTGTTTGAATTTGCGGCAGTTATCGTTCGTCATAGAAACAATTGCTCTTGTTAAAACATAAAACGTGGCAGGTAAACTACCCCTTTCCCTTAACCGATCTTCACCAAAATCAATAGGCCTTCAGTCCTTTACAATTCAGGAAAGTATACAAAAGATTATTTGATTCTCTTCGAATATGCGGCAGTTATCATTCGTCATAATAAAATTACCCTTGTTAAAACATAAAATGTTGCAGGTAAACTACCTTTTTGTCTTAACCGATCTTCACCAAAATCAACAGACCTTGAGGTCTCTATAATTCAGGAAGGTATGCAAACAATTATTTTATTTTGTTTGAATTTACGGCAGTTATCGTTCGTCGTAGAAAAAATTACCCTTGTTAAAACATAAAACGTTGCAGGTAAACTACCCCTTCCCCTTAACCGATCTTTACCAAAAACAATAGGTCTTGAGAACTCTACAATTCAGGGCTGTATGCAAAACATTATTTGATTCTGTTTGAATTTGCGGCTGTTATCGTTTGCCATTGAAAAAAATCAACAAGACAGTAGACACACAGACATACGCTTTTCGAAAAATGACTTTTTTCATGTTTTGAGGGTAGTACAATCAGAATCTGCAATTATCTCGAACACGATTTTTTTTTCCATCACCATACTTCCATTTCCTTATGGAACATGGAAGTAAAAACAATAAGGTTCCGTGGGGGAAAAGTGTGATGCGTTTTACGATAATAGGTTGAGACATGGAGAAGTTGTAGCGCGACATTCCCAGATTATACACACAGATAGACAGGCAGACAAGTGCCAGACGTCGAGTCATGCTGAAAGCTCGCTGGCTCGCACGTTTAAAGAATTAAAATGACGCACTGTTTGCTCTAACCAAACAGTATTTGTCATCACTTCGTATTAAATCACATGATTGATTAAAAAATTTGTAGCGTCGAACGATTATTATCTTTAGTAAAAAGAACAACAAATCCAAGTAAACATTCACCATTTTCTGTAAACAACTTGTGTGTGTGTGTGTGTGTGTGTGTGTGTGTGTGTGTGTGTGTGTGTGTGTGTGCTCGTGCGTGCATGTGTCTGGAAACGAGATGATTACCTCACAAAAAACTATTAACAATATATAAGATATTATGTCTGTGTATTATTGTAAACACGGTAAACGAAACATTCAGTCAAACAAACAGATTACAATCGTCACGTGTTAGTATGCGGTTACTACTGACGTTATGCAAACATGACGAAACAGAATCAGCACGTTGTTGGGACAGCCTAGTGTTTACGGATTTCTGTTTTGGCTGGAAATCAAATTATGCGAAACAGGTTTGTCTCCAGTTGTTTACGTAAAGTGAATCAGCAGATTGTTTGCCAAGCTGCGCCTGCGAATGGCCGATAAATGCGTTTTTAGGCGTTTGTCATCGGGAGGATAAAATATCCATTACAACGAGATTGCTTTCACGGACGAAACGAGATTGCAAAATGATTTGCAGAAATTTTTGTAATTACATTTACGTCGCTTACGGTGTATTTTTCTTCGTTCTGAGTAAACTTTTTGTTTATTTTGTTTTACAACATTCCATACTTCAGATACATGTACACGTGTGTATGCTTTAGAGATAAAGATGCAATTAGAAATCATGTAGGCATGTGTGGACGAAGAGGATCGAGCTTTTATCTGTTTTTAGAAATGAATGACATAATTAGCTCTTTCGGTATTTAAAAAAAAAAATGGGAAATGGCATTTCTTGTGGGCGAAATATGCTCAAATGCTCACCGTTTCCGATACTGCCGAAGCTTCTTGCCGACATGAAATGTCACCCTTTGCAATTTTTGTGTTGAAGTAACGCTTCCGAATAGCGCATGTTAGTTTCAATCGCGTACAAACCTTCAAAATTTAAAATCAAGTAATTTTTGTATGATTTTTAAAAATAACAGTAATGTCTCCTTTTTATGGAAACAAAGTAATTTAGGGTAGGCTACCGTTCGCCATAAGGCATGTGTATGTTTTTTTACACAGAAAATTCAAATTTATTATTTTAAACGAATTGTGGGATTCTTATTATTGTTATTAATATTCATAAACGTGAAATTCAGCACTTCATTTAAAGTCCTGCTTGATACACTTACGTTTTTTAATACATATAGGTAATTAATAATCGATTTAAATTTCGATTGTTTTAATGTTTATTTATGATGGTAATCATCTGTTTTGATGGTTATATTAAAAATATTTAATGTTTATATTATAATTATTTTAATAAATTTATAATTTTAAATAGATCACCTTGTTTTGTTTTTATTTGAGTTTTTGTTCTATAATTAGTAAATTATCATTTACTAATTTATAATGTCGATATAATTTACTAATTAAAGAACAAACTCCAATATAACCTCCAAAATAGCTGATTAAGCAAATAAACATTGAAAAATAGATAATCGTGCTATCTATTAAATCGATCATTCGTTAGTTTTTTGTTGAAATCGAATCAATTCGATTATTTGTAAATTCATTTAGAAACCTCTGAAGATACTAATATAATATAATATGAGATATAATATATATATATATATATAATAAAAGATACTAATATAATACAGTCAGTGAAACGTGCGCCGGGTCAATTAAAACGATAACAAATAAGATACAACTACTTGCAGAAGTAATTATTACTTACCAAATTATAATTTGATAATATATAATATCATGCAATAATACTGCAAGATATTCATCGAGTTACTTATAAAGAAATGTGTATTTGTATAAAAAAATAATTTCTATTACCAACGCATAATTGGTTTTTGTTTCATGAAAAAGCATTTTATAAACTAAGGACGTTTCCAATTAAGTAAGAGTATCCGCATTAGTAACCAACGACCCGGCAAAGCTGATGCCAAGGGTAAATGAAATAAGAAAACTAGTTGGTCTGGAAAACTCGACACAATAAATGAGAAACATTTAATCCCATATTACAGTTATTTTAGAACTCGGAGTAAATTAATTTCTTACTGCTCAACTTTTTACCGTGCACGTCTATATCGTGAGTATATAGGCGCGATTGCCACAAATACATCGTCATACACTCCTTTCAATGACAGTAAGGGAATGAACACAATGCTATCAAATTAAATTAAAAACTTTGATCGCGGTTTTCGGGTATGTCTCTGTCAAGCAAAATTGCATACTGAATGATTAAAAAATAAATTATTATAAATAATTTCTTAATCGTTTTCATTATTATTAGGTTTTATAACTAATACTTGGAATAGGAATGCTTTACGTGGTTGTCAGTAGCTCAAAATTGTTTCAGCAACCTTACAGAGGTGAAACGAATTGTGTGTACCAAAACTGTAATTATTCCAAAGTATTTAGGGGTACAGTTAGAAGAGCAAGCGAGAAGGGGAGGAGATACCTGTGACATAATAGTTACGAATGTTCTATTACGAATTATATTTGCTATTCAACACGGAATAGAAACAAAAATGAGATTTTAAGATCTGCTAGGATAATTGTTGACTGGATGGAAGGAATTGTAACAATATTCACAATAGATAAGGATATTGAAATAGAGGAATACAGGGTTATCGAGAGTGCAGACTGAATGACACCGTGAATAAAAAATGTCTTAAAATCACAGTACAGTCCGAGGGTATGGCCGAGAGGAACAGTCGGGAGACACTGCTTTGAGGAGATGCGATTGGATCTGGAACAGATCGCGATCGTCTGTGACTGATTAATGCTAGGCAGGTCTTGAACCCAATCAGAAAACAACAACAAAACTAATAATAAAACAAAGGCGTCATTGAAGAATGCTTGCCACTCAAAAAGAAATTAAAAAATCCCCAAGGTTTTCACGAAAAACCCAAGAAGAGGACATGTGCCATCTAGACTGACGAAAGGAAGGAGAGACATCGATCAAGAATGAAGGAGATGTGGGAGAGGAGGAAGAGAGAGGAGAAGAAGGGAGGAGCCAGTTGAACCAAACTGGTGGCTCATACGCAAAAACAAAGTGAAGATGTTTTACAAATTTGATGTTTATTCGTGATTAGCCAGATTTTCGAACAAATTATTAACTGACGTTGGAACCAAAACGAAAGTAACACAACAAATTGTCCAGTATCATCTGTTTCTGTATCTAAAACAGAAAAAACTCTGAAAAACATTTATTTTTCAACTAATAAATACTTCTTGGAATTCGTTGTCCATGACGTGTCCGTTACTTAACTAAATACAACTATTTCACTAACGACTCGGAACACAGAGTTTTTTATGAGTAAAAACATAAAGTTTTACCTTACAACCTGAACCGGTTTTTCACTTTTAAAAAGCTTCTTCAGAGGTTGCCGCTGGTAGCGCTGTCCGTCTTGTTGTGGGCGACGGAATCGATTTTCGAAAGATCGATGTTGCCAAGCAACCCACGGCCTAAAAGTCCGGCAAACGTCTGTCCACACAAACAGCAGACCACGGCCTAACAGTCCGGCAAACGTCTGTCCACACAAACAGCAGACCACGGCCTAACAGTCCGGCAAACGTCTGTCCACACAAACAGCAGACCACGGCCTAACACCCCGGCAAACGTCTGTCCACACAAACAGCAGACCACGGCCTAACAGCCCGGCAAACGTCTGTTCACACAAATAGCAGACCACGGCCTAACAGCCCGGCAAACGTCTGTCCACACAAACAGCAGACCACGGCCTAACAGCCCGGCAAATAGTGTTTCCATCTCTGTTGACGGCGGCTGTGAAAGCCTTAGGAATTCTGTATAACGATAATGATAAATGAAAGCACGACAAAATACACGACCACAGGACAGGAGGCTAGAGAAGGAGAGCACATCCAAATTGGCATCTATTCCTTCGAAAAAGTCAACAACTTTGTTTATTTAGGATGCCAAGTTAACTCCGATGGGGAAACAACCGAAGAAATAAAGCGAAGAATCACCTCAGCTAATAGGTGCTTCTTTGGTCTCAGACCCCTATTCCAGAGCAGAATAATTGCCAAGAGCATCGAGCTGCTTTTGTATAAAACACTGATCCCCCCAATTCTCACCTATGGTTCTGAGACCTGGACCATTTGTAGAAAGTCTGAGTCAAGCCTTCTGGTTCATGAACGCAAAATCCTCCGCAGTATATTTGGTCCGATATGTGTAGGAGGTGAATGGAGGAAAAGAACAAACCAAGAACTGAACACTCTTCTGAATGAACCAGATATTGTGAATATTATAAAACGTGGTAGACTCAGGTGGGCTGGACACGTGATCAGAATGGGGGAGAATGAAATGCCAAGAAAGGCACTCACAGAACAGATCTATGGCACCAGGAGAGTTGGTAGACCCAAACTACGTTGGGAAGACGGTGTGAACTACGATGCGCGCCATATCCTTGGGACCCGGAACTGGTGAGCAGCTGAACTTGACCGAGACAACTGGCGGAGGCTGTTAAAGGAGGCCTTGACTCAGTAATGGGTTGTTGCGCCGCTGAAGAAGAAGAAGAAGAAGAAGAAGAAGAAGAAGAAGAAGAAGAAGAAGAAGAAGAAGAAGAAGAAGAAGAAGAAGAAGAAGAAGAAGAAGATAGTTGAATTGAATAAAATGTTCCAGAGCATTTGTTAGAACGTTCAAAATGAACGTAACAGAGATACTTCTAAAAACGATGTGTTTTGACATTGTTGATTATGGTCCAAGTCACGTTTTTGATAATAAATTACCTTATTTCAAATCCGTCCTGTGACTTCGTTGCGTTGTTTTTGTTGTCATTTGTTGTCACAACAAAAACAACGCAACGAAGTCACAGGACGGATTTGAAATAAGGATGTGTTTTGGCTGTGGCCATAATACAGATTCACAATTTGTAGCCTATGACTCTGTGAACATCTTAATGTTGTCATTATTCCAATAAACTAACACGTAGTTTCACTGTCACTGGAAAATCAGTACAAGGAGTAGGGTGAAGGATTTGCAATAAGAAAATACCTGTTACCGTCGTTATGTAGAACGATGATTGTGACGTGCGTGTAAACAGACTGACGTTGCTGTTACCGATATTTTATAGCGCGTCACTGTGCGTGACAATACTGCGAAATCATTACGCTTCCCTCTACGAATTGCCACAACTCAGCCGAACCGACGCTCACACGCTGTAACGGAATCAATAGTCAATTCTACCGTTCGTTTGCCTCTGTTGTTTCAGTCCGAGTGGCGTTTCAGACCAAGAACGCGAATGAAACTCGCTTTATCATCAGTTTATCCTTAGTCGGGCGCTAATACTCTGTAAACTCATTTGCAGTTTTCCGCTTGAAACGGAGTTTGAATTTAACAATTAATTCAAATCTTGTTAGTTGGTTACTGTTAGTAACCAAAAATTTTTTATGGTTTTTTTACTGGTGAATCTATATACTTTTTAGTATATAGGCTATTATTAATTATTATAAATTTATTTCTTCTTTTTATAAAAATAATTTTTTTTAGGTTTTATTTAAATCCAATTTAATTTATTTAAGATGTTTCTTTATATTTTTCCTTAAGCTTGTACATTGGTATTTTATATTTTAATCTCCTTTAATTTGATTTATTTATGATTTATCATTTACTGAATGTATCCTTACTCTAGACTATTTTTCCTATGCCATCTTGCTAACATAGTATTATTTTATATCTAACCCTGGGTTATCTTATATTTAAACAAAATCATTATATTAAACACAAAGATTATTCCTAGGTACAAGACCTTTGTGGCCTACACAATACAAAATTACACAAAATACAAAAAATACAAAAATTGTCAGCAGCAATATAGTTCACTGCTACAATATTGATTGTTTTTTCATCTACAGTACCAATCTGTGAGATGCTCTTTTTTTAAAAGTTTACACTTTCACTATGTACACTATATTTCACTTTGTACACTATTTTTCACTTTGTTATTGTTTACAGTGTTTTGTAGTACAAAGTTTTTTATAGCTTGGTACAAAATACCCATTTCTGACTTTTAGAATGGGGTGATTACTGGTTTTAACGATGGTGATTGTGATGTGAATTCCCGTCATCTCGCCAACTGGAAACAATCAATCAATTCAGCGCAAGAGGGCGTGGGTCACTTCCTTATTCCGTCTGGACACACAACGTTAATCTCTAACGGTACGGATTTTTTAGATTTTCTTCAGCCCCACGTGCGAAAACAAGAGACTGAACTATTCTGAGACAGACATTATAGCAATCGCTTGTCTGGTCATTAGAGGTGTGCTAAACTAGTATTTTAAAATAACAGGTACGAACGAAACCGTTCCAAAAAATAACACGTACAAATACCTGTTATTATATACCTATTATACATATACCTGTATTACATAATTTGTTATAAGAAATAAATTTAAACTAAAAGTATTAACGGTGTTACTTTGCACTGTGACTTTAATAAGCTATTACAGTTTTAAAGAAACAAGATCTCCTATCTCCCTTTGGGAATAATAATTTAAGTTTTCACTAGGAGTAAACAAACTGACATAGATTTAATATTAAATTATTGATTCCATTTTGGTTAGACGAATCGGTTGAGAAACTCAGGCAATGAAATTTAGAATGCACGTAATAGCACAGCAAAGAATGTCAAAAAAATTTACGTGACATATGCTGTGAAGTTAAAATCATCTCCGAAATCACATTAACAAAAAGTACTATATGGCCTATCAGCCACTCTGTAAGTTAAAACACAATATAATTCGCGTTTTCAAAACTTACCAAGTTGGAGACTAGTATAATATATAATTCGTTATTATAATCTGTATTACATATCTGCATAACACACGATAATAAATGTAACATCAGTATGAATTTTTTTCATTTATTAAAAACAGCTTCGTCTATTTGACATAAGAGACATTCTGAACATCGCTCTTTTACTTCGTTTCGTACTTGTATGGCAATCGGCACATGCGCAGAATGAAGTATTCAGCACCAAAAAGCGACTTTGTACTCGTGTACTCGTTTATTCGTTAGTTTCGTAGGGTGATCCCGCGACTCGGAACCGCGCGGCTGCGAGTAATCGGAACGGGTGTTTCGACTTTTTAGTTATCGTTGAATCGGAACAGGTATTTAAACTTTTCAGTCACTGTTATATCCGTTCCAAAATACTTGTTATAGGTATCTCGACCCACCTCTTGGTTATTCAAACGACAGTGTGCTAGCGTCATACCACTCTGTATTACTGACCGACAGCCTAACCAGGAACGTCACCTCAGTGTATATTCACAGAATGAAATTAAAATTGATCAGCGTCATGTCTTGTCCTCGGATTAAGTTCATAACTTTTTCAGTTTCAGTTCAAAACTTGTGTCCATAAAAAATCATTAAAACTTGTTTCTTCTTTGGTTTGGTCTACATCCTCCTGTCTTTCTTGTCACCTCCTTGTTTCTTGTCTACCTTATTTCTTACAGAAACGTTCAATTGTTATCTCTCTCTCTCTCTCTCTCTCTCTCTCTCTCTCTCTCTCTCTCTCTCTCTCTCTCTCTCTCTCTCTATCCCCCCCCCCACACACACACACACACACACACACACACACACACACAATTATTATCAAATATAATTTACTTCAGCTAATAGTTGTAATGTATTATAAATTTATTAAAATAAATTATAAACATTAAATATTTCCGATATAACCGTCAAAACAGCTGATTAAGTAAAAAAACTGTGAAACAATCGATAATACAAATCGAATTAAATCGGTTATTCTTTATTTTATGTTAATATCGAAACAATTTCGATTATTTGTCAGTTTCTATATTGAAATCGAATTGTTTTGATAGTTCATCTTCTTCATTCACAGCACTTAATTAATATTGAGTGTTAAACTTTCACTTGTGAACTTACTTTGTTTTTTCCCGTACGCGTTTCGGCGTGATGTGCGCCTTCTTCAGCGGTCTGTCTCACACCGCTGAGTAGGCGCACATCACGCCGAAATGCGTACGCCAAAGTAAGTTCACAAGTGAAAGTTTGACAATCAATATTAATGAAATCGAATGTTCGATTATTTGTCAATTCAATTACAAACCTCTGAAAATATCGATATATTCAATAAAACATACGCCAGGTGAATTGAAACGATAAAAATACATTACAGAACAACTTTGCAGAAGTAGTCTAATTATCTTATATGTTTCTTATATACAACAGTTCATTGTGTGGCTTTTGGACGTTTATACGGTTACCTAAATTGACTTAGTCTAGGCGTTTTTAAACTCTCCGTATTCTATTTTCCGACGTTGCTTATCCACCCATATGATTGGCCTACATATTCTAGCTGACAAGTGATTTCTCCAACCATGTCTTCTCACTCGGTAATTTAAGAAATTCCACTCTTAAAAGATTGTTAATTTTCACATGGCAATTTGTTAACTTCTCTTCTTTCAAGTACTGGTAATAACCAACGTATTATATAGGTTACATATTCAGGTCTATGATCTCGAGACGAATTTTTTAAATTCTTCGGGTCTCTGTTAAGACCGCGCTGCATAGAAATGCTTTATATACAAGATATGTTGTTGACGCATTAAGACGCACAGGCCGATCAACAATCTGGTTACTGATCAAATCTAACAAGTCACGAAGTCAATTAATGATAACAGTGCGAATACGAAGTGGACGAAAGTCCATTCCCTACAGTGGATGGTAGTTACATTCCCTAGCAAGTGGAAAAGATCGCACAGCTTAAAACCAAGTTATGACAAAGGCGAATTCAACTAATACTGTGCAAAGTAACTAGAGATAATTAGTTTTAAGGCACGTTAACAAATTAAAGAACGTGCAATATAAAAGGATTGTAAGACACCGGGATACAGGAATACACTCGCTTCGTTCACCTAAAAACAAGGTAAGAAAAACTGTCCATCCACTGGGTTAAGGATATACAATTTTCAGTTAGAAAAACTAATATTACGGCATTTAGACAACTATTCAATGAGTGCAAAGACTGTTATTGACAATAAACGCACGGTTATCCCAGTATCTGTTATAGCACTGTTATTTACAGAATTCAAAACTGCTATCAAAGGGGGATTCCAAGACAGAATATTGTGCGTAAAGATAAATATACGCCTTAGACGCTGAAGAGACAGCAAACTGAACTCGAGTTATAGGTCCGACTGGAGGAATTTTGTCGTCGCGTGAATCAAATAAAACAAGATATTGTTAATGGAAAAAATCCGCTTATAGTCCAAGCCACGTATTTTATAATCAACTAAACGCTATGCAACTCACCGTCTGTGGCTTTAGTGAATGTCTTTTTATACAATTGACATGTTTCGGGACGATTGTCCCATCCTCAGAATTTTTAAAAATGTCTCTTCATACCATCATACGACGTCACAGTCGTCAATATATTAAAATATTAAAATCCACATAACACAAAACACAATCACATTTTCATGTGGGCCAAACGGGCCGTGGTTTTCTCAAGAAGTTTGTTGAACATAAGCCACCCACTTATTTTCACAACACAGAAAATGTAAAATCTAAATTCGCTAAACATCTTATTGATGAAAATCACAACTATACTAATTTTCATACCAACTTGATACCCCTTCACTTTTGTAATAAAGGACGTTACATGAACGCCCTTGAAGAGTTTGAAATATATAGAGCGTATAATAATCCTGTTACCAAGCCACATGTTTTAAATGATCAGCTGAACTTTAAATCTAATGTCCTGTATGATACTGCGTTGCGATATTGTCGCGACACGAGTCAAATATGAATCAGTGCGCTGTCGGTTACCGTGCGGTGTACACCGTAAAACTGTTGTGCGCGAACTTTGTGTAATGTGATTGTGTTTTGTGTTATGTGGATCTTAATATTTTAATATATTGACGACTGTGCCATCGTACGATGGTATGAAGAGACATTTTTAAAAATTCTGTTATGGGATAAGCGTCCCGAAACAATGCAATTGTATAAAAAGACATTCACTAAAGCCACAGACGGTGTAGCGTTTAGTTGATTATAAAACAAGATAACGCAGTCACTAATATTTTCGATTGTAATTAGGATATAGAAAACTTACACCTTAATAACCAATGCAACTTGCCATAATAGACGAAAGTTTTGAAAATGACTTTCCACTTCAGGATGGTGCAGATTGTGCTGACTCCTCCCCGCAAAAGTGTCTTCAGAAACTTCAAGAGAACTTCTCAGCGAAGAATATTAACCTCTATGAAATCAACATTCTGCAAGACAGTATTGAGAAACTGATGTTGCAAAGGATGACGAAATAAAGAGTAATAAGTCATCCACCAGATTGTCCAACTAAATAACAAACCTTACACGCTCTCAACACTAGAAATCGTAAGTATCCTACCTCTTACAAACTTTCGTAGTCATGAGTCGCGACGTTCGGTCGGAACATCGGCAGTATTAGATGCACGGCCACAACTACGGGTACATACAGTAGATAGTAATCCGAAGTGCCTAGGAGGTACCAAATTCATATTTCCTTCTGTCGCGTCACTAGTATGCTCGGCGTATTTTTAAAAATAATTTATCTACTAATTTAATAATTATTTACTACTAATAATAATTTATTTTTTTGTTTAGAAATGAGACTATTAGAGCCGAGATGAATACTGACAGGACAATAATAGATGAAATAGAAATAAGACAATTGACTTGGTTTGGGCATGTGAAGAGAATGGAAGATGACAGATGGCCCCACAAAATACTGGAATGGATACCACCGGTGAGGAGGAAAAGAGGACGTCCACGGAGGAGTTGGCGAGATGACGTAGCGGAAGCAATGGTTGCCAGAAATTTAGAAGAACTTACATGCTACGATAGGTTACAATGGAAGTTGGGGACGGAGAAACGGCGACAGCTGTAAAGATCCGTTATATACTGTGTATATATATATAAAATTATTTATTTTTGGAAAATAATTTTTCCAAGTCTAACGACATGCAGATTATAATTGATGATTGGGGCACTGGAGGATACAATGTTTCAAATTCTTTAACCATGCCAGAAAAATTTTCTCACTTTACTGATTATGGTGGCAAGAGGTGAGCTTTCGTTTTAAAAAACTATTTCCGTTTTCCATGAGTGAGAAAAGATTGTCAGCACTAGCTACTCTATCAGAAGAACACGAATTGTGTTCGGTAATTGATTTCAGGGATGTTATTGAACATTTTTGAAAGCAGAAAGCGTAAATTACTGTATTTAATAAAAATAATTTTCTCTCTTTTATGAAAAATCCGAAAGACGATGAAAGTAATGAGGAAATACGACTGCTTTAAAACGATTTTAGTTTTGAAAACGTATTCGGTATTTATATAAGTTCGTCTTCTGCCTATAGCATATAAATAAGCCCAGTAAGTTTTTGTAAAATATAATTTATGTCAATTTTATTATTTATGTGTTCAATTTTTTAAATTAAAATCACAATTAAAAAAGTCGCAAAGCACGGTTATGAAAGTATATTCAGAGGGACGACAATGTTAAAGCTAGCGGTGGTCGTGATCCGATAAGGTACTGACAGGACCGCGTTTGGCATCAACAGCGCCCTGGATACGCTGTGAGCAATCCAGGACCTTTAAGCCCTTAAAATAACAACAAGTGTAACAACAATGGCATGCCAGTTTTGGTTCAGGAGGGATTTCTCCCTTAACCTCCTTCGTAGAGCCTTTCCATTATCGACCATATGGACCCGCCGTGTCCCATAAAAATAAAAGCCAGCATCTAAGGAACGTGAAAATTGGATTTAAATTCTTATTTAAATTCTTCATGATCATTATGAACAAGGATATAGTGGTGGGTACTATACGCGAAGGAAAAGACTTACCCAAGAGGTTCTCCTGCTTTGGTTCCTTTTTTTCCAAGATCAGCATCCCGTTTGGAGCAGATCTAGTACCCAGCTCGTTCCGTTGCTACATTGTCACTGCACTCTAATAATACAGACAAATACGATTCACTCGCACCTTTCGTGTTTATCATATTTTTTGTAAGTTTAGTCATTTGTTTAACTGTTGTTTCTTAGCTTAAGGAGGTTTTCTCATTCCCCCCCTCCACATGCCCAGTGTGCCCGTTTATAAACTCGGGACTGGGTAGGCCTACTGAATAAACGAAAACGTATCTTCCAGAAGAAGGAATGCGGATGGATCTAGGTTACGATCGTAAAGTTCGTAACCTGGGAAGGTACGACCGTAACAAAGCATAGCAACGACGGTGACGACGTCACGGACAAAGATCGTAACAACAAATTATTGGGCTACTGAACGATATAACGTTTTTAATTCTTATACTGTGTTGTGGACAACAAACAATTAAAACAACGATGCTGACAATAAAATTAATCGATTTTGATCGACATTTGGTACAAAATAATGAAATTTAAAGAATAAAACATGGCGATGCATTGAATTGATCCTTCACAAAACGATGGTAGTCCCAATGGGAGGCATACATTATTTGGAAAAAACAATAAAATACAATAAGATACAGGCAGTGGCGTATCCAGAATTTGGCCTGGGGGGGTCCGGTCGAATCGGGTTCAAACAAAAGAAAAAGCAAGATAACACTAATCAACATTACTATCTTTAAAATGGTTGAAAAGCGTGTGGTAATATCCTGAAAGCAATCCTATTAAAGTAAACTGTAATAACAAAAAAATACGTGTTTTGAAACATTGTTTAGAAGATATTTATTGACTCAATTGAATTTCCTATGTTTCGTATTTAATCGTATCCGCTGTTCTGTGTAATAACCCTGTTTTCCGTATATTTTAAAAAGGAGTTACTACTGTATTAGCGTCCTAAAAACATAATAAAACAGCCTAAAAAGTAAGAGATTAGCAAAATTCATCTACTTTTTTTGCCCCTCTGGGGGGGGGGGGGGTTCGGTCCCGTTCGTCCCCCTGTAAATACACCTCGGGTTACAAGCAACATAATGTTTACGGGTTGTTAAAGGCTGTATCAGAAGAGATCGCATTAAAAGAAAGATGTTATTAATGAACTGAACATGTGAAGTGATGAACTTATGGTAAAGTGACAATGAACTTTAGCACAAGTGAATATAGATAATGAAGATGCGCCCGTGTAGAACGAATAAAGGGCTACAGAAATTGGAAACAAATAACTGTCTACAGCTCCAAAACTTTGAAACTCTAATGTAGGACAAGAAAGCGATATATTTTTGAACAGGGAGACATTTGATTAATCCATGGCAGGATGATGATAACGATTTATGGCCAAGTATCAAGTAAAAACTAAGTTCAATATTATTCGCACGAATTGTCAGAGCAGCGGACGCAGTAATTACGTTCTTAGAACGATCAAAAAGGAAAGCATCAGCATTTGTCTGAAAGGTGCACAATAACAATATTTGCTGAAGACTGGACGAAGTATTTCAAAATGAGAGTCGCTTGTCCGTTGTGCTTTGAACTGAATAACCGTAATTACAAAGACAGACTCGAGTAAACAGATTGTGCAACAGGTTGTTTTTATCTTTGCATTATGTTTGGTAGTTAGTGCCAACTTACGCCTTTTGCTACGCTATGCATATGCTAATCTGTTAATATTGTTCACTAGACGATTGTCAGAGCAGCAGACGCAGTAATTACGTTCTTAGAACGATCAAAAAGGAAAGCATCAGGATTTGTCTGAAAGGTGCACAATAACAATATTTGCTGAAGACTGGACGAAGTATTTCAAAATGAGAGTCGCTTATCTGTTGCTTTGAACTGAATAACCGTAATAGACTCGAGAAAACAGATTGTGCAACTGGTTGTTTTTATCTTTGCACATTACGTTTGGTAGTTAATGGCAACTTACGCCTTTTGCTACGCTATGCGTATGCTAATCTGTTAATATTGTTTACTAGCGATTACTTATCTCCCGTATTCGCCTGCTACAGACGGAGATACGAACACGTAGACAGGCTAGACTTGTGTAAACAACATAAATGCAACGTAGTTATTGTATCGTATTTTTGTACGATTCGATACACATGTTGCGTTTGCTACAGCTGTCGCCGCCTGCCGTAAGCAACACCAGCTGTCCTTTCAGCGTACGCGTATAGACAAGGCCGGATTAAGGTATCTTAGCGCCCTATGCTAATTATATATTAGCACCTCCCCTCACCTCCCATAGGCTACTCTTACGTTTATTTCCAAGGGGCTGAATGAAGCTTTAAACACCCTACAATATATTTATATATTTCTTAGGAATATTTCATATATCTTACCGTTTTTTGAAATAGTCTCAAGAATTGAAAACTGAGGCTATTTTTCAGAAATTGTCTTAGAGTTACACCTTCAACCATTCGTAGTTTGCATTGCTTTTATAAGGAAAAAATTAACCAAGTAGTTACAGAATTATAACAGTTTTATTAAGGGTACATTTAACATCATTTACACAAAGAAAACAATCAGTTAAATATCTTGTGGATTTGTTAAGACTCATGTAAAGTTCAAGCTAGATTCTTTTTTCTTTTTAGCCTTTTTAGACTGAGCAAACGTTTTAATCACCTCACTGAAATCAAGTCCTTGCAGAAAGTCACTTTCAATGAACAAGAGGGCTACACTGGTCAGTTTATCTTGGCGCAAATTTGAGCGTAAATAATTCTTCATCCTCTTCAAAGCAGAAAATGATCTTTCGCCACTGCAGTTAGTGACGGGTATAGTAAGGAAAATGCACAAAGCTATCTCAACATTAAGAAACTTTGATTCTAAGTTAAGCGTTTTCAAAAAAATCAACACTGGTTTTGCTTGAGATCGCTTTTTCTTCTTTTCTTCTCCTTCTTGTTCTGAGTTGACAGGTCCATAGTCTTTTCAAAACTGAGCTAAATACACACACTCATCAGAAAATGTCTGATCCAAGTCAACAGCATAATTTTCTAGAAGGTAATTAGCTTTTTGTCTTATTATGTCATTATTTAGTTCAGAAAGTTAGTGGAATAGATAACGTGGTCGGTAATTCCACGAAAGTCTGGCGGCGGCATAGTTCTATGAGCGCCGGCCGCCGATAACTCATAACCGGAGAAAACAGTTTGGAAAGCATTTCTATTATTTATGTACAGTTTTACCATAACTTCTCTCAAACGGGCGCCTGTGTTCAAAATGAACTCAAATTTTATCCTTGTAATTTATTACCAATTTTAAATTTAGCTGTAAAATTTTATTATTTTCTAGCTAAAATTTTGCGCCCCCCAAAGTACCGCGCCCTAGGCTACAGCCTAGCCAGCCTAATCGTTAATCTGCCCCTGCATATAGATTCCAGCTTCATTTTTGGGTATTGCTGAACTGCTAATTGGTTCGTATTAGACAAGGCTTTTAGATGTCTCCGCCATTCTCGAGTCGTAAACGACGATCTAAGTATAGAGGAGGTTGACAAAGCCAGGCGTGATTACAAAATAATAATAATAATAATAATAAAACAAAACAAAAATTCTTAAAGTAATAACTAGTCGTAACTTATGGTAGACTAGATAATAGAGGAATGTTTGTGGACTTTAGACAGGCATCTCATGGTGTCCGAAGGGTAAAACTTTATGAAGCCACGCGGGATGTGGGAATTCCTTTCAAACTTATAAAGTTAACGAAGATGGCCATGACATTCACAAAGCCAGAATAAAGTATGAGAATATGCTGAGTAAACATTTGTATTTAATATGAGAGTTAAGCAAGGTGACGTGTCACCCTCTTCATTATTCCGCTACACTATGCCATAAGTCGAACGTAAATAATTACATGTCCTACATATAGGCGCACGTCTCATCTATACATCGACCATTTGACGGTATTATCGTATGCAATGGTACTCACAGATACAACAGACGGCGAGCAGTCTGACGCTCTCGTCCGGCGGCTGGCACTCGGGGAAGAAGGGCTTCAGCACGTACACGCTGAACGTCAGAGCCACGATCGCTTGCGAACACGGTCGCACGATCATGCACTCGATCCACAGACGTACGAACGCCATGAACGGTCCGAACGTTTCCATGATGTACGCATAGTCGGCTCCGGACTTGGAGATCATACATCCCAGCTCGGCGTAGCAATACGCTCCCACCTAAAACAATAACACATTGCAATTCAGTATCCTTTCACTTCAGGAGTGTTTAACTAATTTCAATTCAAGTATGAGATAGGATCGTTTTTTGAGAAAACGTCAAAATTTATCAAATGGATCGTTTAACCACTCTCAGCTGGAGTCTATCAACCTGTAAGTTAACAGTGTACTACACATATGCTGGTCTTAGACTGTAATACCTATAGAGTACAATAATGTGTACGTGTGTACCTGGTAGTGCGTCACACTTTTGTTTTCGGAGAGAGAGAGAGAGAGAGAGAGAGAGAGAGAGAGAGAGAGAGAGAGAGAGAGAGAGAGAGAGAGAGAGAGAGAGAGAGACAAAACGATAAACGCACGATTAATGCCCTGCTTGTATGCATCACACAGCCGTGCAGTAGAATACATGATCTGTCTGATACATAAAAGAATACTTTTTATATTCAGTGGCGTATCTAGAATTTGGTTTCGGAGGGGGGTCCGGGGTTCGACAGAGTCGGCTTCATACAAAAGAAAACTCGAGTTAAGACTAATCGACATTACTATCTTTAAAGTGGTTGGAAAACGTGTGAAACATACTGAAATCAATCCAATTAAAGTAAATGGTAATAACACAATAAAAACGCGTTGCTGAAACATTGTTTAGAATTAACTGACTACGTTTCATATTTCAAACTATACGAAAATGCTGTGTAGTAAGTCTATTTGTATACTTAAAAAAGAGTTACTAACTGAAAAAATAATTAAAGAGCCTAAGAATTAACAGAGTAACAAAATTCGTCAACTTTTTTGATCCACTGGGAGAGGTCCGGTCTGCTCATCTCCCCCCCGTAAATAATAAATTTTGCCTTTTATAATAAATTAAATAATTCCCATATTTTATTATTCACATTTGAAGTATTCTTTTAACACTTTGTACGAATTTTATCTTTATGACTCAAGTCTTGTTAATGGAAACACCTTATATCGCCGTTTTATGTGATAAATGCGTCGTACCGTTTTCTATACCAATTAGTTAATTAAGAAAAGAAACGATTAGTTAGCGGTTCCTTTTTTTTTAAGGAACTTCGGTTCAGTAGTTTTACAGTCTCCTTGATTACAGTATTTCCTTGCTGAAGTGAGCGCATTTAACGGGACAGGAGTAATGTAGTAGCTTACTTTTTAAAACGACTTATTGTTTGCAATATGTTAATTTGAGACGATATGAAAAATAAGGCAAAGACCCAATAAAATAAACGAATTACACAGGCTTCAATTTTTAGAGCAAAGAAAGTCAGCACTCCGTTTCACTAATGGCGATTCTTCGTTACTGTTGATTTCAAAAAATTAGTGGAAATATTTCCCCTTTTAGAAGTCGCCAATGTTCCCGCTACCAAACTGCTGCGTTCGGGTGTTCCCGAATCACGGATCTATTTCATTAATGAAATTAAATGTTACAATCTCTCGGCAACGGACAATGTGTAACGAGTAATTATCCTGCAAAATGGGGTGGCACAGGATATGTGATTTCACGTACGAAGCGGTACTGTATGCGATCCCCGAAGAAAACAATATAAGGTCAACCGTTTTTCGCAAAAAAAAACTATAAAAAAATCTCGCTCTCCCTCTCTCTCTCTCTCTCCCCCTACACACACACGCGCCCGCATAAAGAATTTCGAAGAAACCGAAACATCGAAGCATGATAATGTTTTGTAAACAAAAGATTTCTAATCTGTGGGGAATCGAAAGTGTGGAAGCGTCACATTTTTCGATGACGCATCACGCATTTTGTGGAATGACCCCCAGCCTAAAAACATTATCATGTTAAAAGACGGCCTTGAGTGCTTCTGAACTGATTTCAAACAATTGAACTTATCGGCGGTCATTCAGTGCTTTCCATTCGCCCGACTGAGCGCGTTGCGAAAGGAACAGAGCGGAGGTTCCGTGACTCCAAACAGTTCTCCGCCAGGTGTACATGCGTTCGAATATGTATAGGACATCGTAGTGGCAGTTCATCGCGCCAACGAATAGTATATGACAATGGCGTAATTCTTTTTCTGGCCCCCTACGCAGGAATTGTTTGCGGTTCCCCCTTACTACCCTTTCGTAATTCATGCTTTTGTTCCTTCTTGAATACTAACCTCTGCTTACAGCCGTGGCAACTACTAAAATTATACAGTGTAAATAGAATAACTGTTCTTTCTCTTACGATAGGCTATATACTCAATTAATAAAATAAAAGTTTCTTTAAATTAACAGTTTGATTTGTTATTTAGTATCTTTTATGTTCTTGATCAATGTAAAAATTACCGATAATCAGACGTGTCGCTAATAGCCAGTTATAATTTTATCATTTATTGAACACTTATGCATCTTGGGAAAAAAGTACAACTTTATTAAATTTAAGTTCATGAAGACAGTGATTATTTATTTTAAATTTTGTATGCACACATTTCTCATATTTTTAAACAAGCCAAAAATTTGTTTCACTTTTTAAACTTCCTGTCATACGCTTATAGCCTCATAATTTGCAATAACTTTATTGTAGGACTAATATTGGCATTGGAATTAAAAAAAATATTCTGATAAAAAGACATTTTATTTTACAAAAATGGGGTTTTGTACTGTATTTCAAAACGTTACTTAGTACAGAGTAATATAAAAATATTATTTGAAGACTTTTAGTATTTGCAAGGAAAACTATCAATGTCTCAATGTTATTACTATACTTTAAAAAATAGTAGGCCTAATATGAAATTCAAGTAACTTTAATTTATTTTTCTTTCGTTTGAAACTTTCGTTATCTTACTGCATTGTGAGATGCAAAAGCGTATATTATTTCATTAATATCAATCGATCTAGCAGTTTCATTTACCACACTTACTACAATAAGTCCGCTCAGACGTTTTTAGACATCGTGCCACGCAGATAATTCTTAATCAATTTCAGCTTGGAGAATGTTCGCTTGGTCGAATTCTGGTGGCCTCGGTGCATTCTTAACTGGAATCACCGCGCTATTGTGCAGTTAACTAAAATAATTTATACTCTCAAAGTACACCATCCGGTTCTGGTAAAGTAACAGTAAAAAATAAATGTATTTGTGTTAAATGCATACGTGAAATTTGGTTATACTTATTTTCAACGATTTATACCCATTGTTAAAAAATTAAGGGAAATGTTTGCGGGGCCCCCTAGTCCGCAGACCCCCCCCATTGCAGGCCCTGCGCGCCGGGCAGTTACGCGATTGGTACATGATATGTTTCGTGGAACTCATAAGGGGTAGTAATACCTAGTGAAGGGCAAGCCTGTCGTCCGATCATATGCCTCGTCCCGAGCTTCTTAGAGAGCTCCTGCCGCAGGGACCACAATTCCCTGGTGTGGCCTGCTACCGGCCGTGGGTGTCAATTGAGGGTGAGTGAACGCCGAGGCCGCGTCCAAGATTCACCTGCCACAGATCGGTTGCGACCGAGGACGCTAATGAAGTGATTGCCATCAAAGCGGGCACAGCGGTGATAATCCTTTCAGGAAAGTGTCCGTATGGTGGGTATCACCTGGTAAGTACAATACATTTGATTTCAACCCATCACATTGCATGGCCATAACTTTTATTTGTTATTATTATTAATAACGCTTTTTTTCCGTTGACTATTATTTTTTATTGATATAACTGAGTATGACTACTAACCGTTTCGACCATTCTATGATGTCCATCTGTCACCGTCTTAGTAACAGGGATTTACGCGTTTCGACTCCACAAAACAGGAATCTGTAGATAAATACATCTATTTAAAAACAAAAATAAGATCAAACTTTACAAATAAATCACAGCCGACTCCCGATTTTCAAACCACTAAAGAAACAAGGGCAAGTCACAAACCAAGGTAAAAGTAAGCAAGGAAGTGACTTTAAAACACTACAAAAAGAGTAATTACAAAATAGATAACAACTAAGTAATTGTTTTGTAACCTTACTTAATACAGACGTGTATCACGAAACTACGTTATCTTAAGTTACGAAGGAAGAGAGGCCCAAAAGTTAGCTGATAAATTAATTTTGAGAAAACTGTGTGCATTGACTGAAAACCCAAGGAAACGCGACGTACGATACAAAATTGGTAACCGACTTTTTGAACACTCTTACTAAATATTTCAAATCACATATTAAACTTATAGGCGGCTCAGTAGACCAGTGGGTATGGCAGCTGGCTACTAATCTAGAGGTCCCGGCTTCGATTCCCGGGCCCGCACCATAAAATCAAGGTACGTTTTTCAGCCCCCAGGTTCGACTCAACCTGTTGAAAATGAATACCTGGGATAACATCCTGGGGATAATAATGGGCGGCTGAAGCGTAGCGCTGGCCACACTGCCTTCCTTGTATGCCGTACGGCTCGCATATGGCAGCCTATCCTGCCTGACTCCTAAGCTGCTTCGGTGGTACACATGGGAGGCATTATTATTATTATACTAAACTTACATTATTTCTGGTAAGTACTTACTAATAGGCCTACGTAACCGTATTAATAGGTAGGCCTATTAACTGTAATTTGATGCATTCATCTGTTATTGTTATTAGATAGGCCTACATAAATCCAATGTACCTACTATTGCTTTAAACCTGAAAGCCTTCTTTTAATTAAAGTGAATCCTCTTCTGCAGTCAGTAATATCTTCAGTCAGTAGTATATAAGTACTACACGTTCAATAATAATCGTTTGTTTTGTTTGCTCAAGCAATATAACCTAACTTTTATATTACATATATAATTGTTACAAAAATATTAGCGGACATCCATGATCTTGAATTAATCGTGGATCTCGTTCCTCCTTTACCGAACACAGATAATCGAGAATCGACTGAATCTATATATTATATATTCATATCTCCCCACATTATTCTTCTATATTTTATTATTATAAATAACACTTTTCTTACAAGAATATATAATATATTTGTTAAATATTTTACAATCTTTTGATAGTGTGAACTATCGTCATCAGAATATAATAAAGTGGTAAAACTATTCCGATAATGATAGTTCAAACTACCGAAATATTGTAAAATATTCTAAAAATATGTAATACATATATATTCTTGTGAGAAAAGTGTTATTTATTATTAATAAAATATACGTGTATAGGTTTATATATATAGTAAAATCAATTAACAATTTCAATTAGGTTTGCATACAGAATACCATCGACTACAAAAGGCTAAGTAGAGGCATGCTGAGCCAGGAGTTTAGTTTCTATAAAAGAACTGATCTGTATTCGCCTCAATGTGATAATTCAACTTCAGATGTCGTATGCTTTTCCTGTGGTGTTAACAATGCGACCCATAATAACCATTAAGAAGAAATGTCCTTGGTTGTATTCGCTTAATTAGGACGCCATGCTGTTTAGTTAAGGGAGGTGACATGCAGTAATACGCAAGGTTACTCTGCTTTTGGAGTTTGTAGCTGAATCACTGGCTTATCAGCAAGATTTATTTTTGTTATTGACAGTGAGTTAACGTACTGCACGAAGTATAGGTTAAATTTGTATTAAATTGCAACTACAGGTATCAGTGGCGTATCTAGAATTTGGCCTGGGGAGGTCCGGGGTCGGGTCGGCTTCAAACAAAAGAAAAACAAGTTAAAACTAATCAACATTACTATTTTTAAAGTGGCTGAAATCAGTTTCATTAAAATAAACGGTGATAACACGATAAAATACGCGTCATTGAAACATTGTTTACAAGATGCTTATTGACTCAATTGATTTTCCTATATTATATATTTCAAACGTGTACGCTAATGGTGTGTAATAAACCTGATTGTATATTTAAAAAAGAGTTACTACTACATTAGCGTACGCGGCTAACAAACATAATAAAACAGCCTAAAAATTAAGAGATTAACAGAATTCGTCAATTTTTTCGACCCTCGGGGTTCCCGTCCCGTTCGCTCCCCCCCCCCCGTAAATACGTCTCTGACAATTATTACAGTAATATTTAATTTAATCTTCAACATCTGTACCTTTATCCCTATGTGGTTATATAATACTCATTTCTGCTACATTAATTACAGTATTTAGCTCCTATTGATTCTGAAAAACATACCATATAAATGTACAAAGTATATACAGAAATTTAGATGCTGTTTAAGTTTTTTTGTCATTTGAACTACACTGTATATTTGCCTATGCGATAAATAGCGTAACTCGGGCGGATTTCTGTCTCTACGCTAGAGGTGTGCTAACGTAGTATTTGAAAATAACATGTACGATCGAAACCGTTCCAAAAAAATAACACGTACAAATACCTGTTATTATATACCTATTATACATATACCTGTATTATATAATTTGTTATAAGAAATAAATTGAAACAAAAAGTATTAACAGTGTTACTTTTCACTGTGACTTTATTAAGCTGTTACTGTTCAAAATAAAATAAGAAACAAGAGAATTTATAGGCCTATCTCCCTTCGGGAATACTAATTTAAGTTTTCACTAGGAGTAAACAAACTGACATAGGTTTAATATTAAATTATTGATTCCATTTTGATTAGGCAGTTGCGAAACTCAGGCAATAAAATTTAAAGTGTACATAATAGCACAACAAATAATGTCAAAAAAACATCAGAAACATATAATAAAAACATAACAGTAAGCCACAAGAGTTACAACAATATCGTTATTTACGTGAAATGTGCAGTGAAGTTAAAATCATCTCCGAATCACATTAACACAAAGTAGGCCTACTATATGGCCTATCAACTACCAGCCACTCTGTAGGTTATAACACAGTATAATTCGCTTTTTCAAAATTTACCAAGTTGGTGACTAGTATAATATATAATTTGTTATTATAATCTGTGTTATATATCTGCATAACACACGATAATAAATGTAACATCAGTATGAATTTTTTTCATTTATTAAAAACAGCTTCGTCTATTTGACATAAGAGACATTCTGAACATCGCTCTTTTACTTCGTTTCGTACTTGTATGGCAATCGGCACATGCGCAGAATGAAGTATTCAGCACCAAAAAGCGACTTTGTACTCGTGTACTCGTTTATTCATTAGTTGCGTAGGGAGGTCCCGCGACTCGGAACCGCGAGTAATCGGAACGGATATTTTGACTTTTCAGTTATCGTTGAATCGGAACAGGTATTTCAACTTTTCGGTCACTGTTAATATCCGTTCCACAAATATAATCGTCACAAAATACCTGTTACAGGTATATCGGCCCACCTCTACGCATCAACACACGCATGCATGTGTAGGCCCTACGTGTGGCACCCATAAATACGACAACAAAATTCTGCAATGCAAACTATAATACAGGAAGTCTTATTCAATACAACTTTTTCTATCATGCCTAATAATTTCATGACACTTTACATAAGGACGTTACAATGTGGTATATTCGCCTGTACGGCTTCGCCAGCGAAATAAACACCTGCAGCACTACAGCATATTGCTTACGTCAAAAAAAAAAAGCAAACGTAATAAACAGTTACACAACATCTGTGAGCAGTTACACAGAGTTGAATGCACCATAAAGTGCTAAACAAAATATTCTTTAGTTTAGCAGTTACCACGAATTAATAAATGATTAAACTTTTTTGTAGTACTGTCATTAAGAAAAGACAATTTTATAAGAATTGTATCGACATTTCGACAAAATTTATTGTCATCAGTAATTGGGTGTGTCGTGAGATGCACGCCAGAAGTGGGAACTTCAGTGTCGAACGGCGAGTGATCTGATTCACTATATAAAAAGGTTGCTCGTAAGTATTAGGAGTAAGCGGGATCTAGCTATAAAGAGCTAAGATTCAAATAAGACGGATAATTTTAATGAGACGAGGGCACGGTAGTTTTTGCGTGAATTTTATTATAAGAAATCGATGTTTGCAATGAACAGTATAAATAGAATCATACATCGTATTATTTTCAGTATACGTGACATATAAAAACAATGTGTGACAAATAATTGTTTTTATTAGTGTAACAATATGATTCTAGTAATATTTATTCAGTAATATCAGATCTTTTCGTTCTTACGGCGAAGCATGTCATTTCCGTCTACGTGAAATAAACTACAAGTTACGAGAGAGAATCTATCTGATGTCTATCTATCTAAATTTGTCTTCGAGTTCTCGCACGAACTTATTTAGGCTGAATTCCGAAACGGGCTAGTATAGGTGGGTTAACGGTTTAGCATTGTCGTATAAAATTGCAAACCGTCCGACAGCCTGTTTTTGCAAACCGTAAGTGATAACGGAAAGTGCACAAGACGAGTAAGACAGTTACCCAGCGAGACGTGTACCGCTCCAGTGATCAGCACAATAGAGACGCTCTCTCGCGTGTTGGAATCTGCTCTGCAAGAACAGCACGGTGATCTCGTGCACTCTGATACAACTATGTACCTTAAGTCTTCCGAAATACCTTTGGTTTACAGGAAACCACTACCTCCTTATGCGCGCTACGCTGATCAGCGTAATATGCGGTCTAGTCCCTCTAGATTTATTCCTTAATTTTTTCTGTTACAGCGTTGAAACATTCAGTGCTAAGGAGAGTTTCTTTGTAGTACAATTTTCTTGCAGCTGTTTTATGTCCGACTATATGTATATGTGTAACCTGCGAACAGCGCGTACGGGACCGAAACCCACCTTAACGATACATTTTGCGCCCATGCATCTTAAAAAACGATGTCAGTAAACTCCTACACAAAACACAAAACAAACAACAGACAAAGACAGAAAACAACAAATTCATAACACTAACATACATCAATAAACAAACTGAAAAAATTGCCCACAAATTCAAAAAAGCAGGATACAGAATCGCTTACAAAACTACTAACAAAACAGAACACACACTATCAAAACGCATGCACAAAACACAAAACAAATACGATCTACCCAGTGTATACAAGCTAAATTGCTCAAATTGCAATAAATTCTGCATAGGCCAGACAGGACGTAGCTTCAAACAGAGATACACTGAACACACAAAGGCACTCCACACCACTACAGAATCCACCTTTGCAAACCACCTCATTGAAGCAAACTACACATATAAAAACATCGACAATAACATGAAAATTCTACACGTACACACAAAAGGCCGAATAATAGACACTCTAGAACAATTAGAAATATACAAACACACAAAAACAGATAAAAACGACATCCTAAACGAACGGACACAATTCAAATCGCACACATTTTTCGAACACATCTCACCACACACACACACAGCATCGATCTTTCGGAAAACTATCCCGTCGCCAACAACAAGACGGACAACGCTACCTACGGCAGCCTCTGATGAAGCCTTCCAAAGGTGAAAGCCGGTTTAAGCTGTAAGGTAAATCTTTACGATTTTACTTATAAAAAACTTAGTGTTCCGAGCCGTCAAACAATAGTGATATTTACAGTAGTTAAAAAACGAGTAAAACGGAATTATATCCGCTCGTCTGTTTTAGGACCACTTAAAAACCACTTAAGTATATGATTACAGTTACTCTAGGAAATTAAAAAAAAAAAATAATCAGGCATAAATTTTAATATTACAAAGTAAGAAGTCATTTGCATCCTCAAACAATATTAGATAATCGAAGTAAAAGTATTAAAAAATTAATTGTATTGAATACTCGCATCGACAAAGTGATGCTACTTTCTTTTGACTGTCGACAGTCCCCCATTATTTTAACATACCCGTTCCATGTCAGTCTTCTTTCCTCCGTATCATGTGCCCATTCTCTTTACTGTCGCAGCAGGACCTTTGCTACCGAGCAAGGAATGTGGTGACGTATGCCACTCCACTCCACACATCCCTGTAATACTACACATTCAAGACACGTTTAATACAGTTTCGATGTGACTTGACTGTCTCTCACACTGTATTTCTTGTAGCGAATAGGAAAACACAGTTCAACAAAATATTCAATAAATTACACTAACATTCAATATACGAACGCTCAGTATAATACGCACACAACATTACAACCACATACGTCTTCTGAACGTCTGAACAATGTTTTTAGAACCAGTGATATCCCACCAACACAAGCACCAACTACCAGACCCCCGCCCCTCAGGCGTCTCGGCAGCAAAACTGGTGCGCCTACAGTACTTGCATTCTCTTTTTTAATTCTTCGTTTGTGATTCTTTACATTCTTAAGACTCTCCAGCCCTTGTCTATTCCGCTGTTTGTCAAGAGTATGCTCTAGATAATCGGTTGGTTTGTATTTTTCTCGTTTCGGCCAATTATGGACCCGTTAATTCAACTGTTTTCTTCCTTGGTCTTTAACTTTTGCCCAGTATTCGTACATTCATTTTCCTCTCTTTCTTCAGGCCATATCTTGTCTATGCCCAGCTTGAGCTTTTCCTGGAAACCTTGGTTGCTCCAAGGTTTTTGCTGAAGAGGATGACGTTCCTGGATGTCTTCACACGCGATCCCCACTTCTTACAGATCTCTTTCCACCTTGGTGAATCAGACTCCCTTGGTTTTCTTACTTAGAGAGTAGGCAATGATCCCTTTGGTCAGTCTTTCCAGACTCATTCGTGTAATTTGACCGCACACAAATGATCCTTCTTTTCCGAATTGTGCCCGTTATCTTTTCCACATGTGTGTATAATTATGCCGTCTTTTGCAGTCACCGTTTTCTCTGACCGGACCCAAGATTTTCCTCAGGATCTTTCTTTGACTGCCCCAGTTTCTTGGTCAGACCAGGGGCGGATTTACGCACAGGCAAACTAGGCACTTGCCTGGGGCGGCAAATTTTGAGGAGCGGCAAAATTTGAGTTAAGAAATGATATTTTTAGAATCAAACAAATTTATAAGTATAAAAGCCAGTTCAATTAAGCACACACGAATATAAAAATTATCTCCACTTAATTTTTAACTATAACGCAGTTATCGTTTTTCACCCAAAAGTAATACGGGCAAATGTTTATGTTTTCAACCGTTGAAATATTTGGCGTTGATCATCCGAGAGATTTTAGATGTTGGCAATCCAGATCAAATTGAGAAATGTAGATCTGTCCATGTAATACCGAATTGTAGGTTGGTTCCAGAAACCGAGGCAAGCTAATATTTAAGGAATCGAGACATTCTAGTGATACCGACAATAACTGTGATAGCAGTGAAGGTGAAGATACTGTTCACACAGTTCAGCCAGAGAGGTCCGTTGTGGAGGAACCTTCATTTTTGAAGAACGAAGAGCCAGTTCACGTCAAAAATCATGATGAAATGTCATCAAATCAGGTAGGGAAGGTCTTAGATTCTGATCCTATTAATTGGCAAATGAACGAGAGCACACACGATTATGTAGCAAAGTTTGGATTTAAACAGAACACTAGTGCGGACTGTAAAACCAAAGAGGGAGTATAATGATGCCCCCCCCCAACAGAGATTTGTGGGAGGGGGCAAATTTATACTGCCTACGGGCGGCAAAATGTTAAATCCACCCCTAGGTCAGGCCATTCATATTCACCGCGAGGCATTCCGCGACACAGGGTCTCTGCTCGAATGACTGTGTAGCAGTGTCTGAGGACATAGATCGGTTGTTGTAAATGCCTTTGGTTAACTGGTATGCCATTTCAATCTCGTTGATACTTGGTGCGAAGGCTTCTTTCTCAGAGATGGTTTCTATCCGCTCTCCCTATATGTTTAAACTTTTTTCTACCCGCATGATTCTTCCGTGTTCCACATCTAACTCCCTAGACGCCGGAGTTCCGTTGGTTCGTTATAAACTCCGTTTTCTCAAAGGAGATCTGGAGGCCCCCAATTGCCGCTTGGTCTTGAGTTGGTTGATTCTGGTTCCCTGGGCAGCTGTGCCCAGGAAATCAGAAAAGATGGCAAAATCATCTGCGAAGGCTAGACAATCTGGAATCAGTTCATGTCTTACATCTCAGTCTAACTCAATTTTTGACCCCTTCGTTACTTCGTTCTTTGCGCCATTCGAGGATAAATTTCTCGAGTTGACAGATGAAGGAGAGGCGAGCTTGTGTTTAACCTCACAAACGTGAGGCTTTGTTTAACCTCAGAAACAAACATAATAGCCTTTAAAAAAACTCCCAATCCAGAATAATTTAATAGGCTACTATATGTTTAATGTTTGAGGGTAGTACGGAAAAGAAATAAAATTTGCTCAAGTGCACACCTGTGGTGGGATATGAAATGCGTTACAATGAAAACCACTGAAAGAAACACAGCTGAAATTTTATAAGATTATGGTCGTTCCAATATCATTTATACGACAAGAAACTCAGGTAATAAATGATATTGCCATTTATTACTAAGATCTTAGTAAGACGGAAGCATGTAAAAGAAACTTTCAGGGGTATTTATATCCCTAAAGGAAATACGCGTATATTAATCACAAGATCGGGTATATCCGAAGCGAGTCCTGAGAGCCAGACGGAGTATTAGAAGCCGCAACCTGCGTTTGAATCTACACCTTGGAAGATAGTGAAGACGTTAACGGTACCCATGATAACAATTGTGGGTACACAATAATTCAGCATAACAGTCGCCATTAATACTGTTCCTAACTGACGTCAGAACTGTGGTTGTAATGGCGCACGAGACGGAACGCAATATTGCATAGTTTTATATGTAGCTGGCAAATGGCTAGGCTGAGACTATTGATTCCGTACATCTGGGTCGAAGGAAGTTGTTACGGAATTTACAGGCAAAAGTCTGAACGTCAGCTGTGCCTACGCCTTAAGCATTACCAGCCCCTTCCCCCCTCCTCGCAACTGATAAGTCTCCCCAAGACGACAGTCACGTTGTTTCCGATTTCTTTCCGAGGACTTCAATCAATTGAACTGGCCGTGTACGACGAAATATGAAATAACAAAAATAACTGCTATAACGAAAATTTATGTGTATAATTTTAACAAAGCATGCCAAAAATATAACATGAAGATAGCGGGAAGAGAAAACAAAATCAACTACAATTTCACAAGACCCATTAAAGTGTAAGCTTGTGATAAATGACAGAATAACAGAACAAGTAATGCAGATGAAGAAACAAAACATCAATTGATGAAATCAAAAAAGAATTTGTTGGATGCATGAATAATCTTATACGGAATAATAAATACCTCACACAAGAAGCAGAAACACGATACGTCCAGTAATATCCTATGCATCAAAGACCAAACCAAGCCGGATACAGCAACAACTCAAAGAAAATGACAAACTGTAGAAATGACTATATTACGGAGGATACTAGGAAAGACAAGGTACGATAGGTTGCCAAACAATAGTATAAGAGAAACGTCTAGTGTGACAGATATTGATTCTTGGATTGCGGAAAGAAGAAGCATAAGGAATGAACACATATCAAGAATGGATAACACAAAGCTAGCGAAAAGGCAAGAGATAGCCAGCCAAACACCAAGAACAGTATTGGTCGGTCAAGGAAAAGGTGGAGTGACAGCGTGTAAGACTGTTGTTATAGAACAGGACAGAGTCCTAAGGCTGGTTGCACACACATCGATTTCGATTGTACGGTAAAATATCGTACGATCAAATTCTTTTAGTAGAACGAAGAAGAGCATGGGAGCTTGCACACAGTTCGATCTCCACACGGAACGGCACGATCCCGTTTAGCTGCCGTCCACTGCCACTGCAAAAGACGGTCGCCGTGCCGTTTCCGTGAATTCAGTGGCGTACGTGACCCAATGCACGCTTGCACACTACACGTGTTATATTCGTACGGTAAAAATCCGTCTTCATTTGACTTGTTGCTTCTGACCAAACTGGGACCTATTTCATAAAATTAAGTAATATTATTAGCAAATTTTATTAAATAATAATATTAGTTTTTTGGTTTATAAACATTTCAATCGAACTCTTAAAACTCTTTACTTTAATAATAATTATTAATTTAATAATGAGGAGGTTCATGCAGTTCATCGAACGATGGTATTGACATACGAAAATAGTTGAAGAACTTGTTCTCATCATTTCGTAAGTTCTTCTATAAATGTGTGGAATGTTCGTGCTTGTTCCCTTTTCTCGTTAATTGGATGAACCCAGTAAGTTCGTTTAATCCTACGACGCCTGAGACGACGGTACACCGACCACACAGCAACAACACGTTTTGGATTCAACACGTTTTCCAGTACAACTGTGAGTGATCTCGAGCTAAAACGACTGCACTGTGCATGGAAAAAAAACCGTGGTGTGTGCAAGCAACGCACATACGATAAAATATCGTACGCTATTTTTCCGTGAGAACGAAATCGATGTGTGTGAAACTAGCCTAACAATCACGTTACGTCGTGTTATCGAACATCGCCGGACGGAAATCTGAAGGCGACGCCCGAGAAACCGCCACTGGCGTAACCGCTTCTGCTTTACTCATCTCTGCCAGATTTGTCCACTCGGTATTACGTGGAAGTACGCGGAGTTACGCCATAGTACACTACATGTACGTTCTATTCTTTCTGTACCTGTTACAGCTAATGAGCGTTAGTTATTTAAGTGACATAAAATTACTTATTTGACAGTGGTGTATCTTTAACCAGTGTCAAAGACCGGCGTATTGCGTACTCGGCTGAAGTGTTTATAACGGCGTGCAGTGAAAGGGTGTGCTCTCGCGTTCGAGTACGGCCAAAAACCACACGTCGTGAAATGAAGCGAAGCGACATATGGACACGGGACTCTGTAGCGTGAATGAGCATGTTGTCCCGCAATTAAGTACGCTGTGGTTGATACTTTTGAAGTTACGCCACTGTACTGCGTGTTACGGTCCACGCGAGATGGCTGTTCAGCCAGCCGGCTTGGAAGCATATCCTTGAACGTACAATACTGAGTACTCAAAGTAATATTATTTCCTACACTGTTATGCCTAAGGACAATGTAATTTAGACACCTGCAATCGTAATACAGCCTTCTGGTCCTTAAGGTGGACGCAGTATGTCCACTTCTGTATATATGTTGTGTAGATGGCGCCTAGTTACTACTCGGGTCGCCAGTTATTGTATGGCAACGAACGAACGTCGTTCAAATAGTACCGTATCTAGAATTTGGTTGGGGGGGGGGGTCAGGTCTAGTTGATATCATACGAAAGAAAAAACATGTTAAGACTAATCTATATTACTATCTTCAAAGTGGCTGAAAAACATGAAAAATACATCCTGAAGTCAATCCCATTAAAGTAAACGGTAATAACACAATAAAAATTGGCGTTATTGACACATTGTTTACAAGATATTTACTGACTGAATTGATTTTCATATAGTTCATATTTCAAAGGTATACCCAAATGCTGTGTAATGAACCTGTTTATATATTAAAAAAAAAAAAATAGCACATACAGCTGAGAAAAATAATCAAACAGCCTAAAAATCAATAGGTTAACAAAATTCCACTTCAACTATTTTCAACTCTCTGGTGGGGGGAGGGGTACTGTCCGTTCGTGAATACGTCCCTGGGTTTAAGTGGTATTTACCCAATAAAACACAGGCTTATCCTTAATAAATCTAATTCTTCTTTTTCGTCAAAATCACTATTGCTCCTCGTAGATTTTGCCTTTCTAATCTTCTTCTCCCCAAAATTCTAGCTTCCATTTTTCTCAAATCCGTTCTCACTTCCTTTAGTTAGGGTTTATCGAGCTTCGTTCTCTTCTCACTCCTCCTATTTCTCAATTCAAAATCCACCTTGAGTGGTTATCACAATCCATTCTGAATAGCAAATTCTGAAACCTCCGTCAGATAATATATGAGGGACGTTTGGAAAATAATGTTTGATTGCGAATAACTTCTGCACAGTTGACGTCATCGAGTTCAGACATGCGCAGTATGTTAGTTTAATTCATGTCGAGTCCAGCCAACACTGATGTTCCATTATTGCCTCGTGTACACAGGCCGACGCTTATTAAAAATGTGTAATCCCGCGGTGTGGAACGTCCGTGCTGTGATACAGTTTTTGCATCTGAAGAAATTACGTGCGACGGAAATTCATCGGGAAATTACTGAAGTTTATGGCGAAAGTGGTCATAGGGAAATTACTGAAGTTTATGGCGAAAGTGGTCGGGAGTTTCCGACATGACGGTATTCGTGACGAATACCTTCAGCTGTCACTGACGAGATCGCGCAACGTGTCGATGACAAAATTCGTCTAAACAGACGTTTCACAATAAGTGAATTAAATGACAATTTTCCTGAAATATCAGGAATTGTTCTGGACGAAACGGTCACAGTAAAGCTTCATTACCACAGAATCTGTGCCAGGTGGGTGCCAAAAATGCTCACCGAGGGCCACAAAAATCATAGCATGGCAGCGGCTAGAACGTTTTTGGACCGGTGCCCCGTACAGAAGGAGACGAACACCTCAAACGTGTTGCCACTGGAGATGAGACTTGGATCTCGTACGTAAACCCAGAAACCAGACAACAATCGATGCAATGAAAGCATAGCTCTTCTCCAAACAAACAAAATATCGGTATGGAGAACCACACATGACTTCCATGTTCTAAGAGTAAATTTAAAATCATACTCGAAATGAAATATTTCCATAGAAACTACTTCTTTCTACTTATTGCTTCAGCCTTAACCACAGTACTGTGGTCACTAACGTATACCACCTCACGTTTTCGCACTCGATTTTCACTGATGATGGCAGTCGATGGGACTGCCGAAAAGTCTGGTTTTGCAGAAAACATTGGACTACGACTAAACAGCCCGGGAAGGAATTTCAACAAAGAACTACTTCTTTGTTGCCGATAACGCAGTACACATATAACAAATTCTCCCCTCCCCCTTCAACTATAATTTTCATTAATAGAAAATTACCCCCACCCCGTTCACCTAAACTCTTCATTTATAGATATTTCATCTACGTTTCTACAGTGGATTATTACGAGCTTCTTATCAGGATACTTTATTTATCAAAATTAAGTACTTTACTCTTGTTAAAACATAAAACGTTGCAGGTAAAGTACCCCTTTCTCTTAACCGATCTTCACCAAAATCAATAGACCTTCAGTCCTCTACAATTCAGGGAAGCATGCAAAAAAATATTTGATTCTGTTTGAATGTGCGGCAGTTATCGTTCGTCATGTAAACATTTCTCTTGTTACGACATAAAATGTTGCAGGTAAACTACCCCTTTCTCTTAACCGATCGTCAACAAAATCAACAGGCCTTGCGTTCTCTACAATTCAGGAACGTATGCAAAAACTTATTTGATTCTCTTTGAATTTACGGCAGTTATCTTTCGTCATAAAAAAATTACCCTTGTTAAAACATAAAATGCTGGTGGTAAACTACCCCTTTCCCTTAACCGATCTTCAACAAAATCAACAGACCTTGAGTTCTCTATAATTCAAAAAGGTATGCAAAAATGTAGTTGATTCTGTTTGAATTTACGGCAGTTATCGTTCGTCATATAAAACATTACCCTTGTTAAAACATAAAATGTTGCAGGTAAACTACCCCTTTCCCTTAACCGATCTTCACCAACACCAATAGGTCTTGAGAACTTTACAATACAGGGCTGTATGCAAAACATTATTTGATTCTGTTTGAATTTGCGGCTGTTATCGTTTGCCATAGAAAAATATCGGTATGGAGAACCATACATGACTTCCATATTCTAAGATTTATATTTAAAATCATTTTCAGCCAAACAGCCAGGCTGTGTCTTACCTGCCTTTTTATTGCTGTATTAAATGAAAAATATTATATTACATTAAAATGAAAAAATTATAATTTTATTGCCTGGCAACAAAATTATTTTATTTTTAACAATTACCATTGTTTCAAAAAGTTTAAATAAATTTTCAAGTACTTTACTCTTGTTAAAACGTATAAGGTTGCAGGTAAACTACCCCTTCCCCTTAACCGATCTTCACCAAAATAGAAAGTCATTGAGACCTCTACAATTCAGGGACGTATGCAAAAAATTATTTGATTCTGTTTGAATTTGCGGCTGTTATCGTTTGCCATAGAAAATACGCTTGATAAAAAACGTTGCAGGTAAACTACCCCTTCCCCTTAACCGATCTTCACCAAAAACAATAGGTCTTGAGTACTCTACAAATCAGGACTGTATGCAAAACATTATTTGATTCTGTTTGAATTTGCGGCTGTTATCGTTTGCCATAGAAAATACCCTTGTTAAAAAAACGTTGCAGGTAAACTACCCCTTTCCCTCAACCGATCTTCACCAAAAACAATAGGTCTTGAGAAATCTACAATTCAGGGCTGTATGCGAAACATTATTTGATTCTGTTTGAATTTGCGGCTGTTATCGTTTGCCAAAAAAAAAAAATTTCCCTTGATAAAAAAAACCGTTGCAGGTAAACTACCCCTTCCCCTCAACCGATCTTCACCAAAAACAATAGGTCGCGAGTACTCTACAAATCAGGGCTGTATGCAGAAAATTATTTGATTCTGTTTGAATTTGCGGCTGTTATCGTTTGCCATAGAAAATACCCTTGTTAAAAAAACGTTGTAGGTAAACTACCCCTTTCCCTTAACCGATCTTCACCAAAAACAAAAGGTATTGAGAACTCTACAATTTAGGGCTGTATGCAAATAATCTTTTCATTCTGTTTGAATTTGCGGCTGTTATCGTTTGCCATAGGAAATACCCTTGTTAAAACATAAAACGTTACAGGTAAACTACCCCTTTCCCTTAACCGATCTTCACCAAAAACAATAGATCTTGAGAACTCTACAATTCAGGGCTGTATGCGAAACATTATTGGATTCTGTTTGAATTTGCGGCTGTTATCGTTTGCCAAACAAACAAAATTACCCTTGCTAAAAAAAAACCGTTGCAGGTAAACTACCCCTTTCCCTCAACCGATCTTCACCAAAAACAATAGGTCGCGAGAACTCTGCAAAACCGAGCTGTATGCAAAAAATTATTTGATTCTGTTTGAATTTGCGGCAGTTATCGTTTGCCATAGAAAAAAAAATCTACAGACAGATAGACAGACAGACAGACAGACAGACAGACACACACACAGACACTTTTCGGAAAATGACTTTTTTTCATGTTTTGAGTGTAGTAGACTCAGAATCTGCAATAATCTCGAACACGATTTTTTTTGCCATCACCATACTTCCATTCCTTAAGGAATATGGAAGTAAAAATTACCCTTGATAAAAAAACTTTGCAGGTAAACTACCCCTTTCCCTTAACCGATCTTCACCAAAAACAAAAGGTCTTCAGTACTCTACAAATAAGGGCTGTATGCAAAAAATTGTTTGATTCTGTTTGAATTTGCGGCTGTTATCGTTTGCCATAGAAAAAAATCTACAGAGAGAGAGAGAGAGACACACACACACACACACACACACACACACACACACACACACACACACACACACACACACACACACACACACACACACACATTTCGAAAAATTACTTTTTTTCATGTTTTGAGTGTAGTACAATCAGAATCTGCAATAATCTCGAACACGATTTTTTTTTGCCATCACCATACTTCCATTTCCTTATGGAACATGGAAGTAAAAATCAACCAAACATTTGGTGGCAAGGAGATTATTACAAACGTTATACGACAATAAATTCTACAGTGCATTGTCTGTCAAACATAGAAAACTGAGAAATCCGATACAGAATCGCCGGCGCGGCCTGTTGTCTTCTGGCGTCGTCCTGCTTCACGACAAAGCACGACCACTTACCGCTATGGCCACATTCATTTACACTTCAGTAATTTAAAATGAATATTTTTGATCCTTTGATAATCCAGCCAATCAAAGGCTTACAGTCCAGACTTGGTACCAAGTGACTTTTGTCTTTTTATAAATTGTTTTTTCTTTTCATCTTTCAACTTTTTGGCTTCACAGAAATTCATAAACGGTGATGAACTCAAAAGTTCTGAGGAGGAATAGTTAAAAAAACAGCGGCATATTTCTTTGAGGAGGGTATAAAGAAGCTTGTCCCATGCTGTAACAAATGCTTATATAATGGTGGCAACTACGTGCAAAAATGAAATGGGGTTAAATGTAAATAGGCCTATGCTAGCAATAAAATATTTGTTTATTTAAACGCATTTTTTAATTACCTACAGGACCTAACGTTCCGCTCAGCCCTCGTATATGTATGTATGTATTATGTATAATAATAATAATAATAATAATAATCTATCTATATACATAAAACTCAAAGTCTGAGGATTTATGGGTACTGAATACAAATCCACACCACCACACCAAATTTTGCACAGGTAACCTTTGACACAAGGCGAAAAGTAATGTCTAACTTGAAATTTGATATTTTGCCCCGTTCGCACGACTTAGGCCCTTTTAATTATGCCTTTTCGTTGACCCGTATAAAGATGTCATCAACACCATGGAGGCCTGAATTAATTATCACAGTAACAAGTAAATAAACAAATGATATTTAGAAACATCGGAACTGTACCTTTATCCGTTCTTGTAGTTTTTAATGTTTTTACTATGCGATTGTATCAATATGTTTTGTAAGTTTGTATACAGATACGTCTATATATTT
Source organism: Magicicada septendecula (assembly GCA_034769895.1). Taxonomy (NCBI): domain Eukaryota; kingdom Metazoa; phylum Arthropoda; class Insecta; order Hemiptera; family Cicadidae; genus Magicicada; species Magicicada septendecula. The sequence goes on from CM068373.1 coordinate 465,087,827, forward strand.
TGTAACTGTCTTAAACGATTATAAAATTTACGTTTATACGTATTTTTGATGATGCAATGAAGAAGTAATTAAATATATTAAATACTACTACTAAAGATGTCAACAACACCGTGGAGACTTGAATTAATTACCATAGTAACAAGTAAATAAACAAAACCTATTTAGCGGTGTCGGAACTGTACATTTATCCATTCCTGCAGTATATTTTTGATGTTTTATATAATATGCGATTGTATCGATATATCACGATATGGAAAAGAAGAATTGTAGTTTACTGCAGAAATAAATAAAAGTCATGGTTGAGGAAAACATAACGTTTAATGTGTTATACAATGCTTCTATCACATTAACACTTAACAAAGAATTTAGTGTTTTTGATGTAACAGGTACTTTATAAATATCTCCAAGGCTTTATAAACGGGTACTTTTAAATCTCCAAAGCCTGTTGCACCAACATAATAATTTAATACCAGTTAAAATAGTACAAGTGTTGAAAACAGCTTTGGAGAGAATTTGACTAATGAGTACAAAATTATTATAGTAGGAATAAACCTGTTTTAGTACGAAGCCACGTTTCCGTTAAATATATGAAAAATATATTATACTAACCGTCTGTGACTTCTCGTATTTGATGTTCCTTCTTATTACGACATGTTTCGAGACTCTTATGATATGTGCTACAAATTTTATGCTTGACAATGGGACAAGAGTCTCGAAACATGTCGTAATAAGAAGGAACATCAAATACGAGAAGTCACAGACGGTCAGTATAATATATTTTTCATATATTTAGTACAAAATTGTTATACGAGCTGACAGAACGCCAAATAGACATAATCAATACAAATTATATTAAAATACTTATTACAAATCAAATATTCGCGTGCGAAGCCGCGGGTAACAGCTAGTAATAATAATAATAATAATAATAATTATTATTATTATTATTGCCACCCATATGAGAGCACCGAGAGAACATATACACCCACTGCCGTCCCACGCATCCTACTCCTTCCTACTCACCTTTTTCATTTCTTCGTAGAGGTCCTCTTTCTATGGACTCTTGCCTGTATCGCTTTTTCATCTTCTATTTGGAACCCAGTTTAACATCGTTTTGGTATCAGGCATCAACGATCAACAGTATTTGTTCCACGTGGCCGTACCAAATGAGGCGCTCCATAATTATCGTAGCCTTCCTAATGTTGTTACTTCTATGCGCATTTGCCTCTTTATTTCTTCACTTCTCATGCACTGTGGCCTGGATACTGCAGAAATCCATTTCCGCCGCTTGGAGCCTTCGCGAGTTTCTTTGATTTATCTGTTAGTTGCCTTGATAATAAGAAAGATAATATTATCATCATCATCATCATCATCGTCGTCAACTTTAATCAGACACTCTAGGCAGAATAGTGAATAGGCTGATTTAAAAGAAGTTGCCTCTTCCTGTTGGTAATAATAGAGAGGAAATGTGGAAACATTACGTATGCAGAAAAAATGCGCTGAATGAATACAATGAATACATATTTATATTTATAATCCACTAAGAACGAATTGAAACAAAGGTGAACATCTCAAAGGCTCTCATGGAGCCAATTTCTGTTTATGGTTCTGAGTACTCACCGAACAGGAATTCAAAAATGGTTGAAACGGCAGACGAGCTTCAAGTGTTTCATGCTTAGAACATAAAACAAACAGGGAGATACGAGAACGGACGAATTACTGTATAGGCATGTGATGAGAATGGAGGAGTGAAAGAATACCTAAGGATTATTAAAGCGAGCGGTAGAAGACGAAGAGGTAGACCGCGATTAAAATCGATCAGAGAGTGGAAAGAAGTATGGCAATAAGGAAGGGGCTTGGAACAGGAAGATACCCAGAAGAGGCTACTGTGGAAGATGAGATGCGGGATGCGCCAAGAGAGTAGGACACCCACGAAAATAAAATAATAATTAGTAAGTGTTATTATTGTATTAGCATAAGTGTCGTTGACGTTAACTTGACTCATCGTCACGGTATTGTTATCATCCTCATCGTCTTACATGGAGCTGGTGCAAACACGTGTTCCGCTACGCCAACTTCATTATCTCGTCCAAAAGTGGACTACGCGTTAAAATTTTCTTTACCAATCTTAGTTTTGAAATTATCTGCACACACACACACACACACACACACACACACACACACATTTTTATACATAATTACAGTGTCATAGCATCCTACACCCTCCGGTTCCCAGTCTCCACTCCCTTCTACCGTGCCATCTACTGGTCTCAAAACTCTCTACGACACTGCTCCCGCAATCCTCTCTCACCACGTTATTATCTGTTTCCACTATTTTATGTTTTCACTCTGTTTCAGTTCACGTTTCATGGTACTCGCTCTAAGACATGTTTGGGAATCCGTTCTTCTGGAATTCTTTCATAATTTAAATTCTTTGAAACCGTATTAATTTTTTTTTTAATTCTAATAATATTTATAATGTTATCAGAATGTGAAGTATGAGTAGAGGCGCATTGGACACAGTCGTGCCTTTTATCACTCACAGTTTCCTCTAATACAAGCAAATTAAAAACAACTTTCATCTGTTTTTAATTAGTTACCCTACTACTTTTACTTCGCATTTACTAGTTTTCGATTTACGAAGTATTTTCCTGCATGCCAGTATACAGTAGAACCTATTTTCCTCTCTACCTGCAACCTCTTCTTCTTTTATTATGAATTTACGAAAGCATTCCTTTCTCAAGGTGTCATCAATCAACTTTATTTTTCTCTTTCTGGCTCCAGCCATTTTATTCTTACGACTTTTAAAACTAATTTTCGATGGTACGTAAACATTACATGAAGAATTTCCTCGAACTACTACGTCATTAAAATTTTAAATGCAAGTGTCGTCTTCAAGTGTTACAATAACTTAATCTGATAATAAAACTACCTACACAAGATAATTTCCGAGAAAAAGTGCAAATCGCCAAAAATTAAATATTGTAAAAACATCACCAACCATAAAATGAAATTAATTTTTTTAATAGATTAAGAGTAACTTCATTTAATCCTAATTTTAAAATTGGGTAATTAGAGAATTTGTATGTCAAATTAGCACATACTACATGTAACTTTGATTTTTTTAACTATGTGAAGGCGCACGGAATTGTTCATACGGGTCTCTCAACAAAGGCACCAAGTCTATGAACTTTTACTTTTTATTTTATTTATTTTTTACTTTGTCTTTCTAGTTTATTTTTCGTTTTTATATTTACCTTCCTATGATTTATTTTATTTTTCCAGTTTATTTTTTTTTTATTCTTTCCCATTACCACAGATCAAAGTTTTTTATATATTTCCTTTCTTTGTTCTTAACTGCCCATGTACTGACGGATACTTCATTTAAAACACTTAGCAAATCTCTGTTATAATTTAATATTAATTCTCCTGGCAATCAGTCTTACTCCACCGAATCTAACTTTTCAAGTGCAATTCTGCTATATCCTCTGTACAGCTTCCATCCCACGAAATTATACTTCACATATTATTACATACAATCTTATACATTTTCACTACACTTTCTTTCACCGTTCTTGAAGAGATATGTTTATGATTATTATTATTATATTTTTGTTGTTGTTGTTACAATTATAAACGACCAAGACAGCCGGTTTGTCGGAATAACGCCGATCGACTTTCTCACCAAGGAGCGTAAGGTCGTCTTCTACAGTAAGAAGAAGGTAGGTGGTGAAGCTGCACGTCGAGAGGCACGAAGCCAGTTGATTGAGAGCTAGCAGAGAGTTTGGGAGCAAGAAGAGCGAGGTAGCTGGACGAGAAGTCTCATCAAGCATGGGGAGACTCACCCAGTTTCTAACTGGACACGGGTATTTTCAATCTTACCTCGGGATCTGCGGACGATGTCAGTCATACCTTCTTCGTCTGCGACAGATGGGAGCAACGCAGGAGATCGTTGCAAGAGGATATTAGGGTCGTCGAAGCGATCCATCTAGGGAAGAATACATGGAACTGTGTAACACGCTTTACGAAAGAGATTCTTTGGTCGAAAGACAGACTTGGACAACATAATATAGAAGAATAACAAGTCAGACGTGAGCCCTAGGGCTGAAGAATAATAGGCAATTGGGCGTGAAGTAGTGTGTCAAACGGTTCCAGGTTTGTGTGATATAAGAGAAAGGGAGGTGGTTTTTTTAGTAGATCGGGTATAATATCCAAACTATAGGTTTTGGAAGTGTGCCCTTCCGGACATGTCTTCAGCCAATTTTTCCACTCACCCTCATAAAAAAAATTATTATTCTTACATTGATATTAAACCACTAATACAAGAACAGTTCCCGCACTTTTCTTATTTTTACAGAGCTCTTTGGGGACTGGCAGTACTCCCTTCCTCACTGCTTGGTAAGCTATATCCTCTATCCTGCCAGTCTTTGGCTTCAAGCCTCTATGCGAAATGGTTCTCTGAGTTTCTGTCCCCACGTTATTTTCTGCTCCCTTTCTTTTACGTCCTATGGTGCTCACTCTAAGAACTGTTTGCGATTCTTTTCTTCTAGCATTTTTCACAATTTACATTCTTTGCAATATTAAATGTATTATATTAAATTTTTATAATCTAATCAGTATGCCAAGCACCGAGGAAAGGAGTGCTACCAGACCTCGAAAGCATTCTGCAAAAAATGAGAAAAGTAATTATTCTTGACATAGTGATTTAATACACGTATAACAATAACCATTAACTATATAGGCCTATATATTTTACTAAATAGTTCTCGTTCGTACGCATAATACGATCATTCAAGGCTTCATGTCCTGCTTTCAAAGCAACTGCAATGAAATGCGCTGTTAACTGGACCGCACTGTTGCAAGTTCGACGTCGGACCGCCTTTGCTGCATAACTAACATGTAATTAATTAATGTTAATTATCTGCATAATAACAGATAAACGCGTTAATCGGTCAACAACACAATCGGCCTCCTTATAAAGTTGTACTCAGATTTATTATCAGAGAATAACGTTAGGGAATAACGCGGCGAGTGCATTAATCTTTGCTAAATGTCGCCCTCCGCTTATCGGACAATTACTGAAGAATGTCATACAGATATCTTTTTACTGTGGAAAATTTTAGTAGATACCACTTTCTGATATAGACACTACCTTTTTGTTCAGCAATCCCAAACTACAATTTTCAGCTATATTTATTTTTTCTCAGCGTTCCTACCACCGTGTAAAAATATCAATTACGAACGCATTATCACGATATTGGTGTACCTGTAGAACTGAAATAAAAAAATATATTCTACAAACATTTAGTTAACCAAGTGGCTGTTATTCGTCAAAGTATAAAGAATGATTAGGCCTATTTTAAAAAAAAATAAAAAAAAAATTTTAGTATTTAGGCCTAAAATATTTAATTTAACATATTATCACGTTATAGTTAAATATATACGATACTTTCTTGTAATGTAGATCGTATGACACGATAGAAAAATTCAATTAATTTCCACTTCAGAAAAGTTAAATTTAAATTGTCGATGATTGTCAAGTTGGCAGTAACCTCTGTGGACAGGAATCCCATGTTATTTTCAGGCTTAGCAGTTAGTAAATTCGATTTCTTATACTAGTTTTTGTAAACAATTTAGGTCTGTAATAAAAATTAATAAATGTCTGAAAATATATAAATTATGCTTTCAATAATTAGATCAAACTGAAACGACAATAATTAGATCAAAAAATAAATTAAATATAAACATTAAATATTTTCAATATAGCCGTCAAAACAGCTGACTACGTAAACAACATTACAACAGTCAAAAATTTAAATCAAAATAAAAAAGATTATTTGTCAAGGTGTATTTAAATCGTAACAAATCGATTACTCGTTAATTTATGTAGAAACCTCTGATGATACAGATTGATTCTGAGAAACAATACAGCCATAAAAATAAGCAAAATCTACTTTCAGAAAAAATTATATTAAAATTAATTTACCTTTTTTTCATCCGTCGTGTGACTTCTTATTGTATTTAATTAAATAACGCGTTTCCAGGCTCAAGGCCTCATCTTCAGATTAAGTCCCGTGTGGACGTCGTTAACACATTAAAACTAAACTACTACACATTAAAATAAAACACACTACACAAGTTAACCGATGTCTGGGTGCGCACCCTTTGCTGGCCCGCGACTCACTCTGGCAAATTATTGAGTGCGTCGCGGGCCAGCAAAGGGTGCGCACCCAGACATCGGTTAACTTGTGTAGTGTGTTTTATTTTAATGTGTAGTAGTTTAGTTTTAATGTGTTAACGACGTCCACACGGGACTGAAATCTGAAGATGAGGCCTTGAGCCTCGAAACGCGTTACTTACAGTAATTAAATACAATAAGAAGTCACACGACGCATCAAAAAGAGGTAAATTAATTTTAATCTGAATTGAATCGTGACTTGGATACCAGAGAACATGAGTTTAAAATTATATTGTTTGTTAAAGTGTTTATATGCCATTGATTTAAATATCAGTATATTGTACACTGATTTTTCATTTACCAAATTTATATATTTACAATATATTTTACATTGTAAATTGATTATATATTATTTTATTTTGTATTTAAATGAATGTATAGATATCAACATCGTCCACAGCTCACTTGTCAAACTGCTATCTGTCATGCTCCGGACGAAGCCCTTCAGTGTCTCCACCATTATCAAGTCCTATGCAACGAATCCTAAAGGTATCGCTCGGTGCATGACAGGTAGCAGTTTGGCAAGTAAGCACGGCGAAGTTGGAATTACGGAGACTGCTAATTCAAATAACAAGATGAAAAATATATAGACAGATAGATTTCGCGATCTCCTGATCGTGTTTTGGAAACCAATCAAGAAACACAACATTAGTAAGAATGTCTACGAATAATTGGAAGTCGTTAGTTGGAAGTTTCTAGAGTAACGTGAAAAAAGCCTACCAAAAGTTGATTTAGAAGGAATGTTGCCACCACGGGAGGTTGGGTTGCCAACTTTTTTTGAGGAAAATAACGTAACTTGTCTGTTGGAAGAGGAAAAAAAGTATTTGTAAGAAAAAAAAGTATTATTTAAATTTAAGTTTTTATTGCCTTAAATACATATTTTTTTGTGCTTTTAGCACAAGCTAACAATTTTTGGTTATCTTTGAGAGTTTGATAGCTAGTATTACAATCTAAATCTAGATTTAAATAAATAAATAACTCATTTTTTATTAAATTTATGGACACTCTGTTTCTCTCTTCTCGCCACTTTACATTCATCACCGAGAAAACTCTTTCAGTGAAAGCTGAGGTTGCGGGAACAGAGAGCAGATAAGAAATAATTTTTTTATATTTGGTAAGTTATCACACGCATTCTTAAGTATATATTACCGCTTTTCAGCAGTATTTTTTTCTGAAAATTCTTTGTCATTATTTGTTGATTGTCTTTGGATTTCTTTAAGTCTTATTGAATATAAATCATCCATTTTAATATTTAATCTTTTTTACAAAGTATAAATAATGATCTAGAAAGGAAACCGATATGGACTGCCATCTGCCGTTTCGTTCAATAATAAATAATCATTGTTAATAGTGTGTGTTCCGTTCTGTTTTATCTTAGGCATCGATAAATCGTTCGGAAATTACGTATGAGAGTGTTTCGTTTCGTGCATTACAGTAAAGACTCAAAATAAAGTATTTTCGCATACTTTATTTTTATGCAAAAGTATAAAGTATATTCACCAAAAATAAAGTAGGATACTTTATTATAAAGTACGGTTGGCAACCCTAACGGGAGGGGAGGCTAATGAAGATGCACCGACGCCAAGATTGAAACACCGCTTTTAATATGAAGACTGGCGTCACATGTATAATCATATCATGTTGTGTGCATCTTCGTGGACAACAAGCTAGGCGTGTATACGTGTCAATTAATGAAATAAAATAGAAATAGAACCGCAATATATGACGGTTCAATAATTATCATTATTGATCAATCAATAATATAATTAATCAATAATTATTAAAAAATTCACAGGGACGCAAATCAGACAAAAAAACATTATTTCCAGCCATTATAGATGACAAAAAAATATTATGATGTATATTAAATGTATACTAATGCGTTGTTTACAATCATTACTGTAGCATTTTATTCGATTTCGTAATTTATTTTGCGAAGAAGGAATCACATGTACTTCAAACATTCCGCCATGTTCGTAACAACTATTCCTCAGTTGGGTACATAACGAGACGCATAAGAACAACTTATTTTTATATTCACTTTTTCGTTGTGATTTCTATTAGTTGACAACAAAAGTCTCATTGAACGATAAACGTAAAAACAAGACCACCCACTAAGTTGACGCAGTTGAAAACGGATGGCATTGGAAATCGCTTCGACTGTAAACAATTGTGTCATCGATTTGATGTGTTTCCTGCAAAATATATTACTGCAGACTTGACAGACGGAAAATTAAAGTGTACAGAATCTCGTAACATTCTCTACTCTGATGTGCTTTCCATTTAGTTCTCATACGTTATAGAGTAACTTTCCGTATTGATCTATTAGATATTGATATTGAGATTATCCAGCGCTTTCCGTCCAAAACTTTAAGATCAATAGTCGACGCTCCATGGTTTGTCTCCAACAACTCTATACACCGCTACCTCAAAGTTCCAACCGTGATAGAAGAAATCATGCGCCTCTGCAGGACTCACATCTCCAAATTAGAAAAGCATCCAAACCACCTGGCAATTAATTTGTTTGATAACAGTGAAGATATTTATATACTAAAAAGGCACAAACTGTTAGACTTACCATTCATATTTAACTAATAATGTATTCTCTGTATTATGTGTGTTGTAATCTCTGTGATATCTGTTCTGTTCTGTTCTGTATGTTCTGTATTCGTGTCATTATTAAGTGTTAATGTCAACCTGTATATGTGCCTTATGGGCCCAGTGTTTAATATTTGAACTTATTGTATCATGCCAGCAGCAAGTTCGATCGTTTCGTAGTCCTTCAGTCTTTCGACTGGTTTGTGCCCTCCCCGCATATACCCGTGATGCGTGTGGTACTGAGTCTCTCACAGGTATATGGGACCTACAGTTTAACGCCGGATCCGAAAGGCAATTTTTTTTTGGGGGGGGGGGAGGGTTTCTACTAGGCAGGATACCTCTCGCTGGGTTGCCATTACCTTGCGAGGGGGAACGGTCGTATCTAAATCAGATGGCCCCTGGCGGGAATTGAACCCGCGCCGACAGCGTAGGAGCGTCACACGCTAGCCACTACGCCACGACCGCTCCAGCAGCAAGTGGAGTGATTTTTTTTTTTTCATTTGTTTACATGTTTTTGTCATTTAGTTTTGTAATTTGTGTACCTCTTTAATCTATTAACAAAAACAAGAAAAGCTATCAATGGTCAGGTCTTCATAATCCTGTACGCTATGTGTGTTGTCAGGCAATTTGTTTAATGTTCGCTTTGTCGAACAGATTACAGATCTCCAATAAATTGAAGAAACAAAATTAGACGATGTGATCACCTTAGAGAAATAAATCCCGGCAAGAGAATTTTCTTCTCTTTAAATACGTTGAGCACGAATGAGGCGAAAATTTAGCACAAACGTTGATACCATAAACGCATGCGCTTCCGATCACTTAATAAAGGCAATTCAAGGAAATAACTATTACTAATCTATGGATCAGAAGCATGCACATTAACACATCGACGAACAATTATTTAGGCAGCTCTAAGAATAAAGACACATCTAGAAGGGGGGGGGGTGAAGGCGACGATAACGCTGACCTCTGCCATCACCGCGGGCACCCTAATATTGTCAGATTCGTTAAAGTAAATAGACTCACGTGGATTGTGCACTAAGAACGAACGGAGAAACACAGACTACACAACAGATATTGTACCAGAGGCTTATGAGCAGGCTCAGCTGGTAAGACTGAAAATCAGAAATACGGAGGTTAAAATAAAAAAAATAGAGACGAATCAAATCTACTAAGCAGTTGTCACTATTCAAAGGCTAAACCGGCTGTTTCCCTCGGGAACTGGCCGCTGGTGTCTTATCAGTTAACTAAAACGCAGTCTTTGTAATAATAGGCCTATATAAAAGTACTTACTTACTAGCCAACGCCCACCCTTGGCTGTTGGGCCATTAGGCGGCGCGCTGACCAGTAGAGACGTGAGAGCCTTGCCGTATCATCTTCGTCTTGGACTTGCGTGTCTGAGATCAAGGCTGGACATGTAATTAGGTGATCCGCATCGCCTGCACGTGGTGCCCCTGCATAAACTAAACGATCAACAAAGGTTCGCCTAAAGCACGCTGACCTATATAAAAGTAAAGGAAAGTAAAGTTAAACATGCTGTGTTTAAATTTGTTTGACTTTTTCTTTAATGCGTTGCAGTCTGTTTCTGAAGTCTGTTTATTTCTTGCAAGGGGGCAGAATAGTACAGCAGAACAGGAACTATTGTATGCACATTTTGCTGACAGTATTTGAAAATATCAATGTATAAGTACTCAGGATAAGTGAAAATTAAACAAAGTCAATGTTAGTTAATATCAGGCCAAACAGCTGTTTTTATTTTCTCAAAATCAGTTACATTTGCTCCGATAGCATTTGCATAATAAGATTGAAGTTTATCAATAACTTTATCAGGTAGTTTGTCTGTCAGCCCCTTTTATTGATTTTTGGTCTAACAGTAATGTACCACCTAACTTGAATTTTAGTTTTCGTAAGCGACAGCCCATCCATTTCTGGATGTGGCCTGTGCATTCCAGTTTTTAAACTTGTATAACTTGTGAATACTATAATAGATATAACAATATTTTGTATAAAATTAGCTAGGTATGACAATAAATGCAAGTTTTCGCCTAATTTCAAAAATGCTAAACAACTGCTACAAAAACTGCGTGCAGCACAATTTTCTAAATTAAAGTAATAATATTTTTAACAACAAAAACTCCATGGTTTTTGGTATCAAACTGTATAAAAAAAGTCAATATTTTAATGTAAGCCAATAAAAAAAATTGTAAAATTTTTACCCTACTGACCCTTCAACTCCCTTAAGTACAGCAGATTCACAATGGGAGGGAATGACATAGAGATTGAAGTCGAGGAGTTTACGCCCGAGGGCGTAATTGAGATTATCCTTCACGGCAAGGAGGACCGGGACCGCATTTCTGCATTTATTCATTGGGCCCTACAAGAAAAGAAAAGACAGGCTCAACTTGCAAACCAACGGGCAATAGTACATAATGGACAATTAGAAGGAGCCCGATAAGGGCGCAGCAGTAAGCAACGTTGGTCGTTGTTCCTTACGTCTGTGTATTTATTTTATAATCAATTTTTTTTTGTATTCCTTTGTAAGTAACATAGGAAATGTTTTATTTATTTGAAGATATTACATAATTAATTTTAGAATAATATTCCTCACATTCAATAAGATATTAGAAAAACAATAGATCACTGAGTATTTTATTAACTCCTGTAATAAAAATTTAACTGATTAAGTTAATACAAAATTTTCAATTCTTCTGTGTAAGAAATCACCTTATGCTAACTAGTACCGCTTGAATTATTTCTCGAACTTATTGGTGTGTGTGTGTGTGTGTGTGTGTGTGTGTGTGTGTGTCTGTTTACCTATTGTCGCAAGATACGGCGGTCAGGTGGTATGTACGCTACTGGGAGGTTCATACGTGTTATAATAAAGCAGTGTTTGTACGCAAACGATAAATTTCGTTTACTTAAACAGCCATGAAACAGCTGCGTGCTTAGTCGCTAACTACGGCGGGCCGTTACTGTCCGTGAAAGCTTTCGTGTCTACTGGTTTTTATATTAGCCTAGTGGAAATTCGAAGGTTGTCCTAGTTTTTACGTCAATCAATAACTAAGTCTAGCCAATGCTATTGACTCCTGTAACCGCCTAAATAAAATTTACGCATCTTGTCCCCCCCCTTTTTCTAGCGAATCTCCCCCGGGGAATATTCTTAGAGTATACCGGTATTTTTTTAGTATATACTCCAACAAATTTTGGTTGTACAAAAATTAAAAAAAAAATATTGTATTGATTAATGGCCTTATTCATGTAATGTTTTGCAAGAAGAAAACTGGAGTTCTTCTTATAATGTGTGTGTGTGTGTGTGTGTGTGTGTGTGTGTGTGTGTGTGTGTGTGTGTGTGTGTGTGTGTGTGTGTGTGTGTGTGTGTTTTAATAAGGACATCGATTATTAAGGATTAATCGGGAATATTAACAACCTAGTAAATCCGAATAATTGGTTAACCGAATCTGAAACATTTTGTAAAGGACATGAAGTACAGTAAGTTACTTACCGTAAACTACATTTCTTCTTTTTCACTACATGGCTTGGGCTATAGCCCGTTCCGACTTCACAGAGTCTCTGACCATTTCTTCCAGGGCTTCTTTCCTATCAGGGCCTATCTTCAAACGCTTGTTTAGGAATACGCGTGTCTACCATGCGTTCCACATGGGACTTCCAATTCTGCAAGTATTCCTTTATTATATTTAGAACCGACTGTAACTTCACGTGTTTCCTTATGTTGTCGTTTCGTACATGATCCCTCCAACTGCATCCCTTAACTGCTCTTAAAAATTTCATTTTCGAGGCCTGTATTTTAGAAATATCTTTTTGCAGGAGAGTCCAAGTTTCACATCCATACATTAATGTCCGCACAGCCACGACTTATAGAACTTTAGGTGTGTCTCCCTGTGCGTTTTCTTTTTTTAGTAGTCGTCTTTTTGTTGCACAGATGTAACTAAATGTATTTTAACTTTCTCTCGATATCGCTGTCCTTCCTATATGAGATATCAGATCTCGAATAATTAAAATGTAATACCTGATACAAAAAAAATTAAAAAAAAAATAAAAATAAAAAAATAAAAATTACAATTTTTGCTCTTACAGGGCTCTTCCCTAGGAAGGCCATTGTTTTTGTATTAGTATTTGAAATCTTATAAAGTTGTATTTCTGGCAGATTGTATGCAAGGTATAAATAGACCTTTGTAACTCATTTTCAGTCTTCCCTATTACTAAGGATTTATATAGAATTTAAACTATACACTACATCTATTAAAAAGGTTTTGATTTCATTTTGAAACAATATTGCCAACTTGAATGTAGAAAACAAGAATATTAATTGCGTTTCTACGTTTTATGGAAACCTAGAAATTTTCTTTTGTCTGAACGATGCGACATCAAAAAAGTGAAGTGAAATCATTTTAGAATTATCACATTTTTTTGTGCTGTTCCAGCCATTCAAAGGACAGAATTGATGTCGTCTTCTTTGTCAGTATTCATAATCTGATCTTTTATGTATTGCTTTCTAAACTTTAATTACATTTTTCCAGCCGATATAGGCGGTCTAATCTAAAAAACGGAGTCAATACTAATCTGTAGCACTGTGAGTAAAACAACTTTGAACATAATTTTCTTTCTCTTTTTCGAGGAAAAAGGATATCATAGATGTGGCGGCCTTTTCCATACACAGAATAATATATACAAAAGATTTTTCTAATTTAAAAATACTTGAAAGTGTGGCTCCTGCTTGCTGCTTTCAAACCCTGGCGCAGTTTCCTCGTACCGTGGTAGTTTCCTGGATATTGCCAATACTGTTCGGTTTCTCTGTATATTTCTACAGTGTGTTTCAAAGAAACGGGGAATTATATTTTATTCGAATGCGATATGTGGGCGGTACAGGAACACATAGGCCTGCTTGAGACAGAGATTCGTTCGATTACGCCCGACAATGTCGTGAATATCATGCTATCTGACAGAACCAAGTGGGAACAGGTGTGGAAATTGTGCTGCGCATAAAGAAGCAAGAAGGAGCCCAGTAGCGACTTTTGAAATGCGAAAGCAAGACGAGGCGAGTAAGAGGCGAGGAGGAACGCAAAAGCGGAGCGGTGAAAAAGAGGTAAGAGTCCCACACACCGGAGAGCTGTGTCTCTCTGTTGCTGCACAACGCATCTCCCCCTCATTAAAAAAAGCTCCCTGAGCTGCAGGACTCGTTCACTATTATGAATACATTTATTATTAGATGAATTTCAACATCACATTATTATTACGTGAACTTCACTATTAATAAAGGGTTAAAGTGATACTCTTTCAGTCAAATTAATAACTACGCCGATTTTGTTTTTTGAATAAAGTTGCTCATAACTTGAGCCCCCACACAGACTTCTACAGTTTGAGTTCCATTTTTGGCCCTAAAATAAAATAAATTTTATAGTAAACGTTACATTCGGCTTTGCGTTAAAATATAATTATTCTGACACCTAACTGTTTTCGATACATTTTTTTTGGGGCCTAGGTCCCAAAATTTAGATTTTTTTTTTAAACGCGTACTCTATTCAGCTTTAATTAAAATCCCTTTAATTTGATGCCCCGCAAGGATTTTTGCTATTTTTTGTCAATTTTGACTCCCTCACATTTTTGGCTCCACCACCCTACTTTTTGGGAGGACCAATCTCAAAAACAATACGATTGTGTACGGGAAAATTATGGACAGCACGCCGAGTTTTACGCAAATCGGTTGAGTCATTCAAAAGTATCGTGAGACACAGCCTGATAGATTGACGGACAAATGTCAAACGGTCAAGTTAACACTGAAAAATCGCTTCGCTCGTTGAATTATTGTTATTATTATTTATTGTTGTTATTATTATGATATTTAAATATTTAAGCATTTAATAGAACGTAGAATAATTTAACCATACAGTGTACACATTGGCGTTCATTTCACTAAGCTTTAGCCAACTTGTTCTAACACATGACATATAGACCGTTATCTGAACATTTCTTGATTAGCGCTAAATAAATAAATAAATAAATGGCATTGGGAAAGCCGTTACAACGACAGTGACGGGCGTTTCGCGCGTATTTTTAAGAACTTATTTAAATGTCTGCTGACGGGCGGCGTTCTCTCCAAAGTCCTTAACCTTTATACAACGATTTGCATACGTATTAATTTACACTGCTAGACACCGTATTCTATACTGGTCTCTGCTGATTTCCCATTATAGATCCGTTTTCAAAGTCCTTGTCTCTATGTTTAGTCACCTGAGATACACATTTCCCTTTGTCCGTATTTGTGTAATGTATCTTCTTCGTCCACAACTGCTTCATTTTCAGTTCTTAAATACATTTTCGTCACATTATAGTTCACACAATCGCGGTTACGGAAAATGAATGCAGAAGTTACAGTTTTAAGTCATTTTTCATAAGAAATCAGAGTGAGGCTTAAAGCGACAAAAAGGGCTTATGTAAGACGTGATACGCACTTTAAAATAAAAAAAGTCTGAATTGAAAGTCTGACTTGTCTACAAAACCCAAACTGATTTTTTTTTTTAATAGGGTTGCTACAGCTAGTGTCGTCTTCCTTCCTTCAACCTGGCTTTCCAATCCTCCCTATGTTCCCATTCTCCTTCCTCAAGTCCTATACGTTGTATAGATTCATCCACTTCGTCCCTCCAAGATCTTCTCGGTCTTCCCCTTTTTGTCCTTCCTAACGGACTCCATTCCGTCACTTTGTTGATCCACCTATTTTGGGCTCTCCGGTCATGACCGTACCACACCAATTTTTTCTTCGATGTAGTCAATTACGTTTCTTTTCGTTTCCATTCTTCTTCTGATCTCCTCGTTTGTTATTCGGTCTGCTCTCGTTACTCCACAGCACCTCCTCCAATATTCCATCTCTGTTGCAAGAATCTTTTTTCATTCTTTTTGTTAATAACCCATACTTCCGCTCTTTGGACTATGGTCTGATACATCATTTTTTTGGACTTTTTATAATACTTTTGTCCCATAGAACACTGTGTAATTGTCTAATCCCTGTCCCCAAACTGATTTGCGCTTCGTTAACTCTGCTGATGACGTCTGTAGAATGACAAAATAATGAGAAACGCATACGAAAAAATACTTTGAGTATTTGGGTACTACTTGTAAACCTACTTTACAAAATCCCTTGAGTATTTGAGTGCTACTTGTAAACCTACTTTACAAAATACGTAGAGAGACATCAGCCTTCCGCTTTAGCCTCCTAGCCTAAAATCAATTAGACTAAAATGGGCGGGAACTGTAGCCCACATGCGGGAAAACGGATCGCCAGAAAGATTATAAAGCGAAATCAGCCAAGACAAGGAAAGGGCAGACGTGTTGGTGTTCTATAAAGTCATTTATGCATAGGCATTACATTTTGTTGTTTAAACTACTTTCGATTCGCTGTGGTTCCGTCAGAACTGTTGTTTGACTCGCAATACTACTCTACACAGCATTATACTATAGCCTATATGATGTAGTGACCTAGTTAGCATTACGACTCACCCTTAACTTCCTGTTGCACTATTTTCACCAGCACGGACGAATCAAGAATTTGATTTTGTGAGGTGGGGGTTCAATAAAAATTGGAGGGCAAAATGGTGTGGTCGCTAACCACCTGTGTGTCTGTCGGTCGGTACACAAAATTAATTATTATTACTTATTATAAATTATATTTAGACCTAACTTCAAAGGGCAGTGAAAGTACACTGTATTGCGAATTTTTAGCTGAGCGTGAAATTTCGAAGGGTTTCAATTCCTCTGCTAACTCCTATGTGTATCAGCGTTCTCAGTGGGTCGGTTGCACCGAATGGAACAGACACAGGCGTCTCGGAAATAATAAATTCTTCTTCTTCTTCGTGTTCTTCTCTTTCGTCTTTTTCTAGTTCTCTTTCTTCCTCACGACAAGGACAGGTAAGGAGCTGCCTGTTCCGTCTTCAGAAGCCCTCCAACATCTCTTCTTAGAACTGCCCGCAAAGAAAGGTCTTCCTTTATACTGTCTTCATTCATTATGTGACCGCGTTCATTGATCATTTTAACTTCTCGTATGAATTTCGTTCCTCAGGCATTTATTTCACTTTCTTGTTTATTTACCCTTGTCTATAATTCACTCACACAGGGTAGTACTGTCTAGGCGGCGGGACTGCTGTGGCTGTCGTAAAACTTTGATTTTGTTTACTCTAGATGGAAGTTTGTTTCCAAAAATAAGATTATTGCTAAATTAAAAGCAATATCATAACCCCTGGCATAGCCAGTATGACTCCCCAAATAGTTAAAAAAGGCTCAACTGGCTTACAGTCTGATCATTAAATATTATTCTCGTTCTCGATGATAATTGTTTTGCAATGCCGTTATTTTTTTTTCAGTAGGTAGGCCTATTTCATATTAAAATGCTAAAATATTTGGTTTAACTTGAAAGCTAATTTTTGTGAAGCATACCCTTTTCTCTCCTGAATAAAGAGTAAGTTTTCAACAAATGAAAGTAAATTCAAATTGGAAGTAAATTCAAGTATTGATCATGTGTATTTTAAAGCCAGGATTCACTAGCGGTGTCCATTTTCTCACTAGATTGTCGATATAAATATTCGGAAGGGTAGGTGATATGATTCCTCGTGGAACACAATAATTAACGGAAATACTTTGAGAAATCTTACAGTTATTATCAGCTCGGTTATATTGGTCTTATAGACCTGTAGTTCCTATCCTCGATCTACGGATTCTTGCCATTTCGCCCTACTCGATCGGGGACACTTTCTAAGCCAATAAAAGCCACATGCTTTTCTTAATCGAACTCACGTTGCTTATCAACGATTGATAATGAAGGCATTATCTGTGCAAAATCAGCCTTCCTCAAAACCACCTTGTTCTTCTACGACAAGGCGTTTTGAAATAATAATCAATTCTGAACCAAATTCTAAGCAACGAATTGTGTAGACTGTCTGTACGCATAAGGACTGGTATACAGTATACGATGGATTTCACGTAAAAAAAACTTCATATACTTTGAATATCCGAATTAAAAAATTTTGTTTGATCGCGTTGCTGTCTCTTACCTGAATTGCGTAGAAAACTATACTGCAACGTACTACCGATAAACGTGGAGACGCTTTAGCGAAACGAACACCTAAACACAATGTAACCCATTTAAACGGACGAACGGGGGTAGAGGTTATCGTACTGAATCAGTACAAAGTCACAAGTCAAGGAAAGCAATCACAAGGCACACTGATTACTGAAATATTCGATTGATGGTCATTTACTTTGAGTTCCATATTCAAACAAGAAAACATTCCAACAGACGTTAATTTCATTTATAAAGTAATTAAAATAATAATAGAAGTAATGATAATAAAACTTATTATTTTACAATAAAACTAACGTCGAATTACTGGTAGATAACAAAAACGTTAATCATTTAACACAAGAGTGTTAAGTTTAATGAAGAAATTTGTGTTACTGGTTATAATCACAACAGAATTATTACTGTTGCACACACCACTATAAAAAAATTATTCCGATTAGCGCTTTCAAGCTTATCAGCTCATCGTCAGATCGACATTGACGATGACGATGAGCTGACGATGACGATGTGCCGATCTGACGATGAGCTGAGAAGCTTGATAGCGCTACTCGGAATAATTTTTCTATAGTGGTGTGCAACAGTAATAATTCTGTTCAAGAGTGTTAAGGTTCTGAATACAGTTACAAAATAAACCCTAAAACTTTGTACAGTAGTCGACTATACGTACAAACATGACCATACAAAACGATATGTTCTTGAGTTTCAATAATATTAAATAATAATGGCTCCCATGTGTACCACCGAAGCAGCTTAGGAGTGAGGCAGGAAGGCTCGGAAGGCTGTGTGGCCAGCACTACGCTTCAGCCGCCCATTATTATGCCCAGGATGTTATCCCAGGTAATCATTTTCAACAGGTTGAGTCGACCTGGGGGCTGAAAAAAGCACCTTGATTTAATGGTGTGGGCCCGGGAATCGAACCCAGGACCTCTAGATTAGTAGCCAGCTGCCATACCCACTGGTCTACTGACCCACCCCTTCAATAATTTTGAAAGTTTTAATAATAACGTGACTTTTCTTAAGTCTCATATATATTAATGTTTCTCTAAGGAAGGCTTTCGCGGCCAGCGACCAAAAATACAGTTTTGTGCCTCAGTACTGAGCTATTGCCGAACAACTGCCAAACGTTTTTTGCCTCAGTACTGAGCTGTTGCCGAACAACTGCCAAACGTTTTGTGCCACAGTACTGAGCTGTTTGCCGAACAACTGCCAAACGTTTTGTGCCTCAGTGTTGAGCTATTTGACGAACAACTGCCAAACGTTTTGTGCCTCAGTACTGAGCTATTTGCCGAACAACTGCCAAACGTTTTGTGCCTCAGTACTGAGCTATTTGCCAAACAACTGCCAAACGTTTTGTGCCTCAGTAATGAGCTGTTGCCGAACAACTGCCAAACGTTTTGTGCCTCAGTGTTGAGCTATTTGACGAACAACTGCCAAACGTTTTGTGCCTCAGTACTGAGCTATTTGCCAAACAACTGTCAAACGTTTTCTGCCTCAGTGTTGAGCTATTGCCGAACAACTGCCAAACGTTTTGTGCCTCAGTACTGAGCTGTTGCCGAACAACTGCCAAACGTTTTGTGCCTCAGTACTGAGCTATTGCCGAACAACTGCCAAACGTTTTGTGCCTCAGGACTGAGCTATTTGGCGAACAACTGTCAAACGTTTTGTGCCTCAGTACTGAGCTATTGCCGAACAACTCCCAAACGTTTTGTGCCTCAGTACTGAGCTATTTGCCGAACAACTGCCAAACGTTTTGTGCCTCAGGACTGAGCTATTGCCGAACAACTGCCAAACGTTTTGTGCCTCAGTACTGAGCTATTTGCCGAACAACTCCCAAACGTTTTGTGCCTCAGTACTGAGCTATTGCCGAACAACTGCCAAACGTTTTGTGCCTCAGGACTGAGCTATTTGCCGAACAACTCCCAAACGTTTTGTGCCTCAGGACTGAGCTATTGCCGAACAACTGCCAAACGTTTTGTGCCTCAGTACTGAGCTATTGCCGAACAACTCCCAAACGTTTTGTGCCTCAGTACTGAGCTATTGCCGAACAACTGCCAAACGTTTTGTGCCTCAGGACTGAGCTATTGCCGAACAACTGCCAAACGTTTTGTGCCTCAGGACTGAGCTATTTGCCGAACAACTCCCAAACGTTTTGTGCCTCAGGACTGAGCTATTGCCGAACAACTGCCAAACGTTTTGTGCCTCAGTACTGAGCTATTTGCCGAACAACTCCCAAACGTTTTGTGCCTCAGGACTGAGCTATTTGCCGAACAACTCCCAAACGTTTTGTGCCTCAGGACTGAGCTATTTGCCGAACAACTCCCAAACGTTTTGTGCCTCAGGACTGAGCTATTGCCGAACAACTGCCAAACGTTTTGTGCCTCAGGACTGAGCTATTTGCCGAACAACTCCCAAACGTTTTGTGCCTCAGTACTGAGCTATTTGCCGAACAACTGCCAAACGTTTTGTGCCTCAGGACTGAGCTATTTGCCGAACAACTCCCAAACGTTTTGTGCCTCAGTACTGAGCTATTGCCGAACAACTGCCAAACGTTTTGTGCCTCAGTACTGAGCTATTTGCCGAACAACTCCCAAACGTTTTGTGCCTCAGTACTGAGCTATTGCCGAACAACTGCCACACGTTTTGTGCCTCAGGACTGAGCTATTTGGCGAACAACTCCCAAACGTTTTGTGCCTCAGTACTGAGCTATTTGGCGAACAACTGTCAAACGTTTTTACCACTGAAGATGGCCTCCAACTTTGAGGCTGAAACATCTGGATTTACCAACATGAGACTACGGCGTAAGAGCCCAGTTAATTCTCATTTTAGTAACATATTATAATATTTGTGATAACCTTATGTGTGAGAGTTTTTAAATAGCTTACTCTAGACGTTCTCAAAGGTTTTGCATTGCATTCCATTGTGTGTGCAGGGTGTCTTTGCACCCGTGGCTTGACTGCAGCATCTCGATCGAGTCTAGTGGCTGCCAGTAGTTAAACATAGTCTGGTTCAGTCGACTGATTACCTAAAACTGGAGAATAAACCGCCAACCAGTTAACGCAGAAGGCGGGGGAGAAAGAAAACTTTATTTTTGTGTCACTGCTGCTGGAACCGATTCAAGCAACAGATGTTGCCCGTCTCAAGCCCAGCCAGCAGACGCCTTGAAGCGTCGGTCGCTCCCCGCGAGGCGGAGAGCCTCCGTGCCGGTGACAGCAACAAGCAGCTGACTCGGAGGCGGTCAAGGAAGGAATGAAGGACAGTTTTAATAGTGAACTCTGGGGCTGTGGGCTGACGTAATCATGAGGATGACTTTATGGCGGGTCATCAAGAAGCGCCCGAGGGCGCTCGACCCGGATCGGCGGTGGTGGTTCTGATGCGCTGATAGTTCTCAGGTAAGGGAAGGTTGAGGTCGAGGCTACAGCAAAAAAAGTTACAGCCAGCGTCAGGACAAAGGCAGGCAAGGTAGGAACACAGAGACCCCTTCGAATCACATCGTTCCTCACAAACCAAGGGGACCCCGACAAGGAGCGGAGGGTTCGGGACTGGAGAGCTTCCAGCCTACACCTGTTGGTGGTAGACAAAAGAGACCACCATGCGGGAGCGTCACAGGTCAGTACTGACCTGAGAAATTTGGCTCGGACGTCACGTGGGCGTTGAAGCAAAGGCGCCGGTCGAGCCGAACACCAATATACTTCACCGACTCTTTGTAGGCGATGGGCTTCCCTTCCAGGGAGAGGGTCTGGCATCGGGAGATGGACCTACACGTGAAACAGATCGCTTCGGATTTCTCCGTGTTGATCGGATCGTGACCCGCCATTTCCTTAGCCAGTCCGAAAACAGGTTCAACTGACGCTGCAGCTTTGTACTCGCAAAACGTGGGGACAGGGAGCTGCAGTGATACATAGCATCGTCAGCGAACAAAGACAACGTGACTCCGGGAAAAACAGACAGGTCGTTCGTGTACACAAGGTACAGACCACTGAGGTACGCCGGCGGTGACAGGTCGAACTGTTCAATGGTTTTACCCTCTGTGGTTTCCTTTGTATCGCGCTCTCTCCTGACTGGCATCCTTCCATACTGGCCAAACACGTCTGAAAATACAAACCTATAGGACACCAGGTGAACCTAGGAAGAGATGGCTGGAGGATCTTTGAAGACGGAACGGCGTAAATCACCGACTTTTGTCACGACAAAACTCCGTCTGACACTCGTTTTCCATCACAGGTTCTCATGCTTCTTCCTGCCTCCCACCCTCTCGCTCCAACCAATTATTCTAACAACTTCTTGATTCCTAAATATTTCATCCACCTGCCCCTAACTCGGTCTTTCTCTGGAGCTCTGTGTCTTCCATTGCGCTCACGCTTCAATTAAATTTCTCATTTTGACCGGGTATGTGTCCGAACCATCTTGTCGTATCGGTTTCATAACACCCACAACGCTTTTTGACATGGAATCCATAGGTATGTAATGTCTTACTCGCACGTTTCGCGAAAATCGACCGTTATGTTTCAAATGTACTTTCGGCATACCACTATCTCACGAACCGCTCAACCAATCCCAGCAAACCAGGTGTCAGGTGATCGAGTCACTCGGCCCCCTTCCACCAATAGTACTGAGAATGTTGACAACTGACTTCAGTCGCCTCTAGGCTTTGTCTGCGTGAGGGTGTTTTTGCGCCGAAAATTTCTAAATTGCTCCACTAAAACTTAAATATCTCGGGAACTACAAGTCCGATCGCGAAAATACAAAGTGCGTTGTGATCCTCAGAACTAAATCTCTCCAATAACACCAATTTCGAGTACCAGAAGCACTCACAGAAAATAATAACAACATTTGAACTCAAAAATTTGAAATGCCTCGACCTTAAAATCGCCATAAAACTCGAACCAAAATTTTCAAACCGAAAACCGGCAAATCCTATGCAGAGCGTCAACAGGCCTATCGTTTGAGACTAAAATCAAAGAAATCGGCCGAGAACTTAGAAAATGGCAACCATTTGAAGATTGACGAAACCCCGTCAGCGCCCAAGCGGCCCGCATCTCCGATACCTGGGTCATCCGGCGTGCCCCCAAAGCGACTCAGATCGAGCGTACGGCTAGCTAGCAAGAAAACAGACGATGAGAACGTTAAGACGATGAGAGCTGTTTATTTAACCAACCCTTCATTCCTTCCCAAAGCACAAGTCTGCCCATGA
The DNA here is from genome assembly GCA_034769895.1 of Magicicada septendecula. Lineage (NCBI taxonomy): Eukaryota > Metazoa > Arthropoda > Insecta > Hemiptera > Cicadidae > Magicicada > Magicicada septendecula. Next base: position 465,110,942 of record CM068373.1, read on the forward strand.
TTCCATGTCTACCGGTAGTCCCACGACTACCAGGTTTAATTTTTTTGCCCTTTTTTGTAATATCCTGATTCGTGGGAGTTATATATACGCCTTCTTCGACTTTCTCGCCCCATATAGCGAACTTAATATTATTTCTCCAAAATTTACAGTTTCTATTCACTCGTGATAGGCCTACACATTATCTCTATTGTATATACCACCACAGGGCAAATTACTGTTTTGTAGATCGTTTTTGTAACCCTACCTAGAATTCTTATACCTTATCAAATTTTTGTATATCCGCGACAGTGAACATTATTCATATACATTACCTTTTATAATTGTTAACTTATAAGTCTCAAGTTTCTTGCAGTCATACTTAATAACAAGGTTAATCTGCTTAAGTAATCAAGTGTTTAAATTATGGGTTCTATTAAACTTAGTTAAAATCTGTTAAGAATTAGTGCACTATAATTTTAACAGTAAATACAAAAATTATTATTATTTTAATTATCCTGTAAAGAGCTCTTACGACCGGCATCAGAACGCACTGATAATTAATCTCATGAGTAAGCTGAATATTCACTTTAAGGTATGGCAGATGAAGACGCATAGAATTGATCGAGGGCAATGAATATTACACGCGTTGCACCTAGTCGACTCGCTACGTATTTAAGACACAGTGACTTGAGGTGACTATGACGTGAAACGATCGCAGAGTTTACGTACGGTGCAAATATTTCTGTAACTCTGGAATAGTGTTGCAGTCGTTTTTTCCTGTGAAATTATTATAAATATAATAATTATTCCTTTGTGATTTTCCCCTACAGAATTGTGTCTGAACTGAATTAAATTGTTTTCCTTCTCATTACTTGTTTTTTGTTTTATTAAATGCAATAACAGCCAGAGGATGATAAAACTGTAGTAACCGAGAGTGTGAAACAGAAATCCATTTTCGATAATTCTGTGGCTTGGCCAAGCAATGTTACGTATGAACAACATAACGTGGTCGCTTCGATCGCAGTCACTGAATCGATATTTACGGGGCTGTTTTTTTATTTTTAGCCCTGTTAGCCAATATCCACCGAACTCTTCAGCCGCTTCATTCGTTGTCACTTAGTGAATCAATATTTGCGGGGTCTGTTGAAGCAGTTAGCTCTTGCTTTATACTTCAAGGTGACGCTATTGTGCCCTACAAACCTCACGCCTGGCTCCCCTCTTCCTCTCAAACTTCTCACTACACCTCCGTTTATCCTTTCTCTTTATGACTCGTATTGTAAGTACTATTAATAAAACAAAATTTTTTAACGTTATTTCAACCAAGTAATAATTTGTTTTCTAATTATTTTCAAATAAACCCAGGAATTTATTTTTGTGATTTATTATTATACTAGTAGACTATTAATCATAAAATTTTAGCAATAACTGATACAATCGATTATTAATTACTATTTATTTTTCCATTCAGTAGCCTCAGTCGTCATCCAAATATCTAAATGTCTTTTGTTGCTGCTAAACCAAGAGTAATCAGGATATGGCAGATGATGACATGCCATCTTCACAATTCTGGTCACGCGCCGTTTTAGGGCCTGCCTCATCTCGCAATCTCTAACGCTGTTAATAAATATTTGGATTCCAAATCGCTTTCGGAAGCCCTCCGACGCTTCAAATACGTCAGCTTTTATGACCTCAATGCTATCGTCTCACTTCAGCTGTCTATGACCTCAATGCTATCGCCTCAATTCAGCTGTCTATGACCTCAATGCTATCGCCTCACTTCAGCTATCTATGACCCCAATGCAATCGCCTCACTTCAGCTATCTTTGATTCCATAGCCTTTGTCAATACGTCAGCCTTTATGACCTCAATGCTATCGCCTCACTTCAGCTATCTATGATTCGATAGCCTTTGTCAATTCGCCGTAGGTTTTTCTTGATGTCAGCACTGCCAGACAACACTTAAGAAGCGAGAAGAAGTAACCATTACTCTCCTCTTATGACCATTGGTTTGCGCGTACAGCAGTATCGATGTGTCAGAAGTAAAGAATGCAGTAAGTGCTTAAATCAAACGAAGAAGATTCGCAGTGGTAGGGGAGTTAACTTTATTTATGGTATTCATTCGTACATGGATGTACGAATTACGGTTTGTAAACGCTTGCACTAAGAGACTGGAAGGAAAGGGCAAACTGACAAATCTGACAATGATATAGCACTGTTAAATGAAAAATAATGCATCGAGTTACTGAAAAATGTTGGCTACTAATGAAAATTTTGATTTTTGTGTTTTACTGTGTTTTGTGTTTAGAATTACAGCCTTACTGTAATGTTTAATGCGCGCGCGCGCGCGCGCGTGTGTGTGTGTGTGAGAGAGAGAGAGAGAGAGAGGGGGGTATAATAAGTGCAGACTTATTATCCATCAGCCTCTGGAACTGTTACTAACGATAATTTAGATTATGATTTCAAGGCCTCCTTTCGGACAAAGAAACTCATGTATAATGGATTTTAATGATATGTAATGCAAAAAGGTGGTTAATATCACATGTTAATCACGCTACATAATTTGTAATTACAATAATGACTAGTTTAGTATATTGCTGATAACTTTAAATTACCTCCTAAATGCATAATAAACGAGTTGCTTTCTGCGGCACTATCAGCCTTTTCCTGGGTTCTGTTATGCGAGCTAGTATTTTCAGGATTTCAGAATTTTATGCCACTCATTTGAAAGTTCCATCATGGATAAATCAAAATAAAATACTTACACCCTTTACTGCAACCATCAATCCGAGGTCAATAAACTGTGTGTTCGTTAACGTATCTTCATTTCACAATTGTAACGTTGTATCAATTAAATTATTTTCAGTTCGAATAATTGACTCGACTCGTTACACGTACCTTACAAGTTTGGGGATCTCAGTTTAGTGAGGTGCTTAGCTAGTTTGTGGTTTGAATGGCTGTAGCGTCAGTCAGACCATCGCGGTTACCTTGGTCCGTTTGAAGGCCAGTTCGTACAACATTCCTGCCTACAGCGCCACTCTGACCGCCCCCGGGACCGTGGTGATCGACCTAAAGGGGCGTCGTATAACCTGAGGGGTGGGGGGCCATCTCTTGAAAGTTGACTCGTCGTCATCTGCCATCACTCGACACCAGACAGGAGACTTGCCTCCCGGACCAAGAAGGGTACCACCAAAATTCAAGGTGGGGATAATGTTTGTTCACGTGAAAGACCCTGTGTAGAAACTATGGTGGGTCGTCTAGCTGATTCTGGGCATTTTTACCTTGTCGACACAGAGGACCTACGTTCTTGGCCAGTTCAATGAGGGAACTGAGTTCTATAGACCTCAACCTTATCGCACAGTTTCCTCCCAAGCCAACTGATGCAAAGAAGCTAACGACCTGACGGCACAACGGATCACAACATTTCTCTCTGATCACAACGAAGTATCTATAGGCGGAGACTACTGTTGGCATATACACAGAGAGGGGGTGACCCATTGACGACGAACGGGCAAAACGTTTGGTGTCAACAACATTTATTTAGTATGGTTTATTGATAAATTAAATTTTTTAATGTAACCTTAAAGTGCCCTTGTAGTATCTTTGGAATTAATAATATTTTGATTAAATCTTCGTTAGCTCGGTGTTTCAAGTCATGCAGTAGGACTACGGCTTAAGAATATCACAAAATTTGTTGTTTTTTTAGCTACAGCGTATTAACATAAGACATATCCCTCCTGTCTTTTCCATCTATCTTTTTTTACTTACTACAATGGAACAGAACAAAGATCATGCGCGATAGTAGCAGCTAGATTTAACCGGAGCGTCGATTACTGGAAAAAATTAATTCGCCACTTTTCCAGACAAGCGAATTTTCTTCATTGAATTCCCACGTTAAAGAGTAATTTCTGAGAAATTTTCATAAACGAACGTCGTGCGTTCAATAGAAAAATGTTAAAAATTATTTTAGATGAATATTGATGTAACAAAAAAAAATCTGAAATCAAAGCAATACGGTACACATTCATTAGCGCAGCTACGAGCTTAAGAGTCTCCTGCAAATAACTCTCGTCTCTGCACATCAAAATAGCTGTGAAGATATCTGACTACATATAAACATATTTAAATGGACCCCATCGACATTTTTAAGTACTAACTTTGGATGTTATGTCCACATAACACATCCACACACTTGTTTTGGCACATTTAAAAGAAAAAAAAATTGTTCTAGACAGATTACACTGTAACAGAAAAAAATCAGCATTCTTCACCGTAACAAAAACTAATTTTGTTTTTAGATTAACTTGTGCATTTTCATAATGTAATGAACGATAAATCATCAGAATTGCGTTGAAAATGCGCCATCACAAAAATCATTAAATGTTACTGATAGAGGATAGTGGCGGTTAGAAAAATAGTATTCCAAGGAACGATACGATTAACATTAAATGAAAAGCCTATAAAGTTGTTCCCACCGTTTGCAACTATTTGTGCAGTTCTAGCTTTGGCGGCTGTAACGAAAAAGGCCGTGGGCCTACGTTAAACAAAACATATCCTACACATCTAATGTGTCATTAGCAAGTTATTCGTAGTAAAATTACTGTTTTTGATTTTCAAAATAACTTCTTAGTTTAAAAGATTTTTCAGTTTATAAAATACACATAACATATATCAATAAGAAAAAGGCTATACATAAACAATAAGCTGTTCTTGTTTACTATCAAATGGTATCGTTTTCTTAATGTGAATGATATTTTTATTAAATACAAAACGATTATAAATACAAATTTTTAATTAACCGACAAAATAAATGAAAATACACAACTCCATTCTTTTTTTAAGCGATAATTAATACTTTTTTGAGTGCTCACGCTTAAGCAAATCTTTCTCAATTTTCGGGTACCCAATCAAGTTTTCCTTTTTGGAATGAAGGATACATAGTTTATAACGGATAATGCGCTTTGACATTTTCTAATCATTAAATACATAATGAAACATTAAAATAAAAGAAACTAAGTGCTATTTTTATTTAAACACAAAAATCACAATAAAAAAATATTTATCAACTGACTTACTATGTGTAACTGATCCCGAATTTAGCTAATATGCTTCTGATAACCAGCGTTACTGACCGCTTTTTAAACAATAATAAATCCAGGATTCCCTGTACGTTCCCCTTTCACGTAAAAAAAGAGGATATACGTCCGTGAAAACCTGGACGGATGGCAATTCTAAATAATACTAATAATTGTTTGATATCATTAATGATAATGCTATAAAAAAATAAACTTTATAAAAAGAGAGTTCCAGAAAAATGTGTTCTCTAACAATGTCCCAGACTTAGGCTCAAAATGGACAGACTAATTAAAACGAAACAAAAATATGATCACATATACGTTACACATTTCATCTCAAATCGACATCTGAGATGGGTTGTTGCTTTTGGGTTCTTGTTTTCAGAAAGAAACTCATTGACGTTAAAAAAAATCATTTTTCACCGTAAATAAATTATAATTCTATTACTGGGAAACGTCCGGTTGAATGAGGCGTAATTACCGGGCGTTATATCAGCCTTCCTTCAGAGCACTGAAGTAGAATTATTTGAGTGGCAAACAATCGTACAAGTAAAATGTTAACACGTTTACAAAGGTAAAAAAACATTCGTGACAAATTTTAATGAGTCCTCTGTGCTAGAAATTGGCGAAGTTATTAAGTCACCGCTGCTGAAAGATTGATGAAACAAACAAAGACAGCTGACAAAATCCTTGGGCGTAATTCCCCTCGATCGGACTGTACCAAACTACACATCACGAACGACCAAGGTCGTCTTCTTCTTCACCACCTCAACAATAATGAGCGTATACCTGTTTGTGACTGCGATCAACGGCTGCAGGCAGCTTTCGTCGTTTTTTGTTTGACGCCAAAACCCGTCCAACGATGTTTTTTTTTCTACCTATATCAAAGAAAAATTTATTTTCTCAGACTTACGTTCCGTGGCTGGTGCTGTTTGCAATCTGAGTAATTAACGGAATGTGAAAGTACAAACGTGCGGAAGATGAATATTCTCAATGTTATTCGGATATAATCGTGAATCAGAGTTTTCGACGAATTTTATGCCTTAGAGACCTTGGAAATGTTAAAAAATGAAACTCCTTCTTTATTTCTACCAATCCTACCATTTTGAAAATTACGTCTGCCTCACGTGTAAAAGACCTAGCCATTTGGAATGCGCAAAATTATACAAAAAAATGATTACTTTAGAAAAAAATCTAATACGTAATTTTAAAAACCTCTCACAGATTATGAATATTTTATTTCACCTTTCGATTTTGGCTTTACAATCGCAGAGTGTTCTGTCACTTTCCCGAAGTTCAGTTCGCGCTTATTTTTACACTGATGAACCTCTCACTAACACGCGTTAATGTGACATTCATTTTCGTTCTTCGATATGGTTTAGATCTGAGTATATCAGGCAAGAGTACGCACTTTAGTCTTGGTTACACAAAGAAACGCCGAATCAAATTCCAAACTGCGGAATTGAAGTTCTGAAGGCTATTAAACCACTGCACCATATCCGATGTAGTAAGTTTGGACCGTAGTGTTTTGCCAGAATCTGATGCCTTTCATAGACAGAATATAGACACAGTAGCAGAATGATGGCGGACAGGAGATGATGGACCGATTATTAATGTAAATTACATCTTTCAAACCGCACAGGGAAAATGACGTACAAATTACAAGTATACGCTTCTATGCGTAGGTCTTTACTTTGAAAACAATGGCTACACATAAATTAATACGACCTTATTATTCTAGTAATGTACAAGTTTAGAGTAATGTATGACGTTAGGAAGAAAATGTTTCAGAAAATGTTCTTAGAGCTGCTCTTTCATCAATTATTATAACTCCGTTTATTTTAGATCTGGGGATTATACGTTGTACACTTCATCTTTTGCTAAGATTTGTTTAAAATTTCTTAATTTAACTGCTAAACGGAAACCGACGGTCGCTGTCTAACCACACATTAATAACAATTTGATCTTTAATAATTCGTCACATATGACGAATCATCGAACAATCAACAAGGGGAAATTGAGAGAACTCTGATATGGACGAAACGCGTAAAAAAAAAAAAAAAAAAGTTCACAGCTCATAAACTTGAGCAGAATCCAATTGAACTGAATATAGAGACAAATATCTTCGCAGCGTGATTCAGAAACGAAATCCATTATTTTAAATCTTCGACGCCCGTGTGAATACAGTATATGCAATATAGATGTAATTTATTCGTGTTCTTTTTAACACATTCTCACGACTTTTTATGCTCTACTCAAAGCGTGGTGTGATCACTTACCATTTGTAATTGAATAGGCCCCATACGCATATTCTTTGTGTACAGAACGTTTAGTTTACGTCCTATATTAATTTATGTTAGTAAAAATTTTAAAAACTGTGCTCCCCTTCTCTGTGTCTTACTTACCAACCCCCCCCCCACGCACACACACGCCAAATAAATTCTTGTAATTCTGTTAGTATTGTTCACTGCCGGGATATTATCAGGGCGTGGTCTAATACTGTTAGTATTGTTCTCTGCCGGGATATTATCAGGGCGTGGTCTAATGCTGTTAGTATTGTTCACTGCCGGGATATTATCAGGGCGTGGTCTAATGCTGTTAGTATTGTTCACTGCCGGGATATTATCAGGGCGTGGTCTAATGCTGTTAGTATTGTTCACTGCCGGGATATTATCAGGGCGTGGTCTAATGCTGTTAGTATTGTTCACTGCCGGGATATTATCAGGGCGTGGTCTAATGCTGTTAGTATTGTTCACTGCCGGGATACTATCAGGGCGTGGTCTAATGCTGTTTTCAACAGACGTTTCGCCCCACCAATGAAGGTCCTCTTCAGTGTTTAGAAAGACTGAAGTAACTGGCAACATGTACTGACTGTAAAGTATGCATTGTCTGTGTAGTACAGACTGGGTAGACAGTAGCCTACCGTGGGAATTGGCGAACATTTTGCCAGTTACTTCAGTCGTTCGAAACATTAAAGATGGCTTCCAATGGTGGGGCCGAAACGTCTATTGACAACAGTATTAGGCCACGGCCTAATAGCCCGGCAGAGAACAATACTAACAGATTAGACCTCGGCCTAATAGCCCGGCAGAGAACGATACTAACAGTATTAGACCGCGGCCTAATGGCCCGGCAGAGAACAATACTAACAGTATTAGACCGCGGCCTAAAGCCCGACAGAGAACAATACTAACAGTATTAGACCGCGGCCTAATGGCCCGGCAGAGAACAATACTAACAGTATTATACCGCGGCCTAATAGCCCGGCAGAGAACAATACTAACAGTATTATACCACGGCCTAATAGCCCGGCAGAGAACAATACTAACCGTATTAGACCTAGGCCTAATAGCCCGGCAGAGAACAATACTAACAGTATTAGACCGCGGCCTAATAGCCCGACAGAGAACAATACTAACAGTATTAGACCACGGCCTAATGGCCCGGCAGAGAACAATACTAACAGTATTATACCACGGCCTAATAGCCCGGCAGAGAACAATATTAACAGTATTAGACCGCGGCCTAATAGCCGGGTAGAGAACAATATTAACAGATTTGACGATGGCCATGAGAACCTTAGACATTCATTAAATTCTTGTAATATTTTCTAATATCGCACAATTTAAACGCACTAAGCTTTCAACATTAAACCCAACATAACATGTAATTCAGTAGTCGAGTAAATAACGCATAGATTTCAGGCGATAAGCGCTGCAAATACGATTTACATACGGCAACAGGCCTTCCTTTGTCTATGAAATTAATGAATCCACAGATTTATAGGATTCAGGGAGGCAATTGAATTACGTACTGTCAAATAAAAGGTCTCTTAATACTAGATTTTCACCAAAAATATGTAGGTACCGTACGTCTTTGTAAAAACCACTGTCAAAATCTGAATCGACATAACATTTCATCGATATAAAAAAGAATTGATGAAATTGTTAATCACATGTAGCATGTAGCATCATAGTAGCGGGGCGTCTTTGCACCCGGTGCATGACTGCAGCATCTGGGTCGAGACCAATGGCTGCCTGTGGATATACGTATTTCTGGTTCTTCGACTGGTGCCTAAAAACAGGAATGGACAACCGCCAACCAGTTAACTGAGAAGGCGGGGGGAGAAGGTTTTTAATTTTTATTTATTTTCAAAATTTGAGCAATCAGTGGGCACTGCCGCAGGAACAGGTTCAGGTGACAGATGTCACCCGTTCCCAGTCCCGCGTCCAGACGCCGTGAGGCGTCGGTCGCTCCCCGCGAGGCAGAGAGCCTCCGTGCCAGTGTTAGCGCGTAGCAGCGGCATTCAGCGCGGTCGGCATACTAGGAAGGGAGGAAGGAAACAGCTTTGCAGGTAAATTCTGGGGCAAGGGCAGATAGGGAATATGCAAAATTAGATTTAAGTAGTTTACTTAAATTTATGGCGGGTCATCGAGAATCGCCCGAGGGCGTTTGACCCGGACAGGGGGAGGTGGTTGCGTGGTGCTGATGGTCCTGAGGTAAGGGAAGGAAGAGGTCTCAGCTGCGGCAAAGAGAGTCGCAGCTAATGACCAGACAAAGGCAGAGAGAGTAGGAACTCGTAGACCTCCTCGAATTACACTGTTTCTACAACAAACCAAGGAGATCCCGACAAGGAACGGAGGGTGCTGGATTGGAAACTTTCCAGCCTACGCCTGTTGGTGGCGGAGACAAGTGACCACCAAACAGGTGCCGCATAGGTCAATACAGACCGGAGAAACAACAGATAGAGGGTAACTTTCGTGCGCAGCGCCAGGGGGCTGCGGCACGCGAGGTATGGGTAAAGTTTGGCTCGGATGCCGCGAGCCTTGGAGAGGGTTTCTGTCACGTGGGCGTTGAAGCAAAGACGCCGGTCGAGCGGAACGCCTAAATACTTCACCTATTAATCACGTTTGTTCTCCACAGACAATATTTATACGGTGCGTGCGCTGTGACTACGTGAACTGTCAGCTGGGAGAGCTAGGTCAGGGTCAGTAACGACTCGCGCACGTGTGTACGGTACCCGCAGAGTTCGTTTACACCGGCACCGACACACGACTAGGAACTGAACTGCTCGCTACACAATTTGCGGCAGTTTCCTCGTTTTTGTAGTAAAGTTTTTAAATTTGACCTTTTACATAAATTCACGTAGCCGCGTTGTCGTCATCACTTCTATTATGTAAAGGTTCCGTTTACGTCATCGTCATCGCCAGTTCGCAGATTACTGTTAACATCAGAAACAAAATTATTCCTAGGACTTGAGCCACCGTCCCTATTACATGTTTCATGCAAAATAATTAAATATTCTTGGATGTTAAGCTATATAATTACACACAAATTCTTATGCACTCATACTTATACATCCATTCATTCATATTATCTATAGTGGCGAAGCTAGTAGTTAATGAATGGGTAGGCAAAAATCTTACCTTAAATTTTTTTTTGTGAATCACTAAAAGGACGGGGGTTCAAATCGGACGCTGAGGTAGAGTTTGCTGTCAGCCAATGGTTCCGCAAACAGCCGTAAGAATTTTACTAGCAGGGAATCTACAGATTAGTGCAACAGTGGGACTCATGTCTTAATGTTAATGGAGACTTCTTTTAAAATCGTTGAATAAAAAATGCTTTACAGCTCTAAACGTGTATCTATTGAACAGTCCTTGTATACCGGTATGTCATACACAATAATACAACTGATTGAACTTCAAATGTTTAAACTTGATTAGTTTCTATATATTATATGTTTAATGTTACAAACAATTCAAAAAACAATCTTGATATGAATAACCGCCACACTTTTAATAACCGCATAAAATAAGCACACTTATAAATAACACAGCGCGCTTTAACTTAACTGTTTGCACCACAGAAGTGAGACATGCCTCAACGCTCTATGTGTACAGCACGGGACAATCCCCCTCCCCCGCACTTCCCAATCTAGCCTGCACATCGCTTACATACGATGTATACAAAAAACGCTGAGGCAAGTTCACGTTGCCTCATTCGATTTATGCCGAATCTCATCTGTCACCATCTAGCGGTCGCTCAGTAAAGCACATTTCGGCTTAATAAATTCGACAGTCACAGTAACAATGTATAATCTTTACGTTACGTAGTTCATACGTATTTATAATTTTTATTCTACAGAATTTTTAGGTAGGCATTGCCTCAATTGCCTCCATGTAACTTCGCCACTGATTATCTACCACACACTAATGCATTTTATTCATACGTACAGAAATCGTGTACACGTGACGTGCCTTGACAAAGTCTGTTTAATGTGTGATTGCTAACAGATTATAAATAGCACTTCGCTTGTAGCGTTACATTATGATTTGAGTAATATCCTCAGAAAACATTGAGAGAGTCTTTTAAAAGATAGTGAATCGAAAAGACTATAAATGGTTATCGTACGAACAAGGATCACTTGACCCACGATTATTTTCTGAAAATCAATAATGTAAGATCTTTTAATACAGATTCAAATTGCACCGGATAGATGACAAAAGAATTCCCAAGCAGGTCTCAATAAACACATCGCTTTGCCTCACGCCCTGGAATACAGTGGTCGGGTCAGTTTTCGTTAGTGCAGAATAGGTTTTGGCGTAATCCTTGAAGCTGTTATTGGCAGTAATGTGTCACTAAGTTCTCACATCGGTGTGGCGAATGATTTGATGCAGCCACAAAAAATGAAGATACTATATTTGATGTAACTGCCTGTAAAATTATGTTAAGATCCCATTTTTACCGCATTTGCTGTTTTATTTTAGCCCTAAGTATGTACTGACGAGAAAGAAGTGTGTGCGAACCATAGAGGCGAGGCGGACAATTCTTGGAAAAAACACATAGGCGTGATTGGGATAGGAAGCAAACATTAACACAAAAGATAGTTGTTCCGTCACGTGGCAAGAAGACGAGGCAAAAAAAACCGTCTGTATGGAATCATTCTGTTGGTTCCTGTAATACACCCTGGTGTTCCTGTAAATAAATACCAAGGTGTAACATACCCTAGTATTTATTATATATTATAAAATAACAGTATAATAATAATATTTATTTATATAATAATGCTCAGAACAGGATAATTTTACACTAGTGACGTCACAGAAATCTGTATGTGTCAAATTGGAAGAGTTGCCAACCGTTTTATAAAATTCTAACAATTGTTAATTGGTATGTACGCTAAGTGCCCGTACTAGACTCAAGGAATAAACTTCAACAGGCCGTGGTAGAATGGAACGAGGAATAGGGAAGAAAGGTCTTGGAACTGAATATCAAGAAGATTAAAGTTATATATGCTGGAAGGAAAGGAGTTTTCAAAATATAATAGCCATTCGGCAATGTTTACTAATTCGTAAGTTAGAATTCCTAGCTTATCTTATAACTGCTCGCGCCAGTGATATTTGGGTGGAATTGTAATTCTTAAATTACGGTTTTAAAGAATAATCAGTTAGCTACTTACTATTTCTCTACATAGATTTCACCATACAAAGGAGGAAGGAAAATAAAAACAACTCGAATAATCAATGTTTTCCTGTTAACAAGGTTTGCGTTACCGAAGTTTGACTGTATTTAAAATTACTCTACTAAAAATAAAATATCAATCAAAAGGTTGTAAGTACGGGAAGTATCACGTAAGTTTCCCATGATCCGTTTAAAAATTGCGATCTTATTTACATGTGAACATATTCCATCATTAGTAGACTATAAAAATTACAATCATAAATAAAGAGAAGACGTAATGAAATATGAAACAATGGTATTCGTTAGAGCTGTAGATCGAAACATAACTTGAAGTTTTATATCTAAATCGGAACGATTCCTAAATCCTTCCTTAAGCATCGCAGCGAGAAATGTTCTGATGCAGATATCAGTTAATACCATAGGCGTAGGCAGGCTGGATTTCTGGGAGTCGAAACCCTCCCGAAATTCTCCAACCAGATAAAAAAACTGTAATATTGTGTCCTTTTATATTTTTTTAAGGTAGGTCTAAATATTCTATATAAGACATGCTTATAATTAATTTTGAGCGTCCATAGACCTATCGTTAGAAGATGCATGACCATAACATTTATTCCGTTCACTTTTTGTTGTACTCTCTCGAAATAAAGTTTCTGAGTAATGCGCTACTGAGATACGAGCCGTTGGCGGCGGTGAGAACCGCAAGCGGCTTGCTGTATGAACTGCATAACGAGCGGGATATCACTAGGGAGCTGGAGCGGTGAATGGAATCCAGTCCTGTCGAGCGCCTTGCTGTGTGAACTCCATTAGGAGCGGGATATCACTAGGGAGCTGGAGCGGTGAATGGAATCCAGTCCTGTCGAGCGGCTTGCTGTGTGAACTGCATAACGAGCGGGATATCACTAGGGAGCTGGAGCGGTGAATGGAATCCAGTCCTGTCGAGCGGCATGCTGTATGAACTGCATAACGAGCGGGATATCACTAGGGAGCTGGAGCGGTGAATGGAATCCAGTCCTGTCGAGCGGCTTGCTGTGAGAACTGCATTACCAGCGGGATATCACTAGGGAGCTGGAGCGGTGAGTGGAATCCAGTCCTGTCGAGCGGCTTGCTGTGTGAACTGCATTACGATCGGGATATCACTAGGGAGCTGGAGCGGTGAATGGAATCCAGTCCTGTCGAGCGGCTTGCTGTGTGAACTGCATAACGAGCGGGATATCACTAGGGAGCTGGAGCGGTGAATGGAATCCAGTCCTGTCGGGCGGCTTGCTGTGTGAACTGCATAACGAGCGGGATATCACTAGGGAGCTGGAGCGGTGAATGGAATCCAGTCCTGTCGAGCGGCTTGCTGTGAGAACTGCATTACGAGCGGGATATCACTAGGGAGCTGGAGCGGTGAGTGGAATCCAGTCCTGTCGAGCGGCTTGCTGTGTGAACTGCATAACGAGCGGGATATCACTAGGGAGCTGGAGCGGTGAATGGAATCCAGTCCTGTCGAGCGGCTTGCTGTGAGAACTGCATAACGAGCGGGATATCACTAGGGAGCTGGAGCGGTGAATGGAATCCAGTCCTGTCGGGATATCACTAGGGAGCTGGAGCGGTGAATGGAATCCAGTCCTGTCGAGCGGTTTGCTGTGTGAACTGCATTACGAGCGGGATATCACTAGGGAGCTGGAGCGGTGAATGGAATCCAGTCCTGTCGGGATATCACTAGGGAGCTGGAGCGGTGAATGGAATCCTGTCCTGTCGAGCGGCTTGCTGTATGGACTGCATAACGAGCGGGATATCACTAGGGAGCTGGAGCGGTGAATGGAATCCAGTCCTGTCGGGATATCACTAGGGAGCTGGAGCGGTGAGTGGAATCCAGTCCTGTCGGGATATCACTAGGGAGCTGGAGCGGTGAATGGAATCCAGTCCTGTCGAGCGGCTTGCTGTATGAACTGCATAACGAGCGGGATATCACTAGGGAGTTGGAGCGGTGAATGGAATCCAGTCCTGTCGAGCGGGTTACTGTGTGAACTGCATAACGAGCGGGATATCACTAGGGAGCTGGTGCGGTGAATGGGATCCAGTGCTGTCGGGATATCACTAGGGAGCTGGAGCGGTGAATGGAATCCAGTCCTGTCGAGCGGCTTGCTGTATGAACTGCATAACGAGCGGGATATCACTTGGGAGCTGGAGCGGTGAATGGAATCCAGTCCTGTCGAGGTCATTAAAATTTCAATAACGGCGATTTGGCAAACAGACGATGACTCACCATTCACAACGCTCATTACCCACAGCGAGTTAAGCGAACTACAATTGTTAGCGTATACGATTCTAAATTGACGTTTTAGTGAACAGGAATTCTGAAATATACAGACATATACAATAGTGTTTTCAGAGACTTTCCTTTATATTTGTTGTATGGGCGATTAACTGAGTACACTAAGAAGTTCGTAAAAACTATAAAATTTCAATTTAAGTAAAGAAATGTAAAAACAGGATCCTCACCTTCCAAGAGAAAGGCAAAATATATGTCAGTATTTACATGAGAAGCGGTTGGCGGTTTAGTCGCACCTCAGCTGCAACATGTCGCGGCTCAGCCGCTTATCGGTTCTGCCGCCGACTCGAAAAAACACACATGTTGGAACCTGTGCGTTTACATCACGAGGCTGAACCGCTCGCTGGTCCTCTGTTCAGTATGGTAGGCTTTCGTAATCCTCGTCTGTTTCCTTTCCGCACAATGTAACTTTCTATCAAATTTAATAAGTTCATCAAATGTTTTCATAGACATTCTGTAATAGTTAATAAATTTCTCTGGATAATTTCTCAAATTATTATACCTTATATGAAACTCGACGATCGAAGGCCTTTTATAAAGTAACGGATGCATCCAATACTTTCGCTTCTTCCTCTTTTTTTCTAACAAGAATATAGCCGAGATAATTTCAACGTCTGTAAGCATTGTACAAACTGAAGCACAACTTTCGTTGCTAGTAAATAGTTTGTTTGAGAACTGCGCGGTGGTTGGGCCGCTGATGTAAAAGTAATCACAAACCAGCGGCTAAAACGCCGCTGTTGAACAGCAGCGACTCAGACGCTGATGTAAAAGTGCCCTAAGGGTGAAAGAAGTCAATAAGGAAACAGAAAAGTATGGAATCAGGGAAGAATATTTAGAAAACAGAAATTTTCAGAAAGACAATTGCGGAGGTAAGGGATCTGTCTAAAGAGAACCCAAGGAGAACTAAAAGCGTGTTATCGTAAGAAGAACGACGAAGAGCGAACTAGAGAATGAAGTATAAACGAAATTCAGGAAGTGAAAGAGGTTGTATCATTGCAGCCCACAAATGACCGAAATGAAAACAGGAAGAAAAATAGCAAAGAAGTGTGAAGTTGTTTTAATCGATCTGGACAATTATCTCTGCGAAAATTACAACTGATTACAAAAGCAACATTGTTCTCTAACCACAAGTTTCTCTGACCTTTGCTCCCGTATTATTCGCGTTTGCTATTTCCAATTTCCATTCGGCTTGCTATACACGTACTTCATTAATAACAGTTTTCAGGCTTACATGGACATACTATTTTTAATTTTATTTAATTTTATTTTTTAGAAAAAATTTATTTATAGTTAAGTATTACCTAATCCAAGTTCAATTTATAAATGTTTCCTCACATAATTTTTTTTAAACAGTAAATCACATCGGTAGCCAATGTAAGCCAATATATTTCTAAGTAACGTCAACAACTTTTTCTTTTTGAGCTAGTTCTGGTAATTCATTTTGAGCTACTTCAGCTGTCAGACTAAAACTCGTGGTCTTTGCACTCATAAAAGTAAGCTAAAAAGTAATAATTAACGTTCTTGTTTTTTGTAGTGTGCGAATGAAGTTATTACCAAGAGTAAATAGTTGTTTCAGCAAAGTAAACTGACATGGGTAAGCACGCGTGGTGGGTAGTTAATTCAGGTTTCCGGGTAAGGACAATGCAAGCGTGTGCACGGTTACACTGCGCTTCGAGTAACATAAGACTTATGGTGAGGTACGCTTATAAAACAGCTGACAGCAACTATTACAAACTTGTACCGAGAACAGCCCGACTCAAAGAATAGTGCGCTTGTTATATCGTACCAACTGTACAAATATACGTAGGCATACCTTGTAGCACGGATAACGTACGCCAGATGTGACGCACGACCCAGCAGAACACAGCTGTCCCACTGAGCGTCCCCAATATCAAACCCGTCACTGATGTCGTCAGCCAAAATATCGATAATATGTCAAAATGATAATATTTTTAAAACTTTAAATTAGTTTATATAAGATAATAATACAATAATGAAACAATATTCAATAAATAATAATGGCTTCTTTGTATACTGCCAAAGTAGTTTAGGAGAGGCCAGGTAGTCTACTAAGCAAGCCATACGGCAAACAAGGAAGCAATGTGGCCAGCACTGCTCACCGGTATTCATTTCCACATGCTGAGTCGGTCTGGGGCAGAAAAATACACCCCGGTGGGCCTCAAAATTGATATAGGACCAAACGCCAAGTCCATTGATGTATTACGTCACCATTAAGTAAATTAAACGCACTCACACACACACATATTAACAGATCACCTTTTTTATAATAATTAATTTGTAAATATTTCTTTTGAAAAACCAATATCTGTTGATGATAGTGTGAGCTTCTGAAACACGAATTATATATTATCAGTAAAATTATACTTATATTAAAAATTAAAATTTGTTTAACAAACAAACAGGTACAAGTGAAAGTGAATATGATATAGATACGCGTAGAGCGTTATTATTTTGGAGATATTGCTTTCATAATACGAACAATTCTTATAGAAGCCAGTTAGTCTTTTACAATAGGCAAAACTACTGACTTGAAATTTCTTCGACTGGTTAAATCGGTACTGGTATTTTTTCGACTGGTTAAATCGGTACTGGTATTTCTTCGACTGGTTAAATCGGTACTGGTATTTCTTCGACTGGTTAAATCGGTACTGGTATTGGTACTGGTATTTATAAACCAGTTAAATATGAATTTATGGACGCCGTGAACCTATCTTGAGATCAGATTCATTTGACTTTTTTTTATTCACGTGTGTTATACGTACAATACCGGCTACACGTTTTGTAATCGAGGCTAAACATTATAAATGTAACCACAGCATTGTGGCGCCATCGAATCTTCGGTAGAATATTGCCACATACGCGCGCCGCTCGCTTACGAAACACGATTCGATAATAAGTCAAGGGAGACGACAGTGAGAAGTACGTTTATTAACTGTGGTTATGCTGAGAAGAAACTACTACTACTACTAATAATAATAATATTATTATTATTATTACGACTATTATTGTACTAATAAGAATAGAAATCGTCATAAATATTAATAATAATTTTATAATAATAACAATATATATTTATATATTTTCAATACAACAACAAATTGTACTATCAAACAGATGGCCTTGCTATGGGAGTCCCAACCTCCGCTATCATATCAGAAATCTTCCTACAAAAACTCGACGAACAAATAATACATATAATAAAATTAAACGACCGATTAGGACGTTATTTTAGATACGTTGATGACACTCTGAACATTTCCCAAAACAATGGTATAAATATAAATAAAATATTCTCCATATATCAAATTATAGATTCCAAAATAAAATTCACGTTAGAAGAAGAATCTAATAATAAATTAAATTATTTAGACTTAACAATAAAGAAAAATGAAACAAATTTTGAATACTCAATATACAGGAAACCTTCTCAAACTGATTTAGTAATACCAAATACTTCTAATCATCCTCCCCAACACAAAATGGCAGTATTTAATTCCAAAATTTACCGAATGCTTAGGATCCCATTAAATAACACAGAAAGAAGCAAGAAAGAAATATTATCCAACAAATAGCAGTTAAAAATGGATACAAAATAAAAACTATTAATAAATTAGAAAATAAAATTAAACATAAAATCACTAATAAAATTCCCAAGAACACTACATTTAAAAGTTCACCTATTAATAATAATATAAAATATACAACCTTCACTTATTACGGAAATATAACTCAAAAATAAAATAAAATATTTAAAAATATCTTATAATACAGATAATATAATTTTTAATAATATAAAACCTTAAACTAAATCCAATACTCACAATAAAAATGGAATATATAAAATAGAATGTCCAGATTGCAATAAATTCTACGTGGGCCAGACAAAGGAAAAACTACTAGATAGATTCCTTCAACACCGCAATGCATATTTAAAACCAAATAATTATAAATCTAATTTAGCCACACATTGTCTAAATAATAACCACCAATTTCCAAACACTAAAAATATAAAATTAATTAAAAACATACAAAAAGGTCAAAAAATGAATATTTGGGAAAATCTTAACATTTACAAACACAATAACAATAATTTATTAATTAAAGAACAAACCCAAATAAAAACGAAACAAGACGATCTATTTTAAATTATAAATTTACTAAAAAATAAAAATGAATAAAATATAAACAACAAATTTTCAAATATAACCGAGAAAACAGCTGCTGAAGAAAATAAACATTACAATAATCGTTAACTAATCGACCTAAATCGATTATCAGTTATTTTACATTAAAATCGATACAAATTCGATTATTCGTTAATCTTGTATTAATAGAATTATTTCGATTGTTATTAATTTACTTAGAAACCTCTGATGATACTGATATTTTTCAGTGAAACGTGCGTCAGGTGTTAAAAAGAATATACGAATTATACTACTTGCAGAAGAAACAAATTGAATAACAACACAAATTTATTTATATAATTATGATTTATTATTATTACTAGAATGCTCCCTGAGCTGCGGAACTCGCTCGCTGAAGAAAGTACTTTTATTAATAAATAATTTTTCAGTTATCAAAAAAATTACTACAATCCCGGTTACTCTACTATTTTTTCTTTAGTAAATTAACAACTGTAGAGCAGGCAATCATAGAGTACACGGTAACAATTCCACACATGTTCAGATTTGTGTTAAAATTCCCTTTAGTCTGACGCGGGATGGTTTTTAAAAATTTATTGTTATTATTACAGGGGCATATAATGATACAATCTCAAGGTGACGTAGGAATGAAAAGAAGGCTGACAGTGTAGCAATAAGGAGACAGAAATTGGCCAGCACTGCGTTTAAGTCGCAAATTGTTATGTCCGGTGTTATCCCAAATGAGTACTCATTTTCATAATTCTCTAATCGTTTTGATATTTTACCGCACCCAGAGAATGGAACCTGGGATGTTAACAAAGTATAATAATATATCCATTTTACTAAAGGTTTTCGTTTAGCCACTTTACTAAACGAATCAAAATATTTCGTTTTTCACCACCATGACAAATTGCTTTCTATCATAACAGAATTCAATTCTGTCAGTATACTACAGGTTAGCAAGTTTAATGCACCCGTCAAGTGAACGTAACATGGACCAACGCAGTTACCAACGAATCTAGAATTGCACGGATGGGAACTCTTAAAACCAACGACAGTAGGCAATCAACCAAACCGACAGAACAATTCCATAAGAAAAGACCAAATCAATAGGAGTACATCTAGTCCAGAGTGAAGTAAGACGACGAACTTTTGTCACTTAGGCCCTAGTATTTACAACCCAACAAAGTAATATACTTAATTGTTGGTTATCAAAATCAGGAAGCTTTCTTGAACTCCCTCATTACAATTCTTTCGGTATCCACATCACCCATATAAAACAACAGGAGCATATTCAACACGGCTTGACACTTGGAACTTGGAAAGAGTCGCAAGATTTCATACTCTTGAAATGCCTCCCAAGCCTCGTTATCTATTTAATAAGTCCCAAATTTTTTTCTGGCTAAGTGATGGTTTTTTCAGTGTGCCGAGAAAACTACTGATTCGAGTCTATAAGAAAACCCAAAGCTGAGATAAAGTATTTTCTCTCTGTAGCCAAATACGGTGGACTTATCTTAACGACCGTACGTAACAATACCAGTTTCCTTTCGATCAAAGGGCATGCAGTTTCACCGCGTACACTCTACAGCCTCGAGCAAGGTGAGAAGCACTATGATCCTCAACGCTTATTAATGTGAAGTTGGATCTTAAATCCGCAGACATCTGAATGCTACAGTCGAGGACAGACGATATACCGTACAACCAACGTCAAAAAGAAGAAAGAGGTCCAAAACTGGTACTCTGAAGATCTCCGAAGTACCTTCAAATAAATGTCTTGGAAACTTTTAACGATAATAATAATGTTAATAATTCAGGGAATTAGCCTACACATACAGTAGGCCTACTTACCGTTTACGCATAGAACGTTACGTAAATGCTGACAAAGAACGACAAAACTTAGCTGTGAACATTACAGATATTTTGACGTGTGAAACAAATAACCACATGCTCATGGGTCATGTCGGCTGTGAGAATGGTTTTGAAGGTCCTATTTAGCAAGTGAAACCTCTTACAGAATAGCCTTCTTACTTCTGCAGCACATGATAGAAGCTCTTGTATTGCACGCGCACTATTGTAAGGAAGTTTCTCTGCTCATGGGTCATATCGGCTGTGAGAATGGTTTTGAAGGTCCTATTTAGCAAGTGAAACCTCTTACAGAATAGCCTTCTTACTTCTGCAGCACATGATAGAAGCTCTTGTATTGCACGCGCACTATTGTAAGGAAGTTTCTCTGCTCATGGGTCATATCGGCTGTGAGAATGGTTTTGAAGGTCCTATTTAGCAAGTGAAACCTCTTACAGAATAGCCTTCTTACTTCTGCAGCATATGATAAAAGCTCTTGTATTGCACGCGCACTATTGTAAGGAAGTTTCTCTGCTCATGGGTCATATCGGCTGTGAGAATGGTTTTGAAGGTCCTATTTAGCAAGTGAAACCTCTTACAGAATAGCCTTCTTACTTCTGCAGCATATGATAAAAGCTCTTGTATTGCACGTGCACTATTGTAAGGAAGTTTCTCTGCTCATGGGTCATATCGGCTGTGAGAATGGTTTTGAAGGTCCTATTTAGCAAGCGAAACCTCTTACAGAATAGCCTTCTTACTTCTGCAGCTCTTGTATTGCACGCGCACTATTGTAAGGAAGTTTTTCTGTTTAATGAACCTTCACCTTTCCTTTCGACACTGATTATAATTTGCTATAATTATAATTTACGAGTAGAGAATATAATAACATACGTAGTGACAAGAACACTCTACGACCAGGCCCAGATTTAGGTCCCCCCCCCCAACAAGTAACTTCTGTATATTCGATTCTCCTTGACTGCTGAAAAAAAGTTGCTGAAAATAATCATTTCAACTATCTCTATTGCAAATATCTAAAATTAAATGTATAAAACTAAAATTAAATCTAAAATATCTAATATAAAACTAAATTAAATGTATCAAGTTCTTCCCTTCATTTAAATAACATTCTCTATTATGCTTTGAATATATGATCATCCTCAGTAGGTATTGACTTCTAGATCGAGGCTCCCCAAGCGATACCGAAACAAACTATATTTTAGTCGGCAAAAAAGCGGAAAAGAATTTCAACGGAGTGTCCAGACCTGTATATATGAGCGTGCTCCGCTACGACCACCGGTATTGATAGGCCCAGTGTCACTACCGTGTTATTCAATGATATAATTAAAGGTTCTTCAATGTTATTTAATGATATAATTAAATGATTGATATATATATCCATTTTCTTCAATTTGGCCATAATACAAGTGCCCAATACAAATACTGTACTTAAAAAAAACGAAAACATGAACTTTTAACAAATAATTTTTCACCTCGTTCCGCCCCCCTGAGCCTGCCGCCCATAGGCACGTGCCTAGTGGGAAATCCGGGCCTGTCAATGACTGGTGATAATGAAAATGGATTGCAAGCGTCATCGAGTACACTATTATTTTAACTTCAGCATTTGATTGACACTTCAATTCAGCCGCGAATGAAACACACGTATATATAGTTCAATCACTTTCTGCTACAGTCCGTTTCTTGATGTATATAATACATTTAATATTTACAATAAAACTAAAACACAATATAATATAATAATACACAAAACAAACTAATACCTGAACAAATACAAATCAATACAAAACATGACACAATATTCAAAGCATTCAACATCGAAAATACACAAAAAACTAACACATACACCACAATCACACACAATAAAACCAATTTGAAGTACCAGAAGCCAACAGGAAGCCAGAATAATAATAGTCAACCAACACATATGCACTTCACCAGACACAAAAACCGGAAGGCTGAGGATGCGTACAAGATGGTACCCGAAACATGTTCCTAATAAGGGAAAAAAATATCTTGAGGTAAATTCATTATAAATATTAAATGTAATATATATAGTTGTATAACGAGTAAGTGTTTCCTTGTTTTGTTTATGATTACATTGTCGCCGCCACACTCATTAGCATCAATACGAAGACGATACTGTCGAGACTGTGAAACCCCGTTACACAGAAGTACTTGAGTGGGAGGAAACGCTAAACATTTTCCCGAAGAATACTTGGAAGCTATAACAAGGGGCAGCTTACAAAGCATAGCAAGAAACATGACGATGTAGCAATCTGTAGTAGGACTCCAGGCAACTAGATACAAAACGTATTGGAGGCGATTTGTGGAATCAGTATGGCTGTTCGCTTCTCGTTTAACTACCGTAACCCATCTACTGAATGAATCTCAGCCTTCTGGATCAAGCCGACTACGCTCGTATGATACCTGGGCTGCAGGGTTGTGGTCCCATTCTTCTTCTCGCTTCTTCCGTTTCGGCTACGGCAACAGCAGTCGTCCCCAGCGATGATGCCGGCCGCGTGTGGACGTAGCTGTTCGACTCCATACGAACCATGATTGCCATAGCCGCAGAGCATAGAGCATAAACTCAGGAAACGAGTTTAACGCCACCAAAGCGCTACTGCCTAAATAGTTTGAGTATTAATTAATGCGACATCGACCTTGCAAGTTTGAAGTAAATCAAGCAGTAAAGATCGGTTCCTCAAACCGAGGTGTGCAGGGAACTCTTCGTGCGCAGAAGGCCACATCACAAAACCACAGACCCCTACTATTATGAGCGGTAACAAGGTAGCAACAAGTGCCTACGTATGTTACTTCCATTGCTATGACCCACACTAAGAACACTGCATCTATTCACTAGAAACCACAATAAGTTCCGCAGAACTCTGTATGTCTGATCGCAGTGGTTTCTGCAAAAACCCTACATGTGCTACAGATACCAGAAAGGTTCCGCAGACTTCTTTGTCCTAGTAAAAGGTCTCAAGGGTTCCTTAAAGGAATCCCTTAATGGAATAATTTAAATATAATTGAATGGAAGGAATAAACAATTGGCAGGTCTCCCCAGTACTGATGTTACCCCCCGCTCCGTCACGTTACACATTCTGAGTGTCAAAGAGGAAGAACAAAATAGTTTGAATATGAAGTTCACCCCCCCCTCAGATAGCTTATTATTTTCTACCTATAAGAGTAGTGTATTATTAGTTTAATAATTATTATGGGATGACAAGTAGTTGTATGTAAAGTTCTATTACAAATTTACGGAAGATATGTTTACATATGTACAACATGCACATACACAATTATAAACAATAAACAATTATTCTGTACCTCATTCTGTAATCTTAATATATTTTTTTACGCAGCATAAGACCGTTAAAAAGATAAAAAAATCAATGTGCTGAAGAGATTTGACAGAATAAAAATGGAATAACAAAATTAGGCACTGGACAGAGCGCACGCAAGCACGAAAATACACATAGGTATTTCGATTATTCGTTAATATAGACTCACATCACAGCTTCTTATAAAACAGAATATTCTATAAAACGTGCTTAATGCAAAGTAATAAAATACACTTCTAGAAGAGGTTTGCTATTTTTATTGTAAAAATACAATTATAATATTCAAAACTGTAAGGAAAGTCAAGAGTTGCCATTAAGAAATATATATTATATATATACACCAGAAACAAGATGGCGAAGGCTGAAGATGGGAGAACAAGATCTCCCGAAACATGTTCCTAAAGGAAAAAAGTATATCTTGAGGTAAATTAGTTATAAGTATTATAGTATATATATATATATATATGTTACATATATATATAGGTTACATAATCAAAAACATTTTACATTATTCTTATAATGTTGAACAATAAAGCTCAACGATGTGTACATAAGTTAATAACATAGCACGCGAACGTGTCTCTCTCTGTGTATGAATATAGGCCTAATGCATTTCCACGAACTCTATGAATTGTAATTGAGGAATAAGCTGCTGTATTTTCCCTTAGTTTTTTGTGACGGACATTCCACGGACATGCGCACGAGAGTGTTCCATATCCTGTACACCAATTCACAACAAAATACTGGTATCTCTGGGAATACCAAGAGATCGGTCCCGTTGTTGACCTCCGCCCTTGCGTTCTCAATTAACAAGCTCTACTACTCCAGAAATCAATGAGAGCGAGTGATCGGTGGAGGAAACATAATCATAATATGGAATTAGGATATTTTATATCAGAAAAAGAAAACATAGTGAGCTTCCATCAAATCCCACAGAGTTTCATGGTTGAGCCACGTCGGAAAAGAATGTCGGTCGGTTAAAACGTCAGTCAAGAATATTGTTTATGGAAGAATGGATTGTAATAGAAAGAAAGGAATACTAAGAAGAAGATGGTTGCACGACGTGGAAGACGATTTGAAGGAAATTAGAATTAGGAGTTTTTATTAATATATGCGGTATAATCGCCCGAAGTCTGAAAAATAAAACAAGAAAAGATAGCATGCTGAAATTGTATGAAACACTAGCAGTACCGACACTTATGTACAGCAGTGAAAACTGGGATACAACAAAAGCACAAGAGATAACGTTTCTAAGAAAAGTCAAAGGATATAAGCGGAGAGATACGATGAAGAACAAAACAATCAGAGAAAAACTTCAAACATTTAATTTAAATGAAAAAATACAAGAAGACAGAATTAGATAGAACGAACTTTTGGAAAGGATGGAAGAAAATAGAATACCTTTAAAAGTAAGAATGTATAAAGCAAAAGGAAGAAGAAACACAGGTCGACCGATAAAAATGTGGGAACCGTAACGGGCAACAATGCCGATGATGATGATGATGATAATTGGTAACTGGTGGAAGAGAGTGGAGGACAGAAAGGAGGAATAAAGGGGAGCTGTACTGGAAGTGTGCTGGAGAATATGGTACCGTATTATGTAAAAAATAAGATGACATTTTAAAAATAATTTAGCGTTAGCATTACTTAGTAAATGAACCCATAAAAAAACTTTATACAGTGTTCAAATTTGTGAATATCGTGCGAGGCGTTTCACATATTTACGAAAATATGTTACGAAACAAAATCGTAATTTTATTTTTACACTGGTGTCATTCATACCAATGTGTGTGATTTTATTTTACCAATGTGTCATTCGTAACGCGTTTGTTATCGCGATACGTCTGATTAGGAAACACGACCTTCACACTGCACTTCAGATTTGGGTTACAGTGTAAAATTATGTAACGGCCGAACTAAAAACTGTCAATAAATCTGTATTTTATAAATAGTATCCGACGGTTGTGTGTTGAGCAACCGCCGTCTGACCGTGAAATGAATTCACTGTCAAACGCGTAGCCAGCTGTGTGTGACGCGTTGCCAAGGTAACGGTCGGCACTGACTCGGTCAACACAAAACAACACGAGGAGAGTCTTAATTTTGGTTCAGAAGAGATTGTCTTCTTATCACCTGTCACAAGTCGAATCTGAAATTATACGTAAAACCACTTTGTCGCACGGCGCAGACAAGAAGAAAGTCTGACACAGCGTTGCCAGGGGTCACGATCTAAGAAATAAACATTAATGTCTGTGTCGGGATATGACAAATCCTGATTTTGTAACACCGAATAAATATTCAATTTAATATTCACTATTGAATTATTTTAACCATTTAATGAGTATAACATGAATTCAATTACTTTAGTTTCCTTACAAATTACTACAGAAATACGAGTAAAAGCAGCTTTACTTTATCACGCAGTATATGATAACTATTTAAAAATTTGCTTTAGGCGGTGTACTGACATCCAGCTGCTTTGTAGAATGAATAGTTTGTTAAATAAATCTTGAGTGGTCTCAAACGAGAAATGCACAAGCCTCCTCTGTTTAGCTTATTAAATTGGAATTGCTCCTTGTAATCAATTTTGAATTGTGCTGTAAGATTTTTATCAGCACACTAAAGAAGCACACTCTGGCGCAGATTAAATCGTTTGCAAAGTACAACTAAAAATTGTAAATTAATGATTACTTAAAACAAATTTGTCATTGTAAAATTATCAGAATTCACTGAAAAATGTTTTGTAAATTATGTTATTCATTTTTATTGCATTTTCCTAGAACAATACATGTTGTCTTACTTTCTTTAATCTTGCTTATTGCATTGTTTTGCGTCGTGAATCTTAATCGCGATTTTTTAAAATAAAGTATGGTAATGTTATGTTGGTGAGACAGAATGTCTACGCCTTTTCCTGGCGATATAAATATCTTTCAAGACTCTACGAAGATTTTTTTAGCTGTAGTATCTGATTCATAGAATCACATTAACTAAAACAAGATCCCTGATAGTTTATGAAAATCGTGTTCTTTTATTTATTTTGTGAAGCCGTTAGCCGGTACTATGTTATTGCGAAGAACAACGCGAAGATGTAGACCACTTTCGTTCACCAGCAAGCTATCAACTTTTTTACACTACATGATCTTCATATTTCGTTTGTTTTCCTTGGGTAAACCGTTCCAAAAACGGAACTTGCTTTCCTGTCCCCGTTTTTTTCAGTAGAGCAGTCAATCCACGAAAACATTTCCTCGTTTCATCTTGGAGTAAATGTTTTTTAAATTTTGTTACAGTATTTAGAAAAACCTGGTCAGAAAAAAATATCATGCTGGCTGCTATGTGTAAAGTTAGCTGTTCAGGGTAATATAGAATTATTTTATGTCATTACCGCCATAAGTAGTAGCAATAACAACAAGTTTGTTAGTGTTTTGTTCATCTTTTTTTGATTGTGGGCAAGACAAAAAAGATGTTCAAAAAAGTGCATATTGCTTTATAAATAGTGATTATAGCCAAATTTTTCTGTTCCGGTAGAAATTTACAGACGATTATAAACAATATTTATAAAAACATATTCGATATACGCGTATACTATTAAATCGAGGTGAGTTTGTTAGTCCGCAGATCAACTCAGGTTGTGGAAATACGAAGAAATACTGGTGTAAAATGCTGAGATAACAATGGGTAGATTGTGAGTAAGCCAGAATATCTTCCATGTTGAACGTCTCACGTAGGCGAGATGTCCGACTCTGCTAAGTTACGTCAGTGGTATACTGTACACTAAAGATAACAATTATGTTTGGAAGATTACCAAATACTGTGATTTTTCTTTTGTATTTATACCTAGATATATAGTCTGTACTCAATTTTCTGAATGTAAACTTTTAGAAAATGTTTAGAATTTCCCTAAAAAAAATTTTTTTTTTTTTTAGGATTTCAAACTTGATTATATTTCGAGTTGTTTTTTACGAAATCAGAAGTTTTATATCGTGTGATAGTGATATTCAATTCGCGTTAGGTCTCTTTATTATCGAAGGGCGTTAACAAAGCGACTAGACATTTGATTAACTTTTAACGTAAATTAGTCACTTGAAATACATGCACAAATACTATGACAAGCCGGCAGCACTATCCTATGGTCAAATCAACTGTAAAGTAACGTCATTTGTAAGGTCAAGCGTCACGTTCATGAATAAAAAACGGGGATGGATGATCGCCCGACCGTGTTCAGAGACCAGGAATCTATATACTGTTTACGGTAGACAAAGGAAAATTGAATCTGCGGTGTTTTTAAAATTGCGAAGTTCGTAGCGAAAAGCTTAGTATGACCGGAGGATCCTACAAATGACGTGGTAAAGAACGGGGGACGGAACCTAGTTAATTTTTGATTATGAAAAATTTGTACACAAATTCATTTTATTTAAATGAATTATTTTTTTGTTAACAGTATAAGGTTATTACAAATTGATTCCTAAGAGTATCTAATTAGTACACAAATTAGCTACAGAGTTAATTTGAGCGAAAGAATGAGGGTCGGCTTTTTCGGCTTATCATTAGTTTGTGGGAAACAACAAAGTTCAGAACGCACTGAGACGTTGAATTGTTAAAGATAAAGACACGTTTATAACGTAAGACGACAAAAAGATGGCGGACAGTATATTGAAAGATATCTGACAGGTTCAGTACTATTCCTCTAAGTTATAAATAATATAGGTGCTGGCAAAACATAAGAACAAAAACGGTTCGTAAAAACAATGTGAAAATTAATTAAAACATTTCGTTATCGACTTCTATATATTCGAATAAGCAGTTTTTGCATTATTATGACCTCAAATCGCCAATATTACAATTGATTATTTTTTTATTTTCTTCTACCAGAATCTCTATCGGCACGCATGTATGCATGTGTACCTCATACTCACGTTGCTTCGATACTTATTTATTCTTTATTTCATGAGATAAGAGTTTAAAACGATAAATTAAATGTCAGAATCAACGTGTTATATACATAGCAAAAATACACCAAGGCTAAAAAAAATAATGACGTTCTCTGTCCGTTGGTCGTATACCAACTATTGGTTATCTTAGTTTTTGCCTAAAAAAAATCACAAAAACCAATTCCGATAGTCGCTTGAAACTAAAGCTCGTATGGCCAAGTCCACCTTCTTTAGAGGCACAACATGTGATTCCGAGGGCAAACACGTAGATGTGAAATAAATGTAGCGATATTACAAGTACCAAATAATTAAATATTTCTTATGCAAATAAGTCACATTTTAAGTAATGAGACCGACAATATTTAAAAAAACACAAACAAATCAATAAACACAGTTATTGACAACCCGAAGAGCGCTAACAAAATAAATTCAAGTTCGACTCCGTGTGCGCGCGCGCGCGCGTGCGTGCGCGCGCGAAAATGTCACTACGGAGTAATAAATATGTAGTATGAATAACGTTCATTTAGGGCATCTACTATGTACATAAACACAATATATCAAACTTCATTTATACGTTAATTAAATCGTTTCATATAATTATAGTAAATGTTAAATATTCTATCAAATTAATGTAGGGCCTATAACAGGATTTTATCTAGTGTATAATATCTACGCATAACACACGAGTAATTTTATCTAACACGTAATACATTCCTACATTCCATACAAATATCAACTCAAAACAAAATAATCATCGTATATACAATATAATTGTGAAACCAATTACGTCATACGGGTGTGAAATATGGCCAATAACACAAAGAACAGAAAAGTTGTTGGAAGCTACTGAAATGGATTATTGGCGAAGAGCGGCAGGGAGGTTAAAACTGGAAAAAGTAAGAAACGTCAGAATCCGGGACATAATGTGGATGCAGTGCTCTATTGTCGACGACATAAAAACAAAACAGCTAAGATGGTTTGGGCATGTGCAAAGAATGCCGGATAATCGACTCCCCAAGCAAATTTTTGGATAGGCACCGTATGGTCGTAGGCGAAGAGGAAGACCTAGGTTGAGTTGGAGAGAAGGCATCAATCGGGCAATGAGAGACCGGGAATTGGAAGAAGAATCTTGGTTAGATCGAGACCAATGGAGACTAGGGATCGGAAGACGTAGGATAACGTTATGAACCGATTTATATATATGTAATACATTCCTTCAAATACAGTGGAGGCTTAAGCGTTTGCGAAAATAAAAGTTCTCCTATAGGCTACAGGTTTTGACAGACTGCCGACTTTCAGTGAATCGCACTTGCTTCAAAGACATTCTTGCCAAAAACGAAGCAAAGCGCTTGGGGGAAACTAGTCTCGCGAGAATTTTTCATCAAGCTTCGCTGTGAGATTATTATCCGAGCTGTTAAAGCGCGGTCGGTCTACTGTTGTTCAAGACAGATTATTATCCGAGCTGTTAGAGCGCGGTCGGTCTACTGTTGTTCAAGACAGATTATTATCCGAGCTGTTAGAGCGCGGTCGGTCTACTGTTGTTCAAGACAGATTATTATCCGAGCTGTTAGAGCGCGGTCGGTCTACTGTTGTTCAAGACAGATTATTATCCGAGCTGTTAGAGCGCGGTCGGTCCACTGTTGTTCAAGACAGATTATTATCCGAGCTGTTAGAGCGCGGTCGGTCCACTGTTGTTCAAGACAGATTATTATCCGAGCTGTTAGAGCGCGGTCGGTCCACTGTTGTTCAAGACAGATTATTATCCGAGCTGTTAGAGCGCGGTCGGTCCACTGTTGTTCAAGACAGACGTTTCGGTCCCGCGATCGGAGGCCATATTCAGTGTCTCTGTTGGCCCAACACATAGTCTCTACCTCAGTACCTTGCCAATCGTTTTTTCCGACACTGAAGATGACCTCCGGTCGCGGGATCGAAACGTATGTCTGGAACAACAATAGACCGCGGCCTAACAGTGTTGAGGACGGCCGTGAAGGCCTAAGGAATTGCAGATGGAGACGTGTTTGAGTGTGTTAACGAATCCCAGTTCCGGCGTAGGCCTACTGCAAACTGACGTAATACGAGGTGTGTTCAAAAAAAGACCGAACTATTTGTGTAGCACGTCAACTGGCGCATAGAGCGAGCTGCAGAATTAAGTGCTGCTAGCGACAGGTTTTGACGCCTGAATGCCGTTTTCTCTGTTCCGTCACGATCTTCAGTCTTCGAGCTACACGCGCTGTAGTCCGGCCGACCGTCCGGCGGATTTATAACGAAGTGAGAATGAAGATCTTAACACAACGTGTGTGTATAAAATTTTGCTGCTGACTTCGTAAAATCTTTACAGAGCTATTTCCATTGTCTTCCAAAGTTTTCATTACCATTTGCATTGGTACGCAGTTGTTGACCGATTTCAAAACGGGTCTCTTTCTGATCGTCGTCAACAAACACAGTAAGAATTTTTCAGTGATACGATACATTTAAATTTTTCTATCAAAATTTAATTTTACGATCTTAAATGGATTCTGTCAGAAAGTATCGGCATTTAAACGATGATTTACAATTACCACATCACGAGATATCGCTTTGATCTGCACTGACCATTGTTTTTCCCTCCTTAAAAATTCTTAAACTAATCGTTCGCCTCACGCAGGCTTCCGCGTATGCTTAACTGAAAACCAGAATGTCTCTGAAAAGTTTTAACCTAGTTTTGCTGCAAAATTTCATACGTACACGTTGTTCTCGCGGTCTTTCTTAATCGCTTTGTCACTAATCCGCCGGCCAGCGTGTGCACGTCCCCACTCAATGTGATATACCTCAAAGACTACTGCTAATAGCGGAACACAATAAGTGGTAGTTTGTTGTCAAAACCTATCGCTAGGTGCGCGCAAAGTCGCGGCGCGTTGTTTGTGCGGATTGATGTGTTACTCAAAAAGTTTGGTCTTTTTATGAACACACCTCGTACATCTGTTGCAGTACTGTTCAGTGGACACCGATAAACGCGGACCAACGTTAGATACCTACAGTACGTTTTATGCGATGGCCTATTGTCTACAATCAGACTGCCGTCCATCACCATAAAGCC
Source organism: Magicicada septendecula (assembly GCA_034769895.1). Taxonomy (NCBI): domain Eukaryota; kingdom Metazoa; phylum Arthropoda; class Insecta; order Hemiptera; family Cicadidae; genus Magicicada; species Magicicada septendecula. The sequence continues at coordinate 465,143,135 of CM068373.1, forward strand.
GGTCACGCACCAACCATCGCCGCTGCCCAGCATGCCCGACGTCGGTAATGGATGTGCGCACCATACTGTCGTGCAACTCGTCCACCGTGCCAGACGTTCTCGTTGACAGGATACGTCCCACAGACATCTATTTAATTTATATTTTTCGAAAAATTTTGATGTTATATTTCACGCCCCATTCTGAATTGTAATTAAAACAAATTAATAATAAAGAACATTAAAAATAATAATTGTTAATGATATTTGAGTGTATTATGTAAACGAAGAATAAACTAAACTAAATGTTAAACTGAAATTTTATCTGAATCATTACTTATTAAATATAAACTAAAGAATGAATGTAAGTAAAATTAAACAGTAAACATTTATTAAACGAATGTGCTCTAAAAACACGTACTGTACTTGCTCGAAGATGACGACTTGATAGACAGCAAGCGTACGCATGATCGAACATGCACGAAGCACGATTCTTTGACATCCGTCAACACTATACACGATCCATCCGCACGTCGTGCGGCTTGAGGGATGGTCTTGCTGGACTCATTTTTCGTCGTGCACATCCTTCAAAACATACACGACGTGCGGATGGATGTCAAAGCTATGCACTGTCGTTTTTGACTTGCTGTCCGTCATGACGTCCATCGGGGATGGTTAGTGCATAGCCGGCTTAATATAATCTTTCAATTCAAACTTAATGGATGAATATTTTAAAACAAAAGCGAACGGCGAAACATCTGATTTCTACCCCATCAAAGTTGAAATCCGCCAAGTCAGTGTTCTGATACCCATATTATATTTAATAATTCACATCTATGACATTCAAACAATCAATAAGCTTGTACTGTAATAGGTATGTTTGCAGACGACATAGCGATTGATCTCGACTAATAATGAAGACCTTTAATTAAATCATCAATCTCCAGACCTACATAATAACTAGAAAAAATATTCAGTGTTGAAAAATCAAAATTAATTAAAGTAAATTACAACACGTTACTTTCACCACAGACAAGAGAAAAACGCGCTAACTCATAATGTAGCAGTATAACTTTTAAATAATATAGAAATTCTCAAAAATAATATAATAAAATATATCTTGGGTGAAGTACTTAAGAATCGGTATCGACAGTAAATACAGTTGTAGTTACAAAAAAAGTTAGAACACTGACCTGACAAAGACAGACTAATTACTCGAGAGGAGATAAAACATATCCTAAAAACAAAATCCCGTTATACAACATGTAATTTAAGTCTATTTGGCATCAGTGACATATCTAAAATTTGGCCTTGTGAAGGGGAGTCCGGTCGAGTCGGCTACATACCAAAGGAAAAATAAGTGAAGATTAATCAACATTACTATCTTTAAAGTGGTTGAAAAACGTGCGATGAGATCCTGAAATCAATCCGTTAAAGTAAACGGTAATAACACGATAAAAATAAGCGTTACTGAAATGTTGTTTTAGAAGTTACTTTAATGACTGAATTGATTTTCTTATATTTCATATTTCAAACGTATACGCAAAATTCTGTGTAACAAACCTGTTCGTATATTTAAAAAATAGTTAGGTCTACCGCTATATTAGCGTACACACCTGAAAAAATAATAATAAAGTAGTCTATAAATTAAGAGAGTAACAAAATTCGTCAACTTCTTTCGACCTTCTGGGAGGGGGGCGTCCGGTTCGCCCCCCCCCGTAAATACGCTCCTGTTTGGTATTCAGTACAGATTTAGGGATTTTGTGATTAAATCTATCTTGCCAACTCGCACAGTTACAATTGCTCTGAGCACAACGGTAATCTTTACCCAGATGATACACCTGTATCTCCGTGTAATGCACGAAGGAGGTTATCCGTGAAAGGAAGAACGCGAACGTCATGGAAGTTTAGAAGTGCATTTCCAATTTGTGAAAGCGCGTCACACCGGAAAAACGAAACGTTGGTGAACGATACTTCTAAAAACTGGAAAAGAGGTCTTCTTCCTGAAGAAGTTGGGTTACGTCTGAAGAGAATTTAATAATAAATAGGCCAGAAAAGATCTTTTAGAAAACAATTTACGATTGGTGCTGAAAATAAAAACGACTGATATCTACAAACGCGTAAACATAAAGAGAGCGCTCAAGGTCATTGGCGGTGTTCCATTTTCATCTGTATACGTATCTGTGCGAGTGTGTTGTGTGTATTCAAATTATTATGCAAATAGAAACGAGGAAAACCTCCTCTCTTGCCTACACGCAAAAATCGACGCACTCTTTGTTTCTTTAAGCATACGGTCAGAGCACAAGTAACAAAACACTAAACTTTACAAGACTGCTAAATTATTAGTTTCTGAACCTGTTCGTTATTACTAAAGACATAACCGTATGCTAACTCATCCTTAAGTAGTGTAGCTGGGTAAGTTCACTCAGCTGCGGAATTCGCTCACTATTTTCAACGAAATATAATTATTATTAGTTATTAATTTCAATATCAAGTAATTTTTTAAACAATCAGAAAAATTAGAAAAACCTCGACTATTCTACTATTGTTTGAGTCAAATTACAATTATAAAGCAGACAATCATACAATAAACAACATAAGTTCCGTACTATTGCACTGGTTTCTAGTTAAATTTATAACTATAATGGCTAAATGACGAATAATTTAGTCCCAGCTTTTAAGTTTAAATATGTTTCCATAGATATCGACAGGTCTGTACCTATTGATTTTCAAAAATACACGTGATTTATAACAGTATGTTGAGTTTTTTTTTCAAACATAGATTAAACACTTTCTGAAGGTGGTTCGAAATTTTCCAGGGTCGTAGAGGGACATTAATTTTGTAAAATTGTTAAAGATACTGGGTTTGTATTTTGAATAAAATTTCTCATCTCCCAGATAGACTTTTACAATTTTACAAAACAACATAAGTTCCGTACTATTGCACTGGTTTCTAGTTAAATTTATAACTATAATGGCTAAATGACGAATAATTTAGTCCCAGCTTTTAAGTTTAAATATGTTTCCATAGATATCGACAGGTCTGTACCTAATTATTTTCATAAATACACGTGATTTATAACAGTATGTTAAGTTTTTTTTTTTCAAAAATAGATTAAACACTTTCTGAAGGCGGTTCGAAATTTTCCAGGGTCGTAGAGAGACATCAATTTTGTAAAATTGTTAAAGATACTGGGTTTGTATTTTGAATAAAATTTCTCATCTCCCACATAGACTTTTACAATTTTCTTAAAATTGTGACTTTAATTTCCGCTTTTTGGTGTGCCTGAAGTTAACAAATTTTTATAGTAAACGCTACATTCGAATTTGCGTTAAAATTCCATTTAGTTTAACACCCGGTTGGATTTTACAATTATTTTTAGGCCCCTGACATCCTAAAATTTTGAAATTTATAAAACCGTACACTGCATTCAGATTTTGGTTAAAATTCCCTTTAATTTGATACCCTACAAGGATTTTTGCAATTTTATAAAAATTTTGACCCTCTTTTTAATCCTGCCGTTCCAAAATTTGGAAATTTTAAAAAATGAGCACTGTAGGGTAAATGTGTGGACACAGATGCCGCATTTACGAAATTCGGTTGATGCATTGAAACGTTATGTGAGTAGACAGACAGACAAATGCCAATTGATCGAGTTAAAACCTGAGAATAATAATAACGAGTCGTTCGTTCAATAATAAAATTCTTATTTATACTAATCGTACTGGGGGTCGTACCTCATTCAGAACGAGAATACGGTGTAAGAGAAGCTTAGTACAAATGCCTGGGAAGCATGTTAACTAAGAACACCAAAACGAAGGAAGCGTTCAGTAGATGAAACGGAATTTTGTGTTACGGAATGGACTTCAGACAAAGTAATCCGTATGAATGTTTTATTTTATAAAACAGAGACGCAGACAATGATGGAGGTAGGACTAAGACACTGGGAATGTGGATTTGAAGCGGATGGAAGGAAAAATCTGAGTGGATAAAACGAAGAATGAAGAGGTGCTCAAAAGCATCAGAGAGCGTGTAACACTTCTGAAGATTATATACAGCTGGACTGCTAACAACGGCTGTTGTGAGAACAACGGAAAGAGAGAAAAATATTGAAGCTCTTGGATGACATATCTTATGGGGGTGTCGTATGATGGGTGAATGCTCAAGCTTGTACTAAAAGAAGACCAGAGTAGTATACACGAACACAGACGGCACGATGGTGTGTGTGTGTGTGTGTGTGTGCGCGCGCGTGTTGTGTATGTGTGTGATATAAGTTAGTTGTACTGTACTGCAAATTTTACACTAAGTATACTGAACAATCTGTTATATTTGTTTTATATAATTTACTACTGTCATTTAGGCTTAATTAAACTAAACGTTTAAATTTAAACTTTAATTATTTAATATATTTCAATTTCTCCTTATTATTATTTTATTTCAACTTAAATTGAATTAAACTCACTTTATTATTGTGTAAGTAAATTAAAGTTTCAGTCCCTTAATAAAATTTGCAACAGTTGATTCCATTTGAACTTTTTATAAATTTTATTTTCTTACCCAATACAATAGAAAATACTAAGTGTTGTTCAATGTCAAGGCATGTTGAACATTTCGTGACGGAAAGATGGCAAAAGCAACAGAGGACGGAATATCCCGACCTGTGAGCTGTGATCTATTTCCTAAGCACGGAGTGTCCGGTAACTAAGTTTCTCTGGGCTCAAAAATTCCGTCGAGCAGTCTCCAGTAACTCAAATTAATACGTGTTTATTGCCTTGAGCATCGCTAAACGTAGGTAGGAAGGTACGTGTCGGAAAAAGCTGTATCGTAAACATAAATATGCACCATTATTGGTCGCTGTGAAGCGCAAAACAATACCGCGGTAATCGTCGCTACAGAGAAACCTTTCCGGCCATGTGCACAATGCCAAATTGATCCATTGTCTACAACAATACATCCTGCCCTCTAGACATGACGTCATTGGTGTTCCTGTACGTTTTAAAAATAATTTCTATGTTCTCTTAACACAAGGCGAACGATCGCCAGGTAATAATTACCAAAAAAACCAATAACATTTAAAATCTGTATAATATTTACCTTATTTCTTCCGTCGTGTGACTTCGTGTTGCGTTCGATTGATTAACGCGTTTCGAAACATATGTTTCGTCTTCAGAAATAAAAATTCACTCTTAGCGAGGTCGTTACATATTAAAATTGCGCAAGTATTGGAAAACAATTCCACATATATCCGCGTTACATGAGTGCGCACTCGAGTCGGACCGATCGGACACCGACATGTAACGCGGATATGTGTGGAATTGTTTTCCAATACTTGCAATTTTAATATGTAACGACCTCGCTAAGAGTGAATTTTTATTTCTGAAGACGAAACATATGTTTCGAAACGCGTTAATCAATCGAACGCAACACGAAGTCACACGACGGAAGAAATAAGGTAAATATTATACAGATTTTGTCAATAAGTGACTTGGATACCAATTCAAACATGTCTTTCAAATAACATTTAGTCTTTATTTCGCAAATTTATTAAATCTTTACTATAAGGGTTTTATAAATTAATAATTGGTAGTGGATTGTTAAAAACCAGACTTGACAAGACTTGATTTTTATTAAATATAATTTTACCAGCTGGGCTGTCGCAAATGAAGGTATTTTTTCAAAGTCAGTCTGTAAGTCTATATTTTCGGAACAGAAAATAATTTTACTGAAGTAAGTCTACATGTATGCTCGCAGAAAACGAAAGGCTGGACCGATGTTGATAGATTATGTATCAAATGCTTCATTTTCGCCTCTCGCGTGCCGCAAGATATATATGTTTAAATTATTATGTTGTCCAACTGCGTGCAAGAAAGGAAGTGATGTTTCTTCGGTCTGGGGACTTGACCAGGGATTGTGTGGAACGAAGGATATGGCCGTCGCCCGATGTTGTGCCGCGTCCCAAGTTTCTTATAGAGGGGATTCCTTGATGTGACCTGCTACCGGACGTAGTGGCCTGGGGGATGTAGCTTCAATCGTACAAGTTTCAAGCCACTTGACGAAATTAATGAAACAAAAAAAAGTTTTTATTTCCAGAATTTTTTTTTTTATTTCGTGACATTTAAAGAACAGCAAAATGACGACCGCTAGGCGCCACTTGTATAAGTCTTATTAGATACTTAATACTATGTAATAATTAATACTTCTTATTTGTATGTCCGCCATTTTTACCTTTTTAAAATTATTTTTCGTAGGACGGTCTTTGAAAAAGTCTAATAATGCGGCGTTTACTCATCTAAATCGGTTCACAAACAGAATTATCACTGTTGCACACCATACGGTGTTAATATTTATGCATCTTTAATTAATTGCATAAATTAACATAAATTTTAATTATATAACTTTTATTCTTGATTGCAATTATCTAGTAGAACAAGTTTCCTTGTGCCACGTGTTGGGTAACCATATACGATGTAATAACTTATGTAAATTAATTGCATAAATTTATTACTCAATCAATTATTAATCTTGGAGACAGTGATTGACTAATTTTATCACTTTTACCCACTAGGATTTATTTTCCATTCCCACGTGTAGGGTAGCCATATACAATGTTATTATTTATGTCACGCGTTGGTAGCGTGATATACAATGTTATGATTATGCAAATCTCATTTGCATAAATTATATTTTAATTAACTGTTGTCTGATTATAATTATATTAATGTTATGAATGTGTTGTCTGTATGAACTTTATCGTATCTCTCTGGGTTTAACTAGCCCCGCAGTTGGGCGCTATATACATATGTGAATGTTTGTGTATATTTAGTTAATTGCATAAATTAATTATTGTTTAATTTATGAAACTCGATCATATTTGTTAAATGTTTAATCGGTAATGCTATCAACCAAGAGTAATTAATTTTGGCTTTCACTACCAAATACAACTCCAAGAATTAGAATATTTATGAACATGGTACTTGTTAAATCATATGAAATCAAATCATTAATTTGGATCCTATCTTTTAAGAAGTTATCTTGTAAGTCAGGTCTTAAAATAAATTAATTCAACGCTATCGAATCCATTCTAAAGTACATTTATTATAATATAGCATTTTACATGTATTCATATCATAAAAGAAATCATGTAATATCTACAAATATCTACAGATATTTAAGATATCTGTAGATATCTAAGAGTATCTACAAATATTTCCAAAAGGCAATTAAATTCTATGACACATTTAAAGTAATTGAAAGAAACAATCAAATGTATGCACTTATTCGTGCGTAGTGACGTTAATAACTATCAATGTAGTGTGCTTGAGATTTGCACTAAGTGATTTACTTCAAAACACATTTAAACATTTACACACATGAAATACTCATATGCTTGCAATAAACGTATTAGACATATACGTATTTGAATAATCATATACCTGCAGTAAACATATTAAAACACATACATATTTGAAATAATCGTATACTTACACTGATAAAATAATACATGTGTAATATTCTATGACATTATTTATTCCTAACTATGGATTCGTATTTTATTGACTCTTTATTGAATATCTCAGGCAGTTAGTTCTAAGTGACAGGTCAGCGGTATTACGATAAACTAGGAATTATGATAAGTGATTATTTTAGTACGTTACTCATGTCGTCGTAGTGTCTCGCTCCCGTTGCATGTCCATCTGGGTCCATTTGTTGACGATTGATGTTAATCCAGGAAACACTCGTAACTCGCACTTTCAATTGTTATACGTACATCGTTCCGGAACGCTAGTCCGCACTTCACGACATCCGCTATGAGTTTTATAATATCATTACTGTTTAAGTCGCGGTACTTGCACTAAGGATTCATCGACTATTCGTATCGCGTCAGTCTATTTATGCGATTTTTAGTTCGATACTGTCACGCACTTAGTTATCTGTCATCTTACGTGTTCGACTCTTCCGTAACGCCTAGATTGATTTCAAGTTCATTAGACGCATATAAACATTATCAGCACTTGACTCAATTCTACGAAATAATGTAGTCTCACAAATTTAGTATGTGCTAAACCGATTCATTTCGTTGATGAAAATGTTCAAGTATGTTGCTACTGTATCATATCACTTCTTACAGCATTAACTGTATTAGTGTAATGCTTAGAGTTTTATAAAGTTCGTTAGTCGCGCATCGTCGCGAACACTACCGTTTCGGCTTGACGGTCTAAGTCTTACTCCCGAACTTCCACTAAGTCCGAACACCACTTCGAATATATCTCCGAACAAAATCTTTATAATACTGAGTTAGAAATTTAAATGTTACTGAAATAATGAGATACTGGGATACTGAGAGATCTGAGATAAAATTTTAGTAATACTGCGAGAATGATAATGAGACCGCGTCTCCTCGTGCATACAGTTTTTATTTCCTCCTTCTTCCCACTCTTGTCACTCCTACGATCGCTTCATTTTCCCACCAAAATAGCTCTGATAGGACAGTTTTTCGGATTTCCCTATGTCCTCTCGTCTCTAGTCAGTGATTCTTGTGAATTCTCCACCCAGCGCCGTTTGGAGAGGGATGTTCTTCCTCGCGATTTGTTCTCTGGTCGTCGGCTTCTGTCAACACCATCCCTTTCAGTTACTCCCTTCTGAATTCTCGTTTCTAATTGGCTGGTTGGCTTCTCTACTTGAACCTTACGTAGTCCACGTGGACACGACGAGTTGCTGTCATCAGGACGTTGCCACTTTCTTGGAATCTGCACCAAGACCTAGCTTCTGAAGTCACATCTGCGCCTTTTGGTGTAGCGTGTCGAATTATTGTATTGTTCAGACACTATCGACTTCCCCTAACGAACTTACGGGTGGCAAACATCTGTGTTCATCGCAGGCGCCTCTTCGTCCCATGCTACATTGTCCGTGCTCCAGCTATTGTTTTTCTGTAAGTTGCACACATGCTTGGAACAATGCTCTTAGCGATGCCTATCTATTCTTCTCGCTACTGAACGGATGCAAAAGTAACGTTCCTTTGTTATATTTGTAAAGTCAAGCGTTCCCACGCATGGTCCAGTTCGTCGCAACATGTGTTGTAGCGCGTATTGTCCCTTAACGGCTTTTATGTCATTTAAGTGAAAAGGAAAGGTTTGTTCCTTTCGTCGCTCACCCTTGAACAAAGCTAGCACGTGTCACTCTTGACGGGCTCTAATTGCTGGTGTAACTCCCTCGGAATACCCAAAAATAAAAATAAAAAATCTCGAAGTAATAAGTACGCTATAACCACTATAGAAAAATTATTCCGATTAGCGCTTTCAAGCTTCACAGCTCATCGTCAGATCAGAAAAAAAATTTCCGATCTGACGATGAGCTGTGAAACTTGAAAGCGCTAATCGGAATCATTTTTCTATAGTGGTGTGCAAGAGTGATAATTCTGTTTGTGAGTTTAACCACTAACACAACTTTCTTTATTAAATCTAAATCGGTTCAGTAATTCTGAATACACATGGACACAATCATTTAAACAAGCCAATGAGTACGTACGAGTATGTTTAAATCTCGGATACACTTCATCCATTTTTAATAAAACGATCATTAAGTCGTTAATTTCTAATTCACAGACTAAAATTTATATTTTTCAGACTAATATTTTATTAATTTTATTTATTTAATTAACAGATAAATTGTTATATTTTGCACTGTAACTTTACGTATTTAACGTAATAATAAAAAAATTAATCTTTTTTTGCTCTTGACAACTGCTTATCCTCCAACAGCAATACACAAAGCAATTTTTGTATAATACGCCTACTGTACGACAGGTTTCACCAGTCGGAGTTTATTGTTTCTTTTATAATAATATTATGACTTGTATTCCTTTAAAGCAGATTACATGGCGTACAGTAACTTTCAAACTCGTTACGCAAATGACCATCCATGTATTATAATTAAAAGAGATTAGAGATTTTAAATAATTTATATAACCAACGTGTTTAAACAAATAATTATTTTTTCTAATACACATTATCACCGCGGATGAATGCAGAAAGTTCTAAACAAATTTTGACGATCGTCGGTTCCGAAAGAAAAATACATATTGCAATCCGTAATAAAGACATTATCTAAGAATATAAGACAATGTCAACATCTAAGATTGTAAAATAAATTTATTCAAAACATCAATATGTAACCATTAAAAATAGCTGAAGTTTCCAAACGAACAAACAAAGAAACATACACATTAATCCGAGTTGTAGGCCTATTATGACTAACATTATTATAACTACAAATGGAATGTAAGATCAACGTTAGGGAAGGCATCCAACTCGGTAAAGTATAAGTGAAGATTTAGCTTGGAACAGTGTCGTGTTTCTTTCCCTCGTGACATCGAGTCTAAAGTTGTAACGGTTGTCTCATCTACTCACTAGTGGTCAGGACGTGTCATAACGAATGAGCGGTCACAAGCGACATTGCATTCTGATTAATTATTTGTTCCATAAGGATTTTCCCTGCATGGCGTTTATTTCATCGTGAATATTTAGACTGAAGTCATGTTCGTTGCAACGCAAGTGATCCTCAAGACCGTCACGTGTCGTTTGGTTTGGTTAGGTCGGAGATCGGTTTCAACGTTTTCCGATTTGCGTTTCCTGGTTCTGATTAAATACGAGTAACGTATTTAAGACTAGATTCGCGTGTTTTTGTTTTGCCAAGTCTTTGTCATTGGCTAAGATATCTTCGACTAAGATCGCCCGAAAGTTGACGGTAAAAAAATTCGCGAACGACCCAAAGCGCAAAGGATAGACTCTTTAATCGTCGATCTTCGAAGTTACAAAAAGTAGCCCAGAAGATGTGATAGACCGCACTAAGTGACATTCGATGATCCGAAAATCAGCGGACCCGCTTCAACTTGAAACTGCTAAGAAGAGGAAGAAGGTTGAGTATAGCTTTGACTGAGAGACCAACCGCATTACCATCGTAGATGACCTCTCACCTCTGACCTCAAAGGTATCAGGATATTTCACGTTTTATACACAAAAATAAAATAATGCACAATAACTGCATAGTTATTCACAGTCAGACCTCAGAAACAGCTGGTAGTAGGAGGTTAAATGAATGTCGTGTAACGATCTTCATGGCTGAGCCATTGTCTGGCAACGTTCGTGGTTGCCAAATCGAAATCGATTGGTCGTTTTTCTCTTGTTGCCAAGTCCGAGTGTTTTCACTCTTTTTTCCTTCTCTCCAGATTACACAAACGATCGCCACCCGTCATTCGTGTAAATGATAAAGTTACTTTTCTTCCAACTGCATATTTTTTTTAACTAAATCGTTAAATAAATATTCAAAAAATTAACATTTATTAGAACATTTAAATAAACAAAAGAAAACAATCAAAAGCTACAAAGTGTATTTTAGTAAAACGACATTTTATAACTTTACGTTATTTTCACTCTGTTAAGGATTTGTATAAGTAAAATGTTACCCCTGAATATTCTTTTGGTGTACATAAAAAGTATTATTATACACTTTAAGATTAACTTGTAACCCAAGTTTAATATCTGAATAGTTACATGCGCGAGCATTTCTCTATCTTCAGAATGCTAAAAAGACTTCTTTTGTCTCGCTAAGCTGGCCACGTGACAAGCTTAGACAACGCTAGCTATAAACACTTCGTTTGTCCCGCGCGTTAAAGTCTCCGACATACCCGCCGATTATTGTTGTCAGTAATATTTTTATGGCAGTAAATATGCCAACTCACGCTAAGTCTTTCAGTTTCCTACCAAACAAATGCACGGGTGTACGTATATTCAGCATAGTATGGGCATTTGTATTGGACACGAGTTATTACAGTTTACATACAAGAAGGCCTAACTGACAGAACATCTTACAAACAACCTCAGAAACAGATATCTCAGACAAACACGGAAACAAACATGTAACATTATCTTCATGCTCAAGGTTAGGTTAGCGATGGGCAACGAAGCAAAACCTGTCCTGGATATGACTGAAACTATCAACGCAGGATCCTGTGGTAATGCTCGTGGTTACATACAAACTTGTTTCACGATTCAGGCTGTATTTCCCTTATTTAATAATATTAATGTTCTCTTTTGTCTACAACTGAAGTTTTAATAATACAAAACTTGATAAGTAGGAGGAATTAAACTATATACCCTACTAAGCCTATATTGAAAACGATTAATAAAAGTATCCATTTATAATTAAATTATTATCATTTAACAAACCATATAAAATTAAATGAATTTAATTAAAATTTATTTTAAATAATATAATTTTAATGAATTTAATTTAAATAAATAATATAATAAATAAAATTATTGTACTTGAATATCACACTTGCTACTCTATGAGTTTTAAACTGTTTGAGCTCAGTTTTGAGCTTTAAGCTCAACAGAGTCGTATTAAATTATTTTATACTACTTAAAATGTACATAATCTATATAGATATGCCTATATAATGGACAAGACACTAGCGGAGAACCTTTGCCTTCTTAATGAACTTTTGTTAAAATTGATATAATTTTAGTGAAGATCCTCTAATGGATTTGTATACGAATGAGCTTCATTTCCTCTTTTTCCATCTAAAGAAAATAATGCATAACACACACACACACACACACACACACACACACACACACACACACACACACACACACACACACACACACAAATATTTAAAAAATAATAAAAAAGGTACATCTTCAATCTATCCCTGCAGATTGGTGATTACAATAGTTATTCCACCTTTCAAAACGGGACGTTGAAATCAGTCGACTGATGTTCCAAAACAGGTCATAACTTTTTACATCACCTTCCTTGTAAAGGAAGTTAACGTCTTCCACCCTTCCTACTTGCCTGTTCTCGTATTTTACATAAACGTATTCCAAAGAAATCCGTACTTATAATTTTCGAAAATCTGTCCCAGTACTTGAATTCTCTTTTCTTAAAGGTAAAAACGAGTTGTGGTCTCCACTCATTTTGCACAGTTCTTTCTATTTCACTTTGCTGTAGATACTACCTCAACTTTTATTTCTTCTTAATCTAATGTTACCACACGACTGACTCAATTATTAATACCCGAAATCTGGCTAATATTATGCACATTATTTTAATTACTTTCTTTCATGTCAGTGTATCTTGTACAAGGTCTTCCACTTGTTTCCATATGCACAGATTTCATAATACTTCAACAATTGTTATCCGGTATCTCCATATCTCGATATACGCATACATAGGCCTACGTGCAAAATATTTACCTTTAAGTACCTACAACTCCTAAAAAACAAAACGTTTCAAAATGTTATGAAATTTAATTTAAAGGCTACACAGTGTGCTGATAACATACTTTGGATTTCGTATACCCTTGTGACGAAAATATTTTTGTAGACAGTCATGACCGTAAGAATATCAAGTTTGAGCGAGTGTTTTAATTTTTAATGTTTTAACGTTAAATATTATAAAAACCTTTATTATAGAAAATTGTATGCTCTTTAAATTAGTTCTTTATTGATTTTTTCATAAAACTAATACTTATGAAATAACAGTAAAAAACTGGTTTTTTGCTGTTGTAAGATGGCACCAACTTACTTGGGATAGAAAATTGCGAGATTTTCAACTATGATTAACTCCGAAACGGTTGGCTTTATAAGAATTTTACTAGAGACCTTTCTTATAGAACATTGTATGGTCTTTAAATTAGTCCTCTTGTATTTTTTTCATAAAAATCATATTTATGAAGATAATAACAAAAAACCGTTTTTTTTTGCACCAATTCGCCATTTTTTTTATTATGAAGCTCACGGGATGGCGATGGCAACAATTTCTTATTTCATTTTTCTAACAAATACCTACCAGAATCCGTTTAAATCTGCCACTTTGGATTTAGTGCCAGGTTAGGTGCTCAAATTGTCTCTGGCGCCTGGGCTACTGTGCCAATAACGAACCGACCTTACGGCCAGGTGTACGCATGCGCGCACCTGAGGGTGCCTGTTTGCCCGGGTACGTTAATTGTAAACAACTTGAACACCACGCTTCCCCTCGCCTGCGCAAACACGCGATGCACACTTTCCGCGTGTTTGCCGCCAGACAAGGACATTGTAATTATAGTAAACGGAAACCGATTCCGCAGACCGATTGTCTGCATGACTGTACTTGAGAACGACCACAACCTCTGCGCGTCTGCAACAACAGTCAACACGATATTACGTATTCTGAAACTCAAACATACACGACTGCGCTCATGCGAACGGTGGCCATGTTTTTTTCAAGTAGTTTTTGCGTTTTCTTTGTTTTGTGTGTTCGCAGAGAGTGAAGCGTCGGATATCGGTTTTGAAGAATCGGGTAGCGAACGATTCACTTCGTACAGCAAATGTAACTTCCTTTTGTAAGATATGTTCCTTCTGTGCTCATGCTTATTCACTTGTACGTCTGTTAAACTTAAGACAGTAAATATTTTTAAAGGTTTTCTAGTGTGTATTCGATAACGGTTTAAAAATTTAATTATATTAAAAATTAACTAAAATAATTAAAAATTAAGAAAAAATTAAATGTACATATATAAATACAGTGGAACTTGCTTATAATGAGATTCAAGGGACGGACATATGTGCTCGTTAAAACCGGGTGCTCATCCGAGTTGTCGACTCCCAAGCCTAAATTTTTATACCGTGATTATCGAACACACAACAAAAATATCGGTATGGAGAACCATACATGACTTCCATGTTCTAAGATTTATATTTAAAATCATATTCGAAATGAAATATTTCCATAGAAACTACTTCTTTCTACTTATTGCTTCAGCCTTAAACCACAGTACTGTGGTCACTAACGTATACCACCTCACGTTTTCGCACTAGATTTTCACTGAGATGGAAGTCGATGCCACTGCCGAAAAGTCTGGTTTTGCAGAAAACATGGGACTACGGCTAAACAGCCCGGGAAGCAATTTTAACAAAGAACTACATCTTTGTTGCCGATAACGCAGTACACATAAAAAATTCTCCCCTCCCCCTTCAACTATAATTTTCATTTATAGAAAACTACCCCCACCCCGTTCACCTAACTTCTTCATTTATAGATATTTCATCTACGTTTCTACAGCGGATTATTATGAGCTTCTTATCAAGATACTTTATTTATCAAAATTAAGTACTTTACTCTTGTTAAAACATAAAACGTTGCAGGTAAACTACCCCTTTCTCTAAACCGATCTTCACCAAAATCAACAGGCCTTGCGCTCTCTACAATTTAGGAACGTATGCAAAAGTATTTGATTTTCTTTGAATTTACGGCAGTTATTGTTCGTCATAGAAAAAATTACCCTTGTTGAAACATAAAACGTTGCTGGTAAACTACCCCTTTCTCTAAACCGATCTTCACCAAAATCACCAGAAATCAATTCAGGGCTGTATGCAAAACATTATTTGATTCGGTTTGAATTTGCGGCTGTTATCGTTTGCCATAGAAAAATATCGGTATGGAGAACCATACATGACTTCCATATTCTAAGATTTATATTTAAAATCATTTTCAGCCAAACAGCCAGGCTGTGTCTTACCTGCCTTTTTATTGCTGTATTAAATGAAAAATATTATATTACATTAAAATGAAAAAATTATAATTTTATTGCCTGGCAACAAAATTATTTTATTTTTAACAATTACCATTGTTTCAAAAAGTTTAAATAAATTTTCAAGTACTTTACTCTTGTTAAAACGTAAAAGGTTGCAGGTAAACTACTCCTTCCCCTTAACCGATCTTCACCAAAATCGAAAGTCATTGAGACCTCTACAATTCAGGGACGTATGCAAAACATTATTTGATTCTGTTTCAATTTGCGGCTGTTATCGTTTGCCATAGAAAATACGCTTGATAAAAAAACGTTGCAGGTAAACTACCCCTTATCCTCAACCGATCTTCACCAAAAACAATAGGTCTTGAGTACTATACAAATCAGGGCTGTATGCAAAACATTATTTGATTCTGTTTGAATTTACGGCTGTTATCGTTTGCCATAGAAAATACCCTTGTTAAAAAAACGTTGCAGGTAAACTACCCCTTTCCCTCAACCGATCTTCACCAAAACAATAGGTCTTGAGAACTCTACAATTCAGGGCTGTATGCGAAACATTATTTGATTCTGTTTGAATTTGCGGCTGTTATCGTTTGCCAAAAAAAAAAAATTTCCATTGATAAAAAAAAATCGTTGCAGGTAAACTACCCCTTTCCCTCAACCGATCTTCACCAAAAACAATAGGTCTTGAGTACTCTACAAATCAGGGCTGTATGCAAAAAATTATTTGATCTGTTTGAATTTGCGGCAGTTATCGTTTGCCATAGAAAAAAAATCTACAGACAGACAGACAGACAGACAGACAGACACACAGACACTTTTCGGAAAACGACTTTTTTTCATGTTTTGAGTGTAGTAGAATCAGAATCTGCAATAATCTCGAACACGTTTTTTTTTGCCATCACCATACTTCCATCCCTTAAGGAATATGGAAGTAAAATATCGGTATGGAGAACCATACATGACTTCCATATTCTAAGATTTATATTTAAAATCATTTTCGAAATGAAATATTACCATAGAAACTACTTCTTTCTACTTACTGCTTCAGCCTTAACCACAGTACTGTGGTCACTAACGTATACCACCTCACGTTATCGCACTCGATTTTCACTGATGATGGAAGTCGATGGCATTGCCGAAATGTCTGGTTTTGTAGAAAACATTGGACTACGGCCAAATATCCCGGGAAGGAATTTTAACAAAAACTACTTCTTTGTTGCCGATAACGTTGTACACATATATATCAGTGGCGAAGTTACATGGAGGCAATTGAGGCAATGCCTACCCTAACAAATTCTGTAGAATAAAAATTATAAATACGTATGAACTACATAACGTAAAGATTATACATTGTTACTGTGACTGTCAAATTTATTAAACCGAAACGTGCTTTATTGAGCGACCGCTAGATGGTGACAGGTGAGATTCGGCATAGTTCGTTTAAATCGAATGAGGCAACCTGAACTTGCCTCAGCGTTTTTTGTATACATCGTATGTAAGCAATGTAGTGGTGTGATAGGGAAGTGTAGGGAGGGGGGATTGTCCCGCGCTGTACACATAGAGCGTTGAGGCATGCCTCACTTCTGTGGTCCAAACAGTTAAGTTAAAGCGCCTGTGTTGTTACTAAGTGTTTATTTTATGCGGTTATTAAAAGTGTCACTGTTATTCCGCTGAACTAACAGATGATCAAGATTGTTATTTGAATTATTTGTAACATTAAACATATATATAGAAACTAACCAAGTTTAAAAATTTGAAGTTCAATCAGTTGAATTATTGTGTATGACTAATACAAGGATTGTTCAATAGACACACGTATAGAGCTGTAAAGCATTTTTTATTCAACGATTTTAAAAGAAGTCTCCAATAACATTAAGACATGAGTTCCACTGTTGCGCTAACCTGTAGATTCCCTGCTAGTAAAATTCTTACGGCTGTTTGTGGAACCATTCGGTTACAGCAAACTCTACCTCAGCGTCCGATTTGACCCACCGTCCTTTTAGTGATTCCTTAAAAAAAATTTAAGATAAGATTTTTGCCTACCCATTCATTAACTACTAGCTTCGCCAGTAAGCAAATTGATGTCCATTTTTTCGGCTTGCACGCGTTATGTTGGTGTGGGTTTCGGCACTTTCCATTTAAAAAGCGTGCAAACGTAAGAAAATAAACATGAGTGAGGCCAGAAATAACGTGAATTGTGTGTTTGTGTCTTACCTGCCTTTTTATTGCCGTATTAAATGAAAAATATTATATTACATTAAAATTAAAAAATTTTAATTTTATTGCCTGGCAACAAAATTATTTTATTTTTAACAATTACCATTGTTTCAAAAAGGTTAAATAAATTTGCAAGTACTTTACTCTTGTTAAAACGTAAAAGGTTGCAGGTAAACTACCCCTTCCCCTTAACCGATCTTCACCAAAATCGAAAGTCCTTGAGACCTCTACAATTCAGGGATGTATGCAAAAAATTATTTGATTCTGTTTGAATTTGCGGCTGTTATCGTTTGCCATAGAAAATACGCTTGATAAAAAAACGGTGCAGGTAAACTACCCCTTCCCCTTAACCGATCTTCACCAAAAACAATAGGTCTTGAGTACTCTACAAATCAGGGCTGTATGCAAAACATTATTTGATTCTGTTTGAATTTGCGGCTGTTATCGTTTGCCATAGGAAATACCCTTGTTAAAACATAAAACGTTACAGGTAAACTACCCCTTTCCCTCAACCGATCTTCACCAAAAACAATAGGTCTTGAGAAATCTACAATTTAGGGCTGTATGCAAATAATCGTTTGATTCTGTTTGAATTTGCGGCTGTTATCGTTTGCCATCGGAAATACCCTTGTTAAAACATAAAACGTTACAGGTAAACTACCCCTTTCCCTTAACCGATCTTCACCAAAAACAATAGGTCTTGAAAACTCTACAATTCAGGGCTGTATACGAAACATTATTTAAGTCTGTTTGAATTTGCGGCTGTTATCGTTTGCCAAAAAAAAAAAATTCCCTTGATAAAAAAAACCGTTGCAGGCAAACTACCCCTTCTCCTCAACCGATCTTCACCAAAAACAATAGGTGGCGAGTACTCTACAAATCAGGGCTGTATGCAAAAAATTATTTGATTCTGTTTGAATTTGCGGCAGTTATCGTTTGCCAAATAAAATACGCTTGATAAAAAATGTTGCAGGTAAACTACCCCTTCCCCTCAACCGATCTTCACCACAAACAATAGGTCTTGAGTACTCTACAAATCAGGGGAGTATGCAGAAAATTATTTGATTCTGTTTGAATTTGCGGCTGTTATCGTTTGCCATAAAAAATACCCTTGTTAAAAAAACGTTGTAGGTAAACTACCCCTTTCCCTTAACCGATCTTCACCAAAAACTACAAGTCTTGAGAACTCTACAATTTAGGGCAGTATGCAAATAATCTTTTGATTCTGTTTGAATTTGCGGCCGTTATCGTTTGCCATAGGAAATACCCTTGTTAAAACATAAAACGTTACAAGTAAATTACCCCTTTCCCTTAACCGATCTTCACCAAAAACAATAGGTCTCGAGTACTCTACAATTTAGGGCTGTATGCAAATACCTTTTGATTCTGTTTGAATTTGCGGCTGTTATCGTTTGCCATAGGAAATACCCTTGTTAAAACATAAAACGTTACAAGTAAACTACCCCTTTCCCTTAACCGATCTTCACCAAAAACAAAAGGTCTTGAGAACTCTACAATTAAGGGCTGTATACGAAACATTATTTGATTATGTTTGAATTTGCGGCTGTTATCGTTTGCCTAAAAAAAAAATTTCCCTTGATAAAAAAAAACCGTTGCCGGTAAACTACCCCTTCTCCTCAACCGATCTTCACCAAAAACAATAGGTCGCGAGTACTCTACAAATCAGGGCTGTATGCAAAAAATTATTTGATTCTGTTTGAATTTGCGGCAGTTATCGTTTGCCATAGAAAATACGCTTGATAAAAAACGTTGAAGGTAAACTACCCCTTCCCCTCAACCGATCTTCACCAAAAACAACAGGTCTTGAGTACTCTACAAATCAGGGCTGTATGCAGAAAATTATTTTATTCTGTTTGAATTTGCGGCTGTTATAGTTTGCCATAGAAAATACCCTTGTTAAAAAAACGTTGTTGGTAAACTACCCCTTTCCCTTAACCGATCTTCACCAAAAACAATAGGTCTTGAGAACTCTACAATTCAGGGCTGTATACGAAACATTATTTGATTCTGTTTGAATTTGCGGCTGTTATCGTTTGCCAAATAAAAAAATTTCCCTTGATAAAAAAAACCGTTGCCGGTAAACTACCCCTTCTCCTCAACCGATCTTCACCAAAAACAATAGGTCGCGAGTACTCTACAAATCAGGGCTGTATGCAAAAAATTATTTGATTCTGTTTGAATTTGCGGCAGTTATCGTTTGCCATAAAAAATACGCTTGATAAAAAACGTTGCAGGTAAACTACCCCTTCCCCTCAACCGATCTTCACCAAAAACAACAGGTCTTGAGTACTCTACAAATCAGGGCAGTATGCAGAAAATTATTTGATTCTGTTTGAATTTGCGGCTGTTATCGTTTGCCATAGAAAATACCCTTGTTAAAAAAACGTTGTAGGTAAACTACCCCTTTCCCTTAACCGATCTTCACCAAAAACTATAGGTCTTGAGAACTCTACAATTTAGGGCTGTATGCAAATAATCTTTTGATTCTGTTTGAATTTGCGGCCGTTATCGTTTGCCATAGGAAATACCCTTGTTAAAACATAAAACGTTACAAGTAAACTACCCCTTTCCCTTAACCGATCTTCACCAAAAACAATAGGTCTTGAAAACTCTACAATTCAGGGCTGTATACGAAACATTATTTAAGTCTGTTTGAATTTGCGGCTGTTATCGTTTGCCAAAAAAAAAAAATTCCCTTGATAAAAAAAACCGTTGCAGGCAAACTACCCCTTCTCCTCAACCGATCTTCACCAAAAACAATAGGTGGCGAGTACTCTACAAATCAGGGCTGTATGCAAAAAATTATTTGATTCTGTTTGAATTTGCGGCAGTTATCGTTTGCCAAATAAAATACGCTTGATAAAAAATGTTGCAGGTAAACTACCCCTTCCCCTCAACCGATCTTCACCACAAACAATAGGTCTTGAGTACTCTACAAATCAGGGGAGTATGCAGAAAATTATTTGATTCTGTTTGAATTTGCGGCTGTTATCGTTTGCCATAAAAAATACCCTTGTTAAAAAAACGTTGTAGGTAAACTACCCCTTTCCCTTAACCGATCTTCACCAAAAACTACAAGTCTTGAGAACTCTACAATTTAGGGCTGTATGCAAATAATCTTTTGATTCTGTTTGAATTTGCGGCCGTTATCGTTTGCCATAGGAAATACCCTTGTTAAAACATAAAACGTTACAAGTAAACTACCCCTTTCCCTTAACCGATCTTCACCAAAAACAATAGGTCTCGAGTACTCTACAATTTAGGGCTGTATGCAAATAATCTTTTGATTCTGTTTGAATTTGCGGCTGTTATCGTTTGCCATAGGAAATACCCTTGTTAAAACATAAAACGTTACAAGTAAACTACCCCTTTCCCTTAACCGATCTTCACCAAAAACAAAAGGTCTTGAGAACTCTACAATTAAGGGCTGTATACGAAACATTATTTGATTATGTTTGAATTTGCGGCTGTTATCGTTTGCCAAAAAAAAAAATTTCCCTTGATAAAAAAAAACCGTTGCAGGTAAACTACCCCTTTCCTTCAACCGATCTTCACCAAAAACAATAGGTCGCGAGTACTCTGCAAATCAGGGCTGTATGCAAAAAGTTATTTGATTCTGTTTGAATTTGCGGCAGTTATCGTTTGCCATAGAAAAAAAATCTACAGACACAGATAGACACACAGACACACACACAGACACACACACACACAGACACTTTTCGGAAAACGACTTTTTTCATGTTTTGAGTGTAGTAGAATCAGAATCTGCAATAATCTCGAACACGATTTTTTTTGCCATCACCATACTTCCATTCCTTAAGGAAATATGGAAGTAAAATTACCCTTGATTAAAAAAAAACGTTGCAGCTAAACTACCTCTTTCCCTTAACCGATCTTCACCAAAAACAATAGGTCTTGAGTACTCTACAAATCAGGGCTGCATGCAAAAAATTATTTGATTCTGTTTGAATTTGCGGCTGTTATCGTTTGCCATAGGAAAAAATCTACACACACACACACACACACACACACACACACACACACACACACACACACACACACACACACACACACACACACACACACACACACTTTTCGAAAAATGACTTTTTTTCATGTTTTGAGTGTAGTACAATCAGAAACTGCAATAATCTCGAACACGATTTTTTTTGCCATCACCATACTTCTATTTCCTTAAGGAACATGGAAGTAAAAAAGTCTACTACAGAAGAGGCTTTGCGCAATAAAATTTTGGCATGTTTTACATTCTACACTTAAAAGTTAAATTTAGACTTTAAACATTTTTTTGATACTAACCTTCTTTCCTTAATATTGGCGTACAGTGCATTCGGTTAAGTGTAGTAAAAGTAACTGTGCAGGATAAACTTGCCAAAAACCAGCCGGCTACCTGGCAATAAACGCGAAACTTTCCATGCCACATATACAATATTTATTTTTAAATTACAAGAAAATTCACTCTAATTTATTTGTCTTTTTGTTCTTCGGTCTAAATAGAATCGTCAAAATTATATTTCGCACACAAAATTAAATTAACCTTAAGAAAGTCATCTATTTTTGTTTGTTTAGTAATTTTTTATCTGTAGATATTAAAATAGTTTTATAATTTATTTAAATACTCCAAGAATTCATCACTTACATTATTAGTTTTACTAAATTGCATTAATGATTTTAAACGAATGTTTAAAATGCTGAATTGTAACGAACTTTTTTAGACCTTAACCCATGAACAAGCCTGCGATAAAATGCCCATTATAACCGAGTCTCTAATATGTTCCTACTCGTTAAAAGCGAGTTTAATTAATATTACTAAGATACAAAACCAAACTTACTTACTTTTGGTCGTTACATCCGAGTTCTCGTTATAAGCGAACTCGTTACTCGCGAGTTCCACTGTATATACATTATAGTTTAAATTATAAACAAACATTTTACATTATTATGGTGTTGTTGAACAAGAACGTTAAAAGCGAAATAATTTTTGTTGTTTCTTCGGACAAACAGTAACGCTAAAGCTTACTTCAGTTTAGATAAGAGCGGCGAAGCGATAGTAAGACAGATAACAACATGGGGACCAATGGATAACGGACAAAGAGGTAAACCAAAATCAAAGTGGGAAGACCAAGTGCCGACGGATACGGGAAAGCTGAAGATACAAAACACGAGTGCGCTGGCGAGACAGAGGAGATTTGGAACGGCTGGTAAAGACAATGAGGAAGCATGAAAACTAGTATGCCTAATAGAAAATATGTGCAGCGCGAAGCAGCGCCACAAGAACTGCAGGAAGGAACGAAAAGGTCAGCATTTAGAGAACGCACGAGCTAACCCACACTGTACTACCCAATGTATTGTAGCGTACTACAATGAAACGTTTGTAGGCTACATACTGACACTTGGATATCATTCATTTTCTGTGTACTAAAACGTGGCTCACATTATTGTAAGAGGAATGACATGATTCGACGTTTACAGTTGTATATTATAATAATCACAAAACCAGATAATTAATTAGTAATATCGCGATTTGTATTAATTGGAGTTTTTACTGCATTACAGAACATGCTAATTAAATTAGCATTTCTGACTTTCATAAACGTTTATTGCCATGCTGGTTAGGAACTCCGAATTAAACTGTTATGACGTTGCAACGCCTCAGCCACGGAAGAACGATACGTACGAAATTAGCATCTCTGAATTTCATAAACGTTTATTGGCATGCTGGTTAGGAACTCCGAATTAAACTGTCATGACGTTGCAACGCCTCAGCCATGGAAGAACGATACGTACGAAATTAGCATCTCTGACTTTCATAAACGTTTATTGCCATGCTGGTTAGGAACTCCGAATTAAACTGTCATGACGTTGCAACGCCTCAGCCATGGAAGAACGATACGTACGAAATTAGCATCTCTGACTTTCATAAACGTTTATTGCCATGCTGGTTAGGAACTCCGAATTAAACTGTCATGACGTTGCAACGCCTCAGCCATGGAAGAACGATACGTACGAAATTAGCATCTCTGACTTTCATAAACGTTTATTGCCATGCTGGTTAGGAACTCCGAATTAAACTGTCATGACGTTGCAACGCCTCAGCCATGGAAGAACGATACGTACGAAATTAGCATCTCTGACTTTCATAAACGTTTATTGCCATGCTGGTTAGGAACTCCGAATTAAACTGTCATGACGTTGCAACGCCTCAGCCATGGAAGAACGATACGTACGAAATTAGCATCTCTGACTTTCATAAACGTTTATTGCCATGCTGGTTAGGAACTCCGAATTAAACTGTCATGACGTTGCAACGCCTCAGCCACGGAAGAACGACACGTACGAAATTAGCATCTCTGACTTTCATAAACGTTTATTGCCATGCTGGTTAGGAACTCCGAATTAAACTGTTATGACGTTGCAACGCCTCAGCCACGGAAGAACGATACGTACGAAATTAGCATCTCTGAATTTCATAAACGTTTATTGGCATGCTGGTTAGGAACTCCGAATTAAACTGTCATGACGTTGCAACGCCTCAGCCACGGAAGAACGACACGTACGAAATTAGCATCTCTGACTTTCATAAACGTTTATTGCCATGCTGGTTAGGAACTCCGAATTAAACTGTTATGACGTTGCAACGCCTCAGCCACGGAAGAACGATACGTACGAAATTAGCATCTCTGAATTTCATAAACGTTTATTGGCATGCTGGTTAGGAACTCCGAATTAAACTGTCATGACGTTGCAACGCCTCAGCCACGGAAGAACGACACGTACGAAATTAGCATCTCTGACTTTCATAAACGTTTATTGCCATGCTGGTTAGGAACTCCGAATTAAACTGTTATGACGTTGCAACGCCTCAGCCACGGAAGAACGATACGTACGAAATTAGCATCTCTGAATTTCATAAACGTTTATTGGCATGCTGGTTAGGAACTCCGAATTAAACTGTCATGACGTTGCAACGCCTCAGCCACGGAAGAACGACACGTACGAAATTAGCATCTCTGACTTTCATAAACGTTTATTGCCATGCTGGTTAGGAACTCCGAATTAAACTGTTATGACGTTGCAACGCCTCAGCCACGGAAGAACGATACGTACGAAATTAGCATCTCTGAATTTCATAAACGTTTATTGGCATGCTGGTTAGGAACTCCGAATTAAACTGTCATGACGTTGCAACGCCTCAGCCACGGAAGAACGATACGTACGAAATTAGCATCTCTGAATTTCATAAACGTTTATTGGCATGCTGGTTAGGAACTCCGAATTAAACTGTCATGACGTTGCAACGCCTCAGCCACGGAAGAACGATACGTACGAAATTAGCATCTCTGACTTTCATAAACGTTTATTGCCATGCTGGTTAGGAACTCCGAATTAAACTGTCATGACATTGCAACGCCTCAGCCACGGAAGAACGATACGTACGAAATTAGCATCTCTGACTTTCATAAACGTTTATTGCCATGCTGGTTAGGAACTCCGAATTAAACTGTTATGACGTTGCAACGCCTCAGCCACGGAAGAACGATACGTACGAAATTAGCATCTCTGAATTTCATAAACGTTTATTGGCATGCTGGTTAGGAACTCCGAATTAAACTGTCATGACGTTGCAACGCCTCAGCCACGGAAGAACGATACGTACGAAATTATCATCTCTGACTTTCATAAACGTTTATTGGCATGCTGGTTAGGAACTCCGAATTAAACTGTCATGACGTTGCAACGCCTCAGCAACGGAAGAACGATACGTACGAAATTCATTCGACCTCGAATTTGAGGACTGACGTTGAAAAGAATTTACGCGGATGCCGTTATTGTCCACAAAACTTTTTTTTTTTTAATTTGCGTATGTAAAACGTCAGATATTCGATATTCCGAGAATGCAGGAAGGACGTTCACGGCAATGCCATTGGCCCCTTAGTCGTCGTAGTTAAATTAATAACAAAGCATTCGCAAAGTAAAAACGTATGCGTCTCAAGGCTGACAACAACCTGGTTACTCATAATTAATAAGAACCAGGAAGCTGAGCTTAGACCTACGTCATATCGAGAATCTTGGTATCGAGCATAGATAAAACAAAATTGATATTAATGAAATTTATTTGCATTTGAACCGTAAAAAAACCTGACGACGGATATGGAACGCTGTCTTGATATCGTTTGCTTTACTATGAGAATGACCTCCGTGTAAGTCGTCGAAACAATAAGCACCGTATACTCATTATGGGGTTTTAAGCCCTTAAACGAAACAATCATATATATATATATATATATATATATATATATATATATATATATATATAAAATAGATATTTACCATATATCCGTCGTGCGACTTCGTTTTTCTCGTCTTATGACGCGTTTCAGCAACGAATTGCCATCTTCAGAAATCTTAATCACTCATAAGAGATCGTTAAAAAATTAAAAACACTAAAATCATTACAGTAAAAGTGCACTTTTACGACATTGGAAACTCACAGACGCGAACATGAAAGTTTATGTTTCTCGCGTGGACAATATCGATCGACTGCTTTCGAGTGGACAATATCGATCAACTGATTCACTGTTTATATAGCCACTGATAAACCTGTTTTGCTTATTATAGCCCGTATGTACTGAGACTTTCCATTTACCGGCGCCCGTGTGCAAGTATTGCCGTGTCGTACAATATGTTATGTGAAAATGTACGTTTATCATTCAAGACATAATCACTGTTGATTTTGACGGCTTTATATACTTCATATTCCTCAAGCGCGTCCATGTATTTTCCTTTCCTGCAGCAATGCAAGGGCTGGAAATTTGTCTCAAAATCACTGTAGTTATGATTACATAGTATCAGGTGCCTGGCAAAATTAGATGTTGTTTTATGCAATTCCCTTCTGGGAAGATGTTCGTTATATCTTTCTTCAAACGGTCTGCCTGTTTGGCCTATGTAGAACATGTCGCATGAGCTGCAATTCATCTTGTATACGCCGGTTCTTTTTCTTTCTGGTATACTGTTTTTCCGGCTAAGAAGTCTCTGAATGTTGTTATTTGTACGGAAAGTTACAATTACATGGTGTTTCTTGAGTTCGTTGACTAGAATATTTGGTAAAATATTTGTGTAATCTGCAGATATGTATTTATTAACCGGAAGTGTGTTATCATTGTTCGACTTTTTTAATTTCTTCTCTTTGTGTTTACTTATTAATTTATCCACTAATGAACTTTTATATCCGTTAGCCGCTGCTATGTGGTTGATGGTATTAACCTCTTCATTGTAATCTTTTTCACAATCATGTTAAAAACGGGTGGCTGAAGCGTGGTGTTAGTCATATCACATTCCTTGTGTACTGCAAGTACCGCAAATGGTCCGCTCTTCCTACAATGCCTTTAATAGCAAAACAGGGACTCTGGTAACTTAGATTTAAGACATTTCCATTTTAATATCACGTAAACAAATCTGTAAATAAAGATTTATCAAGTTGATTCTGTATTATAAATATTATAAACGAAAGTTTTAATTTCGCCTTATAATACGTTTTTGGTAGATAACCTCATTTTTCGCATTTAATGTTGTCGGGTAATTCATGGCAATTTAAAAAATGAAAAAAATAAAAAATTTTATTAATGTTTTTAATTACAATCAACTGTACGGTTTTCTTTAAGACAAAATGGACTGTATTGTCGACAAGGAGGTTTATTTGTCGTGGATACCCATTCTTCCCCATTTGTTGGGAGTACCATTAATAAAAAGTATTAACGATGTATTAACTTGAAAAGGCGTTTATACGATATTTTTAAAAAACCGTTCACAAAGAAATTGTAATATGAATACCTGTTTAAAGCTTGCACACAAATTTCGGTTTCCTCTAAACCTTCAGAACGGGTTAACTGTAGACTTATAAACAAAGCACATACAGAGTGAATATGTAAATTTGCCGGCTGCAATACGTAAGTCGATACAAACCCTCTAGGGTGAGTCGGCCACGGTATCCCCTTAGCCAAATGAAAGAAAGCGACAAAAGGGTTGACTGGAATAATGAAATTCATACTTGCACACAGAGGCTAAAGGCTGTATGGAAGCGGAAACTTTAATCATGCGGACAATATATAGGCTACATTCACCTAAGATGATTTAAAATATTTACGAAAATTTTAAAAACTTTTTACCGATATTTTATGTATTTCTCTGCGAACCGATAACTTTTGCAGGGGAAATGTAAACGTGCTTCTGTCGTATTTCTTTAAAAGAAGTTTTTGAAAATTATTTTAATGAGTTGTTATAATACTGATAAGGCAATCTGCACTTTGGGCAAAACTACAAAAACTGATATGAAGTCACTGATACAACGGCCGCTGCCATTATACTGTACGTCCATTTCTGTTTTATAAAGAAATGTTAACAAAAATGTGGCAATCAAATTTCTTGAAATCTACAGAAATAGATTACAATCACGTAATTACGCAATCGTTTAACGGCTAATATTTAATTAAATTACGTGGTTCGCTAATCCACTGTGCAATATAATGTCAAATTGATGACAAAATTTCGTGGTTAATTTAATAATCCCGGTAGAGTAATGTTCACACAATTTCCTGTCTTTGTTTTGTAATATAATTTTCACTGCGGACTTGTGTAATGTAACGAATAAACCCATGCTTTCGTTATTTCATTATGTGCAAACCTAGCCTTCGAAATGGGGTCGCACTCTATGTTACGAAAGTGCATTAACTGATCCACCACATCTATTCTCATCTAACTTACAGAAGTGTCACAAGTGTGTGTGTGTGTGTGTGTGTGCTTTGAGCTCACACTAATATGAGGATTGTAAAACCATGTTTAAAGCTCGCGCCTGACAATAATACGAATAGCATGAGAAGAGTAAATTCTAAAGTTACAACTGAAAGTTGCGGCTCAGTTTCCTGTAGTTGGTTTTCTGTAACCCGATTTTCTTATGTAGGTACATATGTAAATTACTTTCTCACGGAATGTAAGAATTATAGCCTATGTGTATTAGGGATGAGACACATGACCAGTGACTTCTGCGATAAACGCATACCGATCGATCCCACAAAAAATAATATTATTAACTGACGCGCCGTAAATACACCAGAAAGGTCAACGAGAAACTTGTCAAGTGGCGATCGCTCAACAATTGCATATGATATTTCAGTACCGAGTACAAGACGTACATACATTCCGGAACGCCCATGGTAATGTAGTAACATGTGGAAGCTTCTCGTCTACATTAAACCACAGATGACCTTGACCTTGGCTTGACCTTCTTAAATTCACCGCGGCTGTAGTTTAGATAAGTAGGCGAATTGATTGTTATAGCGATTACAGTGCTTATTAATGGGTGTCATCAGATTAAAGAATTAAATTAACTTGGTGACTTATTATATGCTGTGTCTGGTGGGTACGAGAGAAAATATAAGTTGTAGAACTATTGCACTACAACATGAACGTAATTGTTTTAAAGACTGTGATCAGTCAATATTGTGACTATTGATTTCTCTGGTATTTAATAACTTTTTTTACCGTTTTAAGATCACGACACGTCATCCTCGTAACAATATTATTGACAAATTATTGTAATTTCATATTTATCGTATATTACTACAAGTCAATTACAACTCAATACATCTCAGTCATAAGAATAAATTTATTACAAAAACGTATTACACTGACACACACACACACACACACACACACACACACACACACACACACACACACACACACACACACACACACACACACACACACACACACACACACAGAATACACTAAACGCCAAGCCTAAATGATGATTACAATTATGTAAAACTCAATACCATAGAATTTGAAGACATTATAATAGTTAGTTTACATGTTTAATCTTATTTGTGACAACTGAAACGATTGACAATTGAAAACCCACCGATTGGTTATGCGAGTTAATATGAATCGTGTAAGGATAAATCGATCTCCCGATTGTCTAAAACAAAGTATCATGCACTATAATTAATTAAGCCTATGATAACGTATGGACTAGAAGCTTGGATCCTTACAGTAGCAGCGGATAATTTGTTTCTTTTTTCAATTTTTCAGGTTAAAGAGCTTAAAATTTTTCTAAACCTTCCTGACTCATTCACAAAGATTTACGATTTTCGCAGCTTCAGATCCAGAATACAGTATAGATATACTGAAGTAAATATTATACAATACAATTAACATAAACATGATTAACGACTTACCATGGAGAAGATCCCAGAGACGGTCCACACGATCAGCGACAGGTTCACGGAGCCGGTGTACAGCAGGACTCCTGTCGGCGACACAAATATACCGGAACCGATGATGCTGCCAACTATCACAGTGATGCCGTTCATCAAACTCATCTTGGCTTTGAGACAGATCGCGTCGTCTTGTCCGTCCGCTGGAGCGTGAGCCGCCGCCGGTCCATCTTCCTCGACGACGCCCTTCAGTGGCATCTCTTCGGGCGTCTTCAGCTTCTCAGACGACGTGCTCCGTGCCGTTTTCGTCATTTTGTTTTTTTTTTTTATTAGTGTACTTTTATTTATAAAAAATAAATAATGTTTCTATTTTCTTCCAACAGTACTATTCACTTACGAATTCCTAAGTTTACGTCAACGTCACAGCATAGTTTTCCTGTAAAAAAAAAAGGAAAAACATTTTTACTACTTAGTATAGACATTTCTAATTCTCTAAACTAATTCTCTAAACAATTCTGCTGTCACTTTGTGTGAAAAACAGATTGCATTGTCATAATTTATATTATGTAATTAAAAATATATGGAAAGTTAACCTATAGGCATATTAAAACACTGGTTTCCAGAAATATCACGGATTTTATGTATATTGTTACGACGGTCCACTTGATCGTCGTATGGTACAGTGGAAACAAAATACAAGACACCGATTAAGTCACTAATTACCAGCCTTAATTTTCACAGTTAAACAGTTCGTAATTAACAACACAGTCTCTACAACAAATCAAATACAAATTGTTCACACGCAACAAAATGTCAACTAATATTAAAACACAATTGTATTACAATATACCGCCCGATTATAAAACACAGCACTTCACTAATATCCACTTGAACGGACACAGTAACATCGCCAGATAATCACTTGTAATCGCCCGACAATAAACTCGGACCGCACTGTAAATATTCGCGACTATATCTGAATACTAAGGCCGCTGCCGCCTGTATTTATACCCCCGCTCACAGACGAGAACATTCTTAACTACGCATTGTCTCTACTATGGCGTAATTAATTGCGGCCTTGACACAGTGCGTGTTGCTTCTGGCACAGTCTAGCAAATGCGCCGACAATACAATCACGTATGCCACACATATTAGAGCGAGATTCTTCTGGAACATTCGATAAACAGGTAGATTGTTCTGTGATGTCGTAACAATATGTTTCAAAATTCACACAGACCTAACGATAGGCCTGATATGTTTCATAGGCCTAACGATACTAAATGTACGAAAAGAATGCGTCAGAGACAAGACGAACCATAAACATTTGTAAAATCTGAGAATACACATTTGAAGGAGTTGTAAACGTTTTCTAGGAAAAACTAAATATTGATACCGATATTGCAGGACAGAAAAGGCGAGTACTTGTTGAAACGAAGTGAATCGTGTAAAAAAATACACAACGTAAATCGTGTATAAAGCCATCTCCCGATTGTCTAAAACAAAGTTTCATGTAACTATGATTAACCCTGTTATAACGTATTAGAAGCTTGGATACTTACAGCAGCAGAAACTTCAATTCTAAAAGTTTTTGAACAAAACATAATAGGGAAAATGTATCACCCTGTAAAAGAAGCGTATGGGGAATAACTATGAAATAGATACTAGAATCAATAGGTAAGATATGTTAAGATTTATTAAAGTAGACTGGTTAGGGCGCTTAGAGAGAATGGCTCCAGGTAAGCGATCAAAGAAAATTTTGGACGGCGAAATGGGAGGAATGAGGACGGTAGGAAGGCCGAAAGGACAGTGGCAGTAGGAAGGGAAACGGATTTCGAGAGGATGGGAGTCTGGACTTATCGAGAGCAGCAAGAGCATTTTGAAAAAGAAGAAGTATAAATAATTCTAAAATAATCAGCTGTGACCATAAAAGACAACCATCTTTTATTTTTGGTATCTAGTGTTAATATCGTACAATGTTGATATTATGTACGATAAAGATTTAATTTTTACTAACATATAATGGTAATTATTACGCGAAACACATAATATAACAATTAGTAACGTCCACCTACTTGTTGATTGCGTAACGCAAATTCTAACACATCCCATAATAATGTACGAGCACGAAAGTAATAATAATAATCCCATAATAATACTCGTAATGAGTAATAAAGTGTAGATAACACAATACATTCCGGTATGTCGTAGAAAAACAAAGGTTTAGTGCAGGCATCACCACTATTAGCCTACTATTACTATTACTTACATGTCAATAGTTTTCAAACAATGAGCTTGAGATGCGCAGTGGACAAACACCTCGTTGCGAGGCTAACAAAATGTTGATTCATTTCACGTATACTCACAATACAGCGGCATCTAAAGCATGCATGTTGTTGTGTACCGACATGTGTGAATGAGACAACAAACTGTTATACTGTTGTCACACTCTCATCTCTAGCCACCGTACGCTACACTTTTAAGTGGGAGTAATTCTTTCATTAGCTCCGCGCATGTCACTGTTCAAAAACGGTCGTCACGCTTCTAACCATGCGCTGATGACTCACGAATACCGTGTGACACAAACTAACAATATTGCATTTGTAATGCCCCACTCTCTTAGTAAAGCGGACATGATTTGATTGAATTTGGTGTCGTTAATACTTTAATTATATTATTACCAAAAACTTGCGTGAAGACAAGAACTGATTTCGTAACTTGTTTTTGAGCGGCAAAATATGAAATCAAATTGAATTTACATTTATCATAAAGGGAAGTTTAATGACACCAGCAACACGCACAAATATTAGTAATAGTTTGACAATGATATACTAGTATTACTAACTGGAAGAAAGCACTTTGCATGGACGCTGGAATAGTTTTATCGGTTAAAACCTGAGAATTAATTAGGTTACATTTATCACAAAGGGAAGTTTAATGACACCAGCAACACACACAGTAACAGTTTGACAATGATATACTTGTATTACTAACTGGAAGAAAGCACTTTGCATGGACGCTGGAATAGTTTTATCGGTTAAAACCTGAGAATTAATTAGGTTACATTTAAGAAATATCTTTCCCAACTAACAAAATATAGTTCTATTAAAAAAAAAAAACTAAAAGCACGAGTGTACAGATTTCAAATCAGGTAACGTACTTTCGTTGTTATAAAAAATACGAGATAGTCACGGAAACTCAGCACAATTATAATTCTAGGTGTTCAGTTAAAATCAGCTGACAGCTGTGACTTTAACAGCACGAACGTAAAAAATGAAAAAGATTTAGAAGCAGAAGAAAAAGTTATTGCTACCGTAAATTACACGCTATCGATTCTATTTGTGTAGCAGGATTTTCGAATTAAGTGAGATTTAGATAAAGATTGGTATAATTGCTGTTTTATAGACTGACAAACTGATTCACCGTTTTTGATTGCTCCACACTAAAGATCGCTGCGGAGATAACATTTCATTCGTTCGATCAGTGACTTTCCTATCATTAAGGAACGTTTTTTGATTTAAATTTCAAAGGCAGCATTTAAAAATTTGTAATAGCTCGGATCCTATGTGGACAAATTGTGGGCCTATTCATTTCTTTTATTCAATCGAATTTCGTTATACCTACATGATGTTGGGGTTTACTCATACTTCTTTCAGTCTCTAGACATCATAGCAAAACAGAAATTCCATTATAATTCATAATTCACTAAGATAAATATAAAATCCACTGATATTTAATATTATACCGTGACAAACTAGTAATTCACGATTATCTTCAGAGCACTAACTTGGTCCGCTACACTTTACTTTTCGGCACATCCCTTACTTTACTCCACCTTTCCCCTTACTCTATACACTCTCTCCCCTCACGTTTCTCAATGTTTTCTTAGTCTTCCTCTCTTCTTCTTTATTCTTATGGCAACCGCCTCTGTTCTATTCGTCTGCTGCTACCGTTCAACCTTCGTAAATGATCCCACAAACTTAGCCGAGTCTGTTAACATTTGTTCACTGCTGGGCAATTAGGCCGTGGACTAATACGGTTTTCAACCGACGTTTCGGCTCCCCCATTGGAAGCCATCTTCAGTGTTTTCAACAACTGAAAGTAACTGGCAAGATGTGTGCCAATGTGGTACAGATTAAGTGTTGTGGGAATTGGCGCACACTTGCCAGTCCAGTTACTTTCAGTCGTTGAAAACACTGAAGATTGCCTCCAACGGTGGAGCCGAAACGTCTGTCGAAAACCGTATTAGTCCACGGCCTAATTGCTCGGCAGTGAACAATATAACAGGCCGTGAGAGTCATTGGCATTCATTAGCCTATTCTGTTCTATGTTCTCCAGTCGCTGCTACACGTTTTCTTATTTGTTCATTTTCATATCTGTTCTTTTTGTTCAACCCGTTACAGAAATGCGTGTTAAATATTTCATTTCTGTAGCTTGTTTCTGCCTTTTAATCCATGTCCACGTTTCACAGCCGTATGAATACTGGTCTACAGGAAACAAAACAGATCTATTTATAACGAAATTACACATTTTAGGCTGATTTAAAAAATGTTTGTGCGTGTGTTTGTATGCATGCGTGCGACTATTATTTAACGATTATATTAAAAAATCCATCACGTTTATTTAATCACCTTCTTTCTAGCTAACGATATAAACCATCAACGGGGACAATAGGCGTTGTTTCACGGGAAGGCCAGATGCAGTACTACAGTGGACGTTACATTAGAAGTACCTTTCACTACACGTTCATTTAAGAATCATTACTGAGCAATTAATTACAAAACTAATTACGATAAATTCTTAATTGTTTTTAATGTAATCGCTTCAGACTTGACACTAACGTAATTCATGATCGCTTTTGTTGCAAACAACACATGGTATTACAAACTGACACAAATTCCTTTACGCACGTAAGATTGTTCAATGTCACCGTCCTTTTCTATTACTGCTCACGTCGGTCTTGCACTTCTCTGAGTGCTACTGACGACTCCTAGGAAGTGGGACTCTTGCTGTCGACAGTCCCTACCACCTGTTTTATCTGACTCTGACTCTTTCGTGAGGGAACGGTCAGAGAACGATCGTAGAGAACGATTAAAATATGAACCAAGCGTTCTCGGACATTTTTCCTATGTCACGTTTCCTAAACAAATTTTCCTAATAAGTACTTTTTTGTAATAACTTTTCTTAGAATTGTTTCTCAATTTTTTTTTGATCTATGGCAAAGAAATAGCAAATACCAGAAAATTTGCTACTAAAATAAATTAGTTAGTACTAAATTAATAATAGTTATTATCATACTATATACTAGTTATTATGTTATTATCGTGCAACATTTTTGCGTTATTATCGAAAAATTTTTGCGAAAATTTAAAAATGGGACAATTGAAACTTTGGTAAAAATTTCTTGCGGTTGTATTTCAATATCGAGCAGTACCTCCTACTGGAGTAAAATCTTGCTGAGAATGTGCAAAATTAAGACGAAAAGAATGCAAGTGTCAACTAATTATTTATTCTTCACGTTTTGGTGCAATGGTCTTGCGCTGCCTATGTGCATTAGCACATATTATTGTAGGCCTACTATATACTATTGTAACTAAATTAAAATTACTTTAAATTTTCTTTACTCAACATTTAAAATAAAAATGGAGAAAAAATAGAATTAGGAAATTTAAGGTATTCGGAAGAATGACTTATGAAAACTGGACGAAAAATATCCGGGAATCGAACCGTGAGCTATACTCCAATTGCAAACGTCAAGAATTTTAACATATTCAAGCGAATCGGCATGCTCAGTAATTGATTAGTGATGCTTCCTTCCATTCTTGATTCTCTCTGTCTCAAACATTTTGCGTTACTCAAGAATTGTTATAATCGGTGACGTGTTTTAAACTAACTGTTTAAAACTGAAGGCTACTGACACGTGAACAAAAAAATAATAATAAAATACAAGTAAATGCTAAACTGACTTACTGAAGCGAAGGCCACGACAACTGGACCAGACAAACAAACTTTGTCATTACTGTAGTACACAATGGGGCCTGTTTGTATTGTTTTGTGAATGAAAGGGACAGACTGTTGTCAATTGGCTAGCACAAAGAACGAATAATCGATTCTTTACAACGGTGCAAGTTAATACCAAGGACTCGCAGCTTCTCGTCTGCCGCTCCTGCTGAGTCGATTTGTTACGTATCGACTCCACAACGACACGCTGCACGATTGTTGTCCAACTTAACACTCGGCAGAACATACAGTATTATTCACTTTGTAATCTTCAGTCGCGATAATATAAAAGAATAATATAATAGTAATTTAATATAACTTGGATCGTAATGTAGTATTAAGACATTCGTTTCTAACAAGGAAAATGTTAATACTAGTTATAAATTGCGCAGACGCAGTTTCGTTCTGTGAATTTCCGACCGCCAAAGGCATATTTAAGGGGGGGGGGGACAAATGTAATCGGACCCCCTGAACTATATAATTTTATTATTATATCAAAAATACAGCGCGGGCCATAAGTTGCTTGACAAAAATTCATTTTTTTTTTATAACTACTACTGTCAAATGACTTGACATGTAGTAGTCGGTAAGGACAGGCGAGCGTGATTTATAAAGGCCACGATCACAGTTAATAGATGCTAACAAGAACCTTTCAAAATGTGTTAAGCGAACTGTTAAAGTACAATCAGAAACGTATGCCTATATATTTATCGTCTAACTGCTTTATTTGTCTGACTGAACATCGTGTACGTTAAATTCACTCATGACGCCAGGGGCGTACTTACGGTGGGGGACGAACGGGACCGGACCCCCCCCCCCAGAGGGTCGTAAAAAGTTTTACGAATTTTGTTGATCTCTTAATTTGAAGACTATTTAAAAGTTTTTCAGCGGTGTACGCTAATATACTATTAGACTAACTCTTTTTTAAATATACAAATAGTTTTGTTACACAGCATTTGCGTATACGTTTGAAATATGAAATATAGAAAATCAATTCAGTTGCTATATTCTCAAAAATGTTTCAGTAACGCGTATTTTTATTGTGTTATTACTGTTTACTTTAATGGGACTGATTTCATGATGTTATCACACGTTTTTCAGCCACCTTAAAGATAGTATAGTTGACTAATCTTAATTTGTTATTTCTTTTGTACGAAGCCCACTCGACCGGACCCACGACTCCCCTCAGGCTAAATTCTAGATAGTTACTGCCGACGGCTATCGGATTACGGAAAAATTAAAGGTCTTTATTTTTTTATAGAAAACTGTGGTACGTTAGCAACTACAGTAGAGATAAGGCCATTGATCTCACAGTCCGTACATAAGGTCAATAACACACTCAGCCTGCCCAAAGATACTTTCAGTACTGTTATTACTTTAGAAGTACCCACGGTTCACGTTCCCTGAGTAGCGGTTTTGGTAGCTGTACCCTACATCGTATGTTCACTACGAAACCACACAGTTATAACAAACATACCTTGTAAACTACATCGAAACCTTATAAATCAATTTCCGTTTAATCTGGCATCAAACTCGGTCACCAGTTACGGCTAATCTCGCTTTTCGGGTCTCCAGGCTCCTTCACCTTTCTGGTAAATTTTCTTCAATACAGATAACTATCAGAATCCATACAGAAAACTATATTTTCCTATGGTTTCATAGAAACTCGTTTTTGTTTTCGCATATGTACTTACTACATTTTCATTCATTAGATACCTGTAGGCAGTCATCTTTTCGACAACAACACACTGACAGCACTCTTTGTTACGTAGTAAAGAAAATGTGGACTGAATAAACCTTCTAAAGATCATTGAATGTTTGTACATAGACCTAAGGATCATTCATAAGGCATTGTTTGAACTATGATCGCATTTTTCTGAACAATTTATCAACAAATTCCTTTTCTTCTTCTTCTTTTTCTTCTTCTTCTTCTTCTTTTCCTCCTCCTCTTCTTCTTCCTCTTCCCCAACAAGCATTGGGCAGTCCGTTCCGTTGCGACTCATTGAACGATGCACTTTATTTTCGCCCTGTCAATAATTCTTGTCCCTCTGTGTGTATAAAATACAGTTTGTTTTGGAAGGCAAAACCTCCATTCTTAAAATGCTCTCCTAACATTCTCCCCATCACCACTAGTTAGTTGTCTCTAGAAGTGACCTGCGGCAGGAGTGAACCCCGGCCTAATAGCTTGGAGCTAAGTCAATAACATTCTAACAAAGTTCGTAGTTTTTACTAAGGCTCTCGACCCTTAAGCCATCAGCTCGTACTAGTAGACAAATTTGTAGAATAGTCAATACTTTCGTATTACTTGTGTGTGACATAGCCTACCGTGGTGATACCTGATGGAAGCGAAAGCTGAACCCTAAAAACTAGAAATTGTAATAGACGTAGGTATTTTTACTGTAGCAACAATATCTATTTCCATTTCCATTATACTGTGGTTAACTGGCGAAGACCCGTGCAAGTTACCGAGTCGTTCTTACACTGAAGATGGCCTCCAAAGGAGAGGCCGAAACGTCGGTTCATAGCGGCCTAATAGTGGATCACGGCCTAACAGCCCACAGACAAGTTAATTACATTCTAACACAGTCGACTCCGGCTGTAAAAGCCTTAAGTATAGACTATGAACTTTGTTTTTCTCTTCGTTGTCAGCAACCAAAACTTGATCTTCAGCAAACGTAAGGGTTCTGGTAAGACCTGTTTATTCAACAATTGTTTTTAATATTAAAATTTACAAGCCACCGCTGCCAATCCCGTAAAACGTTGTCTAAGTCAAAAAATTATTTACCATATGCACCAGCCACTGTTGTCATGAATCTTATGATTCAATCAGTCTTTATGTTAAACGTAGATTCATAATTACTTTCTGCCTATAACCACAAAACGCTTGTAGAGGTTCAGCCTTCCTGACAACTCTCTTCCACGTATTTCTCTCTTGTGCTGTTATTTCCAAGTTTTCTTAGTTCCTCTAGGTTTCTGTTTCTATTATCTGAAAGGCTTTCCTAGAGGTTTTTTTCCTATGGGTTGGTTCAAGTCTACTTTATTCATATCTCTCTGATGTTCTGTTCTTAAAACGTGACCAGTCCAATCTAATCTTTTAGCTCTATTTTCGCTTGTTATGAGGCTTGGCCTGTTATTCTTCTAACCTATTCGATAACTTTTTGCATCTTGTACCGCTCTCACGATTTTCGTTAGGATTTTATTTCTCAGTCATTAGCTTCTGTTGTTGTCCAAGTATCGTCGTTCACGTCTCACTCCCAGGTAACCCTACTGGCTTTATTAGGCTGATATAAACTCTTAATTTGGGGTTTTCGACACACCTTACGATGAGAAGAAACAGCCTCAGGATATATGTTTACAGGCTACAAATGTTTACAGCGTTAATTCTGGCAACAATTTCTGTGTCTGTGTCATTTGTGTCTCTCGCCAGGGAGTCCAGACATTTACAGACAGACAGAAGTTGCACGAAGCCTCTGGCACTCTGGTTTTTTGCGTTGTCCAGGCCGGAGCCCGATGAAAGCGATGAGTGTAGGTCAGCACAACTTCTTATGGTGCGGTCTACGGATACACGATATGCGTGTATGACATGGGACATCACTTGAATATATTGCTCCAGCCAGTCGTCTCCATGGCCCCTTAAGCCATCACCCGCACGAGTTTAGAGGTGTGCTGGGTCTATAGGCTCGACTACCCGGTGGCGAGTCGTCCGTAACGATGGGTTGTCCGTAACGATGGGTCGTCCGTAACGATGGGTCGTCCGTAACGATGGGTCGTCCGTAACGATGGGTTGCCACTACAGGGCGAATGGCTCCCGCAAATGGACATTTGCACAGCTCTCCGTTTCCCATGCTCTGAGTTTCAGTCCAGCCGAGTCAGGTGCTGACTGGCTGTTAAGAACACTGTGCTGTCTATCTTGTACGATGGCAGACGCTGTTTGCAACCCCAGCGAAGACATTTACGTTCTGCGACATTTTCAAAGGATACTGATCAATTACTAGATCTTGCCGGCTGCGTTGGTCCGCACTTGTCGAATTACTTTCACATATTTAGTTTTCTCTGTACTGACTCCGAGTTTCTCTGTGTGTAAATGTAAATTATACGCAAATTAGTTTTTCTCTTAACTTCACAACAATGTACAGCTTTTATATTTCATTTTTATTTTCCTTTTCATGTTTTATACCCTACCCAAAAATAAAGGTAAAACGGCACCCATGTAGGGACAATAAAGGTAAAACAGCGCCCGTGTAGGGACAATAAAGGTAAAACGGCGCCCGTGTAGGGACAATCAAGGTAAACGGCGCCCGTGTAGCGACAATAAATGTAAAACGGCGCCATTGTAGCAACAATAAAGGTAAAACGGCGCCCGTGTAGTTACAATAAAGGTAAAACGGCGCCCGTGTAGGGACAATAAAGGTAAAACGTCGCCCGTGTAGCGACAATAAAGGTAAAACGGTGCCCGAGTAGCGACAATTTTAGAGATTCACAGGCGTTCATTATTTCATGCCAGCAAGCGTCTCCTTTCTCTCCTCCTGACACTCCCACATCTTAAGTAATCTGATACAGAATTCATATTTCCTTCAAACTATCCGGAAGCAGTACAAGCCACAATATTCTTGACGAACATTGCCTTCCCTGCCCGTACAGTATTACAGACGAACGTTGACAGGACAGACGGGAATTCCGTTACCTATAGCACAAAACAATTACCACGGCTGTTCACATAAACCGTGAGTTTACTGCCGTTTTTCTTTGTTGCAACAGTTGAACAATTATACGTAATTTTCACAACAGAACTGTAGAATATCAATAATAGCTACAGTAATAG
The DNA here is from genome assembly GCA_034769895.1 of Magicicada septendecula. Classification (NCBI taxonomy): domain Eukaryota; kingdom Metazoa; phylum Arthropoda; class Insecta; order Hemiptera; family Cicadidae; genus Magicicada; species Magicicada septendecula. Next base: position 465,183,979 of record CM068373.1, read on the forward strand.
CATAGTGTAGCACCTAATAAAACACAGGTAATGAACGCTACTGAGCAAAGCAAAGGGAAAGGTGCCGGTAATTCCACGGACCACAACCGACTGCATGATGCAATCCCCTAGCAGATTTAATCATCCGGTTTTCCTTATTACTCGAACCTAGTAAATAGCTAATTGGAAAAGTCTATTCATTTAATTTTAATACATACAAACAGATGCATGTATAATAAATAACAGCCTGAAATAATATTATATCGTTGCGTAGGTAACGACCTTTTATGGTGCCAACGTAACTACATCAAAGGAGGTAAAAGAATCACAGATCTTATTAAACACTTTTTTTTTAAGTCACAGTCAATTCCATAGACATTCCAAAATTATCCATTACGCGCAATTCACAGAAAAAAGACAACCGTATGTAGACTGTGACTGAAAATATTTTCAAAAATAATTTTTATGACACCTACACCAACAACCTTTCCGTGCAAATATACAAAAGTCCCTTCTTTTCGTACAAATCGATTACTAGACAATTTGTTAACAATAATAAGTTTTTTAGTAGTGAAAAACCTTTATCGTGTCGAAGAGTCATCGTTTGGTACTAAACTCACCGTGTCGGACGATTGGCATGGATAATTAGCATCAGCCAGAATAATATTTTTTTACAGTATTAACTGATGCTCCGTCTAGCGCTTGATGAAACACATTAAATTATAAAAAATTAAAAACACAAATTAATTTGTGTGAAACTACGAAGTATGTTTTTAGTTTCTTATTAATACAACTTTACTTGCTGTGGCACTGCCTTTAACCTCCCAGGCTACTCTTAAACTTTTAGTCATCCTCTTCTACCCGTCGGGTGTAGAGGTTTTTGAGAGAGCTCTCCATCTCGTCCTGTCCAAAACCCTGGTACGGACCCAAACTGCTCCTCTGCCTTCTACACTCTTCTTAATGTTATCCTCCCAGCCGTCCTCTTCCTCTTCTACCTTCTGGTTTTGCCTCCCATGCTCGTCTCGGTTACCTTTCTTCGTTCATCCTACAGACGTGGCCAAACCAACCAGTTGCGAGCTTTCACTTTTATCATTTAAACAGAATATCTACTCTTCAAATATTTTTTAATTTAATTCTAACACTGGTTGCAGTTTTTTTTACACAATAGCACTGGCGGCGAGTGAGCCTTGATGCCCAGTTGATAAAATCTTTTTGCTGAGAAACTTAACATTATTTTTATAGTTTTTTACATTTGCTGTTAGCAATGTAGTTTTGCTAACAGCAAAATTATGGACTTACGCTAAATTTTGGGGGAGGCATATGCACCCCTAACGGCATTAATGGGTATGGACACTATTCTCGATGAGTATGAAAAGCTTGATTTCAGGCACAGTCAGTTGTCAAAACTTGGGTACCTCGCTGCCCAACATGCAGTGTTGGTTATCAAAAGAATACGATATTACAGCTCCACAATTGTACCTACGATATTAGTCTGGACAGGACGCCGTCTGACGACGCCGAAACGAAAGCCGTCAAAACCGAGGTAAATAAAACGCTTAATTAAGACAACTTTATGAATTAATGTGCGGTTTTTGTTGTTGTTGTTGTTGTTGTTGTAACGTGATTCCTAGATACCAAAATGAAGTAGTATTTGACCAAGACGTAGTAGCATATTGGTATAAGGAAATACGATGAACTTCGCTAAAAATAACTTGATAATATGATAAGTTATTAACAACAATAAATGTACTTTTCATAATAATAAAAAGTAAAAGAACTGAATCAGCAAAACGCGATTCATCACATGTTTTTGCAGAAACATCACTAGTACTCTGAGAACACGCACTATTATCGCTGTGTATTTCTATCACGTACGCTTTTTTGCGCAGGTCGTGAATTACTCATTTTCAGCATTTTCAGACCGATTTTTATTTCCGTATCAAAACAAGAGACTTTCATATTGCAGACTACAGTTTCACTTCCACCTGCCTAATCGAAGTGACCAGACTGTTATCTAATTAAACTTAACAACCATTTAATAGCTTTATAAAACTGGATGGTAGGAGCCTATCCATAACTTTATTTGGAAGGGGAATCCAAGCACATATAGGAATGTCTATTTAACGGTGATGTTACAGTGATCATAGCAGTAGCTCTACATTATTATTGGTAAAACTAACACTGCACAATACAATTTGGTCATATTCTTTACGTAACATTATTATACTTGGTCAATATAGGAAATTATGATAGCTTTTCCGAAACCTCTGTCACTGAAACATGCTCGGGTTCGGCAGTGACCGGGCGGCCAATGTACTACTCAGCTTCCTCTTTAATCTCACCGGAGTCGGGGTTGCGGGACGGGTTCGGAGCGAACTGATACTCCAAAAGCTCGGTCAGAAACTCCGATTTCTCCTACGGGTTGGTCAGGGGATGACCCCCGGTTTCGTTATAGCCGGTAGACGAGGTCGGCGAGTTTTTTCGGTCAGCACGGTAGGTAACCTGTAGACGAAGATTTCCTCCAAGGGGGGGGGGGCACGAAGTAACTTGCCGTCCGCCCGACTGAAACTGTCTTTGTCGGCCGGATCTCGGGTTCGCTGCTACCGTCTCCGAAGTCTATTCTGGAGCAAGAAGATGGACTTCGTCGGGTATCTGGTAATAGTTAGCGTGAGACTGAACTTCATCCGTGAGCACAATTCGACGGAAGAGACAACAGCCTCATCCATCTGTTGGACGGAGTCGAGCGGAACCCCCTCGGCAAGCCTTCGACGGAAAGCAACGATTCCACTCGACCACACCCACCGAGTTCCTCTCCCAATATTGTTTCGGGTAGCCACGTTCACCTAGGCCTATATGGGGCAATGATCGGAAGACAGCTTCGTCAATACGGTTACCTCGATCTGGTAGACAACTCCCTTGACAACTGCAGATGTCTAGAACGTCAGGTCGTACGCCTCTAGCGCGGGGATAGTGAGTCATTTGTCTAGGTTAAGGCACGAAGATGGTGGTCGTAAAGATACCTGTGAAGCACCCACCCGGATGGCGTAGTCAAGCGACGTTTGCAGTTCAGGTTACTTGCAAGAACCTTCCCATGAGGTCCGATAAGAGTATCCAAGTCGATTTCTTGAACTGCGGCGCCAGCGTCGGTGACGGCGAGCCTCAATTAGATTATTCTCTTTACAGTGGTAACAATAACAAGAGATGTAAATGACATTTACGTGTTAACAACAGATGTCGGTGTAGTTGTTAAATGCGCTGAATAAATCTGAAGGCACTAAGTTCTTAACATTGGCGATAGGAAATATAAGGGTCAAATAGCGTTATTCTCTACATATTAAATGGCAACACAGAGTTCAGTGACATCTACGAATGATAATAAAACACATGCCGCGGTTGCCCAATATTGAAGAATACATTTAAAATACTTTGATCTTGTAAATATTTAATGAAAACATTGATAAAAAGTTAATAAAATGTAAAGCATTCATCGTTTATCAACGAGCTCCGATGTCAAACACAAACGCCATTAATACACATATTTGGTTTTTTGTTGTTGTGTATGCCATCTGTCTGTCTATCTATCCGTCTCTCTCTCTCTCTCTTTCTCTTCCTTACGTTCTCGTTAGTTACACACGCTCAAAACACATGTCTTATCTGTACGAACGTTAAAGAGATTATCTGTTTGAACTCGGTCCAAGACTGGCAAGAAAGACCACGTGGGTCAAATGTCGATTGTTTACGCAAGAGCGTTCTGAAACGCGAATCGTTGTAGTTGTCCCGTTAATGGAAAACATTATTTACAAACAGAATATTAAAAAAAAATATATGTGAAGTTACCCCATTTTTACCGCTGACAGGGTTTGAGGGCACTGTAGGTCAGTCGTACAATACAAAGGTAGGACATTGTCGCTACCACTACGTCAAACCTGTCTCTAGCTTCCCCAGCTGAGGTCATAATGAGATCAGGCACTCGTTTTGAATGAATGAGTCCAGATGCGACTTGAAAATCGATCTACCCTGAGATGGATTTGAACATAACGTCTCGTCCTGGAAGCGAGTTTACCACAGAGTCACTGAACATCTGAACAGAAATTGTATGTTCTTCCGTCAATCACAAAATTACGGACTTACAAAAAGCACTTCCTCAAGATTTCAGTGTATTGCGATAAACCAGCGTGTGTCCCAACTTCCATTTCTTAGTAGTTATTCTCGTACAATTCTCTTTTATACCCATCCTTGGCAACAAGCACATTCCATCTTTTTTAAGGTCCCTCTCTTGCATCTTCCTTTAGGTTGCCATTCCATTATCTTTAATGGTAATCGTTCGTCCTCCGTCCTACGTAAATATCTGCCCCATATTAATAGTTTATTGCCAACTGTCTGTAAGTCTTTCTCTTTCGTTCATTCTCTTTCTAATGTAATTTCTTGCCTATCTGGTCTAGTCAGACCATAGCTTCTTCACCAAAATTTCATCTCCCCTACTTTCAATTTTCGATACATCTCTTTATTCCCTACTCATGTTTCTACCCCACATATAACAATGCTTTCGAAAATTGTTTTATCATAGGTTTTTGTCTTTTCTGTTATGTTTTTATTCCACAATGTAGAGGACTAGTCATTTTTTTCCTCTCGCAAACCTTCCTTAACATATGCTTGTCGTCCTTTCCACCCACTATTATCACTACACCTAGGTAGCTGTATTCGCTAACATACGGATTACGTACGTAAATTTGGTCCTGTAACATCTATTGCCACATATTTTACGTTTTCCATATTTAATTCTAACCGTACTTTTTACGTTCCTCAATTAGTTTTCTTTTCCTACCACGGAGGAGGAGGAGGAGGAGGGGGAGGAGGGGGAGGGGGAGGGGGAGGGGGAGGGGGGAGGGGGAGGGGGAGGGGGAGGGGGAGGGGGAGGAGGAGGAGGAGGAGGAGGAGGAGGAGGAGGAGGAGGAGGAGGAGGAGGAGGAGGAGGAGGAGGAGGAGGAGGAGGAGGAGGAGATACTGGTTGTAAAAAGTATGTTTCGTAATTTTTACGTAATGATGAAAGGGTATAAACAAGAAATGAGGTAAACGATAAGGTTAGACGTTACTATTGGTGTTGGTATTTTTCATGTGACTACTGTCATCCTCGGTAAACGGGATAAAGACGTTTCTTTCTGACGCTGTATAGACGCTTTTTTCTGCGCAACGTTCCAGATTTTCGCTACAAACCAGAGAGCAGTGCGGGTGAGGGAGGACAAGAAGACAGATAAAGTTCTAGTGCTTTACCAGGAGTCTGAAACTTGAACATCCTTCAGGTAATAGAACGTTTTTGTTTAAGTAGCAAAAAGAGCTGAACTCTGTGAGATCGGTCAAACGCTCAAGGTAACAGTTACGGGACCATCATAATCCATAAATTTCCACAAACGGATTTTGGGAGACTTACGGATTTCTGGATGTCTGACAGATTAAGAAATCAACTGCAATTTGTGCCGCAACTTTTGTAGCCTAGTTATTGAGTGGACAATAAGAGTCATTATTCGGATACTTAAGTTATTATTAAGAAAGACTCCTCTCTTCAGTCGGTTCACGAAGTTCTATGACGTCATCCGACTCTTAGCCGCCACCTTTCTCTGTCCTTCCTATACATCGTCTACCAGTTCTTTCTTCTACATCTTTCTTGATTTGTTCCCTCCGGATCTTGAGCTTCGCTTCCTCTTCTTTTTCTTAAGCTTAGCGATGTCTATGTTGAATCTTGTTTCGGGAATATTTCCTCTAACATCCTCCGTACAAGAAGAGTTGTTTGGTTTTGATGTCGGCAATTATGAGTATAATGACTGCCTTCCACTGTTTCTCGTTACTCTCTCCGTCTCGTCTCGATTTTTCCCGTTGATCTTTTCGAACCGAACCTAGCTAATATGCTCCTTAAAATCAGCATAACCAACCACTTTTTTAGGAGCGATAAGTTACGAGAAGTCAATTTCAGCTGTTAATATACTTTTTTCGGCATTTTCAAGAAATATTTCAAATAATCAAAAACTAATAAAAAACTTAATTTTAATAATTCGTTATGAATCCTTTAAACTTGAGTGGCTAAACGTCGCGGATTGTTAATCGTTTGTCCCAGTGTTCCGGGACTCTTAACCGGAACGCAAACAATGGTCACAGTTACTTTTTAAATTGTGGTGGTAAACGATAGCACTCCGAACTTCTAAAATCGCTTATTCGCGATACCGACTCACAACACCAACATACAAAGTATATTTTCGTACTTGAAAATTCAATGATCATCTTGTTATTTGAATTAGCAGTCTCTGTAATTCCAACTTTGGCGCGTTTACTTACTGAACTGCTACTTGTCATGTTCCGGACGAGGCCTTTCAGTGTTTCCACCATTTTCAAGTCCTAAACCACGACAATGTTTAAGGTCGTTGTCGTGGACTTGAAAATGGTGGAAACGCTGAAAGGCCTCGTCCGCAACATGACAAGTAGCAGTTCAGCAAGTAAACACGACAAAGTTGGAAAAATTCAATGGTGTGACTAGAAAGGCGGGCTAGAAGTTATCACATCGGCTGGGATTCAAGTTCTCTACAATTTTGTAGCACAGAATTTTATAATTGCGTTTCTTAAAATAAGCATATTCTAAAAACGATGGTACGCCTACATCTGGAAATAATTGTAGGTTGAGACCTCTAACATACTAAAAATCAAAATTTCATTAATATCAAATGCGCGTCTGCACCCAATAACAAACTTAATAATAATAAAATAAATAATACTTAGTCATCGAATACAATTAAAAATCATAGTGTGTTTCATATTAACAGTAATAGTTCCTAATAAAATAGTACGTGCACTAGCCTATAACGGCCTCAATAACAGTGTTTCCTGAAAAAAAAAAGTATTCTCTAAAAAGTTCCCTGAATTTTGGCTCACACAATTCTGTCAGCCTACCTAAACATTACGTAATTCATTTGTATTTTTACTGTAAACTATTTTTATAGGATATAATTTGAGTATGGTCTCTTTCTTTACATTTTTAACGGACTTTATACATTTTTTATGCTTTTTCGTGCGCTTATTTTTTCCGAACAAAATATTTATTTATCATACTAAGACTGGCTTCGTTGTGACTGTCGCGCAACTGTAAGGATTGCAACAAATGTCTTCAAGAATTTAGTTTTTTCTTGCATGCACACGCTCGTACATTCATGGTACTTGGAGCGGACATAGGTTTCCGAATGGTTACTTACAGTGGCGGATTATCTATAACGCTAGGGTATGCTGCAGCACCGAGCACCAGGGGGCAGGCCCGGATTTCCCACTAGGCACGTGCCTAGGGGCGGTAGGTTCAGGGGGGCGGCACGAGGTGAAAAATTATTTGTTAAAATTTCATGTTTTCGGTTTTTGAATTACAGTATTTGTATTGGGCACTTGCATTATGGCCAAATTGAAGAAAATGGTTTTGAAATAACCTTTAATTATATCAGCGAATAGCATGGTATTGACACTGGGCCCATCAATAGCGGTTATAGACACGTAAATAAATATTAATAAAAGTTAAAAAAAATGTAGTCTTTTTCACAATTCCATCGCATTTCCCTTTTAGATTTAAGATCAAATGAGATATTTGCAATAGAGATAGTTGAAATGACTATTTTCAGCAACTTTTTTTCAGTACCGGTAGTCAAGGAGAATTTGAATACATAGAATTTAATTTTGGGGGAGCGCTAACAATAGTGCCTAGGGGCGCCAGGACACCTAAATCCGGGCCTGCAAAGGGGGCACCATCCAAATCAGCTTAGAGTTGAAACTTTCTATGTAATAATAGACAAACTTATAGCTGAATTGACTAAGCGAAGCAAAGCTTATTATCACATTAATTGCTTGGTTTTCTTACGCAGTTATTAACCATGAAGAGTGTCGAGTTGTAAAATCAAGCGAAAGCTCTTATAAAAGTTTACTCGAACTGAAGCACTTTGTGCCATGAGTAAAGTTGCAAGAAGGAGGTTTTTTTTCAAATCGATCGAATGAAGATGGTAGATTCCATGATACTGCAGTCTGTCCGCTCAAAGTATTAAACTGGATTATTGATTGTAAAATGATTGATGTATTTCCGAATATATACATTGCTTTGCTTTTGACGATTCCAATACCTAACTGCGAATCTGGAAAATCATCTTCTGTATTAAAACGCATTAAAGATATGTTGAGTTCAACTATGCGAGATGAGAGATTATCTTCGTTACCAAGGTTGAATATTGAAAGCGGGATACTTGAATCGCTCGATTTAGAATAAATTATACAAGGCTTCATTAAGGCAAAATCAAGAAATAAAGGATTGATTAGTATTTTCTAAGCTTAAGTACTACTATGCTCAATGTAATCACTCTATCTAAATATTTGTCGTAATTTGAGTGTTTAAAAAAATAATTGTTAACTTTCGAAATTGTGTATGCCATTTACCAGTGTAAATAACGGATAGAAGGTTGAATTTTGAATCGGGGGGGGGGGCACCAGTCCGATGGCAGCATACGGCACCAACCGCTTCTAATCCGCCCCTGGTTACTTAAACCATGCGAAGTAGATTGTCCGATGTAAAATCTTAACCGATAACCAATATGAGAAAATGAAGGTTAACTCCACGCACAACCTTCGCTAGACCCAGACCAACAGTTGCATAAGTGAAAGAAAGTGTTTACAGAATGTCACGTGGTGTAGTGGGCCCGTCTGTTACGGATCAAGTATTACTTTTTCAAAAGCAGGTCAGTGTCTTTAAAAACTTACGTAAAACGTGCAGCCTGAGTCAGGAGTGGGGGGTGCAGAGTGTAACCGACTACCAAAAATGAAACCTGTGTTTCTGATACTACCACCACCACTATATACTTTATTAGAATTAAGTAACATAAACGAGACCTATGGAAGGAAAGGTACGAGATAAATGAAGCGCAGTAACGGTTGAAACGAGGATAAAAAGGTGGGAGAGACAAACATTTTCGGAAATCCTTGAACTAAATTATTACCTGTACGCAGCGGAGGAGCTAGTGTGCTGCCAGACCTTTGCGATTATGACTGACTAACCCATTCGTCGGCGAAATTCCAAGAAGTGCCCGTTGATTGGGTCATTCGCTTTATAGCCATGCTTAGTTAAACGACAACGGCCTACTAAATCGGTATCGCTGAATCTTTTGTATAGGACACATTGTTATACTGCGCCGCAAATATAAATTTAGGTCATTACGAACTTCAAGGTTCAGCTGACAACGCGTGTAAATTACGACTTAAATTTTAGAAGCTACCAAAATACGTTTTACTTCAGAAAGTAAGGCCGAGTTAAAACCATAATCTGAAACTGTATTCGATCAATAACAATGGTTAACAATATACTGACATGTGTTGCTTCGGTATTCAGAAATTTAAATTTTTACATGGATGATAAAAACATTTCTTTTTAGAAATGTTGTTACCTTATAATTTTTTCACTTTAGACGCACGCGCTTTAACGCGGCAGTATCAACTAACTAGGACTCGTTATTCAATCTTTTCAAGTTAAATTGTTCCTAACCATTTAATTAGGAATAAAAAACTAAATTAAGATTAGAACGATTTAGATTTATTTAAAATAAATTTTGGTTTATATACTTACAAAAGAAACTGAATAGAACTTGCAGATCATCTGAGCAGCCACATATTATTATCTTTTTCATAAAACTACGTGTCTTGAAGGTCATGACACCTCGGAGCCACAAGAAAACGTTTGGTACCCAGCAGACAATCTGATAATATAATAAAGCTAGGAAGTAGAAGAATACAAAACGTTCACGACTCGGACAATAATTCTGCCTAGTGGAACCTTACAATCGCAATCTTTGGCTGTTAAACGAGGGTCTTGCCAACGAAATCTTACTCAGTCGCATGTGTACGAGTTACAGAAATATTTGAGCAAGCGAAGCGAGTTCTCAGTTTTATAAGTCGACCGCTCGGCACTGGTCTCCTCTATCTACTACTTGTGTACTTTATGGGAGCAACTGAAAGTATATGCTAAGCAAGTTATTATCCTGGCTACGTAGACCAAAAAACCAGGGGTGGTGGTGGGATCAAAGGGCTTAAGCCCATCTATTGTATTGTTGTTAAACTTACAATAAAGGACTGTCTTAATCTCTAACAAAAACTTAGCTTGCCCTCTCTAACTAAATAATACAGTTGTCATTTTTAACAACTCATTAATTTTCAAGCTTTAATAGTTGATTGATCAAGCTTGATCAAATTGATCATCTTCAAATTGATCGAGCTTAAATAGCTTAAATGGTTTCTCTTAGTTTCAAAATACCTGTATCTAAGCTTCACAAATAACCTATTTCTATTTTCTGATTTTAAATTCTGTTTTCTTCTGATAAACACCGTAGCGAAGCATGGGTATCCAGCTAGTTAATGATATATATGCTCTTTTAAAAACTGACAAATATCTCAGTTGTTTATGTTAAATGGGAGAAATATTGAACCTACACATTTGTGGTTAGGCTATTGTTCTGAACATAAAGGCTATTGTGGACAGAGCATAAACTGAAATTGAATTTTTTTATGTTTCCCAGATGTCTGCTAGTAAATTCCTAAGTCTGAATGAATTTATTTCTCTCCTTGATGAAGATTTGTCTGAACTGAGTGAGTTATCCTATGCCGATGATGATGATGATGTACAGATGTTACCTCCAGTTATGCATGAGTCATCTGATGATGAATTTGAAAATGATGCAGAAGTGTATGGTAAAAGTGACTCAGGGAGCAACAATGTTGTTTTGCCTATAATTAACACAGATGTTTCAAATCATACTGTTGATCAAATCCTGTCTACAACTGCAAGTCAGGGTGACAGGAATGCTTCTGCTAGTAGGAGTGGTTGTAGAACATGGTGCATGAAACGGTTCCAAGGAAAAGCTACTCCTAGAATTTTTGATCCAACTACAATTGTAAATCCCCCATCAGTATGAAGCCCACTTGAATATTTAACTGATTACCTTCCACATGAATTCTTTTACTTTGCTGCTAATTACGCCAATATGTATTCTGTTTTAAAATTCAGCCGGCAACCTTGGCGAACGTGATGTGCGCAGAACCCTGCGGCACATCTCACTGAGTGCATAAGTGTTGATGCGTTTTCAAAAACATTTACCGTATAGGCCTGTATTTCATTTAATTATTTAGTTTGTATCGCTACTGGTGTTTAGATTGGGACTGTGACGTGTGCTAAATAATATAATTAAATTTTAAATTTCATTTAATATTGTCTGTAGTTGTGTTTTTACATATCATGTTTGTTAAACTGAAGTTTATTTTGCTTAAAATATTGTGACTTTTACAGTAGGCCTATATTTTATTTAATTATGTAATCAGAAAAAATGCCTCCTATAAAATCGAGAAGTTAGGTAAAAAGATTGTGCATAGCCAAACTCGCGAAGTAGCCAAGATTTATACTAGTAATTATTTATTATTTACTTTATTTAACAAATAACATTGTTCTGGTATTACAAATACATATTTAGTACAATTTCGAGTAATACTGAGTAAAATTACAAATAGTAGTTAGTCGAATGAAATCCGGAAATGTCAGCAGTGTGTAAAAGCCGAGTTGTAATAATTAAATAGTTAAGTGCACCTATAAAGCCGGCTGAAGCCACAGTAAGGCAGACGTTTTTGAAATGAAGTGTTACAACTGAGCACACTTAGTCTCACTTTTCGCGCAGCTATGAAGCGGCCACCGTAAAGTAACGCGATTGTATCTATCCGTCTACGGTGTGTCTCATGACAACTTTTGAACGCGTCTACAGATTTTCGTAAAACTTGACGCGCGTGTCAATACTTTTACTCTACGGAACTCATAGTTTTTTACATTGATCATCCCAAAACTAGAGAGATGGGGAAAAATTTGACGGGGGTTAAAACTGATAAAAGCCCGTGCGGAATATCAAATAAAAAAGAATTTAGTATTCACAATCTGAATTTAGTGTTCATTTTTGAAAATTTCAAAAAATTGAAACGCCAAAAGTGCGAGAAAATTTAAATGAAATCTGTACGTAATTTAAATTATTATTATTATTATTATTATTATTAGCGGTGGTCCTACAGTCTATGCCGCATCCCGCATTTCGATCGCCATTTCTCCCTATCTTTCAAGTCCCTATCTTCAATAGCTCGATCTCTCATGCTTTTCCTAATTCCTGTTCTCCATTGTGTTGTCAGTCTTCCTTTTCTTCTCCTGTTTTGTGCTGTGTAAGTCAATGCTGTCTTTGGCCATCGCTTCTCCTCCATCCTCATTACGAGACCATAACATAGCAACTGTCTGGATTCTACTCTTTCTGCTGTTATAAATATGCGCCCTGTTTTCCTTCCTATATCTTCGTTTCTAACATGTTGCATTCTAGAAATATTACACCCTCTTCCTAAGAAGTCCATTTCCACAGTTTCTATCATCTTTTTCTCTTTATCTGAAAATTGCCAGCATAAGTTAAAATGGGCTCCACAATAGTTGTGTAGATTATCAGTTTAGTTTGAAGTTTCGTTTTGTTCGACCAAAGTAATGAGTTTAGCAAACGAATAGCCTTTTTTCCCTGTTGTATCCTATTTTTTATGTCATTCTTTGTTGTTCCATCTTCTGAAATAATGCTTCCCAAATATTTGAATTCGCTACACTTTCCGATTCATATGTATTTGCAGATCTGGGTCTTCTTCTTCTTGCATGTCTCCTATTTTCAGATATTCTGTTTTAGTAGTGTTTATGTTTAGACCCCATTTCTCGTACTCCTCTTTCAATGTTCTAAACATACAGTCTGTGTCGTCCTCGTCACACGCTATAATTACCTGATCGTCGGCAAATACGAGAGTTGTTAAGCACTGCTCATCCATTTGAGTTCCCATTCCTGATGTTTTTCTTCTCCAGTTACTGATGGCTTCTTGGATATATATTTTAAACAGGGTAGGTGACAAGCTGCACCCTTGCTTAAACCCTTTTGTGGTAGGCAACAATTCTGAATTTAAATTATTCGGAATTTTAAAATTTTAAGACGGCAGGGCTCAAAAGAGCGAACAAAATATGAAAAATGTTAAAAATCCAACCGATTGTCAGACTGTACGGAATTTTAACCCAACTCTGAATGTTTCGAATTTTTAGTCTTTATTTGTATCACTGTGCTCTACAATTTTATATTACTGCAGAAATAATAGAGTAATCGGGATTTATGTAATTTTTCCCATAATTGAACAATTATGTAATACCAAAATTTATGTAACAATAAATGTATTTCGTTCAAATTAGTGAGAGTTCTGCAGCTCGTGGAGCATACTAGTAAATTTTAAACTATTATTTAATACGTAACCCTGATTTATTAACGTGTACAATAGTAGGCCAACGTTATTTTGTGTTAAAAAAGCGTTAATTTTATTTTTAATTTAGTAAACAAACATTAAAGTACGTCCTTATCTTGATAGTATACTCGTTTTTACTGTTTACTAAGCACAACAAACAAGAGCAGACAGAGCGAGTGAAAACAGATAGATAGAGAGGGAGAAAGAGAGAGATAGAAAGACAGATAGACAGACAGGGAGTTACACGCACACAATTGTGCTTCTTTAATCCAGGTAATCTTGAATTGGTAGTTAACCACTCCTTTAATGAGGAATGCATTCTTAAATGACTTTATTGCGGCTTTTTTACAAGCGCGGGTAAATAATCTGTAGTAAAGCGATAAACCAATAAAGTACTGTGACGACTCTAACAAGATTGTGTGCGCCACTATCTACACTCAGCTGATTGCCACGCCACGGGTCTGTTCCCGTGCATGCGTGTGCGTGCGTGATACAATGTCTCGAGTACCGAGTACTTAACTGTAATTCGCTCACGTGAATGTGACACATAATTATGCATATCGGTGTACAGCTTCCTCCGACGTTTTCCGATTTCCAGTCCCGGTCATTCCTCGGATCATCCTCGAGGTCATTTTCCCTCAAATTCGCGTCTATATCCTCTCTCCAGCTCTACTTAGCCTGTCTGATCTTCTTGGACTCACAAATTTTAGAATCAGATTTTACAGCCTCTCCTTCGCTATCCATGTCCAAACGGGATTAAGTGTTTATTCCTGATGCATCTGTAATAGTATGCGTAACGTCCACAATTTCTCTCAACAGGACAATAATTATCGTAAATAAGTAACAGGCCGGAGAGTGGCAGAAGCAGCTGACGTAGATCCTAAAACACGAGTTGTCTAAACGATGCGTCATCGTTTACTTACGACTAGCGAGCTGGCGTCTTGCAGATTAAACGGGAATATAAAATACTTCCCTCTTACAGGCCAAGGCTTATAAAACGGTCTTTTACGGAAGAGGGTAGCATAGTGTCCACACTTCTAACCTTCCCTGCTGCAACACCCTGTAGCCAAAACTACCACTTCGTCTAACAATATCGTGATGGACACCGTACACATTATTTCCCCCCGTTTGGTGTTAGTGAGGTCGATTCCGCTTCACCTAATTTTCTTAGGAGGAGGAAACCCTGAAGGAGAAAAAACGTAGAAAATATAAACCCCTTGTTCTGTGTTCCAGGTCTAGTCTAAGGAGATATTTCCTTAATCGCAAATACTATTCAAATTAAATCGAACCGAGACTATATCTGAATCAGCTGTTTGTAAATTTGTTAACAGTGTGACGTGATTACCTGCCAACTGCGATCCACGTGTATCTGTGTGCGTGCGTGTATTTCCATCCGTCGTGTACACTTGTGCAAAGAAAAACTATCGACATATGTAAAATGTAAACACGTTTCGTCTGTACTGTTCGCAGTAATACGGGTCACGGATTAATATAGCCATTTAGGTGTGCATGTACAGTTTTCTAAAACAGACACACGTACTGGCGTAGTCAAAAAATACTACGTCTTCTCAAATTCATGGGTTAGGGGTAATACAACGTCGGTTCCCAAGAGGTCAATAGTTTTCCCAACCCCCCGTGTATCCCTTCTTGTAGATTTTATATCCCTATACTTTTACACATTATCGTCACATAGAGGATAACTCATTTCATGCAGATACCTGGGTAACATGATACATAATGAAGGTTCCATAACCACGACAATAAATGACATGATACACATAGAAAATAGGGAATATTATTGAGAAGCAAATTCATTAGTCGTAACACAAAAATAAAATTATGTGAGACGCTTATCAGACCGGTTGTTACTTAGTTGTCTTGATTGTTCATCTCTTCTTTCACAGCACTAACACTTATCTAAAAATGAACACTATACACCACAAATTAAAATTTACACTGGAAATTGAACAAAACAATAGTATAAATTTTCTAGACCTAACAATTAACAAAACTAACAATACACACACGGACAAAATATACAGGAAACCAACCACAACTGACATGGTTATACACAACACATCAAACCACCCAACACAACATAAACATGCGGCCTTCAACCATATGCTCCATAGACTAACTAAAATACCCTTAAATAAACAAGATTACACCGACGAACTCAACACAATAAAATACATAGCAATCAAAAACGGTTACAACCCTAATTTAATAAACACACTACACAAACGCATCAAAAACAAAAACAACAAAACACAAAATACCATCAACACACAGCACAATAAATACATCACACTCACATACCACAACTCCTACACACACAAAATCGCCAACACATTCAGAAAACACAAATACAAAATAGCATACAGAACAACCAATACCATCAAAAAAACACATCAATAATACAAACACAGACATAGACAAATATAACAAAACAGGTGTTTACAAATTAAATTGTAATGACTGCAATAGTTTCTACATAGGCCAGACGGGAAAATCTTTTTCATCCCGTTATTCTGAACACTTAAAAGCTTTAACCAACAACAATATACACTCCGCATTTGCCACACACATACACACAGAAAACCACAGTTACACCAACATAGACACTAATCTTGAAATTTTACATTACTTACCCAAAGATCGAAAACTCGACACAACTGAACAATACGAAATATATAAACACCACACAACACAACCAAACAACATACTCAACGATCAATTACAATATAAATCACATACACTTTTTGACACAATTATACAAAAAACAAACATTAAGTTGAACCCCCGCGGCAATCCACTTCCTCCACGCACCACCCCCACTACACCTTCCACACAACAACCGTCACCAAATGATGGCAGTCTGTCTCTAAGCTGAAGAAGGCGAATACTACTCCGAAACGCGTTCGACGAGAAGAGAATAAACAGTAAGTTCACAAGAAAAAGTTTCATTTTTAGATAAGGGCGGTTGTTACTTATGGAGGCGGGACGTGGACATTGACAAAAAAAAGGAAAAAAGGAACAAGAAACATCAAGAAAGTCTGAAAGATCGTAAGATGTGTTTATGGGCCGATTAAAGATAACGAATGGACAATAAGAAATAACCAGTTACTGAAACATGAGGTCATTGTAAGATTTATAAAGGCTCAACGAATACAGTGGTTAGGTCACCTAAAGCGGATGGATGATCCGTATGCCAAAAAAAAGTCCCGAGAGCGCAAGCCTAAAAGCAGAAAGAGGGGCCGAATTAGGATAAGATGGTTGGATGATGTGCTAGAAGATCTCAGAAGAACGGATGTGAAGGGTTACACCGAGATGGCAATGGATAAGAGACATTATAGAAGACTGGTTTTGGAAGCCAGGGCTCACGTTAGGCTGTAGTGCTGAAGAAGAGGAAGAAGATCGTCAGATCCTATCTTTACCGTATGGACCTTCTGTCGATAGGCGTTTAACACGAGAGCAGCTAGCACGGGCTGGCACAAATACCTAAAGAAAAGCACCGAGTATTTCACTGTCACTTACATCACAAATGCCATCTACCACATTACACACAATTATGAGAATCTAATGCGATAATTTTTAACAAAATACAGTAATGTTTCTACCAAAATACAGTAAACTCGCGTAAACCCGACGCTCCTCAGTTCAGCGTAATTGTAGTCCGTCACAGCGTTCGCCCAGCCACAAATTTAGTATTCTTAACAGCTGCGAGAAATGTGTAAATCGGCTGAGGAAAGAAAGACCCGTTTGTACATATTTCAGTGCTAAATAAAATACGTACAAGGGGAAGTAAGACACTTCTTTAAGGGCAGGAACAAACACTGAAAGTCTTTAAATATTACAAACAAAAGATGCATTACTTCACCGTCATGCTACTTTCTAAATTAAATCTTATGAATTATATTCTACTCTGGTGACATATTTTATATATTTAATTCAATAAATTAATATATATTAATTAATGTATATATTGTATGGGGTGTTAAATGATTAATGTAATCAAGTTTTGAATAATTTTAAGCACATGAAATTTTAAAGAGAATTAAAAAATTCCTTTTATACGGGACTAATAACAACAATAATAATTAATTTAATAAATAAAAACATTTGAACACAGTTAAACAGTTTTAACAATGAAACACTTTAACTAATATCGCAACCAGGTTGCTGTAAAATAATTCACAGAAAGACTGACAGATACAATGTTTTTTTTTTTGTATCGGCCATCTAGGGACCACATGCCAATTTCAATTCTTTATTCTTTGTTCTTTTCTTTTCTCCAATATTCTTTCATCTTTTCACTGTCTCTTCTTCCTGTGTTCAGTCCACTTTGAACCTGCATTTTCTCTCTCCTACACTGGACTCTTCCGTTTTTAACACTTTTCCTCGACAAACTTCTCTTTCAATTGCTTCTTCTGCGTTTATATTTTTTTTTCTAAATCCTTTTGGACTTCTTTAAACTTGATGTTTAGATATGTTTATTTTAAGTAACTTGGATTTTTCACTACTTCAACATTCCCTTGTTCCTATAAATGAGTGATTAACTCATCAATAAAACATATAACCACACTGTATCGTTTCGATGACACAAGCATACATCCTCCAGTTTTTTAATGTATTCTTACATTAACTCACAGCTGCGTGTTTTGTGCGGATCACTGGTTAGTTTCCCGAGACATTCACAACATAATGTGATGCATCTCATACCGCCCTAACGAGTTCCTAAACATCTCATTTCTCTCGCCTGAATTCAACTTTGTCACTTATACTTATTTTCCTCATCTACACAGCAGAAATAAAATAAAACATCTTTTACAGATTTTGTATAATTTCGTTCTAACTTTGGTACAGGTTGCACTAACTTAGATGAAATACATTAGAAACTGTATCCAGTCCTTTTACTGAAATGAAATATCACAGTGCATATTGGATAGGCTAATGTAGTTACTGGTAATTTTAGATATAATTTCTTAATGTCAAAATATACCTCATGTAATATAAACTCCTTCTTGTACCACCGAACTGATTTGGGATAATAGAGTAGGTTGTTCTTAATATGTCTCTAATATTAAAGTAAACTCTAATATCATTGTTTAGTCATGGTAGACTAGGTAAAGTGTAAACTCGATTCATATCGTATTTAGTATAATGTATATTGTTCAAGGCTGCCTCAGTTGCTTGTAAATTAGTTCGTCTCCCTAGCAAACAACCGATAATATTAGCAAAGTTCAGACAGCGTGTCCGAGAATAATACATTCAACATTTATCAATATTTTTATAAACATAAGCTTTCCCTAAACATAAAATTTTAAGTACATGGTGACTGAAAAATTTCTTCTGAGTACCATTATTGAAGTTATCACCCTGTATGCAACCGCTGTTTCTCCAACCGGGCTTTAAATTGCATTACAGTACTTAGATGTCAAGAATATCGGTGTCTTTTTAGGTAATTAACGTCAATTTTAATTTTAAAACTAATTAAATTCCTTTTCTTAGTAAATAAAGGCGATGAACTCATCGTCTTCACTTTCTTTTTCTTTTGCTTCATCTTTTTCTTTTCTTCGTCTTCTTCTTCACTTGTAATAGGCATTTCGCCTCCCTTCTTCATACAACTATGGCGTGGAATCCTGCGATGTCCTCCACCTATCTGCCAATATCAGTATAGGCAGTGTGAGCTGTACATTAACAGACTAAATCCCAGCTTGTCTCTCATTCGTTTAAGAGTATAACAGACCACCAAACAATGTCGTCTTTTTCTCAGTCCCTCCACCATGAAAAATTGTGGTTTGCAACAGTAGTAACAAAATCAATACGCTACCAATATGAGAACTTCCTTCCTCTTGGATGTATACATTTTTAGGCGAGCAACATAAGTATAATGGAAAGCAAAATTTACTTGCAGAATACTGCACGCCAGTTTGTATGCAAGCTTTTTTTGAATCGTTTTATCAGTTTCATTCGTATCTTGTACTTTTTTATCTCAGAGGAAGCGGTTATCTTATCAAAGATCATAACGCGCCTTTTTTTTCGTAACCGACAGAATTAAAAATGTAAGCGTTTTATTTCGTTAACCTAAATATTGCGCACTCAGTTTTGACAACTAGGTCAACTGGACAGCACAACTTGGCCTATAGTAGACTCTACGTCTATGTCCAACATCAGTACTGTATAGTAGACTAAAACTACTCGTGTTACTGAATACACATTCAAAAACTATTGAAGTTAGATTCGATGATAGGATAAAATCGCTACAGTTAGATGAAAACAAGATGTTGTTATACAGAACGGTGTTGAAACCTATTTGGACCTACAGCACCCAATCATGAGGCAACGCAAACAAATTTAACATCGAAATATTATTTATATATGCAACAGTAAATGCGTTGTGCTACATAGCTAACGAAGTAGGACAGCCTAATCTGATTATACCAGCAGTTAGGAAAGAAATACAACGGTTTAGTACCATTTACAATAACAGACTGGAAACCCCTGCTTGTTATTTAAATGCCATGTCAAGTACTATGTGTCCTCTGTAAAGTGATAAATAGTAGGCCTATTTAGTGAAGGAATACAGAAAAATACATGTACGTACGTTCGCAAGACATGCATGCGCAGATGCATGGTGTCTTGCGTACAAACAGTCAGTACCGTGCAAGTAAATGTGGTGTCTTCAGTCTTCAGGCGCTTCAAAACCAAATAGTATCACCGTGACAAGAAAGAAAACTAAAGTTGTGTAGCTCTAAGGTAAGCAGCAAGTCCTTTACCCACGTACGATCTGACCAGCGACGAACTAAATAAATAATGAAGACACCTCAAACAATAATGATGATAGTAATTAGACACGGTTGACATCTGCTAAACTGCACTTGCGTAGAACAAGCGAGTTTAAAATATAGGACAGTCTCGGATATAAAACCGTACACATAAGAAAGTGACACATTCTGTAATTAGCATTCATTTAAAATAAAATTTCAGTATTGTTAGAAAAATAAAAATAATTTTTAAAATGATTTTAAAAACTCAACACGCTATTAACAGCATAACAGAATAAGAAACGATATATACAAACGAGTATTTGGAACTGTTACTTATTGTAAAATTAGCCAACTTTCCTAACTGTAATTAACAATTTAATAAAGTAGGAAACAATTTATAAATAAATTAATTAATCACAAAAATGATAATGAAAAATTTTTTAATGTGATCGCCCATACTTTTCTTGTGCATCCACACTGTTAATAAAGTTTTACTGTTTTTTTAATTTGAAATTAAATTTCTAGAATTATTCCTTTCACCGTAATCGGTTGAAAATTATTTCTTTCATTATTCCACTAAGAATTTTTAACAAGAAAACAGTTATTAAATGAAACGTTTAATATATCACAATCTTGCTATGTCGGATACTTAGTCCCAACTCATAGTAACATTTCGTCGTTATAGCCAGTCTTGACATTCGAAAAGCGGTTGCAAACAAAACTCCGTATATCTATACTCTCATGCAAAGGGGATCCCACGGTATCCCTTCACGATACTACTGTGCTACAGACACACGACCACGGTGCAACGTAATTAATTATTAATTACTATTATTTAAAATCGAGTCTTGATTTCTTTCTTTCCATTTGTCTTCTGATTTCCTGAACGACTATTCTGTTGACCCGTATAATTATAAATTTCTCAGCAAAACATTTCTTCCTTAATACGTTTGTGTCTCCTGTTTAACACCCACCATTCTGATTCATGTCATAACGCTATATTTCACACAAGCTAGTAAATAACTAGCCATCAGGGAGGTAAAAATATTTTCAAGGAGGGGCAAACAATTTTCCAAAGGAGAAAAATATTTATATATTTTTCATACATACACACATGCACATATTAGTTTATAATTCTCATATCATAATAGAAATAAGTACACAGATTGTATTAATTGCTTTAATACAACAACACTGCCCAGCAATCTAAAGGAAGCAAATCGATGATCTTTTCGGCTTGCACGCGTTGTGTTGGTGTGGATTTCGGCACTTTCCATTTAAGAAGCGTGCAAACGTAAGAAAATAAACATGAGTTAGGCCAGAAATAACGCGAATTGTGTGTGTGTGTGTGTGTGTGTGTGTGTGTGTGTACTGCCGGCCTTTTTATTGCGGTAATCACAATAATAAAACTTTGGAAAAGTAAACATTACATAATTGAGATATGCTTGCCTGTCAGGAACGATATATTTTCACTCATACGTGATTTAAATTAAAATGAAAAATATAGAATTTTGTTAAAATTAAATGAAATGTTTCCATAGAAACTACTTCTTTGTTGTCAGTAACGTAGTACACATATAAAACATATAAATATCGGTATGGAGAACCATACATGACTTCCATGTTCTAAGATTTATATTTAAAATCATATTCGAAATGAAATATTTCCATAGAAACTACGTCTTTCTACTTATTGCTTCAGCATTAACCACAGTACTGTGGTCACTAACGTATACCACCTCACGTTTTCGCACTCGATTTTCACTGATGATGGCAGTCGATGGCACTGCCGAAAAGTCTGGTTTTGCAGAAAAAATTGGACTACGGCTAAATTAAACAGCCCGGGAAGCAATTTTAACAAAAAACTACTTCTTTGTTGCCGATAACGTAGTACACATATAAAAAATTCTCCCATCCACCTTCAACTAAAATTTTTAATTATAGAAAATTACCCCCACCCCGTTCACCTAACCTCTTCATTTATAGATATTTCATCTACGTTTCTACAGTGGATTATTATGAGTTTCTTATCAGGATACTTTATTTATAAAAATTAAGTACTTTACTCTTGTTAAGTCATAAAATGTTTCAGGTAAACTACCCCTTTCTCTTAACCGATCTTCTCCAAAATCAATAGACCTTCCGTCCTCTACAAATCAGGATGCATGCAAGAAAATATTTGATTCTGTTTGAATGTGCGGCAGTTATCGTTCGTCATGGAAACATTTCTCTTGTTACAACATAAAATGTTGCAGGTAAACTACCCCTTCCTCTTAACCGATCTTCACCAAAATCAACAGACCTTGAGCTCTCTGCAACTCAGGAAAGTGTGCAAAAAATTATTTGATTCTCTTTGAATTTTCGGCAGTTATCGTTCGTCATAAAAAATTACACTTTTTAAAACATAAAACGTTGCTGATAAACTACCACTTCCCTTAACCGATCTTCAACAAAATCAACAGACCTTGAGTTCTCTTTAGTTCAAAAAGGTATGCAAAAACCTAGTTGATTCTGTTTGAATGTACGGCAGTTATCGTTCGTCAAAAAAAAAATTACCCTTCTTAAAACATAAAATGTTGCAGGTAAACTACCCTATTCCCTTAACCGATCTTCAACAAAACCAACAGGTCTTGAGAACTCTACAATTCAGGGTTGTATGCAACATATTATATGATTCTCTTTGAATTTGCGGCTGTTATCGTTTGCCATAGAAAATACCCTTGATAAAACAAAAAACGTGGCAGGTAAACTACCCCTTTCCCTTAACCGATCTTCACCAAAAACAATAGGTCTTTAGTACTCAACAAAACAGGGCTGTATGCAAAAACGTATTTGATTCTGTTTGAATTTGCGGCTCTTATCGTTTGCCATAGAAAATACCCTTGATAAAACAAAAAACATGGCCGGTAAACTACCCCTTTCCCTTAGCCGATCTTCACCAAAACAATAGGTCTTTAGTACTCAACAAATCAGGCCTGTATGCAAAAATGTATTTGATTCTGTTTAAATTTGCGGTTCTTATCGTTTGCCATAGAAAATACCCTTTTAAAACATAAAGCGTTGCAGGTAAACTACCCCTTTCCCTTAACCGAGCTTCACCAAAAACAACAGGTCTTAAGAACTCTACAATTCAGGGCAGTATGCAAAAAATTATTTGATTATGTTTGAATTTGCGGCTGTTATCGTTTGCCATAGAAAAAAAATCTACAGACACACAGATAGACACACAGACACTTTTCGAAAAACGACTTTTTTTCATGTTTTGAGTGTAGTACAATCAGAATCTGCAATAATCTCGAACACGATTTTTTTTGCCATCACCATACTTCCATTTCCTTAAGGAACATGGAAGTAAAAATTTACCTCCTCCATCAACTACTTTTTTATTTATAAAAAAAATTACCCCCTTCCCCCTTCAACTACCCTTTTCATTTATAGATATTTCATCTACCTTTCTACAGTGGATTATTATGACCTTCTTTTCAGGATACATTATTTATCAAAATTAAGCACTTTACTCTTTTCAAAACGTAAAACGTTGTAGGTAAACTACCCCTTTCCCTTAACACATCTTCACAAAAAACAATAGGCCTTGAGTCCTCTACAATTCAGGGCAGTATGCAAAAAATTATTTGATTCTGTTTGAATTTGCGGCTGTTATCGTTTGCCATAGAAAACATTCTACACACAGACACTTTTCGAAAAATGACTTTTTTCATGTTTTGATGGTAGTACAATCAGAATCTGCCGTTATCTCGAACACGATTTTTTTCGCATGACCATACTTAAATTTCCTTATGCAACATGGATGTAATAAATGGGCCAAAGTATTGTATCGACTTTTAAATGTGTTGTATTGGCGGCTTCAAATTTAGCCTTTAGAGACCATAAAGAGAAGATAGGCCAGCCGAACTGCGGAAACGTTTTGGTAATTATCGATCTTTTTAATAAATACAATTGATTGTTACAAGAGATAATCAGTGGTCCGAAGGGCAGTGAGAAGTATATGAGTCAAAAAATTCAAAATGAAATCATTCAGCTTTTACCTAAAACAGCTGAAAGTATTATTTTTAACAGATTGTATCTGCTCAATTTTTATGTAATAACGGGTACTACAGAAGACATTAACAGAAAAGATCAACTTAGTCAAACATTCAGACATGTCTCTCAATTTCTGAAGATGAAGCAGGAAGGCCCACCAACTTAAAAATTAATGAAAGCTTTTTAGGATTTATAGAAATAACCGATGCAACTGGTCTAGGGTTAGAAGAACACATTTTAAACAGTCTTGAGGAGAGTATTCCGTTTACGTTACTTGATTTTAGTAGTTACCACAGCTATAAGGAGGGGTTAGTTGCAGGAATTAAGGAATGTTAGTTGGGGGGATGCGCGAAGTATTCCTGCCAGGTGCTCAGAAAAAAGAGTTACGCCTCTGGTGGAGAACTTCTTGTAAGGGCGGAACGTGCTCTAATTAAAATCAAGTGAGTGTTATAAACAGGGTTCTCAGGAAATGTAGCCATCAAGGGAACAGTTAGCTGATGAAGGTATTTTTCGAGGGATCTGTTTTAAGGGGATTATATAGTGTAAAAAACTGATAGTCTTATGTTCGCTAAATGATGTGAAACATATTTAAATATATCGAAACGGTTTATATCATTATTATCACACAAGAGAGGTTAACAAATGATCGTAGTTACACTAGGAATGGGAGTCGGTAAGATATATGAGCGGAAACAAGATACGAAGCAAGAGAATACCTACATCATAGCGGCCGATCGTGTACAAGACTGCAAACAACCTGCTGTCACAGACCATGTGACCGTGTCCTTGACCGTGTCATTGTATACTGTGTACGTTCCTCTAAGCTTAACACTACTGCAATTTTGTAAAAAACAAACTACTGTACCTCATAACTAAACATTATGTTGACTCAACACTGTTTACACTTCATAAGGCGTAATTAAATTATGATAATTGTACTTGATTATTTTATTTTTCGTTACTATCTGTATCATCGCCGTATTATACCTGAGATAACAAACAACAAACCAGTTATGGCGCTAACCTTGGTATAAAGTCAAGGTCGAATCGTACGCAACTTGCCAAGATCTCAACGCCGCTATTTACAACTTTCCTATTTACGTTCAGTACTTGTGTACTTGTGTGCGTGTATAAACACACACATAGATGCATTTATATATTTATTTATTTTTATGTGAATTAGCGCGCGCTCGAGTAAACATGATTAAAACTGGTTTTCTTGCAGGGTACAGACTAAAACGCAAAAATAAATAAAATATTTCTGCGAGCATTTTTGTTAACAAATACCGTGTAATTCCTTTATTTTTACATTTTTTATCAGAATATCTGATAGTAGTCTATATATTAAAATATACATAGATAACGAACAGTTTAAAAAATTAAATATTTTTAATTTATTTCAATACAGTATATGCGTAAATATGAAAATATTTTAAATACTTAATATTTGTGTATGCGCGCGCGCATGTTGGAAGTATGTGTATATATATCACATGTTTGTTTCTTACAGACATAGTGTATTAATTGTAAAATTAATATTTTCTAATGAAAGTACAGTATTATATTGCAAATAGCACATTATACTATAATAACATTAATTATTATTACACAGGCGCAAGTGGGCTCGCATATTTTATTTCTCTTTGTTTCTAAAATAGATTTTCGAATTAGACAGAAAATTGGTCTGGGATATAAGCCAATTAGAAGATTAAATGGAATATGGTGGCACAAGGAAATTTCAAATGGTAGAAATGGCGCATCTCTTATACCATCGGTAAAAGTGTTACATTGCAAGGTGCTGAAAATTGAAATATACATAACTGATTCTGGTAAAAGAAAAATTATGGCCGTGGAAATGGATACACTGAAAAGATCATGTAGAATATCTAGATTAGATAAGAGTCCAAAACTAAAGTATTAAGGCAGCGGTGAATGTGGCAGACACTATTTTGGATGAAACTGAAGCAAAACAAGTAATCTGGTTTGGACATTTGCAGAGAAAAGGAGATGAAAGACTAACAAAAAGTACACTTCAATCGGTACACGCAGTCGAAGGAAAAGAGAAAGACCTGCCCCGACATGGGGTGAAATCATTCAACACCCCATGGGGTGAAAACTGCTAAGGGAGCGCAGTTTAACTGAAGACCTGTATAGCGCAATATAAAGCGCAGTGGAGGAAAAGTTTGGAAATGAAATAGCGACGGCGGAAGCTACAAACTGATCAATGATGATAATGATGATGAAAATAGATTTTCGATCTTTATAGCAGTGTACAGAAACAAACAACAAATCAACAAAACGTTAGTTATTTTTATTTAATTTGAATTTACTCGTGAATCGTAATGTGTGTATGTGGGGGGGGGGTGCGTGTAATTATGTGGTTAATTGTATCTCGTAAAGTTCTTGAGTACATAACATGTTAATTATAAAACCAATTTTTTTCTTATAAACAAATATTTTGTGTATTACAATAGCTTGTCCATTTCTCTCCACACGTCAGCAACAATTTTCTCAAATTAATTAAATCTGCTATCAGAAACTGCGCGCATATTAGCGATACCACAACACCTAGTTAAGTGGAGTCTAACGAACTCGCATATCGCGCCGTCCTTGACAGACTACCGCGTCCGTTCCGATATTATGTTAAATAAGGTCAGGAGAAGTTCACGGCTGCTAGACGCATCTATATCAGCTACAGGTAGCCTATACGCCTTTATTGTTATCTGTTGATACTGTTAGTAAATGCTAACACATCTGACCGTAATGTGCGACTAAGATCAAATACCGGAGACGGAAATGCGCCCACAGGTGACTTGAACCTACAAAGCAGGGTCACCTACCTCATGACAACGAACATCCATCAAGCTGTTCTGACATGGGTAGAGCTAATCTACCCACAATGGCTATTCGCTTTCTGGTCGTCCTTCCCTATGCATCGGTTTTCATGAGTGGAATTATTTTCACTCTGCACTTACGACTATTGTGACATATCGTGAGGGAAAGAATTACAAGGGGAGACCAAAAAAGAATAAAAGCAGCTGATAACAGAAGATGTCAGGTGCTACTCATACCATGGAGTGAACAGAGCGGTATGGAAGGCGCAATGTTGAGGACTGCTAACCAGAAGAAAAAGAAGAAGAAGGGAAGTCTAGCGTGCTGATTTCAACAAGACCACATGACCAGGTAATCAATTACTGGCTAAAATCTTATAATGATAAAGCATGTTTTTATTTGACAAAATTTTTAAGTTGAGATTTCTCCGATTGATGAGAAAAACGGTTACTATTTTGTTCTACACATAGTAAATAGTTGCATAACTCTTTTTCCTGTGCCCCTCTGGAGAGATTCTTTGCGCCCCCCCTACAACCCTTACTTAATTACTTAACGCTTTTTTCCCTCGTGAATAATAGGCCTACCCCCTCCTTACAGCTGTGGCAACTACTAACAATTATATAACGTAAATGGAACTATTCTTACTTGTATAATGTTATTCAATTAATAAAATATATCTTTTCTTTCATTTAATAGTTTGATTTGTCATCTAGTATCTTTTATGTCTTTGATCGATGTAAAAAAAAAATACTGATAATCAGACATGTCACTAGAAACCAAGCATAATTTTCCACATTTAGTGCGCAAAGTTCAATCCGTCGTTTTTGAGATATCCTGCTAAGCAGATGATTCTTAATCAATTTTAGTTTGGACAATGTTGGCCTCGGTGCAGTCTTAAGTGGAATCAGCTCTCTACTGTGCAGTTCACCAAATAATTTATATTCTCAAAGTATATTATTAGGTAAAATAACACAAAAAAGGTATTTATTACGGATGCCGAGTACGTACGGGGTAATGTTTTTACTTACTTTTTACTTGGTTTCACTTAACTTTATACCATTATTAAATTGATTTATACCCATTCGTAAAAAAATTACGTAAAATGATCGCGCGGGTCCAACAAGTCTGCAGACCCTCTTGTATCGTGGCTTTGCGGGCCTGGTAGTTACGCGACTAATGGTAAAAATATAAAACAATTCAGTTCAATATTTAAAAATAACACTGTTAAACGCACAAAGAAAGCACCTAAGATTTGAGGTAATCTGTCATTATAATTTGACCTGTCATTATATGCGGACATCTAAACTGAATTATCAAAAATGTGCAAAAGAGACTAGGCTATATGTGGAAAAATCTAAGGCGATGGAAGTAACAACGAAGGGGCAGACTGGACACCATCGGACTTAAGTTCGGACTTGACTTAACTACCTGGGCAGCAGAATCAAATGACAACAGTGATACGTCACAGGAGATAAAAAATAGACAGGAGACACTGTTCTGTTAACTCAGTTCCTGTATTGGGCCCAAGCTAGTTCAACTTATGTAAGACAATTCGACCTATCGTCACATACGGGTGCGAAACGCGGACGCTTACAAAGAGAACTGAAGAGAGGGGGGCCGAGCAACATATTTTGTCCAATTAGGGGTAATGATGGATGATGCGTCAGATTCAATTTCGAATTACAACAACTATACAAAGATAAAAGAATTTATATCAGGGCTGTTTGGCCGCGGTCGATTGCTTTGTTCTGTCATTGTGTAAACGTTTCGCCCACCCACCGGACGCCTTCTTCAGTAGAAATAACTTTATAAAGTGTTCGACAAAAGGGTGGAGAGCCGAATGTACCCCTAACCGAGGTAAAAGCAACCAAGGTACCCCTACACCCGTACTCCTATACCTCAAATCGGTATGTGTGTAAGATTATTCTAGTAATTTTTTTATACTGTATAATAGGGTTGCTACAGCTGGTGCCGTCTCTCTCCTTCAACCTGGCTTTCCAATTCTCCCGATGTTCCCATTGTCCTTCCCCAAGTCCTATACGTTGCACAGATTCAGCCACTTCGTCCTTCCAAGATCTTCTCGGTCTTCCCCTTTTTCTCCTTCCTAACGGACTCCATTCCATCACTTTGTTGAGCCACCTATTTTGGGCTCTCCGGACATGACCGTACCACACCAATCTTTTTTTCTTCGATGTAGTCAATTACATGTCTTTCCGTTTCCATTCTTCTTCTGATTTCCTCGTTTGTTATTCGGTCTGCTCTCGTTATTCCACAGCACCTCCTCCAATATTCCATCTCTGTTGTAAGAATCTTTCTATCATTCTTTTTGTTAATAACCCTCACTTCTGCTGCATACGTCATAATGCTTTGGACTATGGTCTGATATATCATTTTTTGGTGCTTTTTCTAATATTTTTGTCCCACATAATACTGTGTAATTGTCTAATCCCTGTTCTAGTCTGCCCTAATCTACTTTTTATTTCTTCTTCCATTGTGCCTTGTTTACTCAGCGTGAATCCTAGGTACTTGAATTTGTCTGTTCCTCTAATTTTTACATTTTCGTCTACTTCTATATCTGTTGTTTCTTCATCTCTAAATGCCAGGTATTCAGTCTTTTTTATGTTTATTTCCAATCCCATCTTTGTGTATTCTTCATTCAGCTTTCTGACCATGTACCGCACAAAAATGTAACTCCACACGGGTCTAGTAATTTTTCCCATGACCAAAAATTTATAATCGGCAATGGTGCTTATAATTTGTTTTATGCGAAAGGCGGATGTAGACGGTGGAATTAAGGAAGTTTCTACAATTTAAATCTAGTTACAACAAATCCATTACACTGTCATCATAAATATTCTTACGCTCTTTAAGCTTACTACACTTCAACCAAGACAAACACACTTTTTAAATGGTTTGAAAAACTTGTCTGTTCAAACAAATATCCATTGTAGGTTTTCAAATTTTACATACACGCTTATTTACAGACACAGTTTTTAGTACAGGATATTATGTCAATAAAAAAATCTTCAACTACGTATGTTTCGAAATATTATGGCGTGAAAAAAAAAGAGAAAACCTTTCATGCTGCCCTAGTTAAGTGCGCCGGTTATAGGCTACATTAGCGAAACAAATATACCCTTCCAAACTTCCCACCGTGTACACAGTGACCACTCCATCTCCTTTCACAAAGGCGTATATTTTCTTTAACCTAAATTTATTTAATGCTGCGATCAATACTTTTGCCCTTCAGCGTCTCCAGACCCAACAAACATCCATTCTATTTCGGTTACGACATACCGTGCAAGAAAAGAGTAGTGGATATGCTTTTATGGCAATCTTGTAGAGTCGTCGTTAATTGTTGAAAACGCCACAGATTCGAATTTGTAAGCCAGTATTAGACTATAAAACCTATTTGAAAAAGACCTATTACTTGGCTTTATCAAACGAGTTTTAGTGCAACGGATCATTTTTATAAAACGACCTCTGAAATACAGTTTTTTAAAAATAAAATTTAAGAGGTTAGCATAACTTTTATTCACCTTTTATATTGATTGTTGATATAAACAAATAAAATGACAGAGTCTAAAAAAGTACATTCATAAGTTGAAACTATGAATGGTTGCTCTTTTGAAACTATAAATTTTAAAACAGTATGATCCACTGTTAAATAATTTTTATACAATTTCACACCACACACTGCAGTTCTTGCAGTAAGTACTGACGAGGCCTATTGTATCACGTATTGTATACACGCAATACATGACTTAACCCAAATACGCTTTCTTTGCTTAGTTTTTGCTATAATAAATGTATTCTAACAACTGCACTTAATGTAAAAATTTTCTTCGTCAGTTTGTACAAAACTATGACATAAACTTTTATATAGTAGGCCTATAATGGGATTAATTACATATTATATCAAATCTCAAATAAAATAAGCGTACATATAAAGTAAATATAAAATCTTGTATACAAGGTTTTAATTATTTTACAGCCTAATAACGGGCTAAGACGGAAGTCAGCTGTAGAAGTCGAGACGTCTGACCTTTTCGACAATGAACTCGTGGCTCGACAGCCCATCACGTTTCACATCAAAACGATTTAGCTGTGAAAGCTTATATGTTACGATGAACATATACAATATTAACAAAAAGTACTAAAGCAAAGAACCGTGAATGTAGCACGTTTTGTCATCTGCAAAGAAATTCAGTTAGAAATTGGATTAGCGACGTTGTGGAACAAACTACGAAACTACTAATAAATTATTTACCTTAAATTATCCGCCGTGTGATTTCTTGTGCTTCGTCTATGACGCGTTTCAGAGCGTATGCTCCATCATCGGATATTAAAAAGTTAAAACTATCACTCTTGCGAGATCGTTAAGAAGTTAAACTGTCAAAATTTGCATATGAACCGTACGCGGATTTGGGTGCGCACCCGTTCAAGTTCATTCTGCCACTGAGCAGAATCCGCGTACGGTTCATATGCAAATTTTGACATTTTAACTTCTTAACGATCTCGCAAGAGTGATAGTTTTAACTTTTTAATATCCGATGATGGAGCATAAGCTCTGAAACGCGTCATAGACGAAGCACAAGAAATCACACGGCGGATAATTTAAGGTAAATAATTTATTAATTCGCACAAGTGATTTGGTTACCATATTAAACATGAATACGAAACTACGGTTGAGTTTGGCGAAATCAACATTTAAAGAAGAGCTCAATCAAATGCCACCGTTAATTAGTGGAAAGCGACGGTTAAAAACTTACGGATCGTATCGTAGGCTACGTTTAATACAACAAAACACTTTTACATCGTATAGCCTACTAATTTTTGTTTTGTAAACTTAATTCATATTCATATTCTGATTAAAATCCTCTTTAATTTGATTTCCTACACGAGTTTTGCGGTTTTATCAGCGTCCAAATTATAAAACTTCTAAAACTGGGCAATATATTTTGATTTTGGTTAAAATTCCATTTGAATTGATACTTCACACGTTTTTTGTGATTTTTGGCAATTTCGACACACTCACATCGTGCGCCGCGTCTCCCTATTTTTTTGGGTGGGGAGGGGGACAATCCCAAAAACTATAGGGACCGTGTAGAGTAATCGACAGGAACGCCCACAAACATTTATAAGAATCGGTTGATGCGTTCAAAAGTTACCGTGAAACATACTCCAAACATTAAGACAGACAGACAGACAAATACCAAACGGTTGAGTTAAAACTGAGATGCTCGTTCAATAAACAAAAGTGAGAACATTTTTTATACGTTTTGCCATTGAATTTAAAACTATTAAACTAACAAAATAAGCCATTAACAGTGCACTTAAAGTAAAAACTATAATTGTTAAGTGTCGCGAAGCAGTCTTTTTTTATCTAACAAGATGTAATTACAGTCGAGTGACTACAGTTATAATAGAGTTTCGATGTTGCCGACAAAAAGTGCTTGTGTTCGTAAGTAATAAAACGAACCCAGACATTCGTAAAAAACATGGGAAATTCTAATCATAGTGTATATTCGGGCGTTAAAACAAAAAATCCAAAGACTTCTGCAAGACGAGTCCGCAAATGTCGTGCGCGTAAAACTTTCAAATCAACAAAGTTCTCAAGAAAATTTAAAGAGCATGAGAAACAGCACAGAACGATTATGAAAGTATAGAATGCGAAAGATATTAACGAATGAAGGACCGGCACAACTGAATCTCTCACAAGTAACGGCAGCTTGACGCTTTCAATTTTAATTAATTTCTTTACCGATGCATCCATGTATAGGATACAATACCCCTCAAACTACGCATGTTTCGAAATATTGTAGCGTGAAAAAGAGAAAACCTTTCATCCTCCTCTAAAAAACATAATACCTTTCAATTATGAAAAATATTTATAACCTTAGTAAATTTAAGTCATAATACTAGAAACAAAAGAAGTTTTACTTCGAACGTGAGAAAAATGTGAACTATCCACACACTTTTCTGTATTGTCACATAATGCTCCTACCTCCCAGATATAGGCTAACTTAAAAATTTATATTTCGTATCTGGATGGCACTCATCTCGTGACCAGAACTCCAAATTGCACCGTACTCACGGCAGGGTACGGTCAAGACCGTAGATTCGTGTAACTCGAAAGATCAAGGCAAACATGATCTCGGACAGACATTAACGTGCGTGTGAGCGTTTTTATTAGCGAACGATACAAGTAACGTAGCAAAATTTCTGCTTCTTTTTCTTCATTATTGTTAACCTCGAGACCGCCAACTTGAGATACGTATTTACATTGTTGCGTTTTCCACGAAACCGCGACCGCAAAATAAATCCACAAAGCGACATATTTTGTATTAAGAAAGGCACAGTTTCCTGCTATAAATAAGGCGGAAGAAACCTTGAGGTTTTTTTTTTTTGTTAGGCTACTGTAGCGTATGAATCATTGTCTAGCAGACACTTTTTGTTATCAGTTGGAAAATGTTTAAATCACTTATGCTTACGAGTATTACCGTAACTTGTTAACAATATGTATTTGGTACCTTACTTTTTTTGACTGTGCATCAGACAGACTGTATAATATGTAAAATAACACCACGCCACAAAAAAATGTTCAGTAATATATACACTGCTTGTGACATGGTTTTCATCCATAGTTATGAAATCTACACCTTTGTCTAAGAGAAAAAGAAAAAGAGAGTACCCAAAGGTGTGACAACGTTTGCCTTATACTGCGCATTCCTGTAGTTAACCATACTTTTCTCATGTATACGAGACACTTTTTTCCTAGATTTTTTCCCAAAAAATGTGGGTGCGCAGCATACACGAATAATATAATATACATGCTATATTGTAGATCTGTACGTGTAGTCAGACCACACATGGCTAAGTCGCCAACATCGCTTCAAACCCGCAGGTTTGAGTCTACCATTAGTAAAGTAAAAGTTACCGGTAATTTGGTTCCTTTCTCTACCATTTATTTGTTCATGTGGTTAACTTATAACAGTAGCCTACTGTGTTGTAGCATTCAGCTACTGTACTTGTTTGACGTCACTAGTCTCTTGTTTCTACGGTAATTCATTGCCGGTATTGCGTGTGTTGTGAAGAAACACATTGTACTTTCATAATGTGTGAAATAACATCTCGCTCGTCCTATACTGCTCACTTTAAACTATCCGTAATAAATTCGAAAAAGAAAATGGTAATCGCGCCGCATCGCGTAAATTTGATGTTGCGGAATCTAACGTTCGGGAGTGGAAAAAACAAGAAGGGAAATTAAGTATTACTATTCGTGATCGGAGTTCTTTCCGTGGTTAAATAGCTACGTTTCCAGAAGTAGACAAACGAGTTTACGGAAGAAAAAAGGAGTGGGGCTTTCGCCGTTACTACTGAAATCGTACAGATTCAAGCTAGGAAAATCGTTCAACGTCTTGAAATAGACAATACGCAATTTTGTGGCAGTCTTGGTTTGGTGTTCACGGTTTCTTCGCAGACACGGTCTTTTGTCTGAACTACTCTGACTCAACGTTTACTTCGAGAGTACGAAAATAAAATTATCAAGTTTCATCACTGTACAAACGATGTAAAATAAATCAATTATTGTACAAACGAGGCATTCGAACAATTTTCATTTGTATCAAAATGGGAATGCAGACCAGTGTCCTGTCTTTTGAAATGTGCTAATGGCCACAAGTATCGACGAATAAGGTGCGAAATCTGTGGCAGGACACTACAAATGCTTTCGATTGCAGCTAACGGACACAAGTTACCTTCGTACGTGGTTCTAAAGTGAAAAACGTTGCCTAATAGAAATTGTTTACGGGGATGTAATCGTTCGCATCCAGGAGAAATGGTGGATGGAAAATAAGCTTATTTTAAACTGGACTGATACAGTTTGAAACGAAGACCAGGTGCTCTCTTAAAGAAGAAAAGCTTGTTAATTATGGATAGCTCCAAAGCGTATTTTGTGGACCAAGTAAAATCAAGGCTTCAAGAAAAACCAGTTTTGGCAGTGGTTCCTGGCCTTTAGATGTGGCTGTTAATAAACCTTTTAAAGGCCATATAGAAAACTTTGTACACAGTGGAAGTGCGATGGTGGCCACACATGCACACTGCCTGGAAAATTGAAAAGACCTCCAGTTTCACTGGTATTAGAATCGATCGTAAATGCCTGAAGAGCGTAAAATGTAAAACGTTCATAAAAGCTTTAAGAAACGTATTTTAAACAAGCTGGATGGTACCGAAGATTGTGAGCTGTGCGATGACAGTAGATCAGAAGAGAAAATTAATCCAATAATGTCTTATTCAGAAACAGATGGAGAATATTAATAAACGCAAGTGTTATAACAGCGGAAAACTAAAACATAACAAACTAAACGAAAACTATGACTTTTGTAAGTTTTAAGCTGTTCTAAATTTTATACGGTTTTTATAATTCTGAATTGCGTTTACAAATAAATAGGCATTTTCAAGTAGATTTTTTCTATTATTTTGTATAAAACACTTTTTGTGTATAGTGTATTTAATATTCAAACAATACATATTTTTTTACGTCCTAAAAAATTTTTTCACCTGTTTTTCATCACAAATACGGAAGCGCCTGATATACGAATTAATTTTTTTCTGTGAAATGTTCCGATAAAATGGGGGTGCGCGTTACACAGGAGGGGGCATTGTACATGCAAAAACACGGTATTCTGTATTTCATAAATTCAGTAACTTTATTAATAGTACTTAAGCGCTGAAACAATAGGATTTGCTTTTCTGTTCAACAGACTAAGTATTATGCATTAAAAATTAGCTTCGTCTTCGACTACGCCCGCAGAATTGTGCTACGGACATGCCGACCTGCGTGTGAAACTTCAATTAGGCCCTACTTACCACTGTTTGTAATTGCAACACATTCTCTAATCATACAAAAATAATAACTAATTGAAATTAAAAGACAAAATCACGAAGTCGCCAATTTCCACTAATACTGAAAAGTTTTGAACAGGCATACGGTGGATAAATAGACTTCACATGAACGTGTGGAACTTTTTAGGCACCAACCCACGTGACGTATAAACCAACGACAACCAATGAGCGATGTTTCAGCAACGTAATGTGTTTTATATAGGGCAAACTCATAGGCACCAACCCACGTGACGTGTAAACCAACGCCAACCAATGAGCGATGTTTCAGCAACGTAATGTGTTTTATATAGGGCAAACGCATAGGCATCAACCCACGTGACGTATAAACCAACGACAACCAATGAGCGATGTTTCAGCAACGTAATGTGTTTTATATAGGGCAAACTCATAGGCACCATCTCACGTGACGTATAAACCAACGCCAACCAATGAGCGGTGTTTCAGCAACGTAATGTGTTTTATATAGGGAAAACTCATAAAAGATTATTACTGAAAGAGCGAAGCGAGTTCTCAGTTTTAAGTTCACCGTTTGGCATTCGTCTCTCTGTCTGTCTATGTATCGTATGTCTGTTTGGTGTATGTCTCACGATAACTTTTGAATGCATTAACAGATTTTTGTAAAACTCGGCATATGTATGCGTAAGTATAATTTACAGAACCTTATTGTTTTTGTATTGATCCCCCCCGAAAACAGGGTGGCAGGGGACAAAAATGTGAGGGTTCAAAATTTTGCAAAAAGTGCCCATGCCCATGTGGGGTATCAAATTGAACAGAATCTTGACCGCAATCTGAATGTAGTGATCATTTTTGGAAATTTCAAAATTTTGGGGCACCAGAATCCAAAACCTGTACCATAATTTAAAAATCGCAAAAATCCAAGAGGGATATCTCAAATTAAAGATAATTTTATCTTAACATAGTGTTTAGGTTTCAAAATTTAACAATTTCAGGATTAACAACCTTTAGGACACCAACATATGTGTTAAATTTTGAAAACAATTGTAAAACTTCATGCCGAACATTAGAATGAAAGAAATGATGTTAACTCAAATGAGAATGACAATTTGCTTCGACAATTTTATTTATGTTTCGAGGCACCTCGAACTAAAATGGAAGTCAAATTTTGCAAAAATTATAAAAAGTTTAAGCGAGTTCTGCAGGTCTGGGAGGTTAATAAATGATCAACAAAAACTACAAAATCAGTGTCAACGTTAAAAGTAATAGAACAGACACTCCAATCGAGTGCTCCATAGATTTTTATAGTAAACGAAGACACAGCAACCGATTAATAAACAGATTATAACTAAAAGAACGGACGCTGCAATCGATTGTTCCATGATTTACAACGTAAAAGAACTGATTATTTCATAGATTATAACGAAAAAGGACAGGTACCCCAATCGATTATTTCATACACTTTAACGTAAACAAACAGACATTAAAACCGATCATTACATGCATTATAATTCTAAAGAAAGACACTGTAATGGACTGTTCCATATATTTTTATAGTAAACGAACAGACACAGCAACCGATTAATAAACAGATTATAACTAAAAGAACGGACGCTGCAATCGATTGTTCCATGATTTACAACGTAAAAGAAGATTATTTCATAGATTATAACGAAAAAGGACAGGTACCCCAATCGATTATTTCATACACTTTAACGTAAACAAACAGACATTAAAACCGATCATTACATGCACTATAATTAAAAAAAGAAAGACACTGTAATGGACTGTTCCATATATTTTTATCGTAAACGAATAGATATTGCAATCGATTAATAAATAAATTTATAACGTAAAAAGACAGACGCTGCGTCCATTATTCCATAGCTTATACATTTTACATGATTTGTAAAGACTGTTTTGTGTGTGTGTGTGTGTGTGCGCGCGCGCGCGCGTAAGTGCTCACTACTAATCAGACGTCAAGGCAGAGAAGAGTTCGCGGTTGCCATTGATTCTGTGACTGCACGGACTTTGCACGCTCTGATCTTGCCCACGTGGTCGCCGATTCACGTTAACCGACATAAGTCTTGACCGATAAAAAAAATATTTCCGTCACTAATTGAATAATACGAAACGTAATCACACTCGTGAAAAAAGTGTAAACAAAAAATAATGGAAAACCACGCCACCATAAATAGAGTCAGAATTCTGTACGTCCCTCAAAGTTTTTATCTTTTTTTTTTATTTACGTTTTTACAGTTTTCGATTAAGTTTAATCCGAATGAAAATAAACGTTCTTATTTATAACAACTAATTATAATTAACAGCTTCGTCATGATTTATATCTGATAACCGTAAACCAGTTACATTATGGTATATAAGTTTAATTATGCTAGAGAAGTATTAATGGCAGAAAGATGTCATTAGAGAAGGCAAAACTAAGCGTATACAGGGGAAAGGAGCGGTTACAAAGAAAATAGTTTAAGAGACAAACTCTAGAACAACTGTCGCAATTTAAACATATCGCATGTGATATCACGTATGAATACGATAGAAGTCTTGTCAACAATAGTAGCAAATACGAAGCCGTATTAAATGGTTTGAAGATACAGTTAGATACTTTGAATTAGCGACGAAGCCGTGATAAAATTACTAAACAAATATTATATGAGTAATTACTTTTTTTATATTTAAAAATAACATGTAAACTATTTTTAATTTCGTATTTCGCTATACAGTAACCACCGGTTATTGGGTTCACCGGTTACTATGATCAAAGTAAAAACAAAGGATTCCCATTAAAAAGTTACACGTAATTTTTCCCGCGTTTAATTTCTCCGTTTATTACTATCAAGACCAGGGCCGTATTTACGGGGGAACCAAGGACCAAATCTCCCCCAGAGGGTCAAAAAAAGTTTACGAATTTTGTTAATAGTTTAATTTTTAGGTTATTTTATTATTGTTTTCATCTGTGAACGCTATTGTAATAGTCACTATTTTTAAATATACAAACAGGTTTATTACATAGAATTTGCGTATACGTTTGAAATATAAAATATAGGAAGATTAATTCAGCCAGTATCTTCTAAACAATGTTTCAATAACATTTTATTGTGTTATTACAGTTTACTTTAATGGGATTGACTTCAGGATGTTATCACACGTTTTTCGACCACTTTGAAGATAGTGATGTTGATTAGTGTTGAAGATAGTGATGTTGATTAGTGTCAACTTAATTTTTCTTTTGTATAAGCCCGACTCGACCAGACCCCGCCTCCCAAGGCCAAATTCTAGATATGCCACTGATTGATAGTGAGACAAATTTTCAAAATTATTATTGCACAAAATTTATTGAGTAAAATGGCTAATGTATTTCTGTAATTGTTTACACTTATTATAATTTAGATGTTTTCACCTAACAGACACGGACAGTGATATGAAAACAACAGATTTAAGGTTAATAAATAAAGCTAACATTTTAAATCAGTTCGGCGAATTCAATTAAAAAAGGACAACTCATAGACAAGCAGCAGTTAGGTAATTAATTCTACAAGCAACGATAAGCGGTCTGTACAGTATAACCGCTTACTGTACAGAGAAAAGGTCGGACAGTGGAAGAAGTGCTACCGATTAGTTTAAACAAGACACGTCAATGAAGCTCCCCGCCTAATTTGTAACATTTGTTATGCGGTTTGTTATTCCACAGCACCTCCTCCAATATTCCATCTCTGTTGCAAGAATCTTACTTTCATTCTTTTTGTTAATAACCCATACTTCTGCTGCATACGTCATAATGCTTTGGACTATGGTCTGATATATCATTTTTTGGTGCTTTTTCTAATATTTTTGTCCCACATAATACTGTGTAACTGTCTAATCCCTGTTCTAGTCTGCCCTAATCTACTTTTTATTTCTTCTTCCATTGTGCCTTGTTTACTCAGCGTGAATCCTAGGTACTTGAATTTGTCTGTTCCTCTAATTTTAACATTTTCTAATAATAACATGAGCTGTTTGTTGTAACAGAACACGCCATATCGTGTCGTATGGTTAAATAAATGATCGACATGTACTTAAGTATTTATTAAAATACTGTAAGCACAAAACGTCTGGGGTTAATTCACCAAATGATTGGCCAGGAATAGTATGGAAACATACTGGAGACGTATTCCAGCAAATTGAAGACGAAACGGAACTTTACTGTAATGTGAGACTATTAGTGCGTGGTTTTCGAAAAATCTATACCCTTTAACGGTAAAAAATTTGACCCAGAATTGTAGTTGTTATCACTCACTTAAAGTATAACGGGTTCAGATAAACTAACACAACCGACGACCGGGCAAAATATAAAGGCTATATTATGTTTCACAAAACGTAAAAAATATACCTGTTGACAACAATGAATATTTTAGGGTTATATGCGCGAATCTGGTGCTAGGGTTATAACCAGACTAAAATAGTTAAACACCCAAATTTGTTTGAGAAAACTCAAAACTCAACCCAATATTCTTGTAAACGATCACGTATAGTACGCTACAGCCGCTCGATCAAGTCATAATTAAGACGTTTAAAACTTATTAGAGATCTGATTTCAGCAATAAGAATTATTGCCATGATAGGCAGTGGAGAAGGAACGTCAAATGAGATCGAAAGGTCACTATTTTGGATGCTTTTCACACAACACCAGCCAAAGCCTAAAGTACGTTTCCCCATTTAAATTGCTTCAAGAGACTGGGAAGTTTGCTCCACAAGAAACGGAACATCAGTCGAACGTGAAAGGCCCCCCGAGTACGAAAGCACAATAGTTCAGTGTATGGATAGAAATTGTCGATGCAGAAATCGTGAATTACATCGGTCATTTCCGTTAGTCAGACGATGCGGGAGAAGACAATACGACGATGAAGTAGACAAGGAGCCAGAGAACCGATAAACAGAAAGATGGTCCGGGATCATAGATTACCTAGACAAGGAGCCAGAGAACCGATAAACAGAAAGATGGTCCGGGATCATAGATTACCTAAACAAGGAGCCAGAGAACCGATAAACAGAAGGATGGTCCGGGATCATAGATTACCTAGACAAGGAGCCAGAGAACCGATAAACAGAAAGATGGTCCGGGATCACAGATTACCTAGACAAGGAGCCAGAGAACCGATAAACAGAAAGATGGTCCGGGATCATAGATTACCTAGGCAAGGAGCCAGAGAACCGATAAACAGAAAGATGGTCCGGGATCATAGATTACCGTTCGAAGAGCTTTGGAAAAATATGAACCAGCATTTGTACAACTCTGAACGTACTGAAATAAAAGGAGCACGATACTGAAAACAAGAAAATAAACAACTTTTCATAGCTCGTGGGTTAACAACAACAACAACAACAACAACAACAACAACAACAACAACAACAACAACAAATGCAATACACTTAGTATGCTAACTTCTACAATGCTGCGAAGTATTGTTCTATAAAAACTGGAAACATATAAACATACTGGAAACATGTATGTTTGTGCAATTTTGGACTATATCATATTGAAAATAAAAATCATTTAGAAAGAATGAACAATTGACCGTTCGTAGATACACACAAAATGTTAATGTGATCGACTCATATTAATAAAAGATGTACGCCTATTTACATACTTACGTAGGTAATGCTTCCGTTTGTCGACCAGTCTAATGACGACACGACTTTCGTAATAATCCTGTCGCCACTTACTTATTACGATTAAAATCAGAAATCCCGATGTGAGCACAACAACCAGCGTCTACTGTATCATTGTCCTAAACTGTTAAATAAAATTACTAAATACCAATTAATCTAACTTGATATACACACTCTTGGTCGAAATTAAAATTTATAATTTGACATCATATCAATGCTGTGTATTACGTAAAACACACCGCTATACTGAACAGTAGTTCTACGCGACAGCTGTTCTTGTACTGTAACACCTGTTTCGATACATAACCACGTGTTAAACCCGCGACGTGCAAAAAAGCATTTGCAT
Organism: Magicicada septendecula; assembly: GCA_034769895.1. Classification (NCBI taxonomy): domain Eukaryota; kingdom Metazoa; phylum Arthropoda; class Insecta; order Hemiptera; family Cicadidae; genus Magicicada; species Magicicada septendecula. The sequence continues at coordinate 465,225,814 of CM068373.1, forward strand.
ATATTTTTTAGACTTTTGAAAGAAAGAAAAACTGGTAATCTTTCGCTTTCCTTCCTGTTTACAAACATTGTTCATTTCATTTAAACTATAAAATCAACCGCAAAAACAGTATTTAGACAGTCCCAAATAATTGCTGAACAATGTATTTATTGATTCCGCAAGGGGCATTTCACAATAGGTAATGGGTTTTGTTTTCAGTTAAACTCATATAAAAAGAAAGAGAGTTTAGCCTGTAAACCATACAACTTTCACAGTCCTTGAAAAGCCTTCGATTACGTACTTAGAAAAACAGTGTCCAATATTGTAAAAAACAATTTCTCAAACACTTAATAAAGGTAATACAAAGTAGCTCTCGGGAGTTTTAAAATGGGCGAAGAAAATGAATAAAAACCTCTAAACAGGTTTAAAACAAGCCGTCCACGCTTTTATAAATACATGATCGTGTAAGCCTACTGGTCGCGCCGAAGATGATCTATAGAATTATGTATACTACTTAGACGAAATATGATGGAATCACAGGAGAGAAGACAAAACTAACGGCATACTGTAGGTGTTACAAAATTTACCTACTTTGGATATGTCACCTCGTACAAACATGAGAGAAATCTTATGATAATAATTAATAAATATCAAGGAGAACGTGGAATAATCGTAAAAACATTTAAACGTAAAGACGGATTGGAGACACAAGTACGTTAATTTGTCTCTGCCACTGGTGCTGTACGAGAGCGAAACGTGCACATCAACATCACAACTGACATTTTCCAGAAGAATTAAAAGACATATAAAAGAAGTTAGATAAGAAATGGACCTTCCGGAACCGGGTGAATGTATCACGCTAGAAAGAAAGTATAAAGGTACAAGGAAAATTGGGAAGAACTCATGAACAAGAAAAATGCGGCGTCGTTACAAATTTAAGGGACTCCGATGTGCGGAACATCTACAGAAATGTCAGTGAAGAGGAATAAAAGGAATAAATCTAGACTCTAATGACGTAATCCAAAAAAGCACACGAAACGACGTGATTCAGTTTTCCATTCGCCTCATCTTTAAGGAGTACAAACTGAATTGTTGATACAGAACTTAGTTTTAACATTATTTTTGCATTATCATTTGAGACTCCCCATGCGCTGCGGGAATCGTTTCTGCAATATAAAAGGAGAACGCACAAATTCGGACGCGAGTACCGCCCGTAAATAAGAATTACTAAATATATCAGATCGCCCTGCACCGAATTTAATGAACAGGGCTGTACAATAAAACCATTTGAAGTAAGTGATAAATTGTATTAGTCTAGAAAACTTCAGTAATTTTTTTTTAATGATACTAAAGAGTTTTGAATTTCGAATGATTTCAGGCTTGAAGGCTGAAAATGTATTTATGTTTATCATATTTATGTGAATGTGATAATAAGACAGAAGGTGTGTCAAGAAATAGAATTTCAGATTCCAGCCGTTTGAAGAGAACATTATTTATCGGCAAGAACCGTTATCCAACTTGTTGATTCGACCCGTCACTGGTAGAAGTAACCCCGTTTTCCTCCTGACCACGTTAGCCTGTGTCTAGAAATTCTAATATTAATTGAAAGAAAAACAAAGATGTGAAGATGACACAAGTATTACACATTTTGTGATAACACTACCTTAGCAAAATGTATACTGCGTACAGAGTCAGAGTGTTTAATGTAATAGCGCAAATGCTTTCAGCACACATTCCTCAGGAAAAAGAAAAGAAAAAATAAACACCTTGTTTTTAAGTTACAGTCTGTAAAAGACTTTCCCCAAATTTTAACGTAATGTTTTTTTCATGAAACTTGGAATTCAAATGTTGTATAGTAATTTTATAACAAAATAAAACCTTTTACTTTTTTAAAGAAACGGAAAATTCAATAATAAGACGTTTCAAAACCTACAATTTAGTTATTTCTCAAAAAAATATTAAATTTTATAAACAATTTAACGTTAAAAAGGCTCACATTGATTTTCAAGTGTTTCATTAAGTGACAAAATCAATATGAGCCACTCATATTTCAAGTCACTTGATTTTCAAGTTGTTTCAGGATATGTTCTACATGCAAAAAGAGAAAAATATATTAATACATTATTGTTATTTTCATATGATTAACTTTGTCCTCAATTTTTCTGCAATGCCTCTGTGAATAAATGACTCATGGAATGTGTAGGTCGTGTGTAAACTTATACAACTTCATTTGTTTTAAATTAAAATTGAACTTTTGCAGTTACAACTGTTTCATTCAATTCATTTATATAAATAATAAATATATTTTTGAATTGAAAAATGTATTGTCTCATTACTTAACAGGAGAGAATTATGAATTTTTGATGGTTATTCAATGTTAAACATTAAAATGAACCTTTTTAGGTGATCAAAAAGTATTGCTATAGACCTGTTGGTACAGTAATAATGCATTTTTTTACGGGATGCAATTACAAACGACGAATTTTTTGCTACCTTGCTTTGTTTAGGTTCATACTACAATAATAAATGCAGTAACACTGAATTTGCAAAACCTGTAGCTGCCAGGGACCAGTTAGTGACTGACATTGAACTACGAAATATGAGTTGCACTCCTACGAATCGATAAGATTCTATTTTTCGGAAGTACTTTTTTCGTCACTACTTATATTCGCCTTTTCGTTGTTTTAATTTTAACCTTGCATAAATTCTTAACTATAATTGGTTGCGAAATTGTGTCTTGACAGAATAACGCGCATCAGAAACAATAAGCACGGTAGTAAATTAGTAACTTATCAGGTTAGACGGGAACACTAATTTCTAGATATCGTTGGAAATTGGTATGCATGCGTGCGTGCATGTGTGTGTGTCTAGTCTGTTATTAACACCAAATTTTATCTTCTCAATGTCAATATGAGGTGTACAATGTGAATGGCAATACCTAGTAATTATTGTTTATATTAGTTTTATTATCATTAGTGTAAACATGATTAGTTTAGAATGGCAAAATAGCCGCGGATTCGATACCCGTAATACTGTACTGTACAAGAGACTGCTGATTACTACACAAACGCGACAGTCCTCGCCAGACACACGTGACAAAGTCTAGTCTGCACGCTAACTTCAGAAAATAATTTATAGACAAGGGAATTTTATCTGTTATTGAAGTCAATGCGTACTTGAGCCCAAAAAAATTCAATTACAAGTTTTACTTAGTTACAATTCAAAAATCTCGCAGTTAGGCCTATAATTTCTGTCCGTTTTATGCCCTCACGCATTATACGATGCAGTGTTTATTATATATTCGTACCTAACCTACGATGTAGTCTGACTGAGCCTTTCAAGGTACAGAACACGAGTGTGACATTAAATTTTAACACTTGTATTCGATAATAATTATTTTTATAATTACAGAACGATAGAATGTGTCTTTACAAAATAATCAAGTTCACGGATGTCATAACAAAACCAGTTTTTAACGTAAATATTCCCTGGAAAACTGCGTTTTTATCAATCGATTTCAGGTTTTTAAATAAATAATACTATTACTTTGTTTATCTAGTATTTTATACCAAGGCCATGGACTTAACCAACACGTCTTTCAAAAATTATTATTAGGTTAATATTATTACGGGCAGTAGTAGTAGTAGTAGTAGTAGTAGTAGTAGTAGTAGCAGTAGTAGTAATAGTAGTTGTAGTAGTACAAATATGCAATGATTTGTAGTTTAAATTTTCAATGTGATATGAAACCTTAATTATTTCACGCTAAAATAAATTGCCCATTAGTTTGTATGTGTACCATGAATTGAGTGGTTACATAGTGTTCTTTTTGAAACCTTAAGTTTGCCAAACAAATAAAATATTTATAATTTTGGTAACGATAAATAATTATAGTAGAGAATATGGTGTTATACAAACATTTGTGATCATAAGTCATAAGTGGCGCTGTAGCATGAAGCTGTCAGTCAATACGGTGGAACACTTTCAAACGTGACGATGGCAACGGAACTTGTCAGTCAGTCACAATTCGGCTCGCAAATGCGGTATCACTCACTCACTTAGCGGACAGAAAGACGCGAACTGACGGGTTTGGCGCACAAATCTAGTGTCCAGCATCACCGCGGGGAGCGCTCCGCACCAATCATTGATCCTGCCTGCCTCCCCTTACTACGGAGAATCCTACCGTGCTTTTGATTTAAATGCGATCTGTTGACGTCCGCTCATGACTGAATGTGTTCAACGTTGTTCGTTCTGTAATACCAGATATTTGTATCACTTTATATACAATTAGTTATACAACTTTCCGTAAAAATATACAATGACCTTACGCACGTAATATCATGGAGACTATGAAACTATGATACATATTAATACACACACTCTTTCTCTCTCTCTCTCTACATGTGTGTCTGTGTGTGCGTGCGAGCGCGCATACATATATATTAATAAGGTAATATATAATAGTGTAATATATAATACACTAGACACAAAATCCGGAAGGCTGAGGATGGGTACACAATGGTACCCGCAACATGTTCCTAATAAGGAAAGAAATATCTAGAGGTAAATTCATTATAAAATTAAATATAATAGGCCTATATACATCAAGAAACGGACTGTAGCAAAATGTGTTTGAATATTAATAAGAATATTATTTTTCGACCGTGTTAATTATAGTTTCAAGTGGATATCGAGTTTCGGTCTAATGAAAATGCAGATTTTATGCGACGTTTCGAAATTTATTTTATTTCATATTCATGCCTACAACATAAAGTATAAAGTAATATAATTGTGGTGAGAGTTAATTATAATATATATATATATATATACATTTAATATTTATAATTAAATTTACCTCAAGATGTTATTTTTTTCCTTTTTTGGAACATGTTTCGGGTACTATCTTGTACCCATCCTCAGCATTCCGGTTTTTTTGTCTGGTGAAGTACATATGTGTTGTTGGTTGACTATTATTATTGTGGCTTCCTGTTGGCTTCTGGTATTTCAAATTGGTTTTATTGTGTGTGATTGTGGTGTATGTGTTAGTTTTTTGTGTATTTTCAATGTTGAGTGCTTTGAATATTGTGTCATGTTTTGTATTGATTTGTATTTGTTCAGGTATTAGTTTGTTTTCTGTTTTATGTTTGTATATTTGTAAATTTTCCCAAATATACAAACATAAAACAGAAAACAAACTAATACCTGAACAAATACAAATCAATACAAAACATGACACAATATTCAAAGCACTCAACATTGAAAATACACAAAAAACTAACACATACACCACAATCACACACAATAAAACCAATTTGAAATACCAGAAGCCAACAGGAAGCCACAATAATAATAGTCAACCAACAACACATATGTACTTCACCAGACAAAAAAACAGGAAGCCTGAGGATGGGTACAAGATAGTACCCGAAACATGTTCCAAAAAAGGAAAAAATAACATCTTGAGGTAAATTTAATTATAAATATTAAATGTATTATATACATCAGGAAACGGACTGTAGCAGAAAGTGACTAAATATATATATATATATATATATATATATATATATATATGTTGTATGGTATTAACAATGGCGTTGTTTTGTATACAATAATTAATAGTACTTACATATATTGTATCTGTGACTCAACAGATATATATAATTAACTCTCACCAGAATTATATTACTTTATATTTTATGTTGTAGGCATGAATGTGAGATAAAATAAATCTCGAAACATCGCATAAAATCTGTATTTTCATTAGACCGAAACTCGATATCCACTTGAAACTATATATTAATATTTACAGAAGAAATCTACAGTTATTGTGATAACATAGAGGAACAATATTGCACACACACAAGATCAATTACCCGTTCTTTCGACAGTTATTGTGATAACATAGAGTAACAATATTGCAAACACACAAGATCAATTACCCGTTCTTTCGACAGTTATTGTGATAACATAGAGGAACAATATTGCTCACACACAAGATCAATTACCCGTTCTTTCGACAGTTATTGTGATAACATAGAGGAACAATATAGCACACACACAAGATCAATTACCCGTTCTTTCGACAGTTATTGTGATAACATAGAGTAACAATATTGCAAACACACAAGATCAATTATCCGTTCTTTCGACAGTTATTGTGATAACATAGAGTAACAATATTGCACACACACAAGATCAATTACCCGTTCTTTCGACAGTTATTGTGATAACATAGAGTAACAATATTACAAACACACAAGATCAATTACCCGTTCTTTCGACAGTTATTGTGATAACATAGAGTAACAATATTGCACACACACAAGATCAATTACCCGTTCTTTCGACAGTTATTGTGATAACATAGAGTAACAATATTGCACACACACACAAGATCAATTACCCGTTCTTTCGACAGTTATTGTGGTAACATAGAGTAACAATATTGCACACCGACAAGATCAATTACCCGTTCTTTCGACAGTTATTGTGATAACATAGAGTAACAATATTGCACACACACAAGATCAATTACCCGTTCTTTCGACAGTTATTGTGATAACATAGAGTAACAATATTGCACACACACAAGATCAATTACCCGTTCTTTCGACAGTTATTGTGATAACATAGAGTAACAATACTGCACACACACAAGATCAATTACCCGTTCTTTCGACAGCGTATATGTTATGACGTTTTAAGTAACTTACATAGGTAAAGAATAGAGTTAAGCAGAAAAGTTATGCTATCTTATGTTACTGGTAAGGTTTCTGTTATAGTTTTCATAAGTTAGGAATTAAAAGCTTCAATATTACTTCATTCGTAGGCGTGCTTCACTCTGTACTATATAAATATATGACATTTATATTTAACTTTAACATACATTAATTTGACACTCGGTTATAACTGACCCTATAGGGTTTTTTGCAATTCATTCTAAGTATTTTTTTTTTAAATCAGTATTTCGTTCAGAGTAAGAATAAAAATGTCTTCAAATAACAATTTTCAGCCTCTCTTTTCCACATAAAAATGATTACAGCAAAAAAAAAATTAACAACTTTTTCTAAAAGGCTAATATAGGTCATAATAAGAATACATTTAACCCTCAACTACTAAAAAAAAACTAAATTAAATTTCAACAATTAACTGACTTATAACACTTAAATAAATATTTGAAATATAAAAAAAGTGCGTTGCATCGCTATTTCTGGAATAACAGTCGTAATTAGTTTGTTTCTTCTTCTACGTAGTTCTAGGAAATACTCTCAATAATTAGTTAGTTCGATTTCTAATAGGCGTTTTCTACACGATTTCTGTATAGTTTTCTAAGTTCCCGCTGAAAAATTTATTATTACGAATTTATCCCCTTGGCAACTCGGAGCATAAGTGATCTTGATTGACGAGTTTTAACTCCTTTTCAATCCCGTAAAGCGATGAATTTTTAAAGCTTTCTTAGCTAACGCCTAGTACCGAAGAGAAGCCTACCTACCAAATTTAATGTTTCGGGAAACATGACGAGTGAGTAGTATTTGGATTTTATTTAGGATACAAAATATATACAATATATTTTACAAATAAGTTGATATCATGTAAGTACATAATTGCTTTAATCGCTGTTTTTATATATCTTTTAAATCCAGAGCGGATCACGAGACTTGGAATGTTCTTTCCCTGTGCCACAGGCCTGCGACTCTAAATGTGATCTCGAATGAGATTTATAACAAGACTGATGTGGCTGCTATTCAGGAGGTAAGGAATTTGGATCTATTTGGATGTGGCTGCTATTCAGGAGGTAAGGAATTTGGATCTATTTGGATGTGGCTGCTATTTGGATCTATTTGGATGTGGCTGCTATTTGGATCTGGAATCATTGACAAGAACTACCCAGTATATTATAGCAGCTACTCCAAACAGCATATGTCAGAAATAGGATTTACTGTTCGGCCGGAAATCAAAACAACTAGTAACGGATTTTAAAGCAAAAGACCATTGGATATGTCATCTGCGACATAAAGCCAGAGTTTTTAATTTCAGTTTATATCATACAGTGTGTGCGCTCCTACAGAGGTTTCTCCGGATAAAGATAAGAACCATTTTTACAGTCTATTAGAACTAGCAGTAAGAAGGCTTCCTCCATAACGACATTAAAATAATTCTTGGAGTTCTAAATGCTCAAGTAAGTGAAAATTGGTATTTTCACCTGCAATCGGCCAACATAGCTTACATCAAATTTTAGAATGATAATGGCCTTAAACTAATTGATTTTGCAGCATCACGTGTGTTTCTGATTGGTAGAACAATGTTTGACTCTAATGATATGTATAGATCTAATGATCTACCTGGAGATTAAATTCAAACAATGAATGAAATTTATCAAATTGTAATATGCGTTAGGCACAGGTAGAATCTTATGAGTGACGGATCTTACCGAGGGACTAATGTGGACTCAGACCATTTTCTGGTAATTGCACGCATCAGACCCAGATTATCAACTGTCAAGAAGATTAAAGGAGTGAGACAAAGTAAATGCAACATAGAGAAGCTGAAAATTCCTCAGATGTGAAAAAGTACGCAGAAAGTTTGTCTGAGAGTCTGTTGAATATAGAAAAACGCCTAAGCGTCGATGAGACTTGGGAAAACATAAACAGGTCATAGCGTCAGCAGCAGGACAGGAATTAGGCTTTCAGAGAAATCGACCAAGAAATGGTTGGATTTATGAAGAATGTAGGGAAGCAACTAACCAAATAAGTTGAGGCTTACCGAAAAATGTTGCAAAAGAGAGGAACCTGTGAGGTCGTGGAAGAATACAAGCGTTTAAGGAAGGTTGAAAAGAAAAATACATAGGCAAATGAAACGAAAGTGAGAAAAAACAACTTAAAGAGATAGAGTGTGCTTGGAGACATGACGAAGTTAAACAGTTCTATAAAATAGTCAACTATGTTACATCACCATTTAATCTTCCTTTTGCAAGGAAGATCGTACAGTCATATCAGAAAAAATTAAAATCTTGAACAGATGGGCAACTACTTCCCCGCATTGTTAAAAAAAACTAGGCCCTAAATTTGGAGGAGGAAATAAATAGAAGACCGTCTTCGGCATATGGAAATAATAGCAAAATACAACCTCTGGATAAGTAGTGGTATAGTAATCAATAGACAAACTTAGGAATAATAATTCATCTGGGTATGACAACTTGTACGCAGAACGTTTTAAAAGTGGAGGGATTAACTTGATAAAACAAATACACTCGCTCATTTCAATGATTTGGAATTCGCTTCGTGTGGTACAAAAAATTGCAATTAAAAACCACACTGTTATTTATCATTACTATATAAAGCTACGTACCTATAAAATTATCAGTTGCAGATACACAAGCGTGTATTATGAATGTGACGATTTCAAACGGAAGTATTGCTTTCAGTTTCACTCCGATGAGAATTTGTTAAAAATTGTAATAGTAAGTAGAAACTCACATACAAATATTGAAACGATACTGTATAACTGTATCATAATTTAATATGTATGTAAATACCTATAATAAGTAAGCAAAATTTAATGATAAGTTAAAGTATTGAAATGTACGTAGTTTTAAGTAAAGTTATAATTGAATAGTGAATCTAAAGAGGCTCGGCTGTGCGACAGACCGGCGCCGGCAAAAATATGTATAATAGACCTAAGACACCCTACATGTCGTAAACACATAAATTGTTTTGTAGTGTAAAACTAGCAAAAAACGCCTATATACCGTTAGGTTAACGGTACGGTGTCTTTCAACAGACAAAAGAGGCCACGCCAGTAAATATGACGATTTTAGAAAGTCGCGTCACTTGTTAGGGAGTATAACGAACACCCGAGTAAAATTATCGCCCGCACTTTGGGAACCAATCACCAATAGCGTCAGTAGTGAGCGCGAAAGAGATACGACACCAGACTGGATACATTCAAAAATACCGGCAAAATTTTGAATGTAAGACCAATAAGGAACGATCAACAGAAGATGTAGTGAGGGTAGAATTGAAGAAACTATAAAAATAACACGCGGAGCCCACAACGAGGAGTCTAAGTTAAAAATTCACGCAAAACACGTGAAACCTGCGTCACTCGATGTGAGCAAATTAAATTAATCAAAGTTCAAAGCAATATTCTCTCGGTTTAATAGTGTCAGTCAGCAAGAAGTTTTATTTAGATATGTGCGCGAAAGTACGTGTGGACAAGAAGTTATTTAAATTGTGCGCGTAATTTGCAACAAAAGTATATTATTTATTTGTGCGTGACGTATAGTAATAACGAGAGCGTGTGATGTGGTTAAAGAAAGTTAATAAAGCGTGATCAGTGAAAGTGTCGTGTGATAGTTAACGCAAGGATACAATTCGTCATTCGCCTGTCAGGAATCCTGCACCAAGTAACAATGTCTCATTTATAAATTACAATATAATTGATTAACATAAATTTCATATCTCAATAAACTCATCTCATTTTCAAAAGACCCACGATGTTCAGATACTAAACATTCAATTTATGCTAGACGACATGTTTGGGTGACTTATGATATAGCAAAGTAAGAAACCAATACTAATAATTATTGAAACGATAAATGAATTAAATAATTAAATATAGATTGAATAGTATAGAAGTCGTAGCAGTTAAGAATTGATGATAGATATACTTATATACACATATATGTTTGTTTGATTGATAGCGATGATTTAAGTTTGTTAATGGAGTAAATTGAATCTACTAAGTACTCCTTTGAATATACTTGATTAATCTGATTTCGAAGAAGCTGTAAACTAGAAATATTAATAAATTCTTTTGTTGTTATTAACTATAAAGATGATAGTAATGATTAAGTCTAAGATGTATTCAGTAACAAGAATCTAACAATACAAATATTAGTATCTGAACAGTTTGTTATTATTTCATAAACAAACCTGAGATCTCCTGCTCTGGCGCCCAAGTAATAATTAATAAAATAAATTTGAGTGGTGCAGTTCTCAATAAATCTTAATAGTTATTAAAATCTTAATATTTGGCGCATCCAAATGAGGAGCATTATAAAAAATCTTAATAATATTAGTACATACAATAATTTTAGTACACTTTTCTTCATGCAACTTTTGTTTAACCGAGAGAGAGATGAGGAGCTGCGCAAGCCTGTCGCTTGTGATGACATTGTCTCAGACGAGCTCTCACCGCGTGGAGAAGATGTGGCGTGCTATCGGCCGAGGGCTTTAATTAAACTGTAAATAATTCAAGGTTATCGTTCTCCTAGGTTGAGTTCAACAACATTCACCTGGCACAGATTGGTGTCGACAGATCGCGCTGATGAGGGGGTTACCCTAGAAACGGGCGCAGCTGCGGAAGACTTCCAGGAAAGCGTCCCGTACGGTACGGTAGTGTTCAGAGAACGGACATGAGGACGCTATGGATACCAGTTAGGTAATGGGTTTATGATAGCTTATGTAGCTGGCTGAATTTTGTAAAATTCATACTTCGTATTAAGAAATCAAATAACAGTTCTTGTACACGACGGGTATTAATTAGATTCAATAGATATTGAAATTGGTTTGTTAGTTGTCCTGAATATACCAAAGCAACCTTACAGGATTATCAAAATATCCTTAATTAAAGTACAGTGACAAACCAATAATTTTTGGTACTACTATTTTTTGGCTGGGATTACCTAAAATTCAGGAACCTGTATATAAAAACAAAAAATTGGGGCTAGGTTTGTAAGGCTAGTTACACAAATTTCTAAAGCAAGTTTTTAAAAAGTTAGTAAATTACAAAATAATATGCATGTAAAAATTAGAAAAGTTATGTAAGGTTGATTTGAGTAGTAATTCTAATTTTGGAGCTGATTTATAGATAACTACAGTTTGAAAAAACAAGTTTATCCAAAGAAGCAATAAATTATGTGTACAAACTTAACAAACGAAACTAGTAGCCCTCTTTATATAACATAACCTATACACTGCACTTAACCTGTACATACCCTAATGACAAATAGTTTTAATAATACCAATCACAGTATCACTTAATATATTATGGAATATTTATAATATTACTTTGAATATGGGTTGGGCCGTCGCCAGCATACAACACTTCTATACCATTTAAGAACCTTCGGAGAACCAGGCAGGGTAGGCTACCAACTTGACAACTTGAGCTGGAAGATATTCTGTGGTTCAGCTGCCAATTATTACAAATTCATATGCCAAGTATTCATTTACACAGAGCAAATCAACTTAGTGGCTGAAAAATACACTTTGATTTTATGCCAGAGAATCAAACCCAGGATCTCTAGATTAGTAGCCACTAGTTTACTAAGCCACTACTTAAAAAAATTCACATATTAAGGATATATTAGATATATATTAGATATATAAACATCCCTCTACTTCTGGAGCCCTTCTGTTCCTTTCCTTTATTTTTTCTATTTCTTTGTATTCTCTGACCTGTGTATATTCATTATTTTTCTGTATATTCCGAGTGTCACTCATTCGTTCAATACGTCTTGCCTGTCTTAGGCGTTGAAGCCTGATGCAGTCTACAATGATGGATTCCTTGCCATGCATCATAACCCTAAACTGAGGCAAACATTTTCCTTGTTTAGTACCCAATTTTCCCAGTTTAGTACCCATACCATTTGTTTAGTACCAAATTTTCCCCGTTTGGTACCCATACCATTTGTTTAGTACGTAATTTTCCCAATTTAGTACCCATCCCATTTCCCAGTCTAGTACCCATACCATTTGTTTAGTACCCACGTTTCCCAGTATAGTACCCATACCATTTCCCAGTTTAGTACCCAAGTTTCCCAGTATAGTGCCCATACCATTTGTTTAGTACCCATACCATTTGTTTAGTACCCGATTTTCCCAGTTTAGTACCCATACCATTTCCAAGTTTAGTACCATACTATTTGTTTAGTACCCAATTTTCCCAGTATAGTACCCATACCATTTGTTTAGTACCTGATTTTCCCAGTTTAGTACCCACGTTTCCCAGTATAGTACCCATACCATTTGTTTAGTACCCATACCATTTATTTAGTACCCGATTTTCCCAGTTTAGTACCCATACCATTTCCCAGTTTAGTACCCGATTTTCCCAGTTTAGTGCCCATACCATTTCCCAGTTTAGTACCCATACCATTTCCCAGTTTATTACCCATGCAATTTGTTTAGTACCCAATTTCCCCAGTTTAGTACCCATACCATTTGTTTAGTACCCATACCATTTCCCAGTTTAGTACCCATACCATTTGTTTAGTACACTTACCGTTTCCCAGTTTTGTACCCATACCATTTCCCAGTTTAGTACCCAATTTCCCCAGTTTAGTACCCATACCATTTGTTTAGTACCCATACCATTTCCCAGTTTAGTACCCAATTTTCCCAGTTTAGTACCCATACCATTTGTTTTCATTTACTTAGTTGCGCGGGTAGCTAAAACCTCAGACAATCACAATGTTGTCATCTCCGAAACCATCGTTCTGGTCTAGTCTCTTTCCCAATCTCATATCCGTCACTTACGTTCTTCCATATCAATTCTCAGCACGACATTTGTAGCCTTCTCCCTTGGCTCTTCGTACATCTCTCTGACTGCTTGCTTTTCTCTTCAAATTATGTTAATATGACCAGCGTAAGTGACTGGGTTCCTGTGTTACATATAATCAAATGCATATCTGCTCCCAACTCCTTTATGATGTGAAATGGAATGGGGTCACCTTGTCGTAGTCGTGTATAGTCAAAGTTTCTGTTTGATTTTGACTCTCCCCTTGGAGTTTTTCATCGTTAAAAAGGTCAAATTTATTGGTTTTACTAATATTTCTGATTCCTCTGTGGCTATAGTTGCCTCTCTGTTCGCACTATTATAAGCCATCTGTTCACATTATCATGAATTCGATGAACGTTTGATAAGTGCTGCCGTCAAGCTCCCATGTTTGAGTTAGGCATATAACACAAAAATTCTTATTTGTGTATGGTAAGGCAAATGTAGTTTTCTTGTAGCCTCATCGTAAATAATGTACAGTAAATACTAAAAAAAAACATTACAAATAGAAACAATTCTTACACAGTTACGAAAATTCTTTGCAAAAATTCACTGCAACAGCAAGCACACCTTATGAAACACTCGTATAGAATCCTATGCCTTATGAAACAACCAAAGGCATAGAATGTCAAAGCTGCTTCAAGAGCCAAAGCATTCATTTCTGTCAACAGACGTACTGTCGTACTGATCTCAATAACTCCTTTATTACTCCCAGTACCTTATGGACTTCTTTATTATCAAGGGGATCACGAACACGTATACATGGGTGTTGTACTAAGCTACGATCTTTCATCAGATGATATCCTAATAATTGCAACAATCTGTAGATTTACTATTAACAAGAACATTTTTTCAAGATTATACAAAAAAACACAACTGGGAATATGGGACTACTGTACAGCAAGATGAAGGGAAATTTAAAATTAAGCATAAATCTGAAAAACTCTAATGAAGTCGACGAATCATTAACATATTTATTGTTGTATCGGAGTGTTAGTGGTCTCAAATATTTCTACTAGTAATTTTATACAAACCACTATGTTGTCTTGTGCCGAGTCTAAGAAAGATCGGCGCGTATGCTGCATTTAACGAACTCGCTAAAAGAAAAATACTCTACTGTGTTTAGCGGTGGCGTCTACAGTACTGTAATGAGGTAATTAAGTTGCGCCTGATTGGTGCTGCGCTCTGGCGTTCGCTGCTGATCGCGAGTTGAGAAAGGACAGAATAAACGATTTTAAACCTGTCTTTTTCTGGTCTTTCAACCACACGCCTCGTGGTATTTTTCTCCGACAGAGAAAAGTTTTTAATTGTATACCATCTTCCATTTTATATTTATTAATTTTTTTTAAGTAAAATTTTGTAAAGGAGACTATAATGATTTTGTTGGGTTAAGGAGATAAAGTTTGTTTATAATAAAAAAATTTTATTGGTTGTTAATTTTGTGAGTTTAATTGCAAGTCCCGTCTCACTGGATCCAGCGCATTTTTGGCTTCTCTAGGCTTTGGCCTAGTTTTAATTATCTTGTGGCCCCTCTTTAGGAAAAAAAAAAGAAAAAAATTTTCAAAAAACCCATTTTTTTTTATGAGTCAATACAACACTTAAAGAGGGGTTACAGTCTTTGGTATTGACGAGCGCTTTCGGCAGTCAAGCCATCTTCAGGTCATTTACCAACCTATAGGTTGTAAAGGTAAATGACCTGATCTTCAGGTACAGGTTGGTAAATGACCTGAAGATGGCTTGACTGCCGAAAGCGCTCGTCAACATAGTGGTTTGTATAAAATTACTAGTAGAATCATTAACAGCATTAAATGACATATCCTGAAGTAGGCAACTGTACCATACTTTACTCTAGGCAAGTCTCACAGACAAGAATCAATGAAGTGCCTTCAGAAAGTAAAATGCCTATTGCGGAAGAAGACACGTGTAAGAGACAAAACGGCAAGGAACTAGAGTACCACTTGATAAAATGCGTCCAACTGTGCATGTAACAGACGAAAATCAACACAACAGACCACGTCTAAGGTCCTAAAAAGGTCTATTTCTAGTTGCCTGAAACAAGAAATATTGCTTCTGTATACCTTCACCGTAGCCACTGAGAATACTAAAATCATTTTAGTCCCAAAGGCAGGAAAGACTCCAGTAAAGTATCGTCGACCTATTGCTGGGCGAGTGTGTTTTCCAAAACTTCCCGAAAGTCTTCTACTGTACATAATAAATTCTGACCTACATGAAGAATGGAGACCCGTTCACGAATTTGGTTTTCGTAAAAATCACTTCACAATCCAACAAAGTCGCCGATTAACTCAAAAAATTAACTAAACATAAGAATAAAAAAGTATTATACTTTAGTATTCTAACATATCCAAGCCATTGAGAAGATTTTGCATGTCGGTGTGTTGTGTAAAATTAAAGATAATATCCCATATACCTATTAAAATTTTATAAAGTCATATCTAAGTGAACGAAATTTTCAAAATACAGTGAGTGAAGAGGTATCTCAAAACTTTCCTATCAAAGCGGGAGTTGCTAAAGATCTTGGGCCCGATGCTCTACGTGCTGTGTACAGCTGATGTACCCTCTACAAGAAACACCACCACAATAACATTCGCAGATGATGCTAATATTTTTCATCATCGTACTCACAAGTACCCGGAAAGATCATTTGCACAAAACAATTTTAACCATCCGTAATCTTGGCTAAAATTTAAAAATTTAAATCAATGAAAGTAAATCAAAGCAAGGAAGTCTCACATTGAGAAGAGAAGAATAGTATCAACCAATATACATAAACAACACTGAAATGTATCGTCTCGTGCCTTCAGTATAATATATCTTGGATTCCACGTGGACACCAGGCTTATGTGGAGAAAACACATATCAAGTAACAGCAACAGGTAGATTTAAAAGTTTCACAGATCTGGTTGATACTGTTTAAAATTTACACTTGTTGATAGTTAGGAACTACAGCTCGTTTTTGGATAACAAATTATTAATATGAAGGAAATCGTAAAACATACGCCATTGAACTATAGAGATGCGCAAGTAAATCAAGATCGTCCATCACACGATCACGCCAGTCTAAAATACTCCGTGTGCTGACCAGCGCTCCTTTGTATGTGCAAGTAAAACAATAAACGGGTACCTTTGTCAAGAACGGCATCAGAACAAGAATCAAAAAACATCAGCTGCAAGACTGGAAAACCACACAAACACTTACTAGAAGAAGAGGCCAATTTAAGAAGACTAAACAGGTTCTGGCCATCAGACCTGCCAGAAGGCTAAGAGGCCCCGTCGTTGGAAAGAGACTCATCACAACACAACAGCTCTTAAGCCAGCACATTAGCGTTTCCGGATATTTATCTTCGTCCATTTTTTCTAGAATAATTTTCCTAATAGAGATTTTTCCTAATACGTTTTCTCGACCTATTTTTTCGAAAGTTTTTCCAAATGTGTTTTTTTTTCTAAAACCATACTAACGACATTGTAAATAGCATTTTCAATTTCTGTAGGCAGTAATTTTCGACTTATTTTCACGTTGTAATTTACGTTATAATTGAAATTTTTTTTGAAGATTTAAAAATGGTAAACCGGAAAGTGTAAAAAAATAATTTCTGGTGGTTATGTTTGTTGTCAAGCAACACCGTTAATTTGAGTCAAAGCTTACGTGGGAATGTGCAAGTTTATGGAGAAAGTTGTATTTCAAATGTGATAAAAATTTATAAAAACGTTTTGAAAACAGTAGTTGGAAAATAAAACTAAAGGAAAGTGGAGAGATTTAAAATCTGAGAAAATTGGTTGATATGTAGATTAGAATTTAGAAAACATTTAAAAAATAAAGCGTAATTGAAATCGGGTAGCGGAAACAAAGCGATCTACAAATTGTACCTACTTGTAAGTGATGAAGCCTTTATTTACCATGTTGATATTTTAAATTTACTTTAAAAAAACGATTTAAAACATATGACTTAATTAATTTTTTGAATATAATTTATAATGGAATGGAAAAATTGGTTATGAGAAAAACCATAAAATTGAATTTTAATTAATTAATAATTTTTAACTTTAAAACTTTTAAATTTTCTACTTATTTTTAATATTGTGTACACAAATGTAAAGTCTTAATATTTTAATATTCTCTTTATAATTAAAATAAATTTTATTTATATTTAAAATTTATGAAATTCAATGCATTTTATTGAATTTTATCATTTTATATTGTATCAAGCAAGCACGATAGTAGGAAATGTTGGCTTTTAACTTTTCCAGTTTTTAATTTATTTACTAGTTTGAAACTTTTTCCGATAAAATTAGACATTCTAAGAATGTCTAAGCTGGGCGCTGGTAACCACATATTTATCTAATATTTTTAAGCATACATACAATCGAACTGAATCGAAGTCTCAGCTGTCCTGCCCTGAGTGGTCGTCCAGTCACGTTTCGCATTCATGCCTGTAACATGACTAGTTTTCAGCTTCGCGCAGACCGTTTAACCGCACGATCATTCAACCGGGTGTGTGTGTGTGTGTGTGTGTGTGTGTGTGTGTGTGTGTGTGTGTGTGTGTGTGTGTGTGTGTGTGTGTGTGTGTGTGTGTGTGTGTGTGTGTGTGTTACCCAGCTTCATTCCTGTAACTCGAAGTTGTGTTAGTCACATGAAATAAGGATAAGATTCTCATTTACAAACAAATCACAGAAGGATTCTAGGTTATAGACGCCAATATGAATAAAAGATATTACTTCACTGAATCCAGTATCACGGTAATGAGGGTAGCGGTAAAGAATACTAACTCTATTATAATCAGTATTCGAGATCGTAATTCGAAATATATCAAGTCACTGGTATGTGTAAATGACGTTTTCTAATTGCCATGAAGTTCCAGAGCACAGTTCAATTAGCGCTCAAATAACATGAAATATTTTATGTTGTGTTACCACGTAGCCAGTTTCCTATCAAGTATAACGGTGTCAATTAGGACTCTTTCTGACTATGAATTTCAAGTTGTTCTCAGATTCATATCTTCGTGAGAAAACGATTGATTTCTGTTGCATCCTGGACGATTTTAAAATCAGAACATCGGAGGAGACCACAGCACCTCCCTTTGGACACAATCACCATTGTCTCAAAACGATTAAAATGTGAAATCATTTTTTCCAGTACAAAATGTTGGCATAGTTATGCCATTTGAAATTATTGTTTTGTCTACAATAGACGGTGCAGATTGGCACTTTCCTGTCCACAGGTTGTCTGCCTCAGCAATGACGTCAATAACGCTAGTACTCTCTACACTTCAAAATGATTTTCTGGTTTTGGAAAATACAAATATAACAATAAAAAAAAGGCAAATGTTATGAAACAAGATGCGAGTAGACCTACAGGTTCGTTGGTGAACTTAGTAACAACAATTAACTATTACAATCCTGCCCCAACGTTTTGCGAAAAAAGAACTGTTGCAAAAATTCGACACTAATAAGTTCATTCCTTGGGGGGGGGGGGGGGTGCAGCACAGAATGTCCTTTAAAGCAGTTCTGAAACTGTAGAGTGTGACCACGTGGCGGGGGGACACATTTTTTCACCACTAGATGTTTAATATCTCAACTTAAAGTTTCAGAATCAAAACTTTCTGAAATTATGACTATGAAAAAACACGTGGACTTAGTAGACCAATGGGTATTGTTCCTCAAGAGGTGCTGACTTCGATTCCCGGCACAACGTACTGTCACCATACGTTTTTTAGCACCCAGGTCGACTCAGCCTGTAGAATTTGCGCTTTATTATTACTATTAGAATTTATTATCGTTAGTAAACGGACGCAAGGGGAAGACTTGTGCTTGATTTGGCCGCACGTTTGTGAATTAACGTGATCGTTCGATACGTGTCGATATTTAGAAGACCAGGCTATGCAGAGACCACTCCGGATATTACGCTTGCGTCAGAGTCTCTAGCATAACAAATTGTTGGATGGAAAGTCAGTGAATAATATACTGGTAGTGATCACCAATACATATCAGAAATAGAGTGGTGAGAGGACTATGAACTGGAGAGGTCAGTCACGCGGAGTCTATAATCGAGACTACAATGAAGCTGACACACCAGCCCTGTGATGTTTCAATGGCTCGGCGAAGATAAACATCTGGAAGAAGAAAGGCCGTCTACTGGTGGACTGAGGAAATCTCTGCCCTGAGGAGGAAGTGTCTCTACCTTAGGCGCATTGTTACCAGGAGGAGAAATAAGAATGCCGACAGTGCAGAACCTGAAACAGCAGAACACAGAGCAGCAAGACAAGACCTTAAAAAGGAGGTTATCAACAATAAACGTCGAAAGTGGGAGGAACTAAAGGCTGAGGTGAATAGTGACCCCTGGGGGCTGGGTTGTAGGGTTATCATGCGTAAGCATGGATGCACTACGTACGGGTGCCATGGTGGATGCACTCTTTCCGACCCCAGGGACGTACAGTGTTCCGAAGTTTTGAAGGTGACTGCTCGACTCTCCCCACAGATATGTTTTAACATGTACAAGACCTGCCTAAGGGAGCAATCTTCCCCAACGGTGGAAAGTGCAGAGACTGCCACTTATCGGCAAAGGCAAAGGTGATCCGGGAACGTCATTAGCGTACAGGCCTTTGTGCATGCTGGATACAGTTGGAACGTGTCTGGAAAGGTTGCTGAAGCCACTTTTGCTAGCGGCCATCCAAAGCGCAGACAACTATTGGCGCAATGGAGTAGGTAGTCAGAACTTTTCACGCTGCCCAACAGAAAAATCTGTATTCAAGGAAGACAGTCCTGTTGGTAACGCTCAATGTTAAGAATTCTTTTAATACTTTCATTCTGTCAGTTGTAACGACATGCTTAGGGCTCGGGAACACTTCTTCCGTATTATCTCATCCGGGTGATGGAATGGTACCTGAGTGATAGAGCACTAATATATGATACAACAGATGGACCTCGTAGGAAGGAGATTACCGCCGGGGCTGCCCAGGGCACAATTTTAGGTCCTGGTCTCTGCAACGAATCCTACGATGGAATCTAACTGATAGACATTTTCCTGGTAGGTAACGCAGATGATATCGCGACAGTGGTAGTAGTGCAGTAACACGGAACACTGATCAAAGAGCCTGAATCAGATAACGCGGTAAACGAGTTCTTGGCTTTAAGAACACGGCCTGGATCTAGCCACCGAAAAGACAAACAGTATTGCTCACCCGGCGTCGGATCCCCACAATCACACAGTAGCGAGTGGGAAATGAGGCTATACAGATAAAGAAGGCAGTTAAAAGCCTAGGCGTGAGGCTTTACCAAAGGGGGTACTGTGGTACTAGGGGTACCACGGGGGGCAGTTAAATACCATACCTCATCAAGCTTTCGGCCAGTGTAGGAGCCCCCACTGCAAGCAAGAGGCGATTTTTGATGGCGCTCACGGAATCCATCTTCCTCTATAGTTGTATAGTTACAGCATCCTGCTGTAAATCTGGGCCGATTCACCAAAGATCAGGAAATACAGGAACGAATAGCGTGGGTACAGAGAAGAGGAGCCATCAGAGTAGCATCCTCTTATCGGACAGTCCCAGAACTAATAGTCCTGGTGATAGCTGGAGTGGTTTCAATGGACCTTTTGAGTCAAGAGCGAAAGCAACTATTCTAAAGAAGAGATGAAATTGAAAGAGATGCAGCAAAGAATGATGTCAGGGAACTCATTATCCAGCAGTGGCAAGATCGTTGGAATAGAGAGGACAGAAGAAGACGGACCTTAAGGCTTATATCGAACTTGAGGGAGCGAAACTCACCATGCCAGTGCGGTGATTCTCCCCATGGAGATGCCTTGCACACTTAGGCACACTTAAAGCACGCGGAGCAGTCTGCCCTACTCGACACTCGTACGTATGATAGTTCCCGGCGAAGGAGTACACTGATACATAAAATCGTAAGACACCTCGACTTCCCCTGCATTTGATCCGGCGGGAAGACCGGAGGTTAATTTTTGAATAGCCGTGGTATAAATTCCAAAAAAAAAAACAAAAAAAAACAAAATGCGTTACTAATGCTGACTCTTAAACGACATTATTATAATCTTTCGCTGAGATAGACACTATTTACTTAATTCAAATTGAATTATGATTGTTCATTTCATTGCAGAATGTTAAATTATGCATCCGATGTGCGTACACAAGAAATTATGCAGACAAAACAAACGAAATATATTTATCCCATCATATTATCTCTCATATTATATTCACATTTGTAAAGAGGAACACAGAGCTAAGCTGTTTGAGAACCTCTGACTCAGAATTTATAGTGTATTCTGGGAGTATCGTGATAACAATAATTGCTAACTATCGTCGATATAGCGGTAACTTGCTACATTGGCTGCGAATTGTACAGGTGTTGCGGTAATGTAGCGGGTTGTGTTTTATGTAGATTATTTTGGAGATGTTATGAAACTGACCATTTGCGATTATAATTTTCAATGATATGTAATCATTATTTGGAAAGTTCCTAGGACTATTGCCATCGTTAAAATTTTTAATTCAGAACGTTTTCACAACTATTAATCTGTGGTCGTCTTTTGATGTAAAAAGAATTAATCTAATAATTTAAAACTAACTGCCTGAGGTAACTTTCAACAAGCGCAAATCGTTAAAAATTAAATATCGTAAAAAGCAACGCCAAACTATAAAGTAAAATAAACCAAAAACCACAGTTTATAAAATAAAAGCAAACCCCAGTTACCCTTTACGTCTGGTTGTCAGAATCGGGAAGTACAACGCTCACAAAGGTATGAACGTAACGTAACAAAATACCAACTACAGAACAGCAGTCATAACATTTCCAGTAATTTATATTGGTGTAGTGTTGTTATGGCTACGCTTATAGCGTAACTTGTTTCTTATCTATAGCCTACATATTTCATCGTTACGGTAACTAACAAGAAAGACGCTTTAACATTGAAAATGTTTATAAGGACGTATCGCTCATTTGAAAACGACCGCTGGTGCGTGATCGAAAATGGGAACCGATGAGTTTCCATAGAGACTACTTCTTTGTTGTCAATAACGTAGTAGGTACACATATAAAACTTCGCTTATGAATGCGACTACATTTAACTTATAATCTGTACATTGGTAAATGAAGAATGAATTCATTGATTTATGAATGAAGAATGAATTCATTGATTTATGAATGAAGAATGAATTCATTGATTGGTTAATGAACATAAATATATATATTTTTTAGATTCATTGAAGCATTTCCAATGCCCTTCTCTGTGCATTGCATTTGTGCAATTCCGGTAAAATTTTCACCATCAGTACTGTTCCGTGCGAGTCGTCGTATTTGAACAGAGGGAACAGAATAACTGACACCAGATGAAATTACCGTTTAGAACTTTAATGGCTGATTAAATAAATAAAGACTACAATAAACTGTCGTAAACACCCCCCCCCACACACACACACACACTGTAGTTTACGTAAACTGTCGTAACTGTAGGTTACGTTTGTCCAACACACACTAACGTAACAAACTATAGATGTCATCTAATTAACAGTGTCGCACTAAATAATACAAGTCACCATTCGGAGATGTCCGCACTCAATAATTCATAATTATCACTTTACACTTCTTCTTCTTCTTCTTCTTCTTCTTCTTCTTCTTCTTCTTCTTCTTCTTCTTCTTCTTCTTCTTCTTTAGCCCCAACGTGAGCCCTGGCATCCAACACCATTCTCCAGTGTCTCCTATCCATTGACAACTCAGTGTAACCCCCTCACATCCAGTCTTCTTAGATCTCCCAGCACGTCATCCAACCATCTTATCCTAGGTCGGCCCCTCTTTCTGCTTTTATAGACATGCCCCCTCAGGATATTCTTTGATCATCCATCCGCTCTAGGTGACCTAGCCATTGTATTCGTTGAGCCTTTACGAATCGTACAATGTCCTCATGCTTCAGTAGCTCATCTATCTCCTGGTTATTTCTTATTCTCCATTCGTCAACTTGTTTAACCGGGCCATAAACACGTCTTACAATATTTCTTTCAATATCAGTTTACACTAAACCGCTATAAAACCCGTAACAACAACAACTCGGACAAAGCACGACGAATCGCTGATCAAAAAAACTGACTGACCCAGCTTCTGAATCGTGTACTTATACCCTGGCTGTGTGGGGTAGTATGTGACAAAAATGAGCTGAGTGCTGGTGGAATTATCGACCACAGTCTGGAAGGCACGTCTGGGTAATGTGAGAGATCGTTGGGTAATACTACCGCTCTCACACATTGCTACGGAACTTGTTTATTTATTTGCAACGTAGAAATTTATTTTCCTATCCACAGTTTACTATTTCTGTACTCAAATGGTACAACATATTACTATAATTTGTTTGTGTACAATTTCTAATGACATAACAGTGAAATATGAATCCTTTTTTCATGATTCGTGCAAAAACAGAATTATGAATTCTGCGTTTACATGTTAAAACACGAGATCCCTCTAATCTCATTCAGATTAATTTCGGCAAATCATTATCATTTTTCTTCTCTGAATTCTCAGTAACTGGAATAATCAGGTTGGTTTGGCTAGTTGATTTGATTTCGGAGCCGATTTTCAAGAAAACAGAAGTTCTTCAAAAAACAAATGAGTAGAAAAATCAATAGACTATGCAAGTTTGGTGTACACTAGCTTGTGTGAAGTTATGCGAAAATGGTAATATACTGAAGTATACAGAACCCGGTTTAGAAGTTCTCTGAAATTCATTGTGCGAATTTTTTGCATTAGTAACTGGTTACTTTTTTTTTATTTATCCACCTTTCAATTTTGTAACCAATAAGATTTGTTGTACCTCACCCATACCTCACCATCAAAGAGTAGAGTTATTTGTATCGTTCACAGGCTAACGACATATCAACTACGCAATTATAAAATTCTTACCTGCGTGAACGGAATTTGTCGATCGGTATAACCGGCAACTCTCCCAGCTTCGTCAACTAGTTAACTGTCAACTCTTATTAGACGTGATAATAGCGCATTTCTTTGTGACAAGCGAGCTGCAGATTACGAGACTTTTACCTCAGGCGTGTTGTTTTGATCCGTTTTAAATCGACAAGTTGTTCATATACGTAACAGTAATTTGCATCATTTTTTTTAACTGATTACATCATCACGTTTCTTTCACCTGTCTCAACTTTTGCACAGACTTTCACTTTCCTGAACGAAATTTGCACAAGCGTGTAATCAATCAATCGTTTCACCGGCACTCTGACAGACACGAATACAAACGCCACTATCACTTACACATGCACACATATTGTTGCGAAGACGGCTGATATCGAAACGTATAGTTCCAAAATGCTTTGAATATGTTGATTAGCGTCACTGGTAAAAGCGTAATCTTATAAGAATAAATAAGGACAGTACAAATTAAAGCACTTTAAAAGGACATCCTTGTTTAATGTATTATGAAATAAAGCTAAAATATTGCATGTATAAATGTTTTAAAAAGTCTTGTAAACAAGCAAAAACACACATAAACAAAACGGTGGCACTATCTCCTAATGATCACAGAGGTCGCAGGTACGTTACATTTATATAACAATGTAAACAAACTCATACTAAAAATCTCTCTCTCTCTCACTCTCTCTCTCTTTCTATATCTCCCCTACACACACGCGCGCGCGTGCGCATAAAGAATTTCGACGAAACCGAAACATCGAAGCATGATAATGTTTTGTAAACAAAAGATTTCTAGACTGTGAGGAATCGAAAGTGTGGAAGCGTTACATTTTTTGATTACGATTTTGTGGAATGACCCCCAGCCTAAAAACATTATCATGTTAACTAAACGATATAAATCGCATACAAATGCCATATAGAAACAGTAATAAAGTTATTGCCTTTAACTCTTTATAATCACGATAATATCAGGTAAAATAGCTAGCTAGAAATTAACAAAGTACTAATAAAAATTTCGTGCACACTATCAAAGCAAATAACCAGAAATTTTTGCTTCAAAAATTGAGACTAAAAATATTTACTTACAATATACTGGAATATATCGATACTTTACACAAACAAAACACGATCAGTTTACAAAATTTAAAGCTAAACAAGAAAAAACTCTCTCTATCTATCTATCTATCTCTCCCCCTACCAGGCGTGGATCCAGAGTTTGATTTTGGGGGGGGGCGAATCAAAAAATGATAGGATGGCTACACACACACACACACGCGCGCGCGCGCGTCGATCTTAAACCCCCTAATGCCCATAGGAAATAGGCGCGGATCCAGACGTCAAGTTTCCTCTTTACCGAATTTCCCCGATTTAATAAAAATAAACAATTTCATTCATTATTCATTGTATTTCATTATATAACAATGTAGTTCTTATTATATAATTTCCATTATATTTATATAATTTACATTATATAAATGTGTATACTGAAGATAACCATAGTTTAATTGAGCTTAATTAACCATGTATAATAAATCGCAAAAGTTGCTAGCTTTATCATAACACTAATTATGACTAAAGGACAAAGGACTCAATGTCTCAAATAAACCACTGAAAAGTATATTATTAATAAGTTAAAATGACTAAAAATTAATTTGTTTTGGTTAAAGAAACTTGATTCTTTAAACTACAAAATCTAATCGTCGATGAGATTTTCTTGAATACCGATCTATAACTTTCTCGACGTCAATATCAATGTCTCTATGAATGTTCATTAGAGCTAATCCTGTTAAACGTTCTTCTCCCATACGGGATCGTATCCACGTTTTCAGCCTTCTGAGGGTCGAAAACGATCGTTCAGCACTTGTCACACTAGCTGGAAGAACCACCAAAACGTGGAGAAGTCTTTTAATTATAGGCAATACATCTTCGTCACATGCATTGTAACTTAGGATTGCATTTCGAGGAATGTTGTCTTTGTTATATTCATATATGTTTTTCCACATGAGAAGTTCACCCGTGATTTGCTGTTCACCTGCAGCGATGTTAATGTCAAAAGTAGAGCCAAACTGAGGAATGCAATTTAGTAATCTCTTTAATATTGCCCTCTTGTTGTTCTCATCGGTCAGATCTTCTGATACAATCATTTTGGGTATTAAAGTTGTCAAGCCATAGATTTGTAACGATTCTTGTGAAAAACGCACCTTCAGATCTTGCGTAATAGATTCTATTATTGGTATATAAACTGATATTCTATAATAATCATCTTGCTGACTCATACTCACAGGAGGGTTTGATCTGTGCTTCTGACGCCAAACCAACCGGGGCATCTTTATTTCTTTGCCCAAAGAAAGAGCAATCTGTTTGCACTCTTTGAATAAAACGTCAAATTGTTTTTCACAATTAATTCTTTTTTCATCCAAAGATTTTATTGTACTCTGTACAAATTCACTTGTTCTGTCCAAATTTACTTCCTCCTTTTGTAAATAACGGCTCAGAGGAAGCGTAATTGATAGAACATCACTCAGGCTAACTATACTGATAATGAATTCACTCTCAGAGAGAGTAGCAATGAGTGATCTTGCTTTTGATGCCGTTTCCAGTTTTTGCCATTGTGAAATTATATCTAATGCTTGAACTATTTTTTGGAGGTCTGCGCGAAACTGTAGCACTGTTGTGTGTCTCTCCACCCACCTCGTTTCACTTAATGTAGACACTTGTCCTCCCAATACATTTTTCAAAACGACATTCGTTTTGAAAAATGAAGTTGGCAGATGATCTAAAAAATGATATAGTTTGTTTCATAACCCCAATAGAGTTTCTTACACTCTGAACACATGATGATTTGGAAATTGATAAATTGAGCGCGTGATTATAACATGGACATCTTACGGCGTTTTTGGCTTCCTTCTGTATTTCGTTTACAGCCCCAGTGGCTTCGGAGACCATTACGTTACATCCATTAGTGCCGATCCCGACACAGTTGCTTAGGTCGAGGTCAAATTCTTTTAGAATGTTTGTGATGTAGATCTTAAGTCAAATGTAGGAAGATCTACATTTGCTGAACATTTAAGCTTACATGACCATAGCATAAAGAGTATTGTTGAGAATTTAGACATCTTACATAAATGTAAGAAATCACTAAAGCTAGACACTCTCGAACGGTTTGAGATATATAAGGCTATAAAGGAGGATTACAATCGCGTCCTAAACGAAAAATCAGTACATACAAATAATATTTTGGTTAATAGAAGCAATCATATAGAACGAGAAATCGGCTATATCAGATCGATAAAATTGAACGAAGGTCAAGCCGGTATCGATTAGTTTTACCGTGGAGGCGTCCCTGTACAGGTTCGTGACGGACGCATGTTTTGTGTGTTATTACGTTTTGTTTTATATTTATATTTATTGTGTGTTATTTTATTTAATGTTTTATACCGTGTACGTGTTGTTTTTATTATCTGATGTGATGTACAGACATCGAAAAATGGATTATAATTATCTAAAACTTCCGGGCTGAAAGGCCGTGGTCGAATGCTTGATCTTCTACAGCTAGACGTTTCGGCCACACCACCGGTGGCCATCTTCAGTAGCAAAAAGTGTTCGAAATAGATGGTACGCCGAACACGTCTCCCAATGAACTGGGAACAAGC
Source organism: Magicicada septendecula (assembly GCA_034769895.1). Lineage (NCBI taxonomy): Eukaryota > Metazoa > Arthropoda > Insecta > Hemiptera > Cicadidae > Magicicada > Magicicada septendecula. The sequence continues at coordinate 465,253,941 of CM068373.1, forward strand.
AACAGTGAGAGAATTTTTTTTTTTTTTTTTTTTGCTGTTTGAGACCGACCAGTATGGTCGGACTCGGGCTGTTTTGGAGACGAGCTCCCTTCAGCCGTGAGGGTAAGGGGTTTTTGGGGGACGTACGCCAGACGACCGGAGCGCAGAGAAGGTGGAGGCACTTAGTTGGGAGAGTGCTGTTTGTAGGTTATATTGTGTGAGGTGTAGTGTGTAGCCATACACGAGCGGGAGAGGTAGATGGATGTGGCCGTTATAATTGTTCTGGGGCATCTTTATTTATTCATGTTGTTTATTGAGTTTATTGCTTCATATTTGTCTGCGACGTTCTTGCAGGGGGGGGGGGCGGCCAAGACTGGGACGTGTGACGCTGGTCGCCAAAGCTGTTAGATGGCGACAGGGAGCCGTCAAGGGAGGCGGAAGGAACAGATTCGGGTTATATGCGGGTACGTAAGTGTGGGGAACTAGAGCGTGTGTTTACTGTGGTGAAGAGAAGAGAGTGTGGGGGAGTTTTATCGCGTGTTGGGTATTGAGGCTGCTTTAGGAAGACAGGTCGCTACTGCCGGGGAGAGATAAGTCCTTGGCGGGGAAATGGTATGTGTTACTGCTTAAGCAGGTCTGTGTCGTTGACGCCGGCGTGGTTGGAGGCGAGGGGGAGGACCATTGGCTATTGCGAGGAGGCGATTTAGTAGGTAGGAAGGTCGGCTTGTATTGCGGGTGTTTCTATTAATTGACGGGACTATCGTTTGTATGGAATTGCGGCGGGAGGCTGTGCGGGAATACTTCCAGTTGAGTTTAACAAGGAAGGAATCAAGGTCAGGGAAGCGGGTGTTAAGCGCATACAGGGCGGCATTGGACGTCTTCGTCAGGCGTGGTCGGCGGTATATGAGTCGTAGGGCCCGTCGTTCTGTGATACGGTGGAGATCGAGGTAGGCTGGAGAGGCAGTAAGGAGAACTGGGTGTGCATATGTGAGGATGGGTCGGATACATGTAGTATAGATGCGGCCTAGTAAGTCGCTGGAGCAGTGGTTTAGTCGGCTGAGGGTTCTGAGAGAACGGAGGCGGGTACGGGCGATGGTAGTTGTGCGTTTGATGTGTGGTCGCCAGGTAAGTTTGGAGTCAAGCGTGACGCCCAGATATTGGCAATCACGCTTCGGGCGCTTTGGGCCTACGCGGACGGGCGTAGTATAGAAATGCGACATGTTGCGTCCAGTGGAGTTGAAAACACAGAGTTGGGTTTTGTCCGCGTTTACAGTTATTCGCCAAGTATTGCAGTAGGACAGTGAGAGAAGGCTACGCTGTTTCTATTTATAACTTTTTGGCCGCTTAAGGTGTATAACGCGGACCAATGAGAAGCCAGCTCATCATTCTCCATTCTGATTGGCCATGGAAAATAAACCATGCCAGACACTATTTAAGGCGATGCTTTCACCTCAGCGACGGACGCATTCTTATGAATATGGGTGGACTCCAGATGCATGCGAGTGAAGTAACCCCGGACAGAAGACAACACCCGGGCTTCATCAAACACTACCCGGTGATAGTCGTGGGAAAGAGCGTGTTCAGCAACTGCGGACTTCTCCGGCTGGCCCAGACGGCAGTATCTCCGATGTTCAGAGAGGCGCGTCCGGACACTACGCTTCGTGGTGCCTATGTATTCGGCGTACCATCTATTTCGAACACTTTTTGCTACTGAAGATGGCCACCGGTGGTGTGGCCGAAACGTCTAGCTACACAACATCAAGCATTCGACCACGGCCTTTCAGCCCGGAAGTTTTAGATAATTATAATGACACCGGCCGTGAAAGCCTACGTACTAAAATCGAAAAATGGAGTTTTAACCATATTTGTATATAAGATCTGATGATGGCACAGTTGTGATCGAAACTCGAGTAATCCCGCAATTGGTTTCAAAGAAACGTGACAGTAGGTAATTAACCTGTTTTATAGTATAAACACAAAAACAGCTACTAAACGGTTTAAATTAGGTCGGCACGTTTGTAGGACAGGATCATGTATATTTCCTAGTTAGTTTAAATAAAACAACGTTGTGCTTACGAGCGCTGAGAGGTCTCTTGGCCTGGTAGGAAGGGGGAAGAAATCATAGTTTAAAGTGTATCAAGCTTCAGCAAAAGAATGTTAAATTCCCCCTTATTCCATCTAAATGATCTAACTTACTATTAAAGATTAAAGAGCAAGCAGCTGATTGTTGATTCTAACAGCTCTGGCTTTTATTGGTGTTTAATAGCTACGCCTTATTCTTCTTTCTCTTTTCTTCTTTTCTTCTCCCTCCTACTCTTCTTTTTCTTTTCCTTCTTCTCCTTCCTCTTCTTCTTCTTCTTCTTCTTCTTCTTCTTCTTCTTCTTCTTCTTCTTCTTCTTCTTCTTCTTCTTCTTCTTCTTCCTCTTCTTCCTCCTCCTCCTCCTCCTTCTCCTCGCTGAATACGGTTTGGGAATCAGTCCGTTCGGCTTCACAGTATCCTACCACGGTGTCTTCTATAATTATTGGTTTGTAGTGCAGTAGCTAGGCTAAGTAGGAACACGTACATTCATCACTCGTTCCAAATGAGACTTTCTTTATCCAATCCAGCCATGTCCAAGTGTTTGTACAGCTACTGCCGTCTCATTGCATCCTGCATAACAGAAATACCAATCGCCTCATCGCTGTAATCCTCTTTTCTTCAGCTCATTGTTTATGTCCTCTTTCCACGATTTCCTGGGTCTACCCCGGCTCCGTTCTCTAGTTGGGACTCAAAATCACTTTTTTGGCATACGATTATCAGGCATTCGTTCCACTTGGCCATACCATTCGAGGCGCTTAGTGTTTGTGGTGTCATGAAGCTAGTGAAGTTGAAATTGGTGGTGAAGTCATGTAGCGTGTGAAGTTGTAACGGCTATGACTTCATAAAACTTTAACCCTCCTCCTGTCTCTGCCTATTCGTTTATACTCTTTTAATTGTTCCGCAGTATAAGAAAAATGATCACCTTTTTTTCAACATTCTTATCTTCCTCATGTATAAAGTCGCATCCTAAATAGTTAAAATTTGGCACTTACTCCTACTGTCTGGCCACGATTCGATGATCGAGCATTGTGTAAGGTGGGAGAAGCACTGCGGAAGGCTAAGTGGGGGTAAACCAAACGGCTATACCCTGATTAACGAAAGAAAGTGACTGGCGGAGCGGCCGCGCGGCGACCGAGTTTGTAGTAAAAACATTCCACTTTATAACCTCGTGGAAACGTAAAATACAGGGCGAGAAATGTCTAATGAACTGTATTTTAATCATCAATTAAAGACGTTTTTAACAAACTTTTCTAATTTTTAAAATCTCTTTTCAATAAATTTACATTGTGAGTTAAAGAAAAAAATACACGAATTTGAATTAAAAAATTAGGGTTTATCGTTTTTATTACGTAAGAACTCAGAGGTTAAGCATCGGAAAAAAATTTCTTGTAGACAAATGGTAGTCCACCTTCTTTAGTACAATATATCAAAAATTGAGATTCCTACGATTAATATTAACGACGTTATTAATTTTTTCCGAATGTACTGTTAACTCCGTTATTAATAATTTTTTTCATTGTGTTTTTTCACAATAAACATAACAAAATTGTATTCATCAATACAAAGTGGTATGTAACCTTCAAATATTACGAAATATAACCGCAATCAGTTAATATAGGAAAATTAGAACTAACATCGCTCAACGGCGCGCGATCGAGTCAAGGTACAGTAACAGCCCAAAGAAAGTGGTGCATACGCTCACGGCTCACACATTGACACATAGCCAACTTACTACGAGTCACCAATCTCTCATAAGTATATACTTAGTTATCTGTCTACTTATTTAATCTAATCTTCTACCTGGAGATCTGTCAAAAACGTACATCTGACCAGACTTTTGTGGTTTAGTTGAACTACATGCTTTTTATAACAGTCTTGAATGATTGTTTATTACTCTTTTGCGGTACGGTATTTATTGTTTTCTTGTTAATAAACTGTTTTTGTTTTGTGATCAGCTTTAATACTACTAATTGAAGTGCAATGTAATTACTGGGAAATTGTTAATGCCATTCAAATTTCTCAATAACTAATTATTTAACTATGAAATATAGTTTACAGTTTAAAACTACCGAGCAAAGCTCGGTCTACCAGATATTGCATAATTATAACAGTATTTTACTGTTATAATGTAATTGAAATGTAAAAACAATTAGTAAATTACTTGTTATTAGCATTGACAAATAAATAATAAATACAGTACGGTACTTACAAGTATTGTAGTGTTCTTCAGCTTTTATGGAATCCGCTCATAAAATATGTGTATAAATCATAAAAATACACTATTAAAACACTCTATAAAAAACACTTATAGCTGTGAGTTAGTAGTCTTCAAACGAAAGTTCTCTGATACCCTCCATTGGATCGTCATCACTATTATCATCTTCTGAACAATTATCATCCTCGGAGCTACTGCTGTCTTCCACGGATATAATCATTTCCTCCACAGCTTCTTCCATTAGTCCTTCGTTATTCCATGCATCGATAATAACTTTTTTGGTGTGGTCCACTACTTGCTCCCACCTCTCAGCAGTAATTCGATTAAATCCGTCTTTAGTCAGTCGTTCAACTTCTTTTAAAGTAAACATTTTGTTGTTTTCGGCAACATACCCCTTAACCTGAGCCCATATAAGCTCAATGGCGTTAAGATGGCAATGGTAAGGTGGTAGCCTTATCACTTTGTGACCTCTGCTCTCTATCAATTCATCAACAAAATACCTTTTGTTCTGGGGTTTGTGCCATTTCACTAATTCCAAAAGTTCTGATTTTTTCAAGTCGGTTGTAGATTGAATATTTTTCCTATCCAGCCATGCAAGTATGTCAGCTTTTTTATCTTTGCTTGTGGGAGCTTTATCAATTTGCTTAGAATGGTAGGGAGCATTGTCCATGACTATTACTGCAGGCTCTTCTAGGTTATTTAGCAAAGTTTCAGAACACCAACCGAAGAATTTGTCGTGATCCATATCTTCATGGTAGTCACCGGTTTTTTTCGATTTAAATAGTAGAAGGGAATTTGGAACAAACCCTTTTGAAGAACCTGCATGACATATTATTAATCGTTCACCTTTCCCTATAGGTGTTAACATTGTCCCCTGAAGTGACTCATCAGTCCATCCTTGTTTCAAACAATGCCCAGCATTGACCCAGGTCTCATCGAGCCAAATTATATTATCGAAATTCTCGTCTTTGATTTGGCGAAGAAAACGACACCTCCAGGCAGCGACATCGCTTCTCTCCATAATCACTTTTCTGCCCGAAAATTTTCTCCACGTAAATCCTAAACCTTTTAGCACGTTTCTAAGCGAAGACAGACTGCCATTAAACAGCTCTTCATTTTCCAACGATGATAAAAGTTTTTTCAAAGTGGGATATTCTTTTCTTATGTAATATTGATATACATGTCTTCGTATAGCGTCTTCCTGAAAAGTGTCAAGTTTTGTCACAGTTTTCTCCCGTTTCCTCTGTTTGCCCGGAGTTGAAAGTTGGCTATTACTGTCATCTTGTATTTCTTTCAATTCTTTTTCCTTGCAAACTCGCAGAACTGTATTTTTATGTATTTTCAGAGCATCTGCAGTTCGCTGTATTGCATTATTAACCGGAATCAAAGGACCTTTGTTCGCCTTTTCTCTATCAAAATATTCCCGCACTTTGCACACAATTTCTCTTGACTGTCCTTTCATAGGTACGCCTCGGCCCGAAGTTTGTCTTTTCTTTGGAGTTCGAGTCCTAGGTCTTCCCCTATGTTTCCTTGGTTCAGCCTCGTTACGTTGCTCCATGCTCAGCCACCGAAGTATATTCACACAAAATAACTTAAAAACACGTCAATTTATAATGAAAGCACAAGAAACTAACACTTAAAATCAAGATAACCAACAACCGGACATCACTCAACCACCACATCAACTAAACTGAAAGCTGGAAATTTCCCTTACCCTTAGTGTGCGTATAACGGTTCAGTTTTCCTGGAAGCGTGTGCTATTTGTAGACATAAAGGAGAGGCCGAGACGCTGTACGGGAATGACGGTAGCGCGCGAATAAAATGGGTCCAATAGGTTCTGACTGTACTTCCGCCGCAGAGCGCCACGCATTGCTCTCTGTGAAATTCACTTTATATATTAATCCATTGTAGTATTCCTATCACGTACAAGGTGTAAGTTGTATATGTCTTCTACATTTAGTTATCTAAAGAGAGCGTCACGCAAATCTCATTCGTGTACAACTTTTAACAACTGAGTTAACAGGACATTAGAAAAAAATTAATAACGTCGTTAATTTTAATCGTAGGAATCTCAATTTTTGATATATTGTACTAAAGAAGGTGGACTACCATTTGTCTACAAGAAATTTTTTTCCGATGCTTAACCTCTGAGTTCTTACGTAATAAAAACGATAAACCCTAATTTTTTAATTCAAATTCGTGTATTTTTTTCTTTAACTCACAATGTAAATTTATTGAAAAGAGATTTTAAAAATTAGAAAAGTTTGTTAAAAACGTCTTTAATTGATGATTAAAATACAGTTCATTAGACATTTCTCGCCCTGTATTTTACGTTTCCACGAGGTTATAAAGTGGAATGTTTTTACTACAAACTCGGTCGCCGCGCGGCCGCTCCGCCAGTCACTTTCTTTCGTTAATCAGGGTATAGTACATATATTTCACCCTACCTCGCTTACAAGCGGCCGGGTGGTGGGGGAGAGCAGCTTCAATCATCCAGTCGCGGCCAGACAGTACTCGTTGTTGCCTGTTATGAGTTTTTTCTTACAGAAATTTCCTTTAAGAAACTTATCGTTTTCATTTTAGTTTTAGAAATTTTAAAACTGTATTTCCGTTGAACTGTATTCAGTTTATAAATAAACTTCTGGATATATTAGGTATTCATATAATTCACCTGAAAAGGTAATAAATAAAGTTAATAATCTGTTAAGTGATTGGGTCTATTTCAATAAACATGTACCTTTCCATATTCATAATAAATATCAATTATCTGACAACAGACCGAAAAAAATAGCATATGCATTACTTTTATAGTAAAAAGGCCTTGTTTGTGAGTAGTGTTAACATCGTATGTTAGGCACATGATGCTGTTGTAACAGCTGAAAATGAAGATTGTTTACTGACCTTAAATTATCCGCCGTGTGATTTCTTGTAACTTCGTCTATTACGCGTTTCAGAGCGTATGCTCCATCATCAGATATTAAAAAAGATAAAACTATCACTCTTGCGAGATCGTTAAGTAGTAAAAAATGTCAAAATTTGCATGTGAGCCGTACGCGGATTTGGTTCAAGTTCATTCTGCCACTCAGAATGAACTTGAACGGGTGCGCACCCAAATCCGCGTACGGTTCACATGCAAATTTTGACATTTTTTACTACTTAACGATCTCGCAAGAGTGATAGTTTTATCTTTTTTAATATCTGATGATGGAGCATAAGCTCTGAAACGCGTAATAGACGAAGTTACAAGAAATCACACGGCGGATAATTTAAGGTAAATAATTTATTAATTCGTACAAGTGATTTGGTTACCATATTAAACATGAATATTAAATTGTTTACTGAGATTAAAGTTTGAGTTCAATAATGACGTAAAGATTTCAGCATGAAAATTTCAGCAGCAAAACTAAATCGACGTTGAGGTCGGTGGCACCAGTACAGAACAAAATAGTGGTGAGGAACGTAATAATGAAACAAGTTTCGGGTGTCAATTATTTAGGTGCACTGATAACGTGTGGACACTTGCGGAGAGGAGTAAATATGAAAGACATAAAACCAAAAAAATAGCCGGTTCAAAGAATGATTTTGTTTAGAAAAATAATTGTCTTAGGATTTTCGCCATTTAGAAGTTTTAGATAACAGTAAGACCTAGATTGACATATGGCACAAAACTAGATTAAAAATATCTAAAACAAAACGTTAGACGCAAGAGATAGAAATTGTAAGAATAACTGTAGTGAAAGCATGAGGGGAGACAATATACAGTGAGTACAAAAGGGAGATTTGTAGAATAACATGTATAATACAGCGGGCAACGGACGGTTGTGGAATGGACATACAACCAGGATAGATCAAAACAGATTAGTGAATATTGCCAGAGATAACAAACCGTCTAGCAGGAGAAGAGTTGGGAGACCTAAGAAGAAATTGCATGAAAGCTTGTAGGAAGCTAATGGAACTAAGACAGGAGAATTCTCTTATAAGAAGGAAAGAATAAAAAGAAGACAGAGAAAAGTGTAAATGCAGTCTGAAACGATAAGCTGTGACAAAATAGGGTCATATGTTCGCGGGCGACATCTATAGCTTAGCGGTACAACTAAAATTTCTGGTGTGCCGTAAGATTTATATATCATATAAACACATAATTTCTAAAAGTATCTGTCAATTTATTCATTGTTTATCAGCTCTCTGAAGTTTAGCCTACTCGTGTTTTAAAAAATGGACAAAATCAAATATCGTGCTTGAATTCTTTGTTAGAAAAACGTCAAGCCCCAACGGGAATTCACAACGGAATCGTAAACGTGTTAGGAGGTGCTGAGCCTTCAAAAACAATGGTTTGTTTGTGGGCACTCGAGTTTAAACCTAGTCGTACGAGCACTCAAGTTGATCCTCGCAGTGGACACCCAAAATTTGGAGCAACTGCAAATGCGGCACCCATATTGCATGAAGTTTTTTCATACTAAATTCTTGAATTAAAAACGATACGCGCGATCGTGTGAAATACCCATGATCTCAGCTATGTCATCCACTCTCTCGAGCGCCGGTCTTCCGACACCGTGTACGGAATTTTTAAAATTATGTTTGAAGCTGCTGCAGTTTTTATGCTTCCACTTCGAGGATCGTCTTCAGTGCTCGTACGACCACGTTTGAACTCGAGTCCTCACTTATAAACCATTGTTTTTGAAGGCGCAGCATCTCCTAACACATTTGCCATTTCGTCGTGAATTTCCATTGACGCTAGAAATTTGTTTAACAAAGAACTCAGTCACTGCAACTGTTTGGTTTTGCCCATTTGTCAAAAGGCATGATACTGTACGTAAATTTGAAAAACAGCTGTTAAACAATAAATAAATTGCTTACAGCACGCCAAAAATGTTAGTTCTACCGCTAAGCCACAAATGACGCTCCGCGAAATTTTCAGCTAGTCATCGTATATAACACCGTATTTTCAATTAATTTGATGTTGCGCTATATTTAGTTTATACGAAATTGTTTTGTTCTACTTTTTATGAAATCGAGTTGTCGTCGCTAAATGGAAAAAATAATTTTTCTGTGATTTTAAATAATGGGCGGCGCGTATAAAATATTTTAAATTGAAACTTGTATTGTTTTATTTGCGTTTTACAGCTGTGACTTACACGATGACCGACTGACGTGCCTAAATTTAGTCGAAACTGAGGCAGACCAGTCGTACCTGAAATTTTTGGATAAATATCCAGAAGAAATTGCAGTTTAGAGAAATTAATTATGCAAGGGAAGATCTACGGTAAACGTCCACGAGGCAGGTGTCTCGCTGGGTGGATCAGGTATAAAAACAACTTATTGGGTACCGTGTGTAAGAAGCCGTCCAGGCAGCACAAGATCGACAGGCCTGCAGAAACACGGTCAGCGCCATCGTCACATGACATCTACACTCTTTATTTGGAGTAGTAAGACTGATGAGATGTAAAATATTCAGTGGCGTATTTACGGGGTGAGGACAAACGGGACTGGACCATAGGGTCGGAAAAGTTGACGAATTTTGTTAATCTCTTAATTTTTAGGCTGTTTTATTATTTTTCCAGCTGAGTACACTAATATAGTAGTAACTCTTTTTTAAATATACAAACAGGTTTATTACACAGCATTAGCCTATACGTTTGAAATATGAGTATAGGAAAATCAGTTCAGTCAATAAGTGTCTTGTAAACAATTTTTCAATAACGCGTATATAGGCTATATTGTGTTATTACTGTTTACTTTAATGGGACTGATTTTAGCCACTTTAAAGATAGTAATGTTGATATTCTTAACTTTTTTCTTTTGTATGAAGCCAATCCAACCCCGGACGCACCCCAGGCCAAATTCCAGATATCCCACTGAAAATAATTTGTATTTAAATTACCGTAACATATTAAATATATTGTTCCGTGTGGTCATAAGATTTTTTTTATGGTACTTTTTTTTGTTGAATTTCACTCTTTTATTTAAAATTACATAATCTATTACGATTTTCTAGTGCATTCATTTTATTATTATCTATAAAATACAGTACGTTTCAGGAAATTCATTAAATTAAGCAGGCATATTAATAGAGGTCACTATTATCATTTTTTCTCGCGAATGGGTAATGAAACCCCGTGTAGTTAGTGGCTTTGCAACTGTGCAGGAATTGCGAACAATATAATATATTGCCTCAGAAACGAGTGCACGACAAAGTTACTACGTCCGTTAAGTTGTATTATGCCCGTCAGGTTAGTATGTCGATTGCTCACTATAAACGATTATGAAGTCATGGAACTGAATATAAAGTGCCTTGCAATTGGATATTAGGTTTAACGCATCTCATAAATGTAAAATAATCAATATATAGTCGTATGTCAGTAAGTGAAATGTACGAACAATGTACAACAATAAACTGTGGACAAGATGTTGACAGGAATTGGTTTCAGCGTTTCTGACGAAGGTCGATAATAGATTTTGAGCGCTAACGATGTGAAAACGTCATTCCACTATAACCGGGGAGTAAAATATTTCATTGTGCAAGTGCGTGTGTGAGAAAAACAGGGAGAAGAAGACAGAAATATTGAGAAGGGAGAAGAGAAAACGAGAAACTCCTTTGCAACGTGTTCTCTTTTGAATTCCTCGGCGTACATTCCCGTTTCGTGACACGCATTATGTCGGTTCATATTTCGCTAAAAATTCGAACAAAGTCGAAGGACGACGTGTTTCGTAATTTCCTTTCCCAGACGTTATTAATACTGACCCATTTTGCCTCAAATAATATCTTGTGTGAAAAGCGTAGTCTTAAAACTTGCAAGCTCTGGCCAACACGTTCCATCAGACGCAACGTTAGGCGAATAAAAGACTCAAAGAATATATTACACTTCTAATTTAGTATACCTAAACAGACATCAGCCTCTTCTAGAATTATTAATTTTTATGCTTCATTGTTATCATTGTTATTTTGTGATGCAGCGTGTCTCCACTGAACAAGGAAGAAGCGGGAAGAAATTAGGTGGATTTTCGACTCGGGTCGTTTCAGTTTAATTGTTTTCTGTTTAACTAAACCGATTTCAGGAATAAGCTCTTTAATGCGACTTGATTGTAAAAGTCCTGACAAGAAGCTTTGCTACTCTTTGACGTATGTTGTACGTAAATACTTCAAATTTTTAATACAAAAAACACACGGTTATTGTAATTTTAAGTTCAATCAATTAAAAACAAGAAAGTTGTTTACAGAAAGGGTTTAATGGTTAGGAGTTGCTTTGTTTCCCCGGTCAATAAGCTAATCTTAAGTATCCTGCTTTTGTTTTTTCCCCTAAGTGTTCCGGTGTTGGTCTATTGTCGGATATCTCATTCAGCAGACGTTTCGGTACGTCTTCTCAATAGCTGTTTTGCGACAACAGTTTGTTTTACTACACTACTATATTCTGTACGATTTTATATGTGTAATTACTGTTTCTTGTAATCCAGTCTCCGTGAGATACAGTTTTAGGCTCATTGTCTAGGGTTTCTGTGTTTGAAATTTTTCTAGATAATGAGGTGCAGATCCTTTGCCCCAACCGCCCACCATTTGGAGGAGAAGGAGAGTTTATTTCGTACATACTTTTGTCCTATAGAGACTGTCTCCTCCTCGGACAACCGATACCATGATAGTTCGATAGCCAGGCTCTAACACTGTGACAATACCATACCGGCCTGCTAGCTGTTCTGTGTGACAAACCTTCAGGTAAAAACGAAACAAATTTTCAAACAAGACATCAGTTCTTTCGTTCTCAAGAAGTACATTCAATATGTTACTTATATACATGGTTTTACGGGCGATCAGGGCAATCAAAATTAATTAAAATCAATATGAATAGAGAAATATACTGGTGAGTAGAGGAAAAATAGAAAGGTATGTACAACAGCGCGTATAATAACGTTTACGTATTGTTACGGTGTCCACACGGATCGCCGTCTTTAAACGTTAAAGCAAATAACCGGGTACCATAACTTCAGTAACAGTTTTAGTAAACAAAAATAGTCGTATACGATAATTTTCCAAGTTTACAAATGACCAACACACAACATTGCAGAAAACAGTACAAAGTTGTCAACTACAAGTACACAACAATTCACAATTTATACTTTACACCGTCAGGCCCGGCTCCAGGCAGGGGCGAACCGTGCCACCGCCCAGGGCAAATTTTAAAGGGCGGCAGATTCCGGGATGTTAAGTTTTGAAATTGAGGGAAAAAATAAAATTATTCACTTAATTTCATCACAATATGTCAGACCAGTACGAATTACTTTATGTATAAAGTCAGCAGAGTTTAACGAAGAGTCGCAAACTCATTAACGAGAGAACGTAAACCTGACGTTTTCGAAGCACAAACTTATTAAAACTTATCTCAGATCGAGTATGTCCGAGACTCGCCTGAGTGGTCTGGCGACTGTATCTACAGAACCTCAGTTAGCTGAATCACCTGATTACAACGAAGTCTTAAAGGAGTTTGCCAGTGCAAAAGCGAGACGAGTATTTTTTAACTAAGGTGTGTGATACATTACTTTTGTTATATTTCAATCATAATGAATTTTAGTTAGTATTTTAATTTTAAGTCATCACTTAGGCATACATTTTTATTGTCTCACGATTCCTTGTATTGTCTCTACAATTTTTTAGTGTAGCCGTTCGCCGCATCGTAAACGCGAAAAAGTTCTAATTATTTGATAAACACAACAATGCAAACATTCCTAGTCGTTATTTGAAGGCAATCGTCGTATATTTAGAGTAGGTCTAGTGTGCGTGAATGTGTTCAGAGTTAAAATAGGGAAGGGGCAGCACTCATAAATACTGCACAGGGCGGCAGAACCGCTGGGGCCGGTCCTGTTTACACTTTAACCCCCTACACACTATCGGACCAGACCACCGGATCGTCGGGACAAAACGCAGTTTGGTCGTGGGTTCGAAGATGTGTAGGCGTGTCCGCGGACAAAATCTGTCGTGACGGACGGTCGGGAGGTCCGATGGGAAAACCATCGGACCGCGGACCGCGGACCGCCCCTGGACCGCTCCACCTCTTTTCAGTCTGGTCGTGTAATGTGTAGCGTTGTCGCCGAACTTCCCTTGTCGTTGCCAAACCTTCCCTGTTTGTGCTTCTGTTTCTTGTTGCGTTGCTAGCGCTTTCTTGTAGCACGAACTTTTTTTCTGTGAGACAATGTCATCTCAACCGGTTATTATACAAGACGAAAAGGATGTGATCGTAGAGCTGTCGGAGCGATACAGAGAATTCCGTTGTTTGTGGGACACAACAAGCGAACTTTATTCGAACCGCAATGAGACCTTTATGTCTCTACTGGAGATTTACAAGAAACTTCAGCCAAAAGCTGTTCTTGAAGGTGTCAAGAAGAAACTGGAAAATATGCGGAGCGCTTATAGAAGGGAAATGAGAAAGGTAAGTTTTTTTATATAGGTATTCGTTTTATTTATAATTAAGTAGAATAATATTGTAACCAGAAGTAGTATATGATATATTGTAGTAAAATAACAGTAATAATATGGTACAAAAATTGCACAGTGAGTAGAATCCTATTGTAAATAGATTGGTAGCTATAATAATAATAATACATATGTTTATATGTTTATGTTTATACATAGTAAGAAATATGTTTATATACAGCCTTAAGAATTAAAACGTTTTAACTTTTTCATGTAATTTTTTTAGTTGACTTTGACATATAGTTTTTGAGAGGAGGGTACTGAGGAGAATCTATGGCCCTGTGAAGGAAAACGACATTTGGAGGCGACTGCATAATCGAGAGTTGTACGAAAGGTTTAAAGATCTTTCGATCGTGCAACTCATACAAATTAACAGATTGCGTTGGGCTGGTCATGTGCAGAGAATGGCGGAGGATAGAATCCCAAAAAGAGTGATGAATTATTTGCCGATGGGAAGGAGAAGGAAGGGAAGACCGCGTACAAGATGGCTGGACCAGGTTGGTAAGGAGGCAGTGAGGCTGGGTGCAGCAAACTGGTGGACATTGGCCGGGAGTAGAGACCAGTGGGGAAGATTTCTTTTGGAGGCCAGGGCCCGGACTGGGCTGTAGCGCCGAGGATGTATGTATGTATGTATGTTGACATATAGTGAAATAGACGTTCAAGCATGTCTAAATAGATTCTAAAATATTTGTATAATTTCTTTTTTTATTAGTAATACGTTTTCATTCGAATTGTTTATCTACTTTATTCTCTATTCTCAGTTGATTTAGCTGCTTGATTGTTAGAGTTACACACTTTGTAGGCCTATAGCACACTTAATGGATATTTCGTTTTGTATAGGCCTATGTTCTCATTAATATAACTTATTAATTAACTATATAACTAAACTAATAACTATATAATTAAAACACCAATTTTCAGGCTAATATCTGTTATTCACACTTACCTTTATATACTGCTCTAGACAATAGTAGATAGCTGCACACATTTCTGGAATAATAGCTGATAAAAGTTGTGGTGATATAGCAGCACTGAATTTCATGTCTTCATATGATCTCCCAGTAGCTAAATAACGAAGTGTCACAATTAGCCTCTCTTCTGCACTCACGGATTCCCTGAAGACCGTATTTCTTCTTTGAATAAATGGTTTCACCAAATCCAGTAAATTGATGAAACATTCCTCATCCATCCGTAAAAAATTACGAAAATCGTTTGAGTCCAGTTCTTTAAGTAAGATGGCATGGGTGAATGTTTTCCGTTTTTGAAACAAGTTCTTTGCTCACATTTTTCTCTTCTTTCGACACTTGTCATCACTAATTGCTACTAAAGCGCTTAAAGCTACAGCGATTTTTTGCATTTTTTGAAAGATACGGAGCCATAGCGCGACACCATTTTCTTCACAAGATCGAACATTCGACTAGTCAGAGAAAATAGGTTCCTGTCTGAAGTTGGTCCGGTCCGAAGGTGTGTAGCCTTGACCCGACCACAGACGGTCCGGCTGTTTGGTCGTGTCTGGTGGTTCGGTCCGATAATGTGTAGGGGGCTTTTACACTAAACCGGTGTCAAATACGTAATACGCACCGAATCTCAAGTCACAACAACTGGCCCCCTGGCCGGCCGCTTTGAAAACACCTCTGTTTATGTTCTGCTAAGGTTGCGAAATTGTTTCACGACCTTCTCGCGCAGTGAAGGCCCCCCAGAAAACGGTTGAAAATACCAACTCTCGACATTACCCTATTGTGTGTGTGTTAATAATGTTGTTGCTATTTCATATTTAGTATAATTTTTGTTTGTAAAAATATGGTGTTCTGCTGTTCATTTCCAATTTTACGTACTACCCTACCTAATCTTCTCTTCTCCTCAACCCCGAGATCGGTGGTGGGGCTTGCAACTTCTTCTTCTTCCGTGGACAGTCTTTTAGTCTTTAAAGGCTTTCTACCTTCCATCCGTATACTCCTGTCTGGGTCTTTCTCTCTGACTACGCCCCTCGATCAGGGTAGTGAACCAATTTGAATGGAGTAGCAGATGACCAAGTGACAGTAGCTGGACCTGGACTGTACGCTAGAATAACTGACTCGTAAAATAGAAGGTCGGAACCGGTAGAGACAGATTGTGCAGAATTTAACATGATCGGTCATCAATTTCCGTCAATGGAAGACGGAGTAATGAATGAAATATGCTTGCATAAAAAACGTGTGCGCGAAAGCATGCGAAGCGCGGTAAATTTTTTGGCTTTTGGCGAGCGCAAATTTCGACTCGTTGTTATTATCGACTAGTTGTTAAGTCGCGACATAGACACATTAGTCTCACATTGTCTCGTCGATGTCTCGTAAATCGACATTGCCCGACAAACGCTCTCCTCCTTACCGCTTCCGCCAGGCACGAGAGCGAGCCAAATAACGCCGCCAGTTATGACCCGTAGACGTCACGCTTCGTTCACATTAACGTTTATTTACATTATCTTGCACATATTTAATTCTAGATTGGCTCATAACCCTTTGTAAAGAGTGAACGCTGCAATAGAGTGTTCAAAATTAATACAGTGGTCGATAAGACACAGGGCTGATTTGCCACTGTTTAGAGAAATTAATATTTGTTGGGTTTCTTCAATAATTGAAAAGAGGATATTCAGTAATCGCATGTATGTGAATTGGGACTGTCAAGCTAGCAATTAAATTCTTTCTGTCAGTTTGGGAGTACAGTATATCAAAATCCAGTCGTTACACTTATTTGATAATAATGTCGACATGACGTAGAGTCAAGGTTCATGCTAGCATCAAAAGTAATAGAAAACAGACTGGTGACTACAGACTCTTTCATTGGTCCTGTTGGTCCAGAACAGTGTAAGAACAATAACTTTATTGTCAAAATAAAAATTAATCATTGGAATAAAATGGAAATCCCATTTTGCTTCATTTCTCAAATTAAAAATTCATAGGGAATATATTTCAACCTGCATATCATTCCACATTTTTCGTTAAGTGGAGATTTTAAGAAGAATACTTAGCTTTCTATCTGTTCCTGGCGTATGAGGAATTGAGGAAAAATATTTTAAATCTTTAAAGCGGCTTCAGCGTCTTGGAACTGGATGTAGTTTTTAAAAGATGTATTTAACCAGAAAAATTGTGTATTTACGAATATATATTATTTAATTTGCAGTCTACATTGCAGCCAGTTTAGTCCCACCTTCCTACCTATTGTTTTCCAATCCGTTCTATTACCTTCACATCTTTGTACAGTCTCACATAACAGTCTTTTCGATGTTTTTCGTAAAAACATCCGAACGATATTCTAAACTAATTTTACGTATTTGCTGCTTAGCGAACGTTAATTAATAAGACCTTTCAGTTTAGTCTCAACGTGTCGAATGTTTTTAACCCATCAATGGTTACGTCGTTTTTAACCTGAAGAGTTACGTCACTGGTCGCGTGTGAGTTTCTCTCGCACAGCACATTCGTTATACGCTACTCTTAAATCATAAATCAGGTTTTGTGTTTTACATTATTCATTTGTTTCTTATATTTTAATTTTTTACTTCTATTTGTTGAATGCGTCTGACATGCGCAGTGCGTTGTTTTCTAATAAATTTTTGTAAATATTTATAAAAATACAAGGTAATACACACTGTACTTGTATTTCACTGTATTCTGTTTCTGTAGTTCACTTCTTTCCTTTTTTGCTACAGCTTTTACGCCTGGTAGATGTATTACAATATTTTATTTTTTTAGTGTTCACAGAATGACTCGAACCAATTTATTTATGGTCTTTTACCAAATATGAAAGTTCTGGTTATACACCTTGTCTGACTCACGAGTACAGGATTGTTCAGTATCAGCACAGTGGTTACTCTTTTCTGATATATTTATCTGATTATACATTTACATGACTCTCTATCTTGATATCTTGAATATTATTTTGCTCTAATATATCAATATCATCTTTTTTAATCAATTCTGCATAAAAAACAGCGGAAGGCATATATTTCCTTCTTTTCGTTCCATTCGAAGCGCCAAGTAGAAAATTTTCTTCCCTCTACTCGTGTTAGGAAAACGTACTGTAAATCAAACGAACATAGTAAGAGCTTATCAAATGTCACAACATAAAGAGCTTGTTGAAAAAAAATTAACACACTAATAAAGCTAGTTACAACTATAGGAAAGGATGAAATAAAAGCAGTGTGTAAAACGTGACATTAGAAAACCACTCTATTCTCTGAAACACACACGAAAACAAAACATAACCTAGTTTTTCTAAAACATAATTGTAAATAATTTGATAACACGATTGGTTATGAGAGAAATTCTCACAAAGCTGTAATGTTTTCACATACTCCTAAAATTCACAGGCACTACAGATCCGTTACACAGCCAAACACAGCACTGACAACGGTCCCAAAGTCAGCTAGAGAAAGAGCCATCCCCATCACTTACTACTTCCCTCCACACTTTGTATGGAAAAATCATTGTGAAAGAAAGCCTCATATAGCGACGTATGACCGGTCAAAAGTAAATTACCAAGTGAAATTCAGCTGCAGCATACTACAGTATCGTATTCATGTTGACATTGTTGTATTTTTTTATTCTAAGCTAGGAAACGATAGTAAAATATTTCTCCTGACAGTCTGTAAAGATTCAGGGTCAATTTGGAGTATTCAAATACGTACTCCAAAAAAGATAGTTCTTTTACTGATTTATTCGTTTTTATTGTTTTTCAGAATACTGGAAGATCGATTTGTTACGGTTTCATGTTTTTGAGATTTATTATTAGTTACAGACGTGTCAAGTTGATTTTCATGTAACAGTATGAGATATTTCTATAGTAGAGTACTTGTACGATTCGCTACCGCAGAGTATCGTACTACGATAGAGTTATATGCAGTGCACTGTGCGTTTTAATGGGAATTCACAATTATCCTGAAGACGGTCGCAGACCTTGGAATCGAGTCCCTTCCACTAAAACCCTCGATATAATGGTTAGACTCCGGGATACGGTTTCGCGGTGTTAGTATTATCAAATGTAAAATAATACACGGCCTGTGTCGATATTATCAAAATGAAATTCACTTTTAATTTAATTTACTTTTCAACTCTTACTCCCTCTTAACCGAGAAAGTTGTCGGGTATCGTTCGGCCGAACGCTCTGTCGCTTTTTGCGGCCTGAAGAAGACCACCGAGGGTGGGATTCGAAACGTTCCGGCGATGTCGCTGTTATATAGGGTAGGCCGGGGACAAATGTAACATGGTTCAATTGTAACAGTGAGTTTTCTAGTACTCAAATCTTTTCACGTAGTACTAACAGATGTCGCGGCGATCGCTACTTGGCGTTACCTTATGGACAAACATATCAGTTATCTCAGTTACCAGCTGAAGGCGCTAGAGAACAGAACGTGATTTTGACAGAGGTAAGTAAATGTTTGTTTACTTGTTTATTCTATTTTTTCTTCATTAATACTATAATATTATGATTATGTACGTTATACATTTTAAACTAATTCTATTCGTTTTCAAATACACACAACGTTTGTTTTTAAACCATTTTAGAATAATGAAAGTGATCAAGTTCTTTGTTTTAAGTACCAACGGGGACAAAAGTAACGTGACAAAAGGGGACGTTTGTAACATGTTACAATTGCCCCCAGGAAAGTGACAATTGTGATATTAAAAGATTAGCCTTTTATTCAAGTGGTAATTGTTTGCAATTATGGGGTCCCCTCCAATATTTCTGTAATTCACAATTACGATGTATTTTCGCTCGCTCTAAATGAATTTCGCATAAAAAAGGTCGGAAACCTACCGTTTTGAAGATAGTTTTAGCTCTAACTTGAATTTTACGCAAAACCAGGAAAGATTAAATCGGCCGATCTGGCCAAGTCTCGTTTGCTGTAACTCGAGTTTGTTTATATCCGCATAGCGTTTAGATATATCTACTGTAAGTGCTATGCGAATGTAAACAAACTCAAGTTCCAGTACACAAGACTTGCCCGAGTCACTGTAAAATTTTTCAGTAGGCCTACAATTAGAGCGAGCGAAAATACATTACAATTATTGTGAGTTACAAAGATACTGGAGGGGAACCCATAATTGTAATCAGTTACCTTACAACTAAAAAAAGGTGTGAAAGTGTGTGAGGGAAATAAAGAATGTTTAGCGTATACTGATGTAACTCGTTTGTAGTTTCAGAATGCCAAGAACCAGGAAGAGGACGACATCTCGACAGTGGCGTACCAATGCCTTTGGGGGCCCGGGGCGGGAGTTCGTGGCCGTGGCCCCCCGCCCCATTATTAAGCACTCCCCATATTGTGCCTCTACTATCGGCACCACAAAACTGAGTCATAATCTTATATTCATAAAAATTATTGGAAAAAAAATATGTGGAAAGCACTATGTAAGTATTAATAGAAATTAAAGGAAAACTAAAATAAAAACACAGATTTTGCGTTTTTTTATTACTTTTTCAAATATGTAGTTTTTATTTCAATTAAAATTAATGACAACCTGTAGAAAAATGCTTAATTTTTCAACTTAAATCCTTACTACGTACATGTTCTGATGTATTATAAAACTAGGCAAAATATTTAATTAACTTCAGTACTGAATCCGTATATTGTGAGCATTATTTGCTGAAAAACATTTTCAACCATAGTTAGTTGTAAATGAAAGTGTTGTACTGATAATTATGTGCTACAAAATATGTATTATAAGACAGCAAAAACTTACACAAAATAAAATACTCTCAATGATTTATAGAAACTGCTTTTTACGACCTTTTGCTTCTGCAAATATTTTGATACAGTCGTCAAAATTTATTGTTTTAGCTACTTTACTTTCTATAGAAAGTATGGCTAAACTATTCAGTCTTGATTGACTCATTGTTGAGTGAAGATAACTTTTTATTAGATTTAACTTTGAAAAACTTCTTTCACAAGAAGCAATGGATACACATATCGTTAAAATATCCTAAGTGCTACACAAAGGTTGGGAACTGATTCTTGTAAGTCCATTTCGATAATAAAATCCAACATTTTCAATGTTGACCATTGTTTTGCCATTTCTTTTTTGATGTCTGCAGCTTGAACGTGACGTCGTAGCCGCTGTATTTCGGGTAACATTTCTTCCTTTTGGAGTTCATCAAATGTCTGGGTTAGAGCCGTCGTCAGGGATTTCCTTTCTGGATACTTCTCTGCTCCCCCCAATGACCCTCCTAATTCGGTCGACGAGGAAGACCTTGCGTCTGTCCTTAGCCGACTGAAGAAGAGAAAGGCCCCTGGGCGCCGCTGCGTTGCAGAATCTCCCGCCTTCGGCAGTTGACGTTCTTCTTGAGCTGTTCAATTCCTGTCTCCGGCTGAGGTACTTCCCCCGCCTGTGGAAAACCGCTAATGTCATCATGATCAAGAAATCCAAAAAGCCGCCCACGCTACCTGGAAGCTACAGCCCGATATCATTATTGCTAGTAATCTCAAAGGTATTCGAGCGCCTTCTCCTGGCCCGTATTCGGCCCCTGGTGGATGGTTTCATCCGCGAGGAGCAGTTTGGGTTTAGGCCGAGGCACTCGACTACTCTTCAGCTAGTACGGGTTGTCACCTGCCTAGCAGACACCGTCAACAATCATCAGGCAACAGGCGCCGTCCTGTTGGATGTGAGCAAAGCCTTCGATAAAGTCTGGCACGAAGGCCTGCTCTACAAACTGGCGCATTCGCCACTCCCGGCATCTATCGTCCACTTGCTCCGATCCTATCTGACGGATCGCACCTTCAGGATCAGCGTAGATGGGGCGTTCTCTCGGGTTCGCCCTGTTGCCGCCGCGTCCCACAAGGATCAGTCTTCGGCCCCGTTCTGTACGTACTGTACACGAACGATCTGCCTGTTTATCCCGGGGTCACGTTATCTCTATTTGCCGACGACGCGTTGTTTCATTTTAGCTCGCTTTCGCCTTGGTGGACGAGCGTAATGTTACAACGCCAGTTGGCTATGCTTCCGGACTGGCTAAGGAAGTGGCGGGTAGCGATCAATACGGAGAAATCCGAGGCGATCTGTTTTACTCATAAGTCCATTTCCCGATGCCAATCCCTCTCCTTAGAGGGGAGACCCATCAACTGGACTGCGACGGTGAAGTACCTAGGTGTTCAGCTTGATCGGCACCTAAACTTCAACGCCCATGTGACCGCAACCATCAACAAGGCTCGTGGCGTCAGAGCCAAGCTATCACTTATGCTTTCGCGGAACAGCTGCCTGGCTGTCCGTACAAAACTTACATTGTATCTCCTGTTCCTCCGAAAAGTACTCACTTATGCTTCGCCCGCTTGGTGGCCTCTCCTGTCGGCCACCAGCAGGCATAGGCTGACTATATTCCAGAACTGGACCCTACGCTTCCTCACGGGGTCCCCGTGGTATGTGCGAAATTCCGCCATTCACCGGGGCCTCCGTGTTCCCACCTTTGAGGTCTTCGTCTGGTCCTTGGCAACGAATTTGTTCGCCAAGCCAGGCGAGTCCCCTTATCCGCACCTCCAAAGGCTGAATAGCGTGGAGAATACACGGGCCCACTCGACGCGTCAGGCGACCTAGGGCGCTGTTAGACGACCCCCCCCAAGTTCATCACATGAACCCCCCAGAAACGAACCCCCCAACCTTCTGGAGACTGAACTGATCACCATCATTCACTACCTGCGCCTGCCGAAACTGTAGTCAATCATGCTGCGGCAGATTGGATTGGATTGATTTATTGCCAGCATCGGCTTTGCCGATTCGGCAGGTCTTTGATCCGGGACACGGGCTCCCGCGAGGTTGTGCAAATGCCTTCCTTTCGAGAGCCGACTGCCCCGGTGACGAGTCCCTTCGACTCGGCCGCCGCCTTCGGGCGGTCAAGCCTCTTGTTCTCGCCAGCGTGCCTCTAAGTTTCAGTGGGCTATGTCCTCGGAGACCAAGGAGCCGCGACCAGGCGTTGCAATTGGCTGAAGCCATGACCACTAAGATCCCCGTCAGCACCTGCTTTGCTGATTCGGCAGGGTAATGACCTGAGACACGGGCTCCCGCGAGGTTGTGCAAGTGCCTTCCTTGCGGAAGCTGGCTGTCGCGGAGTCATTCCTTACCGTTTCGGCCGACGCCCTAGGGCGCCCGAGCCTCTTGTCCTCGCCAGTGCATCACTACGTTCCCAAAGGCTAGCCTGAGGGGACCGTGGTGTCGCGCCTCGGCGGGACAATTGGCTGCAGCAAAAGCTCAAGCTTGCCTCCGTGGTGGCCATGTAATTTATCATGGACCCGCGGACTGCACCATAACTCCCTTGTGCAGAGCAAACGACCGCGCTGACCTTGGCACCTGGCGTTCATCAGGCCTAGGCCTGGACAACGCACACAAATTAGGACGCAAGACGCCCGCGCATCATCCATCCATCCATCCTGGGTTAGGTTTGAAATGAGCTGAGGGAGTTCTTCAACATCTGTCTCCATAAGATGAGCAGACTGTACAGCAGCGAATCGTTCATTTATAGTTTCCATTGAAGCCGATCTCATTGTCAGTTCTTGATAAAATTTATCTATACATTCAAACATGCATCTTCTTAAATCTTATTGTAGAGAGAGGCCTTCGTCTCTTGCGTTTTCTCCCGGCATCATTTTCTTGAATCTTCTACGTCCACTTTTTTCAACTGGTATGTCCAAGTCTTTACAAGTGTTTGTTGCAAAATCAACCAATCCATGCGTAATTTTTTTATGTTGTCTTGTATTTCAATGAAACATAAGAGTCCGCGGTGGCTTAGTGGATAGAACGATAGGTCTTCTCATTCGGAGGACCAAGGTTCGAATCCCGGCCCGGCACCTCTGCCTTTTTTTCGAAAGAAACAATGCTATGTGCTGTACGACAATAACCGCTGTACTCAAGTGGTTCGGATTCCACTATAAGCAGTAGGACCCGTCATTATGGGGAGTTATGACCCATAATGACGAGTAGGATTAGGGTTTTAATTGTAAATGGGTATATCCCGTAAAAATGTTAAATAAATAAATAAAAAATAAAGTAATACTAATATTCCTTATAGTTACAAACGTAAACTAGGTTATATGCTTTATTTCTTATGTCATAAAAATATATATATTCGAAGGCCTCTGAGAATTTAGAATTACCCGCAATAATCTATGAATAGAATGGGTTGTAAAAAATGTGATTTAAGTTTTTTATGAGACACATTTTAAATTTTGAATACAAATTCGTCTCGTCGTGGGGCCCCTCCCAGGCGGGGGCCTGGGGAGGTACGCCCCCTC
Organism: Magicicada septendecula; assembly: GCA_034769895.1. Classification (NCBI taxonomy): domain Eukaryota; kingdom Metazoa; phylum Arthropoda; class Insecta; order Hemiptera; family Cicadidae; genus Magicicada; species Magicicada septendecula. Next base: position 465,277,927 of record CM068373.1, read on the forward strand.
CGCCCCCCTTGGTACGCTACTGCATCACGAGGAAGCACCCCCTCAAAGTGTGATGGAAACAGCCGCACATGCTGTTGTACAAGAAGGAAGGAGCACCGGTCTGTTGCACAAGAATATAGCATTTGTCATGTGAGTCTTTATAGATTTTGTAAAAAACTCAGAGCAGATAATAACGTTATCCCAAAACTTGGCTATAATCCACACACTAAAGTGTTCACCAATGAACAGGAATCCATCTTGACAACTTATCTAAAGACTTGTGCAGATCTCTACTATAGTCTTTCACCTAAAGAAATTAAACAGCTAGCGTACCATTGTGCTAAAAAGTTTAATTTAAGGATGCCACAGCGATGGTCTGAGATGGAAATGGCTGGTCCTGATTGGTTCACATCATTCATGAAACGTACCCCAGATATTTCTCTTAGAAAACCTGAGGCAACAAGCCTCAATAGAGCTATGAACTTTAATAAGACAAATGTTAACTTTTTTCGATAAATATGCAATTCTACTTGAAAAATACAAATTAGAGCCTCATAATATCTACAATGTAGATGAAACAGGCATTACCACTGTTCAAACCCCAAATAAAGTTGTAGCAACTAAGGGGAAAAAACAAATAGGTGCAATCACATCTGCAGAGAGAGGCAATTTAGTAACAACGTGTTTAGCTGTCAATGCCTGTGGTAACAGTGTTCCACCCATGTTTGTGTTCCCCAGAGTTAATTATCGTGACTATTTCATTAGAGGTGGGCCTCCCGGTTGTGTCGGAGCCGCCACCAGAACAGGATGGATGCAGGCTGAGGAATTTTTGTCTTTTTTGAAACACTTTTCTAATCATGTCAGACCTAGTATTGAGAAAAAAGTCCTAGTTCTCGATAATCACGAATCGCATTTATATCTTCCACGTATTGACTTCTGTAGGGAAAACGGCATCATTTTGTTGTCGTTTCCACCACACTGTTCTCACAAACTACAACCTCTTGATCGTGGGGTTTTTGGTCCATTCAAAAAGCAGATAAACACTGCATTTGATTGTTGGATGAAAAACAATCCAGGTAAAAGAGTTTCAATTTATGACGTTCCAGAATTGGCTGGAATTGCTTTACCACTGTCAGCGACTCCAAAGAATATTATGTCTGGGTTTTCAGTGAGTGGAGTTTGGCCTGTCAATAAAAATGTATTCGATGACAGTGAGTTTTCTCCAGCTTTAGTCACAGACAGTAATGTAACACCAAATAACCCTGCTTCTGACAGTTTGTCTCAAGCAAATGTAGATAACACTTCAAATACGAATGAATCTTCATCACCAATACACGATATGTTAGCTAGGCCTAGCACTTCAACCCAGTTTTCTCCAGCTGATATCCGGCCACTCCCTAAAGCACCTAGGAAGAATAGTCCAAATAACACTAAAGGCAGAAGAAAGGGAAAGAGCGCAGTATTAACAGATTCTCCGGAGAAAAAGGAGCTAGAAGATAGGGCGAGAAAAAGGACCCAACCTAAGAAAGTAAAACGGCGCTTTTACTACATGCCTACAGTAGATCAAGAAAATGGCACCCGTAACTGTGACAACACATCTTCAAACGGCTGTAACCCACAAAGAAAAAAGAAGGCGAAGAAGTACATTTCAGATGAGGACGATGACGAAGATGACACATTTTGCTTAGTCTGTTTGGACCCTTTCAGAAGCAGTTTACCTGGAGAAAAATGGATCCAGTGCACCAGTTGCAAAATGTGGGCACATTTATTGTGTATAAACGAGTCTGACTTTTATGTGTGCCATAACTGCCAATCGGAATAAAGACTTGAACGATGTAGGTCTAATTAGACTAATTCAGTTTTAAATGAAAAACTGTTTCATTTTCATCATTTATTGTTAGTTCATTATGTCGAATTGTTTGTTCATTTTTTCATTTTAATTGAATTAAGAGTATTAGTGTTACACATAAAAAATTTGAAGTAAATAATAAAAGATATCTGTATTTTATGTTCTTGTAACTGAAAATCAAAATTTATTAATTACTGTGTGTGTTTTGTTTCCATATATGTCTGTTACAATTGACCCGGGCATGGGGACGTTTGTAACAATGTGTCTGCTCTCAGTAATTGTTTAATATATTTTTACTGCCAGCATATTTAATTGCAAAAAAAATCCTGTGCTTAGTATAAAGTTACCTTTATAAATCTGTAGAATTTTGTTGTTCTATGTGCAAAAACATATGAGTAAAAAAATATAATGTACAATTTGTTACAATTGTCCCCGTCCTCCTACGGCAACCGACCACTGCCTAACAGCCTGGTTTGTAATCATTTTGATAATAATAAATACCATGTTTGGTGAACTCTCTTCCCATTACTGTCTGACAGATATGTATGTATTTATTTTTAGTTTTACGTGCATCATAGACACACACGCGCGCGCGCGTAAATGCATAGTTTCTTACAAACAATATTTATTACAAATTAAATATCGATTTAAGACTTAAAATTTGAGTATCACTTTAAGAATAAATCGTGATAGGTGTTAAGGTGATACGTGTGTTCACTGTGTTTCCGGGATTCCTATGCAATGTCACGAGTCTAAGAAGATTTTTACTTAATATTCATTAACGGCGCTAACATTTCAGTGTCACTGTGTCAACGACAAGTCGAGTATGCAAATCTATTACGTAATAAACACGCCTGTATGCCGCAAGTCGTGGAAGTGTTGTTGGGTTTTATAGGCGCCAAAAACAAACTTTCATGATAACGAGCACGCCTCCAAAAACATACACTCACGATCCTAAACGCGTCGACTGCAACAAGAATGTAAATTTATCTCGCGTGGAATGTGCGCTGGTTTCTTTTTCATCAATGCGGCATTACGGAAATATGGCAGTTAATAAAAACCCAACGACAGCACGAGGCTTTGAAATACGTATGGTTTCTTTTGTCTCCAGTAAAACAGTTGAGACAGCGATTTATTGTGTGAAACTGATAATTATAATTACTCAAATAAAAACTGTACGCTATTATTAGGCATCTATCGGACGAATTCCCTTTATTCTAAGCTTATTTCCTGGAATTCCAAAACTGTTGCAACGTTACTTTCTCACTGAGTAACCAACTTCCTAAGAATTTTACTAGGCCTAAACACATCTATAGCCTATATTTTTTCTTTATTTTTTATGAACCGTTCAGATTTCGCTGTGCTGGTTGTTGTTGCCTGGCTTTATCCCTGATTTGTCGTCGCGTGTGTGTGGGGGCACGTGTTTGTTCTTCATTTATTTATTCCTGCATTTTTCTTTGTTCATGGACAACGTTTTAATGTTCTCTGCTTCACGTTTCCGTTCCTCTGTTTCACGTTGTCATTCTTTCTGTGTTCTTTGCTACTTCACTTTCATACTTACGTTTCTTTTCTATGTTAGGTTTTCCTCATACCCTTCCCCTTCTTCTTCTTCTTCTTCTTCTTCTTCTTCTTCTTCTTCTTCTTCTTCTTCTTCTTCTTCTTCTTCTTCTCCTCCTCCTCCTCCTCCTCCTCCTCCTCCTCCTCCTCCTCCTCCTCCTCCTCCTCCTCCTCCTCCTCCTCCTCCTCCTCCTCCTCCTCCTCCTCCTTCTCCTTCTCCTTCTTCTTCTTCTTCTTCTTCTTCTTCTTCTTCTTTTCCTTCTGATTTAGGTAATTATCCTGTTCGTAACAACCTCACTGTTCATGCAGTTCCTCCACCTCATTCTTGTCGTCCAATTATTCTTCTCATTGTTACATCGAATCTTCTAAAGTTTTCCCGTAGTCTTAGCAACACTGTCGTTCCAGAGTCGTTGCCTTTCTTTTGTCCAGCTCATTGTGTCTGTTACGTTTCGTGTCTTCCGAACGTTCAGGAACGAACGTCAATTAACTAATGAATAGACGTTAATGTTTGTTATTCTGTCTCTTCGTGTTCTCCGTAACAGTCTTCTCAATGTCTCCGTTTCTCTGGTCTCGCTTCCACTCTATACGCCATGTACTTTTATGTTTTTAATTTCTAAATTCTAAACTAGAAATTAATTATTCCAGACAGTATTCTAGCGTTTCTGCATTCTGATATCCTGTTTTCGTTGTGAGTGGACAGCTCACTTCTTTTCCTATCGACAAGAAAGGCGACGGTGTCTTATTATCATGGATCTTATTATTATTCTTGGATTTCGTTGTCCATGACGTGTCCGTTACTTAACTAAATATAATTATTTCACTACGACTCGGAACACAAAACTTTTATGGGTAAAAACGTAAAAGTTTTACCTTATAACCTGAACCGGTTTTCACTTTTAAAAAGCTACTTCAGAGGTTGCCGCTGATAGCACTGTCCGTCATGTTGTTGGCGACGGAATCGATTTTCGAAAGATCGATTTTGTGTGTGTGGGGTGTGATATGTTCGAATAATGCGTGTGATTTGAATTGTGTCTGTTCGTTTAGGATGTCGTTTTTATTTGTTTTCGTGTGTTTGTATATTTCCAATTGTTCTAGAGTGTCTAGTTTTCGGTCTTTTGTGTGTACGTGTAGAATGTTCATGTTCCCGACAATAACATGTTCCCGACAATAATTATATTTACTTATTATTATGTATAATGTGTCTTATTCTCGTTATCCCTCAATAACCGACTTCCTTCCTCCACGACTTACTTTAGTTTTAGCCGTACAGGTCGCCATACTATATTGCCTATAAATAAAAATTTTTCACAAAAAGGGTTTGCACGTCTGTGTTGTTCAATATGTACAAAAGTATGAAGACAGTCCTCTTAGCGGGTACAAGTATTGCGTTTTAGATACTGCATAAAAATTAACGTTACCATCTTATGTCGTTTCACGCTCGGATCTTTAATAAACAAAGACAACACTCGTGTAAAGCAATTCTTCCAGTTTACAGTTGTCCAAGATACACTAATGCAACATACAATACGTCTCACCCAATAAACAAAGACAACACTCGTGTAAAACAATTCTTCCAGTTTACAGTTGTCCAAGATACACTAATGCAACATACAATACGTCTCACCCAATAAACAAAGACAACACTCGTGTAAAACAATTCTTCCAGTTTACAGTTGTCCAAGATACACTAATGCAACATACAATACGTCTCACCCAATAAACAAAGACAACACTCGTGTAAAACAATTCTTCCAGTTTACAGTTGTCCAAGATACACTAATGCAACATACAATACGTCTCACCCAATAAACAAAGACAACACTCGTGCAAAACAATTCTTCCAGTTTACAGTTGTCCAAGACACACTAATGCAACATACAATACGTCTCACCCAATAAACAAAGACAACACTCGTGCAAAACAATTCTTCCAGTTTACAGTTGTCCAAGATACACTAATGCAACATACAATAAGTCTCACCCAATTAACCTTCTCGCAATAAATAATACAAGTCACAAGGATGAAAAGAAGGAAATCAAGTGCCCACCAAAACAAACGGGTCATCACAACCTGGTTGGCTTACATCTATTGACTACAATTCTAAACAGGATGTACAGTGTACAGCTTTCTAGAGTTGAATAATAAAGTTGCCACTGTTTTAATACACTTTCTATTAAAGTGAATGTGAGAAAACTATTTATAGAAAACGTGTAGGCAACTGTTATACACTTAACACAGAAACACACACGCACACACATACATATCTACAACATAATTGAAAAGTTATGTCAATATTCAGTTATATTTAAACAAACCCACATAGTTTTAAATTTCTATGTTTAAGATTCATTTTTCATACGGAAACTACAACGTAAGGTTTTGAATATAATTTCCATGTTTATTGCCTCTATTGGCCGAGCAGAGAAAAGAGTGATTTGAAATTGATGTCTGAGTTTTTTTTCTTTTAATACTATGAAAACCCTAAAATAATACTCTGTTCATTAAAATACAAAAAAAAATTATGAATATTGTGTATTGTGTTCGAATACAATAAAGAAACGAAGTAGGCTACTGAGTTATGGATAGTAGCCCTACAATACATTACTCGTATTTTCTATGAATGTTAATAAATGTATGTGTTCTGTGTTTGTAGAGATTCAAATATGCTACGTTGTATGAAAAATAATAAAATCCTTTTTGTGCTATCAAAAACGCTTAGGCGTGAAGTAGGGTCGTCCGGCTGTGTGAGCCATACGGAAAACAAGTGTGGCCAAAGTCCAGGACCACCCAAAGTAAAACCTTGCACCTCTAGGGTAGTAGCCAAATGGCCTGGTTTAGTACTGTTACACTGAGCAGTGTGACTTATGTGACACTTTGCAGGATTATGCAGCGCTCTTGCATGTTTTTTATCTTTCCATCCGTGTCTTGCATACCGTGGTCACTTATTCTACCAGTACGCAGGTCAGTCTTGTTACATACTATGCCACAAAAGCCGAGTTTAGGCAGTTGCCGCCCAAGTGTGAGCTCATAGTATTAGTTGTTGTCACTTACCACTCGGTGCGCGTTGTGAAACGGTTAGTATAAAATAAATTGCGAATTATCGTGCGTGGACATCTGAAATTGGTGACTTGTATTATTAATTGTGACTGTGTTAATTAGTGACACTTACTGTTTGTAACATTAGCATGTGTTGGACAAATCATGAGCTTGAAGAGTTGTTGTATACAATCGTTTATTACCGGCATTGTTTTGTTTATTAGAGTTGTAATTAACAAACCGATTAGCTCAAAGCCAATGATCCATGCGACCGCCAAAACAGTGTACTGTGTATTTTCCTTTGTTGTCTGGCAATTATTATGTAAAGATTCATTATTGTGTAATGAATCTTGGGCACCTGCTTAAGAGCGTCAAGGTGTCTATGGTCTCCCGACAGTCACAACATCAGTTATTTATGTTCATATTTACTTATTTATTGTGCTTTTACAATATACTCAATTTTACATGGCAATAAATAAATAAATCTGTCTATTGCAGTTTTCATTTAAGTTGGATATCATCCAGTGATTATCGTCACATTCACCGCCAAGCCACTGCCTCTTCAGTCTTCATTCTTCAAGTGGTTGACTAATGGGCTCATTGAATACGTTGTTGCTGTGCCCTGTGTTGTGTTCTGAGTTTGATTGTAATTTTTTATCACGTCTGTAATGTGTGGAATTTTCAAAAACGCCGTTCTGGATATTTTACTTCTTTTTTCACACGTATAGGTAAATCCTTTGCGATGACTAGTAGACAATAGCAAATAGACTAGTAGACAATAGATAATAGACAATATATATATATATATATATATATATATATATATTGCAACAGTACAAAGGATATGAAGTTCATTTAAGTGGAATACTAATGCTATATAACATTTTCTGATGGCCATAGACATGTTTTAAATTGATTTTGTTCTTTCTTTGTAAAGTAGTCATAAGTTTTGAACTAAGCTATGTTTAAAAAAGTATGTTATGTCAAAATGTTCACAATTTTATTCTCATTTATATCATGTGAAACATTTGAGTGTAAGTGCGCGGGTGCGCGGATGATTTACATTTTATTTAATAACTTCGAGGAAAATTAACATTTCGTTCTGAAACTTGGACAGAGTATTCTCATGGTTATAAGCTACATTTTCCATATAATCAACTATCCACAACTATATTTTTTATATGGTTTTTTAAATTAAATCAGTTTTCTTCTATTCTCGTTATCTCCTAGAAAGTAATAAAATTTGTAGATTAAATCTAGACAGGCCTTTGCAGAATCGGACAGAGTTTAAGCCTGATTTCAGTCTATCTATGTTCTCATCTGTGACGTTGCTACAGTTTCAACCAATCAGAAGGTCTAAAAATTATTCGAGATGGTCCTCTGTCGAGAGCACTTTGCTCAGTTTTCTTCCGAGGACTTGGCATAGAAACACGTACTCGCTGTCACGAGTTTTTCGAGACAAGACAGGTTGTTTTCCTTTAAACTTAGAAATTGGTTCACGGTTTGAGGTCTTCGTAACCATTACCACTTAGAGAACTCAAATAATAAATAGATAATTCTAGTGCTTTCCCGCGTACAGTAGAAGATTTCCGCTAGGGGCAAAATATCTGCCGAGATATTTTGATATTAACGCGGAACACTTCAAGAAACCGGAGTTTGTGTAAGATCAATACACGATCTATTTTACCCAGTTTTAAATCCCTGAGATTAAGTGAATTTATATTATAAGCAATAACAGTTCGTATCATATCGCAGTGTGCGTGTGTGCGAAGACGTGAACTGTCAGCGTAATAGTCATCGGTCGACGTGCAGAGTTGCAGCAGTCCAGTCGAACAGTGTGCGGAGCGTCGAGAGGTTACGCAAACAGTGGAATTCAACGATCAAGTAACATAGTTGTAAAACCAGAAAATAGACTCAATTATTGAAAGACGATTTATTTTTAATAAACAATTTTATATTATAAAGTAATAAGACAGTAGTAAATTTTAATGTTTTAATGTAATAAATTTTGCTACCTCCAGATATAGATTTTGTTGTAATAATTTGAATATAACCTATCAATGCAGTTTTAATTTGTATCGTTGCAATATATATGTATTTATATGTATATTGCGACAGTACAAAATAAGTGATGTACTGAGCATTGAAACATAATTATACATTAAATTATAACATAATTGATACATAATTTTGTCGCCCTGGACTTGGGGCACGACATGCCTAAATTTATGTACAAAGATTCGTTACAATATATATATATATACCTTATTCATATCCGATCTGATGATGACACCATTGATGTCGAAACTCGAGTTATCCCGAAAAGGACTCTAAGAAACGTTGACAGAAGGTAATTAACCTATTTTATAGTCTTAACCGTTTCTAGAGGCAAGAAAAATGTTTAAACAGTTATTCTACTAATAACATTTGTCTGCTAGAATTATAAAAATGTTTTAAAAATTGACCGAAATAAAAAAGGTTTTTATTTAAAAAATTTAGAAAATTATAAATTTTGTAAATTTATAAATTTATTATTCTAGTGCCATAACAATCTGAAAGTGTGGTGATTAACCTGTACAAATTTCAAGTCTGTAGCACAAAATAGATGCTGAGAAAATGGCGTTTTAACATATACGGTTCCCACCACCCCTTAAATTGACAAGACTCCTTCGAAATGTTACACGAACTTCACATCGAACACTTACAGCGCGTGTACCTAATAAAAACTGTTACACTAAAAATAAAATGACAAAACTTTAAAATGAAACATCGAAATGCTTACAGGACATGTATAGGTAGGTTAGACGCGAATACACACAGACACTTGAATACACGAAAACTTTACTCTTGAGTTTACGTATTTGAAGCCGTGAACTTAATAAAATTATTGTGCTAAAATAAATACACAAACTTTAACCAAACGTTTACCAAATTCACATCTAACAGAATATAGGCGGGCATAGATGAGAACGAAGGCAGCCGAAAATGCCCGAGTGGCTTCACGCTGTCAGTCTGCAGACTCAAGTCTTCTACTTGGGCTTTGCACGTGGAAGACGCCATTTTGGTCATTGTTTGCGTTGCGTGGGCTAAACTGTTATTTTAAAATACTAGGTATAAAAATACCGTTCCAAAAAAATAACAGGTACAAATACCTGTTATTATATACTATATATACATAACCTATATTATCCTTTGTAAGTAACTCGTTTTGAGTTTCCTGCAGGTCTCCTATGTAATATCTTCAAATAAATACACTGCAAGTAGGTTTATTTTCACCTAGATAAACCTATTAATAAACCTACTTGCTGTGTATTTATTTGAAGATATTATATAACTTATACTATATAATTTGTTATAAGAAATAAATTGAAACTAAAAGTATTAACAGGTGTTACTTTACACTGTGACTTTATTAAACTAGTACTGTTTAAATGAAAATAAGAAACAAGAGAATTTATAGGCCTATCTCCCTTTGGGAATACCAATTTAAGTTTTCACTAGTAGTAAACAAACATTAGTTAGACAAATCAGTTGCGAAACTCGGGGCAATTAAATAATTTAGAGTAGGCCTACACGTAATACCACAAAAAATAATGTGAAAAAACATCAGTGGTCAGAGTTAATGTTTTGAATTAATATTTCATTGGAATTAATTTTGCCAGGATGAAGAAAATAATGATGAGCGAGTGGACTGTAGTTTAATACATTTATTAGGTCAAATGTTACAATTTAAATTTGGATTCGGAAGGTTAGCTAAGCCTTACACGCATTATAAATTGAATGATCACGTTCGGTTAAATGTTACGTTGTAAAGGTGAGGCGCAATTACACAACACTAGAATCTATATAATGAAATGTTGTAGGGCCTAAGGCCTACATAATTTGTCGCGACAATGAAGAAATGACAGCCGAAGCAATAAGCGCAAATTACGTCTGCTGCATTCGGACGCGCGTAGCACTGTGTCGACTTGTTCGCAAACGCGAGCAAGGACGGACCAAGTACAGATTAGCCAACCTTTCGAATATAGAATTCCCACATTACTGGCCATAACTGCCCGCAAAAATCGAACGATTTTTTATAATACATTTTTTAATAATTTATATTATAAGAAAACACAATGTACGTTCTTAATAACAGATATCAACCAACAGTAGGTTGTATTGATCATTGACATTGAAATGTTAGATAACAATATTATAACATTAGACTGTTCAGAGATAAAACCTCAATAATAATGATAACAGTTAAACAGGCCACAGTTGGCTTACAAACTGATTTATACACGAGTATAAATGTGCATGAATTAGCAAAGATGTATACAATATAATACAATACAAAACATGAATAATGAATAGTCTGATAATGCTTGATGATGAATAATCGGTGACTCATCTCATGATGGGTCCGATACAAATTGCAAATATTTTATGCAAGTCATGATTGACAGTCTAAGCCAGTCAAGGCCAGCTGATTTATACATAATAGTATTGAGTATAAAATGAATAGACAAGATTATTACAAAAATTATATTCATGTAAAAACATAGATTTAGCATAACGCTGTAATATAATAATTAAATAGTGCATGCTATACCAAACAATTGCAAGAATGCACAATAAATTGACATGTGAAAACAGATTATACATTGTTGAATAGTTGCAAGTACATAAGCGTAATGACATGTATGTCATAATCAAAAGCATGAATAATAATATATGTGCAATACGTGATCGCAAAAATACAAATACAAAATATGTGTAAAAATATATGCGTGGCGCATAATCATAGACAAAAAATGCGGGTACAATAATGTGTTTTATATAGATACAAAGTACATGATAAAATACAATAGAAATATGTATGTTGCATAATTACAAATACATGGATGCAAGGCATGACAGTATATAATAGTATAAGTGACAAGTACAGTAAATGTGTTCATACAAAAATGTAATGCACGTGTTGAGCACTTATAAGTAACACATAAAATTCATAGAATAGTAAAATAGCAATGCACAAATATTAACAAAAAATTTGCAGCAAATATGCATACATGGTTTGTATAGCTCCACATCCATGTGAATATTATATAACAAAATCTATAACATAAGAACAAATACGACCAATGACATGACACATAAACCATTACCAATAGCAAATATAAGTATAGGCCTACAAAGGACATAGTATATGTCTTACAAAATTATCAATACATATAAATACAAGAATAAGTAAAGTATACCACCATGACAATATAATAAGTATAAATATAATAACATAGTGCATGTTTGTACAATTACAAGATACATGCGAATTTGATATATGAGATACGCTATAATGCGATATCAACATAAAAATGTTTGTGATAGCACATATCACCATAATTGAAGTCGGCCAAATTATCAAACAATTAAGTAATGAAGCTCGTGGCCAGGTAAAATATAACATTGTGATAAGTAATTACATTGACCTCGTGTCTAGGCCTCGTCCCGCACTGGCAACAAACATAACTTGTGAATTGGTCTGCGAAAGGTGCCAACAGGCGTACGAACGTCAACTACTCTGATTAAATTGTCTGGTCTGGGAAATGTGGCTGTGATTACCCCAAATTTCCATGCTAATGGAGGCAAGTTATCCTCGATCAGCAAAACCAGGTCACCAATGGAAACGTTTTCCTTTGCGAATTTCCATTTGTGACGCTGTTGCAATTGGTGTAGGTAGTCGGGCGACCATGATTTCCAAATAGCTTGGACAAACTTCTGGAGAAGTTGCCAACGGCCGAGACGAGAGATGGGAACGTGTGATAAGTCAGGATCGGGTATTGCCGTTAATGGTGCACAAATTAAAAAATGGCCAGGGGTAAGTGGCACTGGATCGTTTACATCCGATGAAACGGCAAATAATGGACGTGAGTTTAGACAGGCCTCTACCTGTGACAAAACCGTAGTAAATTCCTCGAATGTATGGACTTACCGACAACGCGGCGCAAATGATACTTCACACTTTTTATACCGCTCTCCCAAAGACCACCAAAATGAGGTGACGAGGGAGGAATAAATGACCACTTAATAACATGAGAAGTTGCAAATGATTGGATTGTTGAGGTGGCATCTTTTTTATGCCAGAGATTGTAAAGGTCATGCAAAACGTTGCGGGCCTTCCTAAAGTTCGTGCCATTGTCAGAATATAACTGGCTAGGTATGCCCCTACGGGCCATGAATCGACGTAAGGCAGCTATAAACGCATTGGCCGTAAGGTCGGAAACCAATTCCAAATGAATGGCCCTGGTAGCTAAGCAAATGAATAAAGACACGTATGATTTGGACAGAGTCCTAGATTTCTGCCCGCCATGACGGATCATGAAGGGACCACCATAATCCACTGCGCAGAATAAAAACGGCCGGGAAGGAGTAACCCTGGGAGATGGCAAAATACCAAGCCTTTGAACTTGATATTTGGTGTTAAATCTGAGACATTTGACGCATCTACGAATGATGGAACGAATGACTATCTCGGCGTTAATGATCCACCAGCGTTGACGAAGTGAATGATGGACAAGTTGAGCACCAGCGTGGAGGAGACGAATATGCTCACTCTTGATTATAAGGCGAGTGATGTGGGCCGATGGATGCAAGACAGTAGGATGCTTATTATCATAGGGTAGTTGCGACTGCTGTAGGCGTCCGCCGACACGTATGATGCCAAACGCATCAAGAAATGGGTCCAGAGAAGACAGTTTACTCCTAATAGAGACAGAAGCCCCATTTCGAAGGCAATTAAGCTCAGTAGCGAAGTGGATCGACTGAGATTGCTTTATGAAAAAGTTAAGAGTGGAATGAATTTCGGTGGGGGTAAGAACTCCCGAGATTTTCTCTGCCTTTGAGGGTCTAGTATTTTTGATAAATCGAAAGCAATAAGTGTACACGCGGGTCAGTCGGTGCAACGAGGAAAAGTCCTTAGAGAGATCAATAGGTAGGGTAGAAATTAGAGAAAGTTTGGGGGTTTGTTTCTCCTCAACAGAGCATTCAGGAAGCGACACATTAGAAGGTGAGAAAGGTGAAAAAAGATTGGGTTCAGAAGATTGAGACAAACAAGCGGGACCGTAGGACTCACCCAGCTGGGCATTATCAGACATGAATGGTAATGAGACGACAAACCTACTTTCATCATTACGATGAGTGGACTTAACAAAATGTTCCTCGCAAACTGAATCGTTAATAATGGGTGCATTATCAAGGACGGTTTCAGTCTCCCAAAACTTCTCAAGAGACGCTAAAATTTGATCATCGTTGTTTCTTGCCAAGAACGAAACAGCAGGACCCTTAGAATGACAATGCTTGGGCAAATTGCCTGCTAGAATGTAGCCTAACTTAGTTTCTTGTATAACAGGAAAGTTAGGACCACGAACATATTTGTTAGCTTGAATCAAGTCTAAATAAAACTGCGCTCCTAACAGTATGTCTATGTCAGCTGATACGTTGAAATGTGGGTCAGCAAGGAAAATGTTATCTGGGATATTAAAATGATTTATGTCGAAAGATTGTGCTGGAAGTTTGTGGGTCAACGCAGATAAGACTGCACACGGAGCGTTAAAAGTGAACCTTTGATAGCGAGAAACAATACGAATTGATACCAAATTAGTAGCGCAACATGTCGCATTATTAATACCTGAAATTGGTATATTAGATTTAGTCAAGTTAAGTTGCAATTTTTTAGCAAATGATGCAGTACAAAAATTTACCTGGGACCCTGCATCTAACAAAACTCGTGCAAGTTGTCTGTTACCAGCACGGTCGATGACGAACACGACGGCTGTAGACAAAATAACATTGTTTGCTGATTGAAGCTTAAATGAACAATAATTACTACTGCTGGCAGAACCTTGTTTTGACACATTATTTATATGCAGCAATGTATGGTGTCGTCTGGAACAGATCTTACATGATTGTTTGACCTTGCAATTAGGTGAAAAATGATCTGGTCTTAAACAATTAGTGCAGCATTTATGCTTTAATATAAATTGCCCTCGTTCCGATATGCTTAAATTGTGAAATTTGTCACACATATAAATTGGGTGACTCGCCTTGCAGCATGGGCATGAATAATTATTTGAAGTCGAATGATAACTTTTAAATGCAGTGCTGCCAGCAGAGTTTCGTAACTTATGTTTTTCAGACTTATTATTAAATTTTAAAGTTGGTTTGTTAAGCTGCTGTCCAGCTTCTATCGGTAATGTGTTTTCTAATAATTGTCTACGGGCGTTTAAAAACTGTATAAAACTCTGAAAATTAGGAAGATTTTCAGGATCTATAGATTCTTTCCATAATTTAAATGTGGAATGGTCAAGTTTTGCTGACAATAGCTGTACAGTAATGAGTTCAAATGAATCCACTGACAATTGCGTAGCTGTCAGCGAATTGACAGAAGACGTTATTGTTTTTATAAATTCTGCTAAGCTCTGTACAGAGTCTTTGGTTGTAGACTTCACTTCTAGTAAATTTTGAATGTAATATTTAGCTAATATGAATTTATTGTCATATCTAGCGGACAGCAAACTTAACGCTATTGAATAGTTTTCATTACAAATAGGCAAGGCCTTAATTAGATCTAGTGGTTCATTTTTGAGAGATGAATATAAGTAATGTAGTTTTTGCACTGAAGTTAAGTCAGATCTGGCATGTACCAAGTCTAGGAATATTGAGTAAAAGTGCTGCCATTCTAGAATGTTGCTGTGAAGCAGGGCAAACTTATAGGTTTTAATTGAATGTTACTGGTTAATGTTTGAGATTCAGTCTGAATGTTGAAATAGTCTATTAACTGTAAGATGTTAGCCTCGGTTGAATATAAAAGTTCTTCAACCTCGACTCTGTCCTCTTGGGCAGCGTTTATGTCTTTAGAAATTAATTCAATTTCAGACTGTACCTCATCATATTTTATTGCTAAACTCTTTAAACTTTCTAGTCTGACAGTTAAAAAATGTTTAGTGTTACTGTTTTTATCAAAATTAAGTACTGCGGAATTGATTCGCACTATGGCAGACTTTAAGCCGCCTCTCTTTCTAACCAACACTCTTAAACCTTCTTCCGTCATTTTACGCACCTTTTACTGATGGCGTTGATGTCGTACCTTCTGCGAGATGTCCTGCAGCGTTGAGGCCGTGGAGCAGATGGCAGACACGCACGGACTGGATGGATGACTGCTCTCAACTTGGAACTGCTCAATCTGGTGTGTAGGCGTTAACACGTGGATGGTCATGTACTGGTGTTGTCTATGAAACTCAATGACGACGACGAAAGAAATGTTGAATAACTCCCGACACGGTCGGATCAGAGAACATACTGAATCGCCCGTGATGGCCAGAAATTGAAGTAAAAGAACGGTGAGAAGCCGCTCGATAGGGTATAAAGTTTTGAAAGAAGATTAAAATGATGAATCTAGGCGCGGAGTGACCAAAAAATGGTAAGAGTTAATGTTTTGAATTAATATTTCATTGGAATTAATTTTGCCAGGATGAAGAAAATAATGATGAGCGAGTGGACTGTAGTTTAATACATTTGTTAGGTCAAATGTTACAATTTAAATTTGGATTCGGAAGGTTAGCTAAGCCTTACACGCATTATAAATTGAATGATCACGTTCGGTTAAATGTTACAGTGTAAAGGTGAGGCGCAATTACGCAACACTAGAATCTATATAATGAAATGTTGTAGGGCCTAAGGCCTACATAATTTGTCGTGACAATGAAGAAATGAAGAAATGAAAGGCCGAAGCAGCAAGCGCAAATTACGTCTGCTGCATTCGGACGTGCGTAGCACTGTGTCGACTTGTTCGCAGACGCGAGCAAGGACGGACCAAGTACAGATTAGCCAACCTTTCGAATATAGAATTCCCACATTACTGTCCAATCATAAACGTATAATAAAAACATAACAGTAAGCCACAAGAGTGAATGAGAATAAACAAAATTTTACAAATAAAAATAAAAAACAAATTGTAATAAAATAAATATAAATACATAAATAAAAACTTATGAATAATAAGCAACAACAAGAGTAAATTAAATGCATTACAGATATTTAAGGAACAGAACTAGATAAAGTGCATAAATGTCCATTACAACAATCTCATCATTTACATGAGATGTGTAGTGAAGTTAAAATCACATTAATAAAACGTATAATATAGCTTATCAACATCAGCCACTCTATAGGTTATAACTCAATATAATTACATACAACTATTTCACTAACAACTCGGAACACAAAGTTTTTTTGAGTAAAAACAAAGTTTTACCAACCGATTTTAGTTACAAGTTGGTGACTAGTATAATATATAATTTATTAGCATATAATCTGTATTATATATCTGCATATCACACGAGAATAAATGTAACATCAGGATGAATTTTTTCCTTTATTAAAAACAGCTCCGTCTCTTTGCGCAGAATGAAGTATACAGGACGAAAAAGTGGCTCGTACTAGTTCTTATTCGAAATATGCTTGATACTACCTGTTCCTAAAATACTAGGTGTTCTAAAATATTAGGTGTTACTAAAATACTACTGTTACTCTGGAAGGCGTTGTTTCTTGTGTATTGGTGATACCACTAGTATTTGAAATACCTAGTATTTTAAATACGCGTTACTGGCTGTTCCTTGCGTTCCAGCGATATTTTTGTACGCCTAGTATTTGGGCTTGGCATATTCGTTTACGTGATCTTGCGTACTTTTTGTGCGTGTGTGTGTACGTGCGTAGGGGGTGTGCCTCGACTCGGAACAGCGAGGGCGGCGTGTCTCGACTCGTAACAGCGTCGCCGCGAATAACAGGTATTTCAACTTTTCAGTCACTGTTACATCCGTTCCACAAAAATATCGTCCCAAAATACCTATTACAGGTATATCGGCCCACCTCTAATTCGCACATGGCTTTCCCCTCTGTATATATTCGTACTCAGTGGTTTGTATTTAGTATAAATTTACTTATACATCAGTCAAGTGTTGTTAGCGTGCCCTTGAAAAGTTTATTACCTGCAGCGGTGTACTGAATAGTTTGTTAGTGAAACTAATTTGTAGCAGCCGTAGTATACTTCAGAAGGTCTAAGGTAATTTACTTATTTAAAGACTGGATGTTAGGTTAAGGTGGTAATAACGATAGTATTCATTGATAGGTATGAAGTATAATTAGGGTTAATTTCATTAGGATTAATATAATGCAGACACATTCTTATAAAGTAATTTCGGTAATTTCAACGAAGAACAAAAACTGTTCTTCGTTGTTATTATATACGTATTATACATATACTTATAATTTGTTAAAAGAAATAAATTGAACGTAAAAGGATTAACACTGTGACTTTATTAATCTGTTACTGTTTAAAAGAAAATAAGAAACAAGAGAATTTATAGGCCTATCTCCCTTTGGGAATACTAATTTAAGTTTTCACTAGGAATAAACAAACTGACAGATTTAACATTAAATTATTGATTCCATGTTAGACAAATTAGTTGCAAAACTCAGTCAATGAAATTTAGAGTACACTTAATAGCACAACAAATAATGTCAACAAAACGGAGATATATAATAATAACATAACAGTATAATAAAAACAAGAGTGAGTGAGAATAAAAATAACAAAAACAACCGTAATTAAATAGATATGAATAAATGACTTATAAATAATATGAACAACAAAAGTAAATTAAATACATTACATACCTGGATAATCTTCAGATACATTCACCAGTGTACACAGAATATACAAGTCATGAACTAATCTATGTCACACCTATCCACATTACAATTTGCTTCACACAAATAACACATTATAGGTAAAATTAAACTATTGAATGGTTTTTAAAATAGTAGAATTTCAGTCGCAGGGAACAGATGTTGCAACCATGTTACATCCAGTTCTGACCAAATGTGGAAGATTAGGGTATATATACATGTTTGTGATGTTTCCACCACAGTAAGGGATTCTCCCTTCTGTCTGTTGGAGTGTCTTGAAGATATCTATCTATTTCTTGTAAAGCCATTGATAAAGGTGTCCCTATTGGTTTAAATTTGGCTTTTGTAATCAGCAAATTGTTTTGCTTTTTTCCAAATTAGCAAACCTTACAGAAATTCCTTCTAGAAGTTTAAGTACAGTTTCTCTGACAAGTGATTTAGTTACTTTCACAGTTATCTTTTTATTGGAGATTTTAATCCTTGGATTACAGGTATTATCTGGCTGGCTGTGATATATTTCTCTCTACTCATTTCTTTTATTACCTCCTCACAAGGTTTCAGAATATCACACAGTTCTTTACAAGTTCCCCATTCTTCAGCTGTTAATATTTCTATGTCTGTTGCTAGTAATATCAGGGAGTGTTTTACAGCGTCCTCCAGTTGAACAAATCGTTTAAGCATATAGTAAACAGAATTCCAGCATGTTACAACATCTTGCAGAGGTTTTTTAGGTTGATGAACACCTGTCTGTTCTTGGTAAGTTTCAAATTTGCCTGTTACTTCTCTTAAAATCGTCACAGTAGTTTTTACTTTTTTGATTATGTTGTTAGCAATTAACAGGCTATCTTGAACAATTAAATTTAACGTGTGAGCATAACACACAAAATGCTTCCACTTTAGTATGTTTTGTATGGCATTAGTTATATTTGCGGCATTATCAGTAATAACAATTACAGTTTTTCTCAACAAGTCCCATTCATTTATAATATGCAAAATTTCATCTGCTAAATTTTGAGATGTTTTATTTGTTTCGATAACATAACAGTCTAAGCGTACATGTTTAATTTGAAAGTCCTGACTAATGTAATGTGCAGTAATCGCATTAAAAGTTGTATCAGTTGTTAAGCAAACAGTTAGTACCTCTTTTTTAATAGATTGTTTGATTTCATTTACCTTTTATTTCGTAAGAAGCTGGTAACAGTGTGTTGGCTAAATACTTTCTAGAAGGACTTTCGGTAATTGTGACTTTTCTCAACTATGCTGGTGTTGAAGTTAAATTTTTTTTTTCTATTCTTCTATGTTATATAAACATGGGAAAAATAATTTTAAACGGTGATCGAAACTATTTACGAAGAAAAAAAAAAATTACTCCTATAAGCATGCATGGAAAAGTGAATGAGCGCCATATTAACTGAGTAGTTAGTGGGGATCACCGCAGTCGGGCGACGGCCACGGCTGGCAAGATTCTCAGGGCTTCGGATTCTCGTTCCTGCCAAACAGTGACGTCAGAGTACATAGTTACACGTGTTGGTAGTGTGTTTAGTGAGTACATTAAATATTGGAAGTTTTCACGTATTTCTTGTGGTGTGGTGGTTATAACAATTGTTTCAAAGAAATAGTGTTATTTTCTTGTGATTTTCCAGTTAGTGTAACGTTAAATTTGGTTTTTGTGGTCATTTTAATTTTCTAAAGTTCTATTTAAGGTTAAGTATGCCGTTTTGCTGTTCTGTGCCTAATTGTAAAGGAAATTATAGGGTTGGGCCAAAATTTACAGTTTTTAGTTTTCCTAAAGATCCAGAACTTCTGCAGAAATGGATAAGGGCAATCAAACATGATTTTGTGCGTACATTACATAGCCGGGTATGTAATTAAGTTTACATCATTTACGTTTTAATACAATTAAAAGCGCAGGCAACAGTGAATACTTGTTTCTATTATTATACTATTAGGATATTTGAAATTAAAAATTAAGTACATTTTCAAAATATAAAAACAAGTTACGTGTGTGTTAAATTACATTTACACATTGTAAAGTAGGCTAATACCAAGGTAACTCTAGTACATAATACTCGGGCATACTAAAATAATTGTAACGTATAATAGTTACACCCTTGAGTAAAGGATTACATACTTTACATAATGATTTGTTATTTTAATTCACTGTAATTTATTTTCGATTTTTGTTGTAGTATTATATTTGGTAGAAGGTTAGGTTGTGTATAGTTAGGTATAATTGTTTTCATTTAAAACACTTAAGAAATGGGAAAAGATCAGCTTATGTAAGGCTAGGTTAATTTATTAATACAAGACTTATAGTTTTCTGTTGGTTTTAAAGGTTGCACAGAGTAACTGCATCTGTTTCCAGTTTAACCATCTTAAATTTTAATAATTTGCATAATTACCACTAGCAATGAATTGAGATCTTATAAAATTGAAAAAGTTATATATGAATTTCACTCTGTATATTATCAATTTTGTCCAATGTGTTTTACAAAGATGCTGGACATAATAGATTAATAAATATTGCACATATTAATGGTTTAACCAATTCCCGTGGTGAATGTTTATTCAGTTAATTGGTGCATTTCAAATCTTTAATTATCAGTAATCTGTGTGTTGAAATATTAAGTAGAAAATTGTACACAGGTTAATATAATCCTTCTAAGCACCTTTGAAGAAAAATGTTCTAAATGTTATTAACATAAAACTGTTTAATGTGACTATATATCAACAACATTACTGTAACTACTTTTTTATTTATAGTACCCATAAGTAAAACTATTTTATAATGATACAAACATTTATACATTTGTTTGTAATTTTGTTAAACAGAGTTTAAATCTATAACAAAAATATGATCTGTGAACCTGTAATAACAAAATATTCATAATAACACCAACTAGATTATACAAATAAAGGTTTGAAATCATACATACACATTGGGTAGACCAACATTCAGGCAAAACAGAGAAACATTGGTTTGCCAAACTGTGAAGGCTGTCGAACAGTAGAACAATTAAAACTTTTTAAAGTTTAATTGCATTAATAATAAAGGTTACTATAAATTAAAAAAAAAAAACAATCCATCTTGTGAAGAAATGGTAGGCAAGGTATTCTCAAGTCATTCTCTGTTCAAAACGATGATCCTTTTATGACCTACCAAACACACACACACACACACACACACACACACACACACACACACACACACACACACACACACACACACACACACACACACACACACACCCTAACCCTACCAAATTTGTTCTTTATATTTCTGTAGGCCTATGTGTATATGGAAAGTAATGTAGGGATTCTGAGATATGTTTCTGGTAAATACTGTACACATTAGTATGAGTAGTGAGTAGAATATAACCTTTTTTTTAGGTATGTGAACTGCATTTTACTCAACATGATATTATCAGGGAGGCAAGTGCTTTTGATGAGAAAACAGGCAGGACAATTACACCCCCATTGCAGATTCCTCGACTTAGGGAGGGCGCCATTCCTTCAAAATTACCTAACTGTCCAGTCTACATGTCAACAGAAGAAAATCATAGGGAATCTCCAGAGTGCAGAAGACAGACGAAGGAGCAGAATAACTTAGCTAGCACTAGCTTTGCAGGAAAGTGTGAAAAAGAATATACATTGTGACAAGCAGCGACAATTTAACACTCTAGAGGAACTGAAAGAACAAGTTAGAGTCATTACTCTTCCTGAAAACTGGTCAACACTATGTAAAGAAAATTGCATTGTTTTCTTTCATTTAACATTTAACCCTAATCCAACTATAAAGAAATCTGTTGTCACTGACGAGGAAAAAAAACAACAGAATATATTGACAATATTGAAATCAAACAGTTAGGTAAATATACTTTTCCTATGGTAGTGACATGTACTAACATAATTGATGATATTATTGAAGAGGCCAGAAAGTTTGACAGAAAATGTGAGCAAAGTACAACTAGTATCCTTTTAAGTTTGCTGAAAAATGTTATAATTAATCTTAAATCCTGTATAGAAAACAAGGAAACACTGTTGTGATTGTATGGAGTGTTGTAAATATTTTGTTAAATAATTATTGCAAACAAAAAATGATTCTGAAAAGCCTTGTTCTTCAAAAAAAAAAAAGAAAAAAAAAGGAAGTTGCATGTTTTCAGTTGTACCCAAGGAAAATAATGATTAAACAGGCAATAGACTTATTATTTTGTTCATATTAATATTATTACTATTTTGTTCATTTTATTGTTTGGTCATTATTACTAGATCACTGTGTTATCTTCCCTATTCTCAAGGAGGTATTAATTTAAATTAATTTTCTGTCCTATGCTGTAGTTTTCCGTGAAAATGGGTAACTCTTAGCAGTGCTGTTATCTTTAAAAGGTAGCCTATGTATTATCTTTTTTCAGCAATTAGTCTTACATTTACATGGAATTGTGTGATTTAAAACATGAACTAGGAACAGTTGAAGTTGTTGCATTCAGTGGAAGCATGTCCTGGTCTGACACCTGAAACCCCATAAAATATGATATGAGAAACCTCATAAATATATTTTAAGATTTTGGAGAGGACACAATGAAACAAGGCTAAGTGGAGAAACCATCTTCAACAAACATCCATTTTCAAGATCAGATCTAAAGTGTAATTTTGGAGTTCACATCAAATGGAATGTGGTGTACTAGGATTACCTCAAAAGCGATACTGATATTTGGTTGTGCATAAGAGTATTCCCTGTCATGAACAGAAAAGATGGTTTTTGTTTTTCCCATTAAAAAAAAAATCAAATAGGGTGCGATTAAGGGCTCAGTTCACGACTACCACCCTGTTTATACAGAAAGCCCTTATACAATTAGCCGATTAGTGTAAATGTATATGAAACACACACACACACACACACACACACACACACACACGCTAAAGTATAACGGGTTATTAAATTATTGAAATCTGTAATTTCGTCCCTGTTTACAGGCGTCATTTGAAGTATTACGAGTTAATTAGCGTTTGAAATATTTGAATTTGTCCCACTTACCTTTATTGATAATTTACCAGGGTGTCGTCTGATGTACTTTGGCAGAGAAAAACAACAGGTAGTGCAATGACGAACACATACTTATATGTCTAATTAACACATTTTATTGTTATCTTTTTTAGATTTTTACTCAAAGTTCATTTTGTTGACTCATTTCAACAACTTAAATCTCTTGATCTCAAACTCATTTCCTGTTAATTTTACTACTTAAAAAACATAAACAAGACTCTGAATCATTTTACAAAAAAATATATCGATTAATACAAGAACATAACTATCTTATTTCTATTTTAGACGACCCAGTTTGCCATGCTCACACATTCATACTGTAAAATTCCCCATAATTTAATTATAACCCCTTTTTAAAATGAACTTATTTATTTTATTTAGAGCGCTCTCTTAATTTAGAAAATTTATAAAGTGAAATTGGTAGGCATCTGTTACTTAACTTGGGGCGTATTTCTTCTCGTCACGTGCTGCACTTGATATATGTCCGAATATGTTTATTAGTTCAATACACTTTTACACTTACATCACTCCCCTTACCCCCTTTTGAAATATCAGTCCATTTTCAAGGATTGATTAATACTTTTTCGAAAAAAAAATATATACTTTTGAGGTGCACGTGTTTCGGGGTGCTCCCGGCCGGGAAACGTGTTTGTTCGAACTGGCAGACCGCTACCAATGGGTCTCCCTTCCACCGTTGGTCAAGACGGAAACCAATGCCTCCTTGGGTGAAAATGTTCATCAATATTTACACCGTATGTGTTGTTAGTGTGTGGTTCGGCGGTGACGATATCTACTAGCCTTCATCACGTCACTCTAGTGGGTGTGGTCTGGCTGTACTTCCGCCCTCAACCTAGCACGTGCCAAACAAGTTTCACAAATTTAGCTATGTTGGTCTGGCGTGGATGAGGCGTCTTAGCGTCCTGTCTGCGCGCGTGCTCCAGTTGCGCGCTTGAGTGTGTAACACATCACCCATTTTCTTGGAATTATTGCTTCTCAACACACCTGCTTGCAAAATTATAACACTGTTCTTTGTCTCACGGAAACCGTATTATGTCGGGGACTTGCTGCCTTAGTCACATAAATTTAATAAAATAAAATACCCCATTTTGTCCCATTACAATACCCCCCCCAATGAGAGGTCTTTTGTCGAGACAGAAGAACTCTCATTGCTAAACCCCTAAGAGGATTGGTGAGGATATGGTGCCAACAACCCCCCATTAATTCTTAACGCATCATGGGTAATCTACTCCCCTAGCTCGGCGACTATGGCTGCACCTGAACGAGATTACTGGACTTCTCTATCCGAGATCCCAACACCATAATATCGGACAGATACGCACCATAATGCACCTCACCTTCTAACATTCCACCCCCAAAATCAAAACCCTGGCCTTATACCATACCAAATCCTCAACCGATATGTTCCCCCTTACATGCACACTGGGTCGCCTTTGGCAAATACTGGGCGTGCACACATATTCATTATTATATTATATATAAATTCCATATTTAAAACTCATAAAATGTTTTATCTTTTAAAATTCATTTCTTTTTCAATTTCCTTGACTGGACGTTACAGTTTCGAATCCAGAATAAATTAAAATAAATCAGATTGAAATCATTTGAATCTTGTTTGCCTCTCAAAATTTATCTAAGTTCATTATCCACGATCCCTTAATTTGATCATTTTTCTCAAAAATTTAAAATCTTTTAATTGAATTTATAACTTTCTTACTTATTTGTTAACAATCCTAATAAACAGAGAAAAATACACAACTTATTTCTACTATAAATTCAAAATTCAAAATAAATGCCCTCGAGTACAAAAGAGAACATAAAATACACATCATAAACCAGCTGACACCTTTCCTACTTATAAGGAATATTACAATTTATACGTTCTTTAATACAAAGAATAGAACAAAATTTTTTTTTTCAAAAATTTTAGTTTCCCAAAATATTTCTTTTATTAACTTCAAGAATAAATAAAATTATTTAAATTTAATTGACGTAACAAAATTCATGAGTTAATCACTGAAAACCTATCCTGTCTCTAACATCAGTTATCAGCTGATCTGTCTGGGTCAGGTGAATGACCTTACCCCATATACATCATACAAAACTATATCATGAAAATTACACAACATCTGTTCATAATCCTTATACTCTAACATAATAACAATAATGACACAATAAAATATAATAAACAAAATCTGATAAACGTCTTCTCCACTTGGGATAATCTTTTAAAAATCAGTAAAGTCATCTATAAAATATCATACAGAGCATAACACATGTAAATCAATTACATGTCTAAATATTTACATGTAAATAAATTTGTACAAGTTGTCTACGGTAAAATTACAATCATTTAATTAGCTTGTCAGCTAGTCAGCATTATTAAGTTTCAAATTTTAGTTCGTACTCCCCTGAGTAACCCCCCCTGCCACACACACTATGACCCCCCTGGACTGTGGCGTCCAGTTGCATCCACAAGGACTGAAGTTTTGGAGGAATTTTGTCATCTCCTTGTCCTTGCTTCTGCGTTACATGTTTTAAAATGTCAGACATAATATCTGCTTTTCCATATTTATAACCTTAGTGGCGGGTCTATCACCTGTTTTACTGTTCCCACACGAACAAGGTGATAGCCGCTGTTCCATAGTTCCGGGGATTTCCCCTAAGTGGCCCCCCGTTAATTTCAAAGTTCACCAATTTTAAGGGCAGCCAACTATGGTCAGTTTTACAATTGCTGCCCACAGTTGGCTGTCGTCCAAAACCACGATTAGTGCTGGTAAGGCAGTAATCGCCCGAAAAGGCGGGGAAATCAACTTTCATTTCATGCATGTTCTTTCGTCATCATAATACACTGCA
This sequence comes from Magicicada septendecula, assembly GCA_034769895.1. Taxonomy (NCBI): domain Eukaryota; kingdom Metazoa; phylum Arthropoda; class Insecta; order Hemiptera; family Cicadidae; genus Magicicada; species Magicicada septendecula. Next base: position 465,303,993 of record CM068373.1, read on the forward strand.
CGACAACAAATCAACATATAATATGAAATGATATAAAAAGTTGTGCAGTGTATATTACGCCAGTTTGGCCTCCGATGATGGTAACGTGCCTTGACGTTACCACCAACACTCATCGCTATCTGCAGTAGCACATGCCACCACTGCAATAGCATAACTAATAGCTAAACTTAAGTCCTTCTACTTTTGCAGTCTCTACTTTCCATGATTATTTTACTTCTATTAACACCACACAACCCCCCAAAATTACCCATATATCTTGTATGATAACAAGTTTTTATTTTATTTAACACATTTGTCATATAAACACTTTTGCAAGTCCAAGCTTTCATTTTTTCCTAACATTTTCTCTATGACAAAAATAGGAACTACAACAATGGATCATCTTACAAATTTACATTAAAAGTACAATACATTTTGTTTTCTGAAGGAAAACAACATGAAAAGCTAAGTATTTAAGTTACATAATTTTGATTGTTTCATTTTCTAATTTCTAAAATTTTTTCTAATTTTCTAGTTTAAATTTCTAAAACAATCTACTGTAGTTCGTGGAAAAATACTACCATCAAAAAAATTTTTTTTTTTATAAACCTACCCCACCTTTCCACGAAACTAGGGGTCCCCCTCCCCGTTCAATGACAGTGTAAATTTCTAGTTTACACCAATTTGTGGATTAGGACCATCGTTGATTTCACCCTTTGCGGGGCTACCGTCAACCATGGCCTGCCTCCATAATGCCAAAAACCACGATCAGAGGTGGTGAATCTGTGACCGCCCGAAAATGGGGGAGGATCCCTTCTACTTTTAAAATACCATAATGTATGTTTATGTATTAACTTTAAAAATAAATAAAAAAAATGACTAACATCACTCAGCTAGATAATATTTTTTTAATTGGGTCACATTATATGTTCCTTTTATTTCTCGGGTTTGCAAATCTATTAAAACGTAAGCATTCTCCATTTTCACTTCGCTAACCTCATATGGACCGTCGTATAATAAGAAAAATTTTTTAATCTCTTTGTCTAACGCTGATGATTGATCATGATTCTTTGTTAATACTAATTGTCCTACCTCGTATTGTATGGGTGTTAAATTCTGGTCATGTCTTTGTTTACGCTGTTCAGCTTTACTTAGCAGCCGCTCCTTTGCAAGCAACAATTTCCTACCATGTGGCATCTCTGTCCGGGTCGGAAATTTTATCAGTTCTTCTAGTATGCGTGATGGCCTTCTCTGAAACATCAGCTCGTATGGGCTGTAGCTAGTGGATTCATGTAAACTACTGTTAATATATCCTTCTATCTTGTACACAAACGTAGCCCACAATGAATGTTTTTCATGGCAAAAAGTTCTAAACATTCTCCCTAACTCCCGCATAACACGCTCACTAGGATTTGACTGTGGATGATACACTGATGTACATTTAACTAAAATGTTTTCCCAACCTAGAGTTTCCCGCCATGTGTTGCTGGTTAACTGAGAACCATGATCTGATAATACTATTTTGGATTTACCTACTTCCGTAATGTACTCATTTACTATTTTCGTAGCTAATACTGAGGAGGTAGCTTTTTTAATTGGTTACAATTTTACAAATTTGGAAAAAACATTAACACAACAAATAAATAATTTACCCCTCCTCGACCTTTGGGTAGGGGGCCATATAAATCGACGGCAACTATTGCTAAAGGACTGTCTGGTATTACATGTTGCATTAAACCCTCCTGTTTACGATTGTTTACTTTGGCTTTCTGACAAATTTTGCATTTTTGTAATATTTTACGCACCATTCTTTCCATATTATTGAATTTACATGACTCTTTCAATATGTCAGTACATTTCTTGGGGCCTATATGACCATACCTTAAATGACAATCTCTCACTACTTCAAGTATTATAACTTTAGGAATGCACACTTTCCAATCGTCTCCCTGTTCATTTGCCCGGTGAAATAAATGTTTATTATACAAACTAAAATGCTTTTCCCACTTATGAGGTATGTTGGGTATCTGGTTTAAAGCAAACATTATCTTGCCAAGTTCGGCGTCTTTTTCTTGGTTTGTTGCTAGGTCATTTATTAATTTTTTCATATCTACTCCCCCACTTCTTTTGTTATAAATATCTTATACGTATTGGCTATGTCTACTTCGGTACTGTTATCAAATTCAGTTCTGGACAGGACATCAGCTACTACGTTTTCTTTACCCTTACAATACTCGATAGTTAAGTCATATTGTTGTAATATTAACATCCAACGCACTAATCTACCATGCGTTAGTTTGCAGTTCTTTAAGAATGTTAGAGCTTGATGGTCTGATCTTATTATTACTTTATTTCCTAACAGGTAGGTCCTAAACTTTCTACAGGTGAAAACTATTGATAACGCTTCCTTTTCTGTGGTTGTGTAATTCTTTTCACTGAGTAATAAGGACCTACTAGCAAAAGCTACCACTTTATGATTACCACTCCCATCTAACTGAAATAATTCTACTCCCAAAGCAATGTCCGATGCTTCTGTGTGTATATAAAATGGTTCTAGAAAATTAGGATGAGCTAATATTACCGTATTAAAAAATTTAATTTTTATTAATTCAAATATAGTTTGCTCTTTTGCATTCCACTGCCATCGATTATCTTTATTCAATAAATGCCCCAATTGTACTGTTAAATAGGAATATTTGTCTACAAACTGCCTATAATAATTGCACAAACCTAAGAAACTTTGCAACTGCTTAACATTTTTTGGTATAGGAAAATTCTGTATTATTTCTACTTTCTTAGGGTCTGTACTGATACCCTTTGCTGAAATTATATGGCCTAGAAAATTAACTTGTTCTTTCAAGAATTCTGACTTCTTAAATTTAACTGTTATTCTATATTCATGCAGCCTACTTAGCACTCTATCTAACCTTTCGCAATATGTATTACGAAATTACGTCTGGTGACGTAATAACTATATCGTCCACATATACAGTTGTAAATTCTAAAATCTCCCTCCCTAATACATAGTCTAAACATTTAATGAAAATCGCAACACTTACGTTCAATCCGAAAGGTAACCTACGGAATTGGTAGTTCCTGCCGTGGTATAAAAACGCTACATATTGACGGGATTCCTCTTCCAGCTCTATCTGCCAGTACCCGGCTGTTAAGTCCAACGTTGTTATGTACTTGGTTCCACTGAAACGCTGAAGAATTTCACTCACTGGTTCTGGTGATTCTCTGTCTGGAACAATTATTCTGTTTACTTGTCTCGCGTCTAAACACAGTCTTATCGATAAATCTTTCTTGGTAACCACTACTAAAGGGTTGGAATATGGTGAAGTGGATTTTTATATTATACCCTCCCTTAACATTTTATTTATTTCCTCCTGTACTAACCCCCTCTTGGAGTATGGTACCAGATAAGTTTTAAGTGCAAAAGGTGTTTTTTCTTTAACGACTAATTTACCCTTAAAATTTTTTACTAACCCTGGTTCGTCTGAAAAATCTAACTTATTTTTATTTATTATTTGTACTACTTTTTCCCTATCTTGATAACTAAATTCCCCATCTTGATATAGGATTTTATTCATTTTTTCACCCCAACTATCTTCAGTTTCAAATAATTCATTATTATTTACCCTAAGTTACAATAATTAATCATCAAGGGCCTACATTCATTTATATCGTTATCATAAATTAACATTCCCTTATTAATTATTTTTAACGCTTTCATTTCTACAGTTTTCTTTTGCATAAATGGTATTTCAATTATATTATTATCATTGTTTAATTTCATAGTCTGTGTGTAATAGTTTAACTCCACTTTGAAATTATTTAAAAAATCATTACCCATTATAGCTCCCATATTTAATCCTGGAATGACCAAAAAAGGCACATTTATTGTGTTTTTATTTACCTTTAATTGTAGCATTATTTGTTTAGTTACCTTCTTACTGCGAACACCCGTTACCCCTATAACACTAATTCCCAGTACTGGTAGTTGTGGAATTGTTTCTGTAGTTTGATTTTTTATTTTTTCAAAAATTTTATCATCTATCGCAGTCAGTTCACTCCCTGAATCTACTAGAAAAGTGTATTTAGAATTAAACACTTCGGCTTCAAATTCCGCCATCCCAAAAGTATTGCTGCTCTCCCCCACTTCTTCATCGGATAAATCATTATGTATGTTGGTGATAAGTGACCCTATTGTCATGTGATTTCTAGACGGCTGGGGGCTTTCCTTTTCAACTGTCCTGATTAGTTTAACTGTATTGGAGGTGGTGGTTCGCTGTAAACCCCCTTGTGATCCCCTCTATTGTTTTGGTTATTAGCAGGTGCTTCTACACCCCGAGTGTTGTTTGGGTTATTAACATATCCCCCTCTACCTCTGTGGTTGAAATTTCCCGGCATTCCCCGGTTACTGGTGAAGCCTCTCCCCCTATGACTCCCTCTAAATTCACTATGATTCTCTACTCTCCCTTGGGCACTGCCTCTCGGACCCTGACACCTATAACATTGATTCCGCGAACCATTATAATTACTAGCTCTACAACTACGGTTTGGACATAACCATGCTCCCTCCCCCGATCTACTTATATTACTAACAAAATGGTCTGGTTGTCTTACGTCGGTATTTGTTTGATTTGATTCATTAATTCGAAACTGATATTTATTATCTTCTTCCTCTTTCATACTCTGGTATGCCTCTAGTATTTTTTCTAATTCTGCAATATTAGTAAAATCCCGGGTTCTGATTGTGGACCGTATGTCCTTGGGTAAATGCTTACTAATGTATCTTATAAAAGATGAAAGAGGCATTGGTGGTTCTAAATATTTAACCTGACTGTATAGTCTCGTCACGTAGAATGTAATACTCATGTGTTTAATATTAAAATTACCCCATCCCATTATGGTACTGCGTAAACCCTCTTGTTTTTCTTTCGACCAGTATTTATTCTTAAACGCTTGTTCAAACTCATTAAAATCTACCCAATTATCATTATGAGCGTCCGCCCATATTTTTGCATCCCCTTTAAAATATTTTAAAATTCTTACTAATTTAATTTCCCAACTTTCTTGATTATATTTATTGAAACTTTTTATCGAGTTTAAAAATTGTATGGGGTTCACCCCCCTACTTTCATTACTAAAATAACCTAATTCCACTTCCATATTCACTCTCTCACTTACATTAGTTAATTTTTGGTTAATTGCTACACTTAAGTCTTCTCTGACTTTAATTATTTCTTTTTCGTGTTCTGTTTGTTTATTTTTCAAACTAGTTACATTAATTTTAATCGCATCAACTTACTCAAAGTTACTTCTGAATTCATCATTTATACTCTCTTGTATTTTATTTGCTTGTTTAATTTGTTCACACTCATCAATTACACCTTGAACATTACTGTCAATTTTGTCATTTTGTTTTTTAATTTTATCATTAAATTTATTTGTTAACGCATCAAATTTTTTATTTGTCTCTAGTATTTTCTCGTTTTGTTTTTCATTAATTATTTTTATATCATTTTTCATTTTGGTTTGTATCTTATTTATGTCTATAGTCAGTTCATCTTTCACTCCAACAATAGTCTCATTCATACTTTCCAATCGGCTATTCATATTTACTTCACTTATTCTTAATTCGCTTCTTACGTTCACGAACTCGTTACTTAAGTCTGTAAGTTTATTATTGACTACATTTATTTCTGATTTGATTTCAGATTTTAACTTATTATTTTCTGCTTTCATTTTCTCGTCTTGTTTGTCATGTTTATCATTTACTATGTTTATTTCTAATTTGACTTCCGTTCTAAACTCATTCAAATTATCATTCTTCTTTTTCATTACTTCCATAATCAACGCTAATTGATTAAATATATCTACACTATTGCTTTTACTACTACACTCAACTTCGACTGTTTCGTTTACATTCGGTATTTCTAATTGTACATTCTCATCACTATTTTCGTTTGTTGAAATTAAATTGTCTTGCGTAACGTTTAAAATTGACTCTGTTTCTACATTTTCACACAAATTTGAACTCTTGCCTTTCTCTGCCATTTTCGATCAGGTTGTAAATTAATGTATTTTAAATTTTAATTCACAACGTCGCTGTTTACAGGCGCCAACTAAAGTATAACTGGTTATTAAATTATTGAAATCTGTAAATTCGTCCCTGTTCGGGCGCCAACTAAAGTATAACTGGTTATTAAATTATTGAAATCTGTAAATTCGTCCCTGTTTATGGGCGTCATTTGAAGTATTACGAGTTAATTAGTGTTTGAAATATTTGAATTTGTCCCACTTACCTTTATTGATAATTTACCAGGGTGTCGTCTAATGTACTTTGGCAGAGAAAAACAACAGGTAGTGCAATGACAAACACATACTTATATGTCTAATTAACACATTTTATTGTTATCTTTTTTAGATTTTTACTCAAAGTTCATTTTGTTGACTCATTTCAACAACTTAAATCTCTTGATCTCAAACTCATTTCCTGTTAATTTTACTACTTAAAAAACATAAACAAGACTCTGAATCATTTTACAAAAAAATATATCGATTAATACAAGAACATAACTATCTTATTTCTATTTTAGACGACCCAGTTTGCCATGCTCACACATTCATACTGTAAAATTCCCCATAATTTAATTATAACCCCTTTTTAAAATGAACTTATTTATTTTATTTAGAGTGCTCTCTTAATTTAGAAAATTTATAAAGTGAAATTGGTAGGCATCTGTTACTTAACTTGGGGCGTATTTCTTCTCGTCACGTGCTGCACTTGATATATGTCCGAATATGTTTATTAGTTCAATACACTTTTACACTTACATCACTCCCCTTACCCCCTTTTGAAATATCAGTCCATTTTTCAAGGATTGATTAATACTTTTTCAAAAAAAAAAATATACTTTTGAGGTGCACGTGTTTCGGGGTGCTCCCGGCCGGGAAATGTGTTTGTTCGAACTGGCGGAGCGCTACCAACGGGTCTCTCTTCCACCGTTGGTCAAGACGGAAACCAATGCCTCCTTGGGTGAAAATGTTCATCAATATTTACACCGTATGTGTTGTTAGTGTGTGTTCGGCGGTGACGATATCTCACTAGCCTTCGTCACGTCACTCTAGTGGGTGTGGTCTGGCTGTACTTCCGCTCTCAACCTAGCACGTGGCAAACAAGTTTCACAAATTTAGCTATGTTGGTCTGGCGTGGATGAGGCGTCTTAGCGTCCTGTCTGCGCACGCGCTCCAGTTGCGCGCTTGAGTGCATAACACATCACCCATTTTCTTGGAATTATTGCGTCTCAACACACCTGCTTGCAAAATTATAACACTGTTCTTTGTCTCACGGAAACCGTATTATGTCGGGGACTTGCTGCCTTAGTCACATAAATTTAATAAAATAAAATACCCCATTTTGTCCCATTACAACACATGCCTACTGATAATGCAGAAAGAAAACAAAGTTGGGTGCACAACATAGTTTATTAGAGTGGTAATGTTAGCTTTATCAAAATTCAAAGTAAATAAAATTAATAAATCAAATTAATATTCAATTATCCAAGGTTAACATCTTATGTAATATATGTCATTTAAATGAGTCACACAAGTCATTTATATGTCACACGACTGATTATATGTCTATACATGACTTGTGTTTGGGTGTGTATAATTATAAATTTATATTTTATAGTTGTAATTTAAATACATGTATTATATATATCTTAAATGTTTAATTATTTGTAATATGTATGTTTACTTGCAGAAATTTCTTTTTACAGTATAATATTTATTTACTGAGAGGAGCATCAAGTAATAACAAAATATATAACTTTTTAGGTACGTGTTTCTTCATTATTATATTATACTATATGCACTTTCGTGTCTTAGTGACGTCAACTCTGAACATAAGATCTTTGATAACACTGCGTAATAATAATAATTTATGTAAATTTTTTATTTTTAAACATGTGATATTTAGAATGAATCAACTTCGAAAATTTAATCAGAACACATTCATGAAGTGTGTGTTGAATGAAAAAGTATGTTTTCTGTGTTATGTAGATTATTTATAAAGACTAAATAATTATTTTGAGTTATTTTTATATTATAGTTCTCCCTCGTAAATTTTCTTTGTTTTCGTTGTTAGAAACAACACAGTTATTAAGTTAATGCGGAAAGATAATGAAGTTGCAGTGTTGAACACATACATAAATTGAAAAACACGTTTTCGTGTATCAAAACATGAAATAAGTGAAGCTAATAAACATAAATATAATAGTTGTTTAAATTATTTAACAATTATTTAGTTTGATATTTATTGTATAAGTTTCACTTTCAGAAGTTCAAGTAGAAAGAACGATTTTAAAATTAAATCTTTACGCTGTATACTGCAGTGTGTAGCACATAGCGGTGTCACTGTGCCCGATGACTTCATATTTGAATAGCCGGGCCTGGAGGTCTAGGGGGCCGTGCGGCGGCACACTAATGCACAGCTCGCATTACCAGTTATAACGTCATGCGCGGATTACCTATCACTGCAGTTCATCTAGCTTCCGTGCCAAATTATACGCGTTTGTCTACAGTTATGAAATACACGCTTATACGTACATTTTCCATGTTTATATAACAGAAAAATAAAAAAAAATATTTCACCACAATTACCTTAATATACGTCACTTATTTCATCTCTTCTCTCGTATCCTCTCCCACCACCATATTTTTTTTTACCATCCCCCAACTACATTTTTACCAATAAAAAACTTAAGTGTTCCAAGTCAGTATTATATTTCGTTTTACTGTTTCTCTCCTATCCCTCCTCAAGCACACGCACATGCTTCTACGTTGAAACAGTGAGTGAGAGGGGGAGTGGGAGAGATGACACAGGCATACATATGCGTGAGAGAGAGAGAGAGAGAGAGGACGCTTGTGTCTGTGTGCATACGTAATTTGTCTTCGTCTCTTCTCTGCTCTTCTTTTCATCTCCCCTGCGCGCGCACGAGGGAGAGAGGGTGAGTAGGGATAGCAGAGAAGAGATGAAGACAAATTATGTATGCATGCACACAGACACAAACGTGTACGCGTGAAACAGAGAGCAAGAGAGGGGCACAGGCATACGTGTGCGTGAGAGAGGGAGAGAGAGAGAGAGAGAGAAAGACAAAGAGAGGACATAAGCGTGTATGTGTGAAACAGAGAGAGGGGGCGAGAGAGGGAGAAATACAAATAGAGGACGCTTGTGTCTGTGTGCATACGTTATTTGTGTACGTGTGAAACAGAGTGAGAGAGAGACAAAGTAGAGAGTGAGAGGGTGTAGGTGAGAAGAGATTAAAACAAATTATGTATATCACACACACACATGCACATGATATGCATGCATATAATGATGAAACTCTTACCTTAATGTGTTGGGGGTACAACTCAGCCGCGGCTCTGAAAAAGGCATGAAGGCGGAACGTTACCGGGTGGCGCCTCTTAAACATAAATTGTGCCAGGTATCCCATGAAATGTTTTTTTCTGTGCCCGAATCGTGGGATACCATTTCGCACTTCTCTCCATGCTCTCTCAACCGTGTTCGTGTGAGCGCCGGTAGCGGGGTCCACGAAGTTTTTCTTATGATTAACATGTTGGTGAATGAACCCCGCTTCTTCCAGGCACTCATATGCTTTCCAGCAGTCACTGATTATAGTTGTGCCTGGAAGAATCCACTCCTCAATTTTGTTAAGGAGAGTAGTGGAATCCCGGTGTTCAACCGGTATTAAAAAACTTCCCAGAACCGTGTTCCACTCCCCCACACATCCACTGTCCTTCAATGGCCCTGCCCCGATTATATTTGCGGCAACCAAATTTTGCTTCATCGACTTCTACAGACTTTCCAGCTCCCCCCAGCTTAGATGAAGAGCACTGGGCATCGAAAATAAAAACCTCTCGACAAAAACTGTACCAGTTGACAATAAAGTGGGAGTTACATCGTACTCCAGAATGAGACCGTGTTGATGAGGCGGAGGGAGGGTTATGAAGGATGTGGCAGACCAGGTAAAAGTAGGTAGTGAGAGGATGGTGGGTCTTCGAAAGGAAACTACCTTATCGTGCTGACCACATGATGTTACATCTCCTCTTCTTTTTTTTAGCCACCACTTCTCGCAAAGTTTAACACCAAAAATATAATGTCTGTCTATTCAGTTCTAATAAGGGCCCACACGAAGGACAATTTATTGACCCTTTAATTACCCCGTGGGAAATTAAAAAGTCGATAATATCCGACTCATTCATTCGAATGCTTTAGTCTGACTTCCTACAGCACTGAATATCAAGGCCATTGCAATATTAAATATGTTAATAATTTGGTGTTTAAACAAATCTGTTGTTTTCTAAACAACAGAAATAATTAATAATAACACCACACAGTAACACAAACGAAAACACTGAAATTCACAAAATAAATACCAGTACAAGATAATAGACTACCTTATTGCTTGGGCGAAACCACGCAAATGAATAGTGTTGCCGCGTTTTTGTCTTAGCAGACACACACACACACTCATCACAAACAATTAGAGGTGAGAATATCCAAAATTTTGAATGTAACTGTTTATTAATGCGCTACTTTTTTGTTTCGACCAATCAGGCGCCTGCCTTATCGCCAACCTTCTTCATAAATTCGTGGGTTTTTGGTGTCAGACACTACAGCACACATGAATTAAAGTAAAATATGTTCAAAAGTAAAAGGTTAGGGGTGCTATTGTGAATTGTGATTTTCGTGATCCACAACTACAGTGGAACAATAGTACACATTGATATCAGTGAAGCGGTTATCGGATATAAACGACTGTGTAAGCAAGATAGGTTAAATGTCATTTGCCACCGTCTACACAGTTAATATGGCGATCATTCACCTTTGCATGCGTGCTTATGGGAGTATTTATTGTATTTTTTTTCTCCGTAAATAGGTTTGACTGCCATTTAAAATTATTTTTCCCTTGTTTATATGACAGAAGAATAGAAAAAAAAATATGTCACCCCAATACCAGCATAGTTGAGTATATTCACAATTACTGGACTTTCATAACTAGGGGGACAAGTATTCATCAAATTTCGGAAACCTCTGTCTTCAATAACTGTAAATGGTTGGAGATCCCAAACAAAAAGTTTCATTATGGTCTTACCAATTTTGTTTTTATCAGATAGGGCTAATTTTTTGGGTATGTAGGCTGACATTGACATTTGTTTTTTACCTGTTGGAACAGGCAACTGAAATGAAGAAGGTTGATTTTGGAAGGTGTCAGTAGCTCTTTAAGTGGTTGATCCAGGGCCGATTTTGACGTCAACAGCGCCCTGGGCACTCCAAACGAGAGCGCCCTCCCACCATCAACTCAACCCCCTACTCCCCACCCGTAATTATAACGACTTAGTTGTTGACTTGCCACTTTTGGTTCGGGAGGGATTTTGGTTCCCTTAACTCTCCTTTTATTTGAAGTGTCTTTCCATTATCCACCACCTATGGACCCGCCGTGTCCCGGACTGGCAACCTGCAGCCGTAAGGAATGACATGATCTTTATGTATAACCTGGTGATCAGTGGTAACAACAATAAAAACCTCATTTCATTTCTTACGGCATCACGGACCTCCCACCCACCCTTTGTAAATATATTGTGTGCATAATAAGTCATAGGGCTCCTTTATGTTTTTACCGTTTTCATTTATTTAATCACGCCTTTCCTTGATCAGAGTGTCTCGTATAACATTGGCTTTTTTCTAGCCTTGACTCTTGCCAGAGATCATCAATGATGTCACCATAATCAATTTTCGTTGTAATGTCACTTTGAGTGCATAGCAACATCAAACTGTTAAGCTTTTTGTTATCCTTTACAGATTTACTAAAAAAATTATTTAGGTAGACACTTTTATAGATTGGAAAATTAAAATTTCATTTGTTTTTTCTATTTTTTTTTTTATTTGGCACCCTCAGACATCTTGTGCCCCCAAATCTCATGCGCCCCTGGGCCATTTACTAAATTGGCCCTGGATTAAAAAATGTGGGAGGAAGATTCAACTACTAAGTTTTCTTGCACATCTGGTCCTATTTGCAGTATAACACCTGAAGAAGTTTCTGTTACCAGTAAAGATTGCACAGCAGTTTTGGTGGATATAGTAGGAAGAACAATTGTTGCGTGCTTTTGTTGTAAATGTTCTTTTAACTGAACTTTTATATGATAGTTTTGTTTTGCAAATGTTGCACAATGCAATACAGTTACCTACTGATTCAAAAAAGCTCCACACGTCACTCATTTTTCTTCTTGGATCCATGTCACCAAAATTTTAATAATAAAAGTGATATTTTTAGCACTTTGTACTAAACACAAACATAACCTTGCAAAACCAACAACAGTCACAGTGGACAGCAATATTTAAAAAGTATTGTAAGGCCTTCCCCTAGTACAGGGGTTCCCAACCGATGGTAGGTGTACCACTAGTGGTACGCAAGAAGACCTAGCTAGGAAAAAAGTATTTACTTAAAAAAAATTATCGGGGGACCAAGCTTTGCTCGGTTTTGATATTTATATAGGCTATACACAGATTTGTTTACATTAAATTGTCTAGGATTTGTTAACATAAGCTGAAATTTGTAAACATAAACAGAAACTATACATATATTGTATAAACATTTAAATAATAGCAATTGCATTATACATATATAAAAAAATACAAGTAAATAGAATAATACAAAATACAGTATAATACAAAATTATTGGAAAGTTATAGTAAAGTCTTCTAGTATATAGTATTTCTTTCCATACAACATTTCGTGTATGGTGAGGATTTTCTGGTGGCAAAAGAACTTTTAAGCTGTTTCGTCTTATTATTCTAGAAAATGCTAAGTACAACATTTCATGCATAAAAACTGATATAACTAAGTAGATACCAACAAATTCAAATGTTTGTCCTTGAGCTTGTGGATGGTCATAGCAAAAGCAGGTCTTACAGGAAACTGATGCTGTTGCATAAACTTTATATTAAAATATAAGTTATAATATTTATTTGAAATTAAATTTAATTCTTAAGAAACCAGAAATATTATAGTTCGAAAGAAGTTTCATCACCTTACATCCAAGTTGGTTTTTCTAGAATCTAATATGATTCTTGGGATATAGACTTCTCGGCCTGCATTCTCTCCAGTGATACTCTTTGAGCATTATTTTGATGGAAGTAGGAAACAAGGAAATAAATTTCCTAGATTTAAACATAAGAATAACAAAAGAAAATAAAATCAAATTTGACATTTATAGGAAAAGCACATATACAGATGTTATAATACCAAATGATTCATACCATCCAATACAGTATATAATGGCAGCGATAAATAATGTCTGTCATAGATTAAACAGTTGCATAGAAGATGAAGAAAACAGAATGAAAGAAATAGAAAGAATAAAAATAATTGTAAAAAACAACAAGTATAATACAAATGTAGTAGATAAAATATTTAATAATATAAAACGAAGAGAAGAAACAAAAAATGAGAATAGTAAAGAAAAGAAGGAGTATAAGGGATCCATATCTTATATAGGTTATAACACAAGAAAGTTACAAAAATGTTTTAGAAAATATAATATAGAAGTAGCAGTTAAAAAATCAAAAACCGTGTTTGATATAATAAAAACTACGAATTTTGAAGAAGAAGACTTATTGAAGAAAAGTAGAGTATATATGCTCAGTTGTGGGGAATGTGAAAAAGTGTATCTGGGCGAAACGTGTCGTCATTTTTGCCAGAGATTTAAAGAACATAGGAGTGGTGAAGGAGAGTTAACAACGGATTCATTATACGCTAGGCATTTTATAGAAGAAGGACATAAATTCATAGACCCAGTCGTAAATTATAAGATAATAAAAGTGATGAGTAAAGAAAGAGAAAGGAACTTAAAGGAAGAAGTGGAAATATTAAAAATAAGAAATAAAGATGAAAAACGACTAATGAATATAAAAACCACATTTAGAAATGAAGAAATATTTAGCAGCTTATTAGACAACAAAAAAGAGTAAGTTAACGTAAATTGTAATGGCTACAAAATTGGTAATGTAAGACAACCCACTATGGGTGGAGCTAAGTAAGACGTTACTTTGTCAGGGGACGGGACTAGATAGGTCCAGTAAAACGGTATATAAGAAGTGAACGGTTTCATATTTCTCTGTTGGTAAATGACCTGAAGATGGCTTGACTGCTGAAAGCGCTCGTCAATACCAAAGACAACGTAGTGGTTTGTATAAAATTACTAGTAGAAATAAACCTTTTTTTCAAAACAAGTTGCTTCTCCATTTGTCATGAGTAATCAAAAAATAGTTTTAAAATAATTTTTAAGTAAACAACAAATTGTATTAAAATAAATATAATTTCAGTGTGCTTTTTAAGATTTGTTAAGGATTTAAAAAAATAAATATTCAGTTACAAATTAAACTTTTATTTAAAGTAAATAATACTTATTTATATCCAATGCAATTACATTAAAGTGAAATTAACGTTACAATTTGACTTGGATTCAAAATCATCAGAGTTACAGAATACCTTCATATGAATTGCTTAATTTAGTTAATTTTTTTGTTTTTTGGTATATAGATTCTGAATGAATACTTTAATATTGAGCCAATTCTTATTGGCAAATAATATTGGATACTTAGAGATTATCTCCTCACTCACATTCACCTCGTTTTGGGGGTTTTTGTTTCAGTATGTGCTCTTTGAAAAACTCTTTAACTATAGTTTTTTGTTCAGTTGTCCATGGTATGAGAATTCGTTGTTTTTTTCTTTGTCGCCTTATTTTCTGTTAATGCAGTTTGATTTTGTGCAGGATCACTTGTTTTCCCAAACATTTCTGTTGAAAGATCTTCCTTATTTTCATAATCACATCTTTCCCAATCTTTTTCCTTGTCACAGCTATCGTCATCATTAATATTATCTCCTGGAGCTAGTAAGTTTCTTCTAAGTTTATATCAATCTCATCTAAGGATTTTCCTTTATATTTACCAGCACTCCCATCTTCCATCATTAACAGAACTTTGCAGTTTGAAAAATGTCATGTGGCAGCCTGTACTCATTATGATGTGTAAGAGAACTATGGCCCATGAAAGTTGCCAGTTGCTCAGTTTCTTGGTCATTTATAGACAATATTTGACTGATTGTAGCCATATGTTTATGCAATCTTCTGGTTGTAATCGCATCTGGGTTTTGCAAACAAGCTTTGCTTGCATGTTTTGTTAACACTTTGTATCCAACAATCGGATTGTCAGTCTTAATGTTACAGAATATATAAGGATTGTAGTCTGGGACAAAGTTCTTTCTGATTTGCAATAAATGTTCAATATGCTTTTGGACATCATCTGTAAATAGAACAGGTGTCTCCCTTCCTTTCCCCCCTAATAACAACTCTTAAATCTTTTTGAAAGAATCATCTCTGTGGGTTTCAATGCATCTTGAAACTCTTCATACGTTTTCTTCTTTGATATTTCCTCATATTGTTTTACATAGAGCCTCGAAAGCTCCCCACCCCTTTTCCTACAAAGGATAATTACTCTGCAATACACAATTTCAATTAAATTGTTATATGCTACCTTGTCATTTGGGTTTTCTTTTAACTGACTGGATGCTTCTAAACCTTCGATCACAAGAAAATCCTTAAACTTCTTTAAGTCACTAGCTAGGGGTATTATTGTTATTGCATTCATCTTATTCTCGCTTAAATTATTTGCAGCTTGATGTGATATTTCAAACTTCCAATCACTTATCAGCAGAGTTTTCATTGTTTCTAATTCTGTTTTAATTTTGTCAATCTTTTCCTAGTTTGATCTATTTCTTGTTTGATATACATGGGATATTGCAATGTCACAGCACTCTTTCAAAGAGGTGCAAATATTCATAGCATATTTTAGTGGATAGTTAGTGAGGATCGGTCAATAATACAACTTTTAGTTATTTTGCATCGACGTTTCGACAATATTTATTGTCATCTTCAGGACCTGTGTATGAAATACAATAGAAATATCAAACATAACGAAACAATTAAATATTTGGGTGAACGTGTTGGTGATGTGAGTGTGTGCGTGTGTATGTATGTATCATTTTTTATGTGAAGACTTATGATAGTTTGTTAACATCTTCAAATTATCTTTAAGAAAGCGAGCAAATTATTTGAAGATGTTAAAGATTTAAAGATAATTTGAAGATGTTAACAAACTATCATAAGTCTTCACATAAAAAATGATACATACATACACACGCACACACTCACATCACCAACACGTTCACCCAAATATTTAATTGTTTCGTTATGTTTGATATTTCTATTGTATTTCATACACAGGTCCTGAAGATGACAATAAATATTGTCGAAACGTCGACGCAAAATAACTGAAAGTTGTATTATTGACCGATCCTCACTAACTATCCACTAAAACATTCACTGATTGACGGTCACTAAAAATTTAAGGATTCATAGCATAGGTAGGAGCACCAAACTTATCTTCTTCTACGTCGTATTTTGAGGCTGCTTTTGTAGCTTCAACTATAACTTTGAATTTTGAGGCCCGTAGAGATTGCAGCAGATTATTTATGGAGTTCTCTTTTTTTAATCTCTACCAACAGCCTTCCTAACTCCCTCATTTTTCTTGATGTGACATTTATCTGGTGTTTTTGTCTTGTGAGTTTTTAAATGGTGAGATCCATATAAACATATCAACATGTGTTTCTTGGCTGCTAAAGAAATTTCGTCCGCCATCATTCTGGGAAATACCTTTTGTTTTAATGTGATGTCTACAGTTATGTTGCTAAGCAAAATGTTTTGAGCCTCTCTTAAGGCAAATGATTTACCTGTGTTTTCCGGTTTTTCACTGCAAGCTTTTCTATGGCACCATAATTGTTTTCTGGCGTAAAATCCAAGGCAGTAGTTATACGGTGCCACTTTCCTAGGCGATCTGGAAGTGTCTTGTTTTCTAACAGGTTTTACTTCTCCAATAGAACTGTACAGATAGTTCCCCTTTTTTTTCTTAGGACTGTCAAAATCTTTTTCCTTTCCTTGCCTTTTTTAGGAAGTGTCTTTATTTTTTGAACTTCAATTTCATTTGGATGATTCCTGATAACATGTCTAGCAAACTGTCACTTGTGTTTCACAATAGAAACAGAAATCCTTGCTTCGAATATGCTTCTTTTTAGGGTTATCTGTGTCAGTTTTACTATTTTTATCCTTTAATTCACTGTCACTATCTTGAAGCTCATACAAATCATGAACTATTGGCAATTCCTCCCAACAACTTTCCTTCAGTTCATTGTTACCATCTAGGACTGTAGTTGGCAACTCCTCTGCATACTGGCTGTCACCACCCATCGATTCAGTTTCCCTACCCAATTCTTCGATTACAGAACCCTCATGCTGATTCGTATCTTCTTCCGTGTAATTTACTTGGATGTGTTTTTGTATTGGCACTCTATTGCAGTGCTGTCGCATGAAGATGCTGCGTCACTGTCACATTCGAAAGTGGGGTCCTTATCTTCATCGTCAGTCATAGACGAACTCATATCATTAACGTTACTATCATTTTCAAAGAAGTCGCAGGGCTGTAGGCTTAAATAATTGGTTGCTGTTGCACCTTCTTGGTTGTTGTCTGTGACATCAGAAGTACAACTTAAGTAGCTTTTCTCTAAAAAATAAAAAAATAAAATTTTTTAAGCATGTTTGTTTTTGGAGCCCATTTTAATTCCTTTAGGTTATTAAAGGAATTTTTAAAAAATAAGAGAATTACTTCCTGGATATGTGCAAAATGAAAAATATCAAAACTTAAAATTGGCAGTGTCTCCTAAATGAGTTGGTTTATAAAAAAGGTTTCATAAGAATACCAAAAATTTTGTGTAAAACCTGAAAACACCATAAAAAGTAGGAAATTTCTAAGAAATATTAAATTACAGAATGGCCCTCTTCCTTAAATTTGTTGAAAATAGTTTTGTTTTTAAGGTCCCCTTGGTAGCACATTTAAAATCTATGTAGACCTACGTATGCTTTGTTTAGTATACTCCTTTCTGTACTTACCATCTGCTGGTGACACAGTGTCATTATTGTCTTCTTTACTAATTGCCTTTGAAAGTTCGAGTATTCTTTTTGTTCTATTTCTCTGTAAATACGAATATTATGTATTACTTAAGAGCATCGACAAGACATATGAAGAGTAATCTTTACAGTGGATTTTCAGTATACTTAAGGAATTGGTTCAGGGTATCAAAAAACTCAAATTGTAATTATATTATTGAATAAATTAACTCTTCACGGGGGAGGCGAAATTTTTATTAATTACCAAAAATTATTATAAAAGCTTTCTAGTATTAAAAATAAATTCATTTGAAGAAATTAAGCCCTTAATTATATTAAATATAGTAAGACAATCTCGGTACCTCATTGTTTTAATTAGTTGAAAAGTAGGAGCCTCGAGCAAAACATAATGTAATGATGATAAGAAATGTTTTATGTTATTGCCAAACAAACATCCGAAAATATAGGTTTATGAATTAAGAATTTTAATTATAACTTAAACATCTTGTTATTATTTGAAAAGTCTTTTCATTTCTTTCTCAGTGTACGCCAAGAAGTGAAATGATAGTCCAGTGGGCCGACTGAACACAGAGATATTTCTTTTATATTAAATGTTGTATGTGGTGGGATATTTCCCATAATTTGTATGTAAAAAACTGTTAACTTCAAAGGAAAATAAATAATTCTTAATTCCTTTTATTGTTTACAATAGAGTATCTTGAGAGACAACAACTAAATTAGAGTATGTTTGAAACTAAGGTAAGATTTGATTAACTCAGTATATTTTGCTCCATAAACAACAGTAAAATATTCTAGAAAAATCAATAAGAAGAATTTGCCGTCTTTATAATTTTTTCGTTTAAAGAAAATGCTTACGTGGGCAGAAATATAAAATACTAGGGAATACCTGTTTTACATACGAACGTCAGGCACTTAACCGAATAAGCTAAAACACAATGTCTCATTCTCTTGGAATAATGAATCACATATTCTAAGGCCAGAAATTCTCGTTACTAGAAGTTTTTAAAAGTGCCCGTGTAGAAGGGTAGCTACTCTCCAACTTAACGCAATCTCATTGATGGCTTACAGTTATTGATGAAATTTTATCCGAAAGGGGACAGTTCTTAGACTACCTCTATCGTACGGACGTCAATTCATTTTAACTAATCTGGTCACATTTGAAGAGGCGAGTTTGAGTCATAATGTAACATTTAACACTGACGATGTATTAAGGCTATGCGAAGAAAGATTTTCCAAAATTACTACGGACAATTGGAAAACTCGGTGCAAACACATCGAAAAAATTGAATCGGATTACTTTGAAAGAAAGCAATTGTTGAAAACACAACAGAAAATATTATTATTATAAATATAGGAGACGATTTAATTAGTTGAGAGAAGACTGTAAGGAAGACAATTGTAATAGTGGTGGTACATCAGGTATGAAAGAAATATGTAACAGTGAATAATTTTTGCATACAAAATAAAAATATAACACATAATGAAACGTTTGTGTTAATCCGTTAGAGTATCTATTAAGTGCCCCATACACCATCGTGCATTGCATGGCACGTGGTGAGCCCACACACTGGAAAAGTAGTCAGTCTCGTGGCGTGCCAGATACGATCCCAATGTGTATGGTTTGAGGTGTATATGTGTGCAGAGACGGCTCACTCATAAGGGCACATGGTCACGTGCCCCACCAAAAAAACACGAAATAAATAAATAAATATTGTAGAAACGTCCTCGTTTTAAAAATGATAGCAATAGTTTGTAACAGTGCGAAGTCTGGAGAAATGTGGCAACGCGAAAACAAATGTGGCAACATAGCGACGGTCACAGAGACGTTGTGACCCAATATTACTACTCCCTTCCTCTTCACAACTCTCTTGTGGTGGGAGAGCGTAATGCTAAAATCCCATAGCGTTCGGTCACAGTAGACTATGTGACCATTGACCAAACATTTAAAGTCTTCAAGTAGTAAACTCTGAATCCTGTAGGTGCGCCACATTACTGCAACTAACGGATATGAATCGGAGCTATTTAGTAGACTATTACATTTTACCGCCATCTGAGCTGTTCTATAATACTAATAATTACTGTTACTTTCTTAGTGTATATTGTTACGAAATAATGTTATTATAATGTTTCTATCGTGAATATGATTATAATAATCAATACCACAGTGTACGAAAAATGGGAATGGATGTGCGGATGCCCCACAATCAATGCTTTATTTTGCTTTGCTTGTCTTCTGTTTGGCGGTGAAGACACGTGGACTAAGTCGGGCGTTAAAGATCTGAAACATTTACCAGAAAAGAGTAAGAAGCATTCGCTGTCTAAATGTCATTTAGACAATGAAATGAGTTTAGCCGTGCTAGGTATTGTAAATATTAGATTGCAACTCGATGATGGTTACAGAATTTCTGTTCGTAAACATAACGAACTTGTAGACAAGAACAGATACATCTTGTCTCGAATAATTGATGCGATTAAATTTTGTGGGGAATTTGAATTAGCTTTACGTGGCCACGATGAAACGGAAGAAGCAGACAACAACCCAGGGATTTTTAAAGGACTAATCAATTATACTGCAGCACTTGACAGTGTTTTGAAAGATCATTTAGAAAATTCAACAGTGTTTAAAGGAACCTCGAAAACAATTCAGAACGAACTTTTAGATGCCATTTTGTCAGTGTGTCGAAAAAATATTGTGACTGAAATTTCTACGATAGACTTCATATCACTTCAGGCTGATGAAACAACTGACAGTTCGTGCAAAACACAGATGGCACTGATTTTGAGATATCTCATTGAAGGGAGAATAATTGAAAGGTTTTGGGGTTTTTTGTCCCTTTTGATAAAAGTGCTCGAAGTTTAGCCTCGACAATTTTAGGACAGTTGGAAGAAATAGGAATATACAAGTCCCCGGAAAAACTAATTTGTCAGACTTACGATGGTGCATCTGTTATGAGTGGTCAGAAAGGGTCCAGTGTTTGGTTAAAGAGAAGTATCCAAATGCAAATTTTATTCATTGTTATGCCCATCAAGGGAATCTGATTCTTCAAAACTCAACATCGTCTGCCTCCCAGAGTAGAATATTTTTTCAAGACCTGCAAGGAATAGGACCATATTTTTCAAGATCTCCAAAGAGGATGGATTATTTAGTAGAAATTGTAAAAAAAAAAAATTGGGTCTGTGCCTCCTACAAGATGGTACTTTCAATACAGGGCTGTTAATACTGTGTTTGAACATAAAGATAATCTAATAAAATGTTTTGAACACATTAGGGACATAGAGATTTCTGACAAAAGTGCTTCTAGCCAGGCTGCAGGATTTGTACGAACTTTGAGGGATCCTCAGTTCATTTTCTGGTTGACTTTTTTTCCACAAAATTATGCCTCATGTGGCGATTTTCTTTGATTGCATTCAACAAAGAAACATTGATGCAATAAAAATGAGAACATTTGTTAAACATTTTGTGAGTGCAGTGGTTAATATTCGTAAGACCTATGAAGACAGTGAAGTGTCTGTAAGTGAGCCTGTGACTAAGAGACAGCGTGTTGAACAACTAAGTAATAGGAGCAGCCGTGTGGCCGCTTTGGAAGTATGTGATATGATTGTGAACAATATTAATGAAAGATTTCAATTTTCAGATCATTTATGTATTTCCAAATTGTTTTTAGTTGAAAAGTTCCCACAGTACTGTGTTGAGTTTCCGGAAAATGATTGTCAGACTACAATTAAATTTTATCCAACAATAAATGGTCTGAAACTGAGAACCGAACTAGAAGTGTTATACAGTCGTGAAGATTTACGTATTGCTTCTGGTGCAACACCCTTATTACAGTTTTTCCTTGATAATAACATGTTTCGTACCTTCTCAGAGTGTGTGACTATTTTAAAGATAATTGTTACCATACCGATGACAACTGTTGAAAGTGAAAGGTGCTTTTCTACATTGAAAAGAATAAAAACATTTTTAAGAAATTCCATGGGCACTGATAGACGGAATGCATTGGCTATGCTATCCACAGAAAAAAAAATGATTCATGGAATTCAAGATTTCAACAAACAAGTGATAGAGGAATTCGCTACATCTAAAAACAGGAGAATGGAATTGTTATACAAAAAGTGAAATACCAGGTAAGACATTCTATATTTTTTTACCTAAGTACTAATTACCGCGAATGGTGGCCCACCTTAGATCCTCCCCACTGTGTGCCCCTCCCATTTCATTACTCACGAGCCGCCACTGTATGTGTGTACAGTTTCTTGTTAATAGCGTGTAATTGAATTTATAGCTGAATTTATACAGGAATGTTGTGAAGAGAGCGGACAGTGGTACAGTCTGATATATGAGAAGGGTAAACCGTGAAGTCACGAACATTTGACATGCGGACACCAGGACACAAAACGTATATGTTTTATTGGCGTAACATAAAAACAAGTTAATCATGGGCGATTACACGCACGCACGCACGCGCGCACTAGAAACGTTTTACCTAGCTCCAAATTACATACAATGCGTGTAGTTACCTATGCATACAAGACTAAATTCTGTAACACTTCAATTTTATGAGCAAATATATTTTTTTTTTTTACACAGAGTTTTAAAATTACGACTTTTCTTACCTTGGGTTCTCCTCCAGGGTTCTATAGACGAAACTGTTGCAGAAATGATTATTTGGGTTTGATTGACGAAATAATTACGCTAACACAAGATACTGTTTTTAACAAATTACTTATCTTTTATTAAACAAAATCTTCTTTACTTTACTTCATTAATCAAGAACATAAAGTATTAATATTTTTTACTGTCTCTACTTCCTGTCGCTAGTCCAAAGTCAACTCTTGCATCACATAGAAACAATAATATGGTTTTGTTCTATAATCTTACATTCTATAAACCTAATTACAAAAAAGCAAACAATGATATGTCAAAACAACTTTCCTTAACTATTTTTTGCTTATTATGTTTCTATTACACGAACCAGTACTTAGATCTTTCACACACACTCTCTTTCTTTCATAACCCCTCTTTATTTTAGAGATCTCTATTTATAAGTTGATATTTTAAACTTTCATTTTGAAACAGGAGATTAACATCTGCTTAAAATTGGGTGAATTGTTATTATTCGGTGCGGTTAGTTACCCATCCGCCACGTGCTCCTCTGTATGGTTGCCCAGCCTCGTGTTAACCTTTTTCTTCTTACTGACCCACTCCGACACTCGTTTTCCGCGTTTTAACTTTCGTTTAATTGTTATTTGTTTTATCACACTTTCTTATGTTGGTTTAAACATGTATGCACTATAATCTACAGTCGGCCAACTTTACTTTGCTCGAGCACTGATTTACGGAACCGCGCGGTTCTGGAGTAGAAGTTCACTGGGGCGCAAACCAGGCGTGGTGTACGCAATACCTGGCGTATGGTCGGTCACGTGACCACAACTTTGAGCTCTGATTGGTTAGAATGTCCAGACGCTCTGCCCGGGAATTCTTGTAGTTTTTACCGCCTGGTAGAATTGGCGTTCTCCGTGATTCACAGGAGGCACAAGCTGTAGGTGGTTGCGTAACGCGTCTAGCCAGACTGACACCAGACATCAACACAGACTGGTCTCTCACAATAACATTGTACTCACTTTGGTTAAAAACGAGGTTCCCCAAAGGGTGAACACTGGTTGAGTTAGCATTTATTAAAATTATTTATCCCCCTAATCTGTCCCGTTACAATTCAGTACACATAGTTTTATAAGACGAAATAAGCATTAGACACAACAGAAAGGGAACAATATGAACATTTCACCGAGTTATAAAATGTTGAGTAGGCCTATGTTATTATTTTGTAAACGGTGACTTAGCAATGTTGTGTCTATAACAAGGAAGTGTTTACCTGTTGGTGCTTTGTAAAAGTAATATGTTTCTATTTAGCTAAATTCAAATATCAACAAACTTGTGTGTTTTGGAGTATGCGATGCTTCGTGTATGCGTTACGATTCGTCGAAAACATAGTAATACATAGTTATCAGTCCCACTGAATGTGATGAGTAAGTAAAAACAATAACAGACTCGGATGTGAATGATCGTGTGTGTGGGGGGGGGGTGCACGCAAGCACGTGGAAATAGGCTATTCATTCAGAACAGAAGACAAAATCTTAATGCAACAATTAGACTAAAACTCTTCAGTAATATACTCTTCACTTAATTACGTAATTACAAATATTTAGCTGTTGTTCCACCCACTTAGGCAATGTTTTCTTTACTGCTATCAACTAAATTAGTTGAGAATCCCTGCTGTAACACATTCTTTATATTTCGTTATTCTTACCGTCTCTTTGAGAATAGCCTAATCGGCTGAAACAATTGTCATTAAATGTGTGACAAATATTATGTGTTAAATATTATTGGCTGAAAAATTTAACAATAAATTTTGTGAAACTACCAAGTGTTTATATTTTTAAAATTTTTTTATTAAGGTAAGTCAACACTCTTTACAATGAATAAGCAGTTTTTCGTTTTTAACTGAAAATTCTTATTGCTAGTATTTTTTATAGCCACCTGAAAAATTGTTTTCAGGTACTAGTATTTTTATATTAGTACCTGAGAAAAACTAGAAATTATAGACAAGCTGGTTAAAAGATACACGGTTTATCGTTACTGCACGGGTTATTGATACTGTTTTATTACAATATGACAAAAAGTGAATATTTGTGTCGACCGTTATCCTTCTCAAATATTAGCAAGGATAATTGAGAGTTGTTCGTATTCCAATAAATGCTATCAATAAAATGGCACTTCAGCCAGGTGTGTTATGGCTTATAAATAGACATTTTAATTTCATTCTGTGTCGAAATATTCTGGATATTATGAGTAATAGAAAACAGCTACAGATTTTTGGAAAAATGTAAAATCTTTAGGCTAGCTGAACCTAAACAGTTCTTTGTAGGCAGCCCTCTTCATGTTCTTGTTACAATAGTCTTTACTTTTTACCCGCCATAAACAATCGTGGTTTCTGTAGGCTTCAATAAACGTCGGGAGAAAGTGAGCAGACAGAAAAGATGCAGAGTCACTCATGATTACACTACTACAGTCCACACAGATCACAGCTTACGACTAACTGAACATAACCTAAAAGCGCTTCATATGGCGCGTGGCGAGCCCACACACCTTCGTGCTTTGCACGCTGTGGCAAAAAAAAACAAGTTCGTCTTGATTGCCTTCGTGCCATGCAATGCACGCCGTGCAAAGCATGATGGAGCCCCCACACACTGGTATTTTTCCTTCGCGCATTGCTGGTGTGCAATGTGCGAAGGTGTATGGGCACCTTCAGCCGTTAACCGACTGTATGGTATTAATTTTCACTGAAATTTACTGGAGGGAGAGATAAGTGATACATACTTGACTCAGTCCTTGTAACCACATTCCATTCAGTGAGCCCGTACAGTTTTTGCAAGAAATTGTTTGCTTTGTGTTAAATCATTAGAGTACTTATTACTATTAACTGACTTAGGGGTATTATTTTTCACTCAGCTGTGCTGTAAGTGCGATGTTTGTATTTCTATGTTTTGGTGGGGGTAATTTTGTTACAAAATGCTTAAGGTCGGGTGACAAAAATTGCTTGCCTGCCAATACTGGTGAGAGCAAGTACAACTTTAACCTTGAACTCGCAAGCAGTGAAACCAAGCTGCAGGCCCCTACACACCTTCCAATCCAATCCAATCCGATCTCCAATTTAGGAAAGGAGACCGCTATCCATACTGTCCAATTTCCTTCTCCGATCTCGTCATTTTAGTCAGTACCATTGAGATTCCCGACCTGGTCACACCCTCGTAATGGCACCATTTTTGTTGAAAAATCAAAAACTCGGGGTTGCTCTTACAGCACTGTTGATCTTCCAAAAGCCCCCACCAGAAAGGAAATTTTGGGCAAAAAGTGGTTAAATGAAAGAAAGAAATTTACCCATTCGATATTGTTGAAGCAATTGAACTCAAGACGATTTCCAAATTTTTTTACGAATGAATGAACAATGCGCTACACACTATACGATCTAGGAAGGAAGGTGGAGGGGATCTGTCCTAAGTCGGCTAGTTGGATGGGGAGGACCGCCCGACTTTCCTAAATCGGATTCCAACATATTTGTAAAGACGATCGTCCTACACACTATACAATTTGCTATTTTCATCCTACATTTAGGACATCGGATCGGATTGGATTGGAAGGTGTGTAGGGGCCTTACTTCAGACTAGCTAATATTCTCATGAACTCGCACCAGACAAAAAAATGTTAATTAGTTATGGCACGTTCTGTTAATCAAATTTTAACACTGTTGCGGTTATTCCCAGAAAAAATTTTCTCTACTTCTCTCTTTGATTGTGTTCTTTCTGCGAATGTGCTCACAAAAATTAAACGCAATAAAGTCAAAAATCACGCACTGATTTGAAATGTTAAAAATATATGTTAATAACCTATTTCTGAAAAATATTTAATAATTAGGCCTAACTTAAATATGAAACATTTAGTTACATTCAAAAATATTTATTCACCTAAAATTCCTTTCCCTATTTAACACCTAGGCCTACTTTAATGACTTTATCCTCATATTTTTGCAAAATGTCATTTTCGTTAGAAATTAGTGACCTTGCTAAAAAAAATGTCACCTGGATTTCGTTTTACGATAGGCATGTATAAATACCTATTATTATTTTAGAGTAAAACAGCAACCTGTTATAATAAAGAACAAAATTATACCAATTAATAAAACATAAGAAATATAAAGTAAGCATATATTACTTACATATCTATCCATCCTTCTGCTGCGACATATTTGGTGAGGCACCAGTTCACTAGCTTCTAACTAGTAACACTAACTGTACACTTCTGCACTTCGCAGTGTCAATGCCGAGTGATGTGATGACTAAGAGAGAAAGATGATAACAACTCTTGGAGCGCTCCAGGTATGCGTCGTGCTTGTTGGAATTTAGTTTTTTGGTTTAATACTTGGTTATGTACCAGTGTGAATCACTGAATTCCTGGATTAATATCTTAAGGTTTCTGTAGTTTACAGTCACCCGCCACATAATAACGATTTTGACCACAGATTCCTTTAAAATATCAGCTTTAAACTTGCTAACGCACCAGTGTAAATAACTGACTTTCTAAGTAATATCCTGACCCTCTTGTAATTTACAGTTATTACATATTTTCGGATCTGACTATAAATACTATTAAATTAAGCGTTAGGTTCTCAAAACTTTCGCGGGCATGCACAGTTTAAATTATGGATTTTGTTCTTGTATATGTGGTTAAGCACCGGTGTAAATTACTCACTTTCTGAATAGATATCGTGGCATCTACAGTTTGCTAAAATGAAACTATAAAAAACTAAGGGAATTACAGTTATGGCACAAACTTTCTCCAATTTAGTGGCGATCTAAGACCCACTGCACACGTAGTGACTGCGGTCGCTAGGTGACTAATGTTTGTTCACTCTTGGAGTTCCTTATAAACACTCTTAATAATATAAGTGTTTACGGAAGTCATAAACACACTGGCTAAAATTTAAATTAAATTGCACCTGTCAAAAACAATTTTAATTCATACTACATAATATTTGAAAACTGAAATTAGTTTATAAAATTCGTTTGGTTAAAGTTTAACTAATTTAGAAATTATTTAATATCTAAGAGGTTTTACTTTTTTTTAATTGTTATTTTAAAAAAAAAAAAAATATGGAGGTCTTGTATATTTATGAGTTAAAAATAATTGTTAAAAGTCAATGAATATCATGAGTTTCAATAAAAAATATAATATGTAAACGTAAGCTTATTTTGCGATGTTAATATTTCTTAAAATCATTCATCAAAATAAATGTTTGAATTGAACTGAAAAAAAAAATATCATTATTTGTGGATGTATGAGTCTTTGTAAGGATAACAAGTGGGCTTGACCATGGCTAACTATTTGTATAAAAATTTGCTGAAAAACCACTAAGAAGATAAATCGTAGGCCTTTTCGGTCAGCCTATGGTTGGGATAAGCAGTCAGTGTGTCTCCTCATCACACCGTCAGTTGTCATTCAATTATAAACATCTACTATCGGTTGCCTGGCGTGATGCAAGCACATGGTTAGGAGGTGTAAACCAACCACTAAGCTTACCCCTTAGTTATGTTGTTGCTCATAAGTATCTATCTCTGTTTAAACTAATCTACAACATTGAACAACTGAAGAGTAGGCTACAGTGCCGCGGTGTTACTTTAATAATTATAAACACAAATTCACCTCACTCTTTGAACTAAATGCAAAAATGGAACTCGACCATGAATCTTAGTTTACTTTTCGTAAACTAACTTGTAGAATCTAAACAGAAATTATAAAAATAACCTATTTTTGAACATCAATAGCTATCATGTTTCTGTTAAACGTTATGGGTTCGTATCTGTATGGGTGGTATGTGACGACCATTCATTGAAAATATACACCTTGGAAGTCAGCGAGAATTAAGAGCTAACTAAAAGATAGTGTGCACAAGTTTTTTGCTCCCCCAACATCTGGCAATGCGGTGTTACCAAATTTCTGGTCGTCACTTAGGCGAAGAGATGAACAGAGTGCCAGACGAAATATTCAGTTCCGATATACACCTGTGCGACTCTAGTGCAGCGCCCGGAAATTGCTCGAACTAACTGTGTATACTTTTTTTGCATAAGTTCATCAATATGACGACAAACTTCAAAAATCAAAATGAGCTCTATCCTACTGTTTGTAGCATCTGGAGCTGAAGAAAACGATGTTGGTAAAGTGACAACCGTATATGGTCGTCATAAGCATCGGTCACCATTTTACATGTGATTTTACCCATTGGCGGTCGCAACTTTAACGATGAGATGTACGCACACACACACACACACACACACACACACACACACACACACACACACACACACACACACACACACACACACACACACACACACACACACACACACACACACACAAAATTAGTACAAATGATAAACATTGGTATTATGTAAAATTAAATGAATCACACACTTAACAGTTAATAATATGAATAATAGATCTGTGTCCAAAGAACTTGTCTAACAGAGTTTGTTTTTCTTTAAACATCACAAGTGCCCAATGCTGTCTACATGTTTATAGTTTATTTTGTGGCTGGTAACAGGTGAAGTGTGGTAGTTGTAGTTTTAATAAATAGTCTGATCCCACCTGTGACTTGAAGATTGGTGATACATGCGAGGCGTGTGTGTGTGGTGATGTGTTGGAGGATTCCTTTTTAAACTGCCTTCCGGTGAATTTCACTTAGAAGTTATTTAATTTCTCTCTCGGTCTGACGGCGATTGGGAGCATAGATATGCTGCTCTGCCAGTGGAGAAAGATCTTGGGTTCCACATTTCGCCACTCCATCACTCTCGGCTTCTCCGAGGACCCTGCAATGTTTATTAAGTATAGTATGCCGTCAGTACCTTAACCACCCCTAAATATTTCTCGCCTCGTAACACTTTAACCACTCACGCATACGATCACCATTTACACATGTTAATTCTTTGTTGCCAGCAATATAGTTCAGTGTCATGAATGATCTTGCAAGTTTACATTTACGCTTTTCATTAATGCGTGCAAGCATTTACAACATCTACATCACTTACATTTACAATCATTTATTACTCTGGCTTTAGTTTTTTACTTGACTAGTTGCATTGTGGGTTATCAATTTTTCTTTAACTCTCTTAAATCCTGAGATACAAAAATTATTAGCATGTGTTCACACATCTACCGGAAGTAACACACACATCCACGCTTAACAGGCACTCAATTAAATTAACATATGAAATATTCCCTTTTTATATTAAGCACATAACCCTTTTATTGAATGATTATTGAATAAGGTAATTACCTGAGACACTTTAAGCCTTTACGAACGCATTGAGAAGATAGATTACCCCACCGTCAGACGAGAAGTTCACCGTTGAAAAATTTAGATTGAAATTAGGAAGAGACACACGTGCGCTGAACGCAGCTAACCGGTAGCAAAATGTAACGTTGGTGAAAACAGCTGATATTGAATACTTTATTTCTTCACTGTACAGCCCGCGCTGCGGCCGTACGATGACCTTGACCAGACTGATTTAGTAGGCATAGCATGCAGACGATCGCCGAGGCGGCTATTCAAATTCAATTCATCCCGAGGGAATCAAATTTAATATTTGCCTCAGCACAGTATGGCTTCAAAGAAAAGTGTATTTTTATGGGGAAAATGTTTTCCAGGAAACATCATTATAGTTAGCACTGTGGTTTAAATACTCTTCTATACATTAGTTCATCCCAGTTGCGTATGAAGAATGAATGCGACTTATCCTCAACATAAGTAGTCTCGTATCTCCTTTCAACCAGGAACACTTTATTATAATAATGAAATACTGTACCCAAACTAAGATAAGGCATCCTTATTGGTTAAACTGTAAACTGAGGTCTGACAATGGGAAGCCGTTATGTATTAATAAAGATATGTGCATTTAATTGAAAAGTGTTCTTAATCGGATGTTATTCTTGTGCTAACTTGTGTGTGATGTACATTTACTCTCAATTGACTGCCAATTTATTTTCATTTGTTTCAGGTGTTAACAAGAACAATTTATCCATCATAAGACAAATGGAAGATATCAAATTGGAGGACAAGGTATAAAGTTCAATAATAAAAAAAAGTTTTTACTGTTACTGTATGCCTATGTATTAAATTGATACACATGTTATGTACACTTATACACACATTCATTTCTTCATTTAATAATTCTTTATCATCATATTCATTTGTAATTAATTGCTGTACAGAATATGATTCATATATATTCTTTTGTGTAGGATTCACATTGACAATATGCATTTTCCATAACCTCCTAACTTTTAACCAATTCTCCTCCTCCTCCCTCATTCAATTTAGGCTCATAGTCTGTTAGGTGCAAAGAATCTTTCCAACTTTTCTGTGATCTGCCAGTCCTTCGTTGTTGCATTGACTAATTATGTCAGCATACTCATACTGTTCTATTATCACTCATTATCTTGTATTGGTTGTGTTGTATCTGTCTCCTTGCCAACCTATTCTCTGTGTTGTCCAGTGTGCAAGTCTTCCTGGTATTCTTCCGAACTCCACAATTTGCTGTTTTGACTCATACTGCAGGATACATCAGTGTCAGTATTAGACATATTGTTATGTACATATTCATACCTTTGCCAGATAATATGAGCCAGGCACACAACTAACTATTCTATGAGCATTTGTGACTTGCATTTGAACTTTTTATCTAACCACCTGCTCTTGTGCCAAGTTGGGAAGTCAAAACATCACCAATTATTCCCCACTTGTAATGTTATCATAACTGTTACCTATACAGTTGCTTCCTTCAGATTTTATGCACATGACCTACCTAACTGGGGGGGGGGGGGAATAACCCTCCTTGCTATAACACTTCTCTCTAGATTAGTTATAAACAAGTCAGTCAAGGACACAGTAGGCACGATGCTTGTAACTGTATAATAAACAAACTATTAATGGAAAAAGTATGTTAATAAGTTACACTACAGTAGCCAGTATATATTTAATTACATTTGACTTAATTAAATTATCTTACTTCAATTAAAATTCATATCACCTTATTATAACTAATAAACTGTGTGTGCCAATATATGATTAAAATCTGTTTGAAACGTGGCTTTTTGTAGACGATTTTTTATCCTTTCATATACCTTTCAGGTATATACTAGGGCAATTTGAAAAGTTCACAACCTGCTAATGAAAGGCTTTACTTTTTCTTTCTGGAATCATTTTTAGTTATATTTCAACATAGTCTGTGTAGTTCAACACACTTGGTCCAGCGATGGTCCAGTGCTTTTATTCCATCGCAGAAGTATGATTGTTGTAGGACCTCAGAAAACTGTTTACAGCCTATTTCAGCTTATCATCTGAAGAACCCCCCCCCCAATGCAATTTTTGAGGTTCGGGAATAGTTAAAAGTTAGATGAAGCTAAATCGTTTTTCTTTTTTTTTTTAATGAAATGTTGGGCCCAGGTTTTATTAGTAATTAGAAATCTACAAATAAAATCTTTTCAATTATTTGATCTTTTGATTCATGAGAAGCTTGTATTCGAATGTATATTTGATCAGTTAGAAAATTCAGTACACATCTTGCATACAGGTTACTCATATCTCATTCCTCAGGAATGTGATATAACTCTGTTTCTGATATGTTCAAACAGTCTGAGAAGAAAGTCTTAGCAGTTTCAGACACCTTCAAACAGAAATCTGCCAAAACAATATCTTGCACTTTATTGATGACTTCTGGTGTAGTGGCACTTTTTTCACCTGCCCACTATGTGAGGGGGGTCATCTTCCAAACTTGCATAACCATGTTTAAATTCAGTAGGCTAAACCTCTTTTTTTGACTGGAGTAAATGAAGGTGCAGCATCACCCTATATGTATTTCATCGCATTAAAAATTAATGTTGGCGTGAAACCTTGTTTCAGTAAAAAATTGTGATGATTGCACAATGTTAACTATTCCCTGTTTTCAAAAGTGTACTGAGAGTTGACTTTGTTTACATGACTGTTTGTAATTAACAATGCAGCAGACCAAAATGGTGCTTTACAGCAGCTGTTCATGAGACAGATATGGTGTAACGAACAATACTTGATTGGTCTGATCCGATTCTCTGACCCTTTGTATCTTGAGCTAGCATCTTTATCTGTGAATGCGTACAGCATCCCACAACCTGGGTACTTCAGTCGATTGGGTCTCTGCCTTCCTCTGCAGTACTTGTCACTTACTAGGCTCCCATCAGCAAAGTCATTACTGCTTGGTGTCTCAACCTGTGACTCACCATAATGCCTCATCTTCACAAACCTTTCTTTGTTCCAGAAACTGTTTCTTTTTTCATTGTTCCAGAAACTGTTCATTTTTGTTTTCTAATTACTTTGTCCATCCAGTATATTTTACTTCCATATTCCTTAAGGAATGGAAGTATGGTGATGGCAAAAAAAATCGTGTTCGAGATTATTGCAGATTCTGATTCTACTACACTCAAAACATGAAAAAAAGTCGTTTTCCGAAAAGTGTCTGTGTGTCTGTCTGTGTGTCTGTCTGTCTGTCTGTCTGTCTGTCTGTCTGTCTGTCTGTAGATTTTTTTTCTATGGCAAACGATAACTGCCGCAAATTCAAACAGAATCAAATAATTTTTTGCATACAGCCCGGTTTTGCAGAGTTCTCGCGACCTATTGTTTTTGGTGAAGATCGGTTGAGGGAAAGGGGTAGTTTACCTGCAACGGTTTTTTTTTAGCAAGGGAAATTTTGTTTGTTTGGCAAACGATAACAGCCGCAAATTCAAACAGAATCAAATAATGTTTCGCATACAGCCCTGAATTGTAGAGTTCTCAAGACCTATTGTTTTTGGTGAAGATCGGTTAAGGGAAAGGGGTAGTTTACCTGTAACGTTTTATGTTTTAACAAGGGTATTTCCTATGGCAAACGATAACAGCCGCAAATTCAAACAGAATGAAAAGATTATTTGCATACAGCCCTAAATTGTAGAGTTCTCAATACCTTTTGTTTTTGGTGAAGATCGGTTAAGGGAAAGGGGTAGTTTACCTACAACGTTTTTTTAACAAGGGTATTTTCTATGGCAAACGATAACAGCCCCAAATTCAAACAGAATCAAATAATTTTCTGCATACAGCCCTGATTTGTAGAGTACTCAAGACCTATTGTTTTTGGTGAAGATCGGTTGAGGGGAAGGGGTAGTTTACCAGCAACGTTTTTTATCATGCGTATTTTCTATGGCAAACGACAACTGCCGCAAATTCAAACAGAATCAAATAATTTTTTGCATACAGCCCTGATTTGTAGAGTACTCGCGACCTATTGTTTTTGGTGAAGATCGGTTGAGGGGAAGGGGTAGTTTACCTGCAACGGTTTTTTTTATCAAGGGAAATTTTTTTTTTTTTTGGCAAACGATAACAGCCGCAAATTCAAACAGAATCAAATAATGTTTCGCATACAGCCCTGAATTGTAGATTTCTCAAGACCTATTGTTTTTGGTGAAGATCGGTTGAGGGAAAGGGGTAGTTTACCTGCAACGTTTTTTTAACAAGGGTATTTTATATGGCAAACGATAACAGCCGCAAATTCAAACAGAATCAAATAATGTTTTGCATACAGTCCTGATTTGTAGAGTACTCAAGACCTATTGTTTTTGGTGAAGATCGGTTAAGGGGAAGGGGTAGTTTACCTGCAACCTTTTACGTTTTATTTTCTATGGCAAACGATAACAGCCGCAAATTCAAACAGAATCAAATAATGTTTTGCATACAGCCCTGATTTGTAGAGTACTCAAGACCTATTGTTTTTGGTGAAGATCGGTTAAGGGGAAGGGGTAGTTTACCTGCAACGTTTTTTTATCAAGCGTATTTTCTATGGCAAACGATAACAGCCGCAAATTCAAACAGAATCAAATAATTTTTTGCATACGTCCCTGAATTGTAGAGGTCTCAATGACTTTCGATTTTGGTGAAGATCGGTTAAGGGGAAGGGGTAGTTTACCTGCAACCTTTTACGTTTTAACAAGAGTAAAGTACTTGAAAATTTATTTAAACTTTTTGAAACAATGGTAATTGTTAAAAATAAAATAATTTTGTTGCCAGGCAATAAAATTATAATTTTTGCATTTTAATGTAATATAATATTTTTCATTTAATACAGCAATAAAAAGGCAGGTAAGACAAAGCCTGGCTGTTTGGCTGAAAATGATTTTAAATATAAATCTTAGAATATGGAAGTCATGTATGGTTCTCCATACCGATATTTTAATATTCTTCTACAGCAGCAGATTTAAGTGCTTCTATGTTTGTGTCTTTCACCTTTCCCTATTGTCTAGGTTTTTATAACACGATGAAACATAACTTGAAACATATCTTCCTAGTTCTGCTAGTTCCTAGTTCCTATTTGGCCTGCTATCTGATTCTAATTCCTCTGAGTTAACCTTCCCAGTTTTAATATTTACAGAATCCCGATTGTTGTTCCTGATTTCTGTTCTTCTCTTAATAATTTTTCTATGATATTCAATACTGTTTGTAAATTCGCCTTGTTTTCTACAATTGAAAACCATATCATCAGTAAATCTTGACAGTTTTGTACTCTTTCTATGAAAAGTTATTGCAGTCTTATGCATCTCTATTATTTCCTTCATATCCTCTTGTAAAGCATTCTCGTGTAATGTTAATAAATTTTGCATAAAAGTAATCTTAATTCTCTGTTATTTGTAGGATGATTTAATGGTCACGATAAAGAAAGAAGCAGCTGTAGAAGAAGTTGAGACTGAACAGGTAATGTGCATAAATCTGAATATTAAGCTCATAGCTAATGTGTTATGTTGTTCAGTGTCATGTACCACTGGAGATTTAGATCACATTCATTTGCAGATATTTAATTAAATATCAACAGAATGCACAAACTGTATAATACGAGGGCTATTCGGAAAGTAACCTCCGTTTTACTACAAATATAACGCAGATGTAGATACATAAATTTTATTATACACATCTTAAAACTACAGCTTTCCACTATTTTCTACATAATTACCATTTAAATTTAAGCATTTGTCATAGCGTTTGACCAGTTTGGAAATCCGTCTTCATAAAATTCTGCCACTACGGATCGCAGCCAGCCTGTCACAGCACCGTGAAGTTTTTCGTCATTATCAAAGCGTTGGGGCCCAAGCCAATTTTTCATATTCATAAACAGGTGAAAATCACTGGGATCCAAATCCGGGCTTCTTGTGTTTTCCGAGTTGTGTGAGAACGAGCGTTATCATGCAAAAACACAACACCAGAAGTCAGCAGACCTCGGCGATTGTTCGGGAAGTAGACTTCAGAATTGAATTGATGCTCGCTCCACGTTCCATGAACTCCAAAAGCAGTATTCCTTCCACATCCCAAAAAACGGTTGTCAAAACCTTCCTGTCAGATAAAGTTTTCCAGGCTTGTGGTTTGTTTGGTAAGACAGTGTGACCCCACACAAATGACTGTTTATGTACGACACCCAAGTCTCATCGCCAGTCACTTGTTGAGAAACATTTCTCCTTTCACAAAGTAACGTGAAAGGAAGTCTAAGGCAGAGCCCATACATTGTGTTTTGTGGTTCTCGGAAAGCAGTTTCGTTACCCACCAAGCACAGAACTTCCGGCACCGTAACTTTTCTGTGAATACCTCGTACAAAACAGTCCCGAGAAATTTGCGCGAATTGTTCAGAAAGTTCAGAGATTGTGAACCGCCAGTTTTTGCCGGATTTTTTCTTAAATTTTCTGAATGAGTTTATGACGCCCGCGTTTGCACGCACATCACACACACACACACATGTAAGTACAGAGTATGGAGATTTATTGCAAAAATTGATGGATAATTCTATATATTTCATCTTTAGTATTGATCACCTCTTTATATACCAGTACTCTATAAATCACTGAGAAGACGAAGTAAATTTTATAATTATTCAATTTACAGGATGTATTGCCAGCTGTAAATTCTGTCCTAAAAGAAGAACTGCATGTGAAAGAAGAAATTAAAGAAGAGAATGAACAGGTATAGTACATAGTTATTAAAACGTTACGAGTTTTATTAAGTTATTGAAATACTGAATTCTGTCACTTACCTTTACTAAATCGATACAGCCAAAACACTTACCAGTTACTGTTTTGTAATTTACAAAGTGGCACTTTTAAGTCTATCTATTCCTTGCCATGAATTATTTGCGGCTTTCCTTGCTAAATTGATACGTTCCTACCATTTGTATGCTTTAATCAAATTTGTCTTTGGACTGACTCCATGATCGTTTTATTTTAGTAGGGTGGAACAGAGAGTTCTGAGCGGAAGTCACATAACTACCACATGGTGGGAAATTTGAAATTTAAGATGTCACGGTGGTGGGGGTACCACATGACATCTGGATGGGATCACGTGACATGGGTGGGGTACGACAGGACTGGTGTGAAATGTGATGATTGGTCAGCCATGTTTAATGTATGTGCGCCATGTAGCGGGGTCAGTTGTAATTGGTGTGTTTGAATCTCAGTAGTCGATGTAGCCAACATGTGATAAGGGAGAAGAAAATTCTGTCTAGAAGGGAAATAGGTTGAAGAAGGATGTGTGAGGGAAAATTTAGCACTACCACCATCACCAGCATGTCTACATCATGGTGGGAACTAATTTATGTTCCCTTGACGAGTGTATCCAACATGTTTGTGGCCATCTTATCTTGATTTATTAGGGCGATGTCGTGAGAGTTTTGAACAATTGTGTAATTTAATGTATACGTGTGTATAAAAGAAAATAATGTGTGCAGTTCTTGCTCTTTGTCTTCCTGTCTTGTTTTTTTCTATCGGGTCAATCCATATCAAGTGGTCCAAGAAAACATTAATCGGCTGTTTGATTAATTTTAATTTTTTAAATATTTTATTTACAAACATTTATGGGTCATTCTTCAAAAAGAGGGAATTTTGTGAAACTGGCAGAAATTTGATATTATTTTTTACAAATTTTTATTTCCATCAACTTTAATACAATGAGAAATA
Organism: Magicicada septendecula; assembly: GCA_034769895.1. Classification (NCBI taxonomy): domain Eukaryota; kingdom Metazoa; phylum Arthropoda; class Insecta; order Hemiptera; family Cicadidae; genus Magicicada; species Magicicada septendecula. The sequence goes on from CM068373.1 coordinate 465,341,674, forward strand.
TTAGAACAGTTATTTATTAACTTTTAAATTAAAAAAATTATGTGAATTGTAAGGAAAAAAATTTATAGACAGTTGCTAAAATCAACTCCATGGAATGAAACTTCCATTGTTTTACCTCTCTGTATGTTTATTATGATGCTGTATTAAACCACTTACGTTTAGTTACTAGTGAAATAGCTAGATGATACTGAGAAATAACTAATAAAACACATAACATTGAAAAAATATTATAACTTATAAGAAAAATGCTATCTTATTGTTGAAACCCAATTTCTGGTCAACTCCATGGACATGGGGAATTTTGTATATTAATTGTCTAAGTTGGTACTACTACATCTTGCTGGCTTACTGTTTTGAAGAAGAAGTTGCCATCTTGTTTGTGTTGTGCTGTTTGAGTTGATTGATGACCTACTTCTATCTGCAAATACTGATTGAATTCCAAATACAGATATGTCTCAGTTATTCGTTGCCAACTCCGTGGATATAACTTTAACTAGTAATATCACATATTTCCTATTAAATAATACATATTCATGCTTTAAATACTGAACAGTTGACAAGGAAGCAGTGCCAAATTTCTAACCTCAACATGTGAACCATAACTGATTCAAAACTAAAGTTCGTCAACTCCATGGACATCATCTCCATGGACATTTCCATGGAGTTGATGCCATTCCATGGAGTTGACTAATTTGTTTTAAAACTGGTATTAGCCGTAACTTTGTAAATTCTTGGTTAATAGTTAATATTTCTAGCATTTAATTTCAACTTTTCTGCTCTTGCAAACATTTTTGTAAACTTTATAGGGCTAGAGATTTTACATAGGTCATAACAGTGTTTTAAGTTATTGATCAGTACTACATAATTAGATAAATTCTGCCTCTTTGCTTTTAGAATGGGGAAAACAAGTAAAAAATCTAGCCAGTCTATTGAGGCCCTGAGAAAAAAGAAGAAAGAATGTGAACAAAAAAGAAGAGACAGAATAAAAAATGACCCTGAACTTTATGAAGAAGCAAAGAGAAAAGAAAGGGAGAGGTACCATGCCCAAAGAAAGTTAGGTAAAATTAAAATAATTTCTGAACTAAAAACAGAGAGAGAAAAAAGACCAAAGAGGAAAAATTGGCGAAAACATTCCAAAAATTATAGAAGTAAGACAAAGGCTATCGAAAATTGTATTCCTTTGAGTCCACCTTCCAACCCTGAGTCTGGCGTACAGAGTATTGCCTCAGTTAATCCTAGGCCTACTCCTGAAAATGCAGCAAATGGGTCTCTTAATAGGCCTACCTCTGAATTTATCCAAACTTCTGGAAGATCCACAAAACATAGCGGAAGAAAAAGAGTAAGAAGGGAAATGAAACAAGCTTATAGAAAAATAGACAAGTTAGAAAAGCAATTGGCTTATTACAAAAAGAGATGCAGTAAATACAAAACTAGATATTATAGAGAATTAAAATCCGACAAGAAAAACGATGCACCTCGTAAAGCAGTTCGGAAACTTACGGGGGGGTATTAGAGTAGGTGAAGCTGTGAAAAAGAAGCTGCTTTTCAATGAAGTTTTAGTAGCCCAGCTTAAAAGTAACTTTGCACAAATTCAACAAAATAAAGCTTCAAGAAGAAATTTTGCCTCTTTAGTGGCTGGTAAAATAACAAAAAAATACAGGGTTATGAAATATTTAAAAATGCATTTAACTTTACACGACTTATCAATTTCTAAATACGTTAAACAAAGTCAATTGAAAAAGATAAGGGAAGATATCCAGAGATTTCTCCAAAATTATTTACATAGTACAGTGTGCTCTGGAAAGAAAGATACAATTACAAGGAAAGGATGCAAAAAACAGAAACGATTCCTCAATGACAGTTTGCTCAACCTCCACAAAACTTACTGTAAAGAACACATTATTCTGTTAGTTATTCAACTTTTGTAAAATGAGACCTTTTTGGATAGTCCAAAGAAAAGTTACTGAGCGAGATACTTGTCTCTGCACATTGCATGAAAACATACGGCTGCTTGTTAGTAAACTTAAGCAAAAAAATATGATAACAGAGAAAACTCCAAGTGACATTATTAAACAAATTGAGATGCTAAATAACTATTAATAAATTTCTTCTAATATAATATAATAGATTGACTTCCACATACCTGGAAGGTTTCGTTTTATTTCGGGCCAGGATCCTTTCGTACGAATGTAGATACAAACGTGTTTCATGGGTTCTTGAAATAATTAACTCTACACATCTTTAAGAAGAGAATTATTAATTTTAATGTTCAATTGTTGGAATTACTGTTTACATGAAAAATAGCTTTACATGGAGTTACGTATTGTGTAACTCGTGCACCTGGTTTGTACAGGAACTTACTAACTATAGCTTACCTTATCGTTTCACAAAACACAAAAGCAAATATAACATACAAAAGAAACAGCCCAGCTTTGCTTGTACACGCTCTCATTCACAATTTAAAATACCCTTAACATTTTATTATTAATAAAACTTCCCCCACGGCAGCCACGCGGTCTTCACGCACAGTCATCTTTCTATGAAATGTTATAATGTTGAGGTCCGAAATAACACTCGGTTAGTTTCTACCGCACGGATGTATTATCGTCACATACTTTTCTTCACTGATATTTGAATTTAAAGTGAAAGTAATAGAAAAACTTTTGCGTGTAGCCTAATTCGTTCCTAGCCGGCAGGCTTCAATAGTGGAACTCCGCTGCAAACTTTTTGTTTGTACACTGTTACTTTTTAATGACTGTTTCACACTTTCTAAGATAGGCCAAATTTGTTTTAACGGCCTATCTTGTAAACCCGAGGCCCATGTTTTAAATTCACAATTCTATTGTCTGGTGCTGCTTACTCTCTGATACCAAACTGCACACACTGATGACACACTGTAGACTGTGTCACAAGGCTGCTGCTATGTGATTGTGCAATGCGTCTGGCAATTGTTTTGACTGACTGTGTGTATGTTGCATTGCTGTACTGGAGGCTCCTTACAGGTGAAGTCTGGCAATTTAAAAATGATTGAATGGGTGATCTATGTTAGTATAAAATTAAACTGTGGTAGCTCCCATATATGAAGTGAATTGTACCCTTTTAACAAAATCAAAACCAAGATTAATAAAAAATAAAAAACCTTCTAATTTGACCCATTACAATACCCCCTCGATGAGAATTCTGCTGTTCGTAACAGAAGAAATCTCATCGATAAACCCCGAAGAGGACCGGTGAGGAACTGGTGCCAACAACCCCCTTGTTCTTGATCTCATGGGTACACGACCCCCCTGGCTCAGCGACCATAGACTCATCTGAACGAGATCACTGGACTTCTCCGTAAGAGATCCCAACACCGAGAAATCGATCAGACTCGCACCACGGTGCACCTCGCCTTTTAACATGCTACTTCCAAAAATCCTCAACCCCTGGCTAAAATTACTCCAGCTCCTCCGCCGATATGGATCCCCTTTTTGCAAGCTGGGCTGCCTTTAGCAAATACTGGGCTCACACACACTCACATTACATATTACACTTTGACAAATTATAAGATTGAAAATTATTAAATTCCTTAAGATTGACAAAAAATTCAAAATAATATTTTATCACAAAAAAAATTCTCTTCTTTGTTTTTTCCGTTTTTATTTAAACTAAGCTAAATTAACAATTTCTTATGGCTAAAACATCCTTAACTTAACAGGTGAATACTTAGATTCTAACAATACCGTGCAGTACAAGAAATCAACAAAATAAACATGTTAAATACATACATAATAAAATACTCATTACTCAAAAATATTTACTCGCTGGCAGGCGAAAAATCAAAAAAAAATTTTTTTTTTTGTTTTTCAACAAAAAATTAAAATTCCCAAAAATTTTAAAATTCAAGAAACAATCTAAATTTATTTAAATGTTTCCCTCTATGTGTAGTAATAATTTGGTTTAAATAGATTAACTAAACAAATTAAACTGACTTCCTATTATACAAGCTTAGTCTTTGTATGACCCCATCAGCTGATCGAAACTAGGTCAAGTCCAAAACCCTTGACCTACATATGTTATGTATCCTTTCTGAAAATACACTGAACATCTGTAATATCCTACTTTGAAATACAAACATAATAAAACAAAATATTTAAAACAAACAAATATTTAATATAAATAATCATCAACTTGATATTTAAATTATTTAAAATACACAATTATTTTGTTTCTCATATTCTTTTTTTTCTTTACTTCAAAATATCTGTAGTACATTAAACATTAATTACGTGTAACATTTACAAACCAATAACAATATACCAGTGACGTTATTGCTGATCAGCTGATCCTCCTAACACAATGAAAATACATCTTAAAATTGAACAAATTACATGGAAGATACATATTTATTTTTATTTATTCTCCCTTCTCACCTCATTGTTTCCCATTTCTCTGATTCTGGTTATTTATGTTAGCCTGCCAGACGATTTACTTATTGGCTTAAACAAATACACACAAAATAAAATTACATATTCTTATCAATGCTTATTTAACAGACAACAATAAAATAATACACTTAAAATTATAGCATGAACACCTTATTTTTAAATATCTAAGCAGCTAGTTACCTGAACAGAGCACAAGCAGTTTTATTTGAATTAAACTTTGAATAAGCAAAAACTTTTACGTCATAAACTTTAAATTCGTGACTCCTTTGCGTCACCTCCCAGCCACACACACTATTTCAGATTATGGAGGACTGTCTCGCCCTTTCGCTTCCACAGAGACGGTATATTTTGGAGCAGGGTTTTACCTCTCCGTGTCTCTGCTTCCGCTGTTAAGTTTTAAAGTTGTGAACATCAACATGTTCTTGTTATAAAATCATACACCCTTAAAAACGGATCTGCCACCTGGCTCTGCTGTTCCTCCTCGAACAGAGTGGCAGCCGCTGTTCCATAGTTTCCGGAGATTTCCTCTAATTGTCCCCCCATTGAATTTCAAATATATACCAATTTCAAGTCAGCTATGGTCAAGGGACTTGATATGATCATAGCTGGCCGCTAGCCAAAACCACGGTTAGTGCTGGTAAGGCAGTAACCGCCCGAAAAGTCGAGGAAATCTAACTTTAATTTAATTGCCTGTTACACATCACTACTATGTGCGACACTGTAGTTGGCAGCGTGTACACTTTAATTTACACTGATAAGGTGTGCCGCACATTTATCGCCCTTTTGGCCTCCGATGGAGGTAACACTCACTGTTACCCCCAACCCATTTCGCTATTTGCGAGAGCACAGGCAACCCCCACAATAGCCACTTAATAGCTAATTAATTTGTTAACAATTGATAATTAATCTTTCTACAAATACAGTTCCACACTCCATTGTTCTGTCACTTCATTGAGCACCAATCTACCCCCCAAAATCACCCCCACTTCTTATATTGATATCAAGTTTATATTTTGTTACACAATTTTTTTTTTTTTTTTTCAAACACTAAGTTTATTGTTAAAATCATCATTTCTATTAATTTGATTAATTTAATGGTTTAATGGTTTTGTACTGTCTCAAACTCTGAGTTACAATGATTACCTCATTATTATTTTATCAAAAAATTTTCTTTAATTCTTTTATGTCACAATAGAGTTTTGTTATGGTCACCAAGTATGTCTGTAGGCATTAGTCACAACATACCACTCCAACACACCTGTCTACTGTTTACATGAACACAGTTGTGTGCCAGACTTGTATAAACAACAGTTATAAACCTTCTCAGTTTCAGCTATCATAGACTAAACACTTTGGTTGCAACATATACTGACATATCTGCTTGCTACACTTTTCAAGTTTTATAAATCTTTTAGATAACATATTTGTCTCTTACATTTTTATTTTATGAAGTTAATGCATCAATATGTAAAATTACAATTTCCATGACTTTAATTACCATTTTCAAAATGATTCTACGTGATTAAATGGTTCAGTTTTTTTTTTTTTTTTTTTTTTTTTTCCAAACATGACATCATTGGTTCTAATCTCTCTTTAAATTCCTCCACAATCACATTCCAACTACCAATATACCGTACTCATAACCTAACATAGCAGGTACCACAAAATAATAATTAAACCCTTTGGTTACAACTTTTACGGTGAAATATTTTCCAAAATTATTTACTTACTTATTATAATATTTATACTTATTATTTTTTCTTAACTACCTGTAAATAGGTTATATGTTACATGTACCGCATTATTGTCTATAGGGATGCGATTGAAGACGAACAGAACCCCACTTCTATGGCAGTGAATAACTACCCTTCTAACGGTACTGACTTCTATACCTGACTCCTTTTTCCAAAATAATAAACGAACCACAACCATTAATCTACAGCCCCATCCCTGTACACAACAATCCGGTTAAACTATACAAATATTTATTATTTAGTTTGTCTACTCAGCCACAAAACTTCTCCACTACCTACCTAATTAAGGGATGAGTTTACAATTCATAAATAACACCAGTTTATTTAATTTTGAGGATTACCCTAATGTAGTATTTGGAATTAAGGCAATCAAATGGTTACAAAAAGTGTGCCAATTTGTGTAACTATTGTTTATGTATTTACTCTAAGGGGAGGGTTAAGGAAATCTGGAAGACAAAAGGGATAAGGATTATTAAAAGGTCACGAACTAGGACTAAAGGTAGGGACAAAGCTTCCTCCAGAAATAAGGGTACATGGAGAAAACCAAGGCTCGCGTGGGCAGGGGCGCGTCCCTGAAATAGACGAACCCCACTGGGACAAGTGGGGATCCTCTATCCGCTACCACTAACTGTTTTATATTATTCCTGATTTTGTAGTTATTTTTAATTACAATATTTAATATATTATTTTAATTATTTCAATTATTGGAAACAACATTTTTAATTACTTTCATAAAGTTTTACAACACACAAATAAATTTACTAAACATGTATTTATAATCCTTCATCAATAATTGTTCAGTTATATCACACTTCAATATCTAAAATCAGCTAGGTCATTACCATATATTAACGTATTTAAAATTGTTCATTTATGAATTTCAACCTCCATCGTCAAAAATTAATCGGGGTTTCACATAACATCGTTCAATCTTATTAGCACACAAATGACTGTTTTGTGTGTGGTAACCATACAAACTAAATTCATTCCGTTTATTCACATACTCATTAAACCAGTCTACGTTGGGTATTTTTGTCGAGTCTCCATCATTAAATTCATTAACTATTGGGTTAATTATTTTTATTAAATCATTGTAGTCGTTATCATTCACATATATTTCTAAACTTTCCTTCCATTCATCATACTTTTTATTTAAGTTATATAATTCTGTGACTTTATTAACACACAATTCTCTGTTTACATCTCTCTCTTCATAACCCCAAATCACACTCTCAAAAGTATTACAGACAGAGGGTATAAATTCAATTAAATCTTTCCTGACTTCTACAGGAAAAACAAAAAACTTATTTGTAGCACACTCGTCTACACAATATATATGTGAAGGTCTTCCTTCACCCCCCATTCTACCTCGTAAACAATTTACCCCCTGTTTCATACCTGTAATATAACTCTCTCTCCACTCTCTCTCTAACTCCTTAACACACATTAACATTTCATAATCACATTCTACAACTTCATTAGTACTCTCAGATACCACTTTTTCGACTACATTATTATTCTCATTATTATCAACATCATTATTATTTATTAATTCATTACCTAATACAACATTGTCATTACAACTTTCGTTTGTATTATTCTTACTTGATTCTACTTTATTCACACTGTTTCTTGTCATTACATTGGCATTTTCAAGACATACATTCTTGTCTTGTATATTATTTATCAACTCGTCAAATTTTATATTTATATTTTGCTGAAACTGAATATTCTGTTCTTTAATTTCATTAAAAATAATATCATTTTTAATATTCTGCTGTTCGCATTTTATTCTCTGTTCATCTAATTTATTGTTAAAATCACTTTTCATCTTATTTAAAATTATATCATTATCATCAAAACGACTATTTAACATGTCAAATTTATTTGCAAATTTTTTGTCCATTTCATCAAACTGATCATTCTGTATATCAAATTTTACTTTAATATCCTTAGACATATTTCTCACGTCACTGGACATGGTTCTCATGTCACTAGACATGATTCTCATGAAATTAAATAAATCGTTCACTGACAACTCTGTAGCTTTATTTGTTACAGGAGTTGATATCGCTCCTGGTGAGCTAAATACAGATGCTTCTGCGTTATACTCATTTATTGACGTTACTTCTGTTTGAATACCGGAGTCAGCATTTGCTTGACTCTCGGTCTGATTGTCAGATAAGCCGACTTCACTGTTATCTGCCATTTCTTATTTTATGCTTAATATTTGTTTATGAATAACATATAATCAATAAAGTGTATTATATAACCACTTTTGCGTTAACAACGCACTTTTGTTTTATTCCGCTAACCCCAAAAACATGTTTGTATCTCTACTATAGGTACGGTCTTTGATATTTTAATTACCAAAAACTGTCCCTGTTAACGGAAGCCATTGAGATGTTAAATACCTATTAATAAATTTCTTCTAATATAATATAATAGATTGACTTCCACATACCTGGAAGGTTTCGTTTTATTTCGGGCCAGGATCCTTTCGTACGAATGTAGATACAAACGTGTTTCATGGGTTCTTGAAATAATTAACTCTACACATCTTTAAGAAGAGAATTATTAATTTTAATGTTCAATTGTTGGAATTACTGTTTACATGAAAAATAGCTTTACATGGAGTTACGTATTGTGTAACTCGTGCACCTGGTTTGTACAGGAACTTACTAACTATAGCTTACCTTATCGTTTCACAAAACACAAAAGCAAATATAACATACAAAAGAAACAGCCCAGCTTTGCTTGTACACGCTCTCATTCACAATTTAAAATACCCTTAACATTTTATTATTAATAAAACTTCCCCCACGGCAGCCACGCGGTCTTCACGCACAGTCATCTTTCTATGAAATGTTATAATGTTGAGGTCCGAAATAACACTCGGTTAGTTTCTACCGCACGGATGTATTATCGTCACATACTTTTCTTCACTGATATTTGAATTTAAAGTGAAAGTAATAGAAAAACTTTTGCGTGTAGCCTAATTCGTTCCTAGCCGGCAGGCTTCAATAGTGGAACTCCGCTGCAAACTTTTTGTTTGTACACTGTTCCTTTTTAATGACTGTTTCACACTTTCTAAGATAGGCCAAATTTGTTTTAACGGCCTATCTTGTAAACCCGAGGCCCCTGTTTTAAATTCACAATTCTATTGTCTGGTGCTGCTTACTCTCTGATACCAAACTGCACACACTGATGACACACTGTAGACTGTGTCACAAGGCTGCTGCTATGTGATTGTGCAATGCGTCTGGTAATTGTTTTGACTGACTGTGTGTATGTTGCATTGCTGTACTGGAGGCTCCTTACAGGTGAAGTCTGGCAATTTAAAAATGATTGAATGGGTGATCTATGTTAGTATAAAATTAAACTGTGGTAGCTCCCATATATGAAGTGAATTGTACCCTTTTAACAAAATCAAAACCAAGATTAATAAAAAATAAAAAACCTTCTAATTTGACCCATTACAAAATGTGTTGTGAAAATGTGGAAGGAAAAGAAAATTGTCTTGAAAGGCAGTGTAAGAACTGTAAAGAAAAAACAGTTAAATTTTTAGACTACGATAAAGTAGAAGCAGTGTCCTACAGTAAATGGATTTTAAAAACTGAAAATATATTGGTAAAACGAAAACCCAAAAAAGTCAAAAAGAATGTTAAAGAAGTAATAAGTGTAACAGCTGATGATCTTGCTAAGGAGTTAGTGAATCAATTGCCAAAATCTATGTCTCACACATGTAATATCATACATCAACACAAGGCTCTAAAAGAACTAAAACAAAATTTGTCCTCACATGATGTTGTGTTGCATATGGATTTTTCAGAAAATTATGCATGTAAATTTTCTAGTGAGATACAAGCATTTCACTTCGGAGGATCTCAAGAACAAGTTTGTATCCATACAGTTATGCTTTATTACAAGCCCCCAGAAGCGGAGGAAACACAGGCACTTGGAATGTGCACTTTATCTGATAGTTTAAATCACGACCCTAGTGCAATCATTGCACATTTGAATCCAATTTTTAAGAGAGTGGAATAGCTTGTACCTCAAGTTAAGTCCATCCACTTTATTAGCGATGGTCCTACAACACAGTACCGTAACCGTAATATGTTTAAACTCATGATTACTGAGATTCCATCAAGATTTCCCTTTCTGAAAAGTTTTTCATGGAACTACAGTGAAGCGGGTCACGGAAAAGGAGCCCCTGATGGGTTGGGTGGCACATTAAAAAGGACAGCTGAACTACTTGTAGCAAGAGGCAAAGACATAAACAATTTCGATCAGTTTTTTGAGGAACTACAAAAGAACATAAAAGGAATTAAAATAAGCCTTGTGCAAAAATCAGTTGTAGAATCCCAAAGTTTCTCAAACACCGACACAACTTACGCTTTTAAAGGGACACTTCGGACACATCAAGTAAATTGGGAAAAGGAAAAGCGTCATAATTTAAATTTCAGAAGACTAAGTTGCTTTAATTGCCCAATAAACAAGTGCTTGCATTATGACATTGGCACTATGCAACAGGGTTGCATAACAACCCTATAACAACCCTAGGGTGTATGACAACAGGGTTGGCTCAACTGTAAAGAAAGCTGAATGTATCCTTTAATAAAATACAGTAAAAACAATCTAGCTTTAGTTTTTAATGAAATACAATAACTAAATACTCTTATAGTACTTACATTTTAGCAAACATTTTATTGAAGTTGTCAAAAAAACAGTTTTTTTGACAAAAAACAATTATTATAACTTTTATCAGCTAGTAAATCAACTCCATGCACTCTATGTCAGCTCCATTCTGATCTTCGTCAACTCCATGGAACCTTGTGTCAACTCCATGTTAAGCAAATAATAAATTTGTAAAAAAAATATAGAAACCATTTATTTTGATCTATGCAAACGTGATTTTGTTGTTTTGTTTCAAAAACTAATTTTAAAAACCTAGTTTTCATTCAATTTGAAGAAAGTTGAAAATAACAAAAATTATTCTTGAAAATTCCCTCTTTTTGAAGAATGACCCTTATATAGTATTTAAAATTTGTATTTATATTACCTCAAGATGTTATTTTTCCTTATTTGGAACATGTTTCGAGAGCTCCTGTGCTCTCATCCTCAGCCTTTGCGATCTTGTGTCTGGTGAAGTATTTGTGTGTTGGCTGGATGCTATTAAGGTTTCTTGTTGGTCTCTGGTATTTTAAAGTTGTATTATTGTGTGTGATTGTGGTATATGTATTTGTATTTTGTGTATTTTCGATGTTGAAAAATCCAATTTAGCCACACATGCAATAAACACAGGACATGAATTCCCAGACATAACCGATGTGACACTAATAAAACATATACCACACAAAGGCACCATAATGAACATTTGGGAAAATTTACAAATATACAAACATAAAACACAAAACAAACTAATACCTGAACAAATACAAATCAATACAAAACGTGACACAATATTCAAAGCACTAAACATCGAAAATACACAAAATACAAATACACATACCACAATCACACACAATAATACAGCTTTAAAATACCAGAGGCCAACAAGAAACCTTAATAGCATCCAGTCAACACACAAATACTTCACCAAACGCAAGATCGTGAAGGCTGAGGATGAGAGCACGGGAGCTCTCGAAACATGTTCCAAATAAGGAAAAATAACATCTTGAGGTAATATAAATATAAATTTTAAATACTTTATATATATCAAGAAACGAACTGTAGCAGAAAGTGATTGAAACATTTATATGTATTTACAATGCAAAAATTCACTTATTTTGTTATAATATTTTTTTCTCTTGCTCTTGGGAGCCACTTGTGTTCTTGAAGAACATCAAATTTTGGAGATTTCAGTGGTTTATACCGATGCAAATATCTCCACTTTAATTTATCCTACAATATTCAAACAAAAACTAATTTCTTCAGAAAAGAGTGGTCTAAAACAACAGCCTAGAGCAGTGATGGGCAAACTTTTGTAGGAGAGGGCCAGAGGAAAAAGAAAACTATCTAGGTGGGCCAACAAAATTTATTAAAAAGAAATACATAGAAAAACTATTTTTTATAAATTTCTTATTGAATCTTGACATATTGTTACAAAACTCAATTAATGATTGAAAGAGCATGAAGGAGTGTGCGATGAATGGAACTGTGACTGTGTTTCTAAAAGTGTCTCAAAATTTGGTTGTAACTGGGATGAGGTGACTCTCAGAAGTGAAGATAAGTGGTCATCTGTCAATCTGTTTCTGACATTACTTTTTCAAAGCTTCATGCTAGAAAACACTTGTTCACAGACATAGGATGATGCAAACATAGCAGTTATCTTCTGGGCATGAGATCTCAAATTTGGGAAACTTGATTTCAATAGCGACTTGTAAAACTCCACTTTTGGGACGTTAAGAAACAACTGCTTCAACTTAATGTTACGCTGTAACTCAATTAGTTCAAGCTGAAATTCTGTTCTCACTGTTTCACAGTCAAAATTAAATGGCATACTGAAAATATTTAAGTCTTGTTCAGTATTTTTAAAGTCTTGAAACCTGCGTTCGAATTCATCATGGAGTCTTCTCACGCTTTCCTCGTAGCTTACAAGTTTGTCTTCCACCACTGGAACTATTGTTTTTAGCCTCGGTAAGTGGGACAGGTCTCTTTTAGCTAGCTGTTTTTCAAATAGAAATAGTTGCATTTTAAACCCTTTGAGATGACCCCAGATATCGTAAATAAATTGATTTCTTCCTTGCAGCTTAACATTCAACTTGTTCATATGACACAGAAGAGATGTGAAAAAAGCAAAGTCGTAAAGCCATGCAGTATTTTCCAAAATTTCACAGCCTTCAAACATCTGTTTTTCACGCATGAATGAAATAATTTCCTCTTTCAACTCCCAAACTCGCTCGAAAACACGTCCTGCACTAAGCCACCTTACTTTGGTGTAGTAGAGTACATCAGTGTATTCAGACTGCATTGAGTCAAGAAACTCTCGAAATTGTCTGTGAGTAAGCGCTCGAGATCGAATATTATTTATGACTTTAATAATGACATCAAGCACGTGTTTCATGTCTAGGGCAGATTTACACAGAGTGTCTTGATGTATGACACACTGTAGAAATACAACTTTGTTCTCAGGATATGTTTGGTTAAATTTACCAACAAAACCAGATTTTTTCCCCGTCATATTTGGTGCCCCATCAGTCGTAATATTGCATATACTGGTTATGGGTACTTTTAAAGTCGATAGGCCTTCTTGAAATTCATGAAAAATGTCTGATCCTTTTGATGTTCCCTTTAATGATCGCATGCATGCTAGTTCTTCAGTAATACAGAAGTTATCATCAACTCCTCTTACAAATATTAGTAACTGAGCAGTATCATTTATGTCAGTACTCTCATCCATAGCAACAGAACAGAATTTAAACTGAGTAATTCATGATTCTAGCTGTGATAATAGGTGTTTATTTATTTTCTCGATTCTAGAAGTAACTGTTTTTCGAGACAAACTGACAATCTCAAAATCCTTTGTTTTGTCAGGACATAAAATATCACAAACTTGGAGCATGCATTGTTTCACAAGCTCCCCATCAGAAAGAGCTTTGTTACTTTTAGCAATATTGTACGATACAACATAACTAGCATGTGTAGCAGCTTTTTGAGAACTGTTTTGTTTTTTAAAAATATTTTGCTGACCTGAGAGCTTCTTATGTAAATCTTCTGTTTTTTGTTTCCTTTCATCTTCGGTCATGGCTTCATAACGAGCACTGTTATGCTTAGATGTAAAATGCTGGGAAATGTTAAATTCTTTGTAAACGGCCACGGTTTCGTTGCAAATAAGGCACAATGGTTTATCCTTAAAAGCTGTGAAAAAGTATTTCCAACTCCACTTATCTTTAAAAACACGGCATTCTGAATCAACTTTACATTTTTTAGTTGCCATTATGGCAAATCAGAAATGTCTCACAAATACTCACTACAAAAAAGCAAACAACTTATAAGAATACGCGATATTGAATTGAGAAAGGCTGTGTAACAAGCCACTGACTCGGACTGACTGAGAGTATTACTCATCCACTGTGGCGTGATGTGCCGATAGGATGGGCGAGGGGTAGGCGGCGGCTGGAGTGGTGTGGATAACTACACTTGTGACGTGTCTGTCTTGCTCTCATACTACTGTTGTGAATGCTCTGACGCCAGTCCATAACCATTTTTTGTGTTCACAATACAGACACAGAAAAAATACAATGTGATACGATAAAATGCATTTTTGTTTTTGGTTGACAAAGCTGAACACTGTTCTCTCCAGGGAACATGGTAAATAATGTGTGTAGGTAAGTTGTCATTCAGAACTCTGTCACGGGCCGGATTACACCAGTCTGGGGGCCGGATCTGGCCCGCGGGCCGTACTTTGCCCATCACTGGCCTAGAGCATGAACCCTCTTACTATGTCTAAAGACATAAAATTAATACCAAAGTTTATGATTTCTGATTGTGAAAACTACGGTTGTGCAAAATTATTTTTGTAATAAGGCAAAGTGGCTAAGGTATGATCTTTTTTTTATTTTATAGATTTAGGTGGATACTTTCACTTGGCCAATTTTTAGTTTTTGAGACTAAAATAGTTTTACTGATAAAAAATCTGAAAGTACTCGATTTTTTCATTTTACTCAAAGTTCAATGCCCTATATCTCCAATGGGCATGCAAATAAAAATTTGAAATTTGGCTCAATTTGTGTCCTTAACTACAAGAGTTAACAGTAAAAATTTAGAGTTGTAGACTCAAGTAATAAAAGAGATACAGCCATTTAAAATTTTAGTGTTCGGGCGTCACAACCATAGTTGTTTTAATATGGCAACTAATAAAAATAATTGCATTACTTTATTTGTTGCAATATTAATATAAACCATGTCCACAACAATACAGCTCGATATATATCCTTAGTTTTTACTTACCTTAATTATAGTTGGTGAGCATTAAGGATCTGAGAAATTTCTTCACATAAGTGTTGACTAATGTTGTAGTTGCGACCTGTAACTGTGGTCAACTCTACTGGTGAGTCTTCTGACCACCAACTGTGTGGGTACTGGATGTGAGTCTTCTGAGAACTTTCTGTAAAGAAACCCAAGCTCTGTCATGTCTACTTAACTTGAATGAGGTTCTAGGACCAGCAGGCTCATAAAAATTAACAAAAAAATCATTATGTTCGAGACTGACAGTATTGATTGTTCCCAGCCACCGCTTTCTGTCGTAAACACAAGCAATGATGTCCTCTTCATGGAAAGCTAAGCTGACTGTTTTGGATGTTAAATAGAATAAATAGAAAACCACTAGGACTTGCCTTATAAAAAACCAAATGCAAGACTTCATGCTCACATGACATTGAACAATGTAGTAAGTGTGAAACCGAGCTTCAAAATCCAGTCCATGCTGCTCCATTTCTGAAATACAAATGATCGTACGGCAAACCACTTCCTCCTCCTCCTCTTTCACTGCACCCTAACAAGTGTGCAACAAGTTAGGTAAGTTCCAAATGATGTGTCGATCAGTCAGATGTATTTTTAAAAACAAGGTACAATATTAAAATTTTACAAAGTCATGGCAGTCCCTGTACTGTCCTATGTGTGTTAATTACAGACAACAACCAAAAATGTAAAGTACCGTTTACCAAATGGTAAAAGCTTAAGAGCATGATAATGTCTTTCAGCCGCCAGCTAAACGCAACATTATTATGGTTACTGACTGACTGATTGGTTACATACCTATCTACAGCTATGCAGTGTTGTTTGCTTGTTAGGTCTTTAATCTGCGACGGACGTTAGCACGTTAGCGGTCGCGGTTTTAGTTAACGATTCCCGGCTGGTAAATGATGACGTCATGCAGCGTGATGCGTTACAGAAATTTTCAAATGACCCCCAGCCATAAGACATTATCATGTCAAAAACAACACTGTAATATACAGGCCTCGGAAATGACATTCTTAGGAGGAGTTAAAAGGTGTTATAAACTTGACTGTATAAGAAATGTAAGAGAAGAGTTACAAGTTTTTAACTTGAATGAAAAATTAAAAGATTACAAACAGTGGAAGAAACACTTACAAAATATATCAGATTCCAGACTGGCCAAGCAAGTCTGGAAATTTAAACCCATAGGACACGGGCATGTGGGTAGACCCTGAAAGAGATGTTGGGGGAATTTTTGAAGGCAGAATAGGGAGCACCTTGCCTGTGCTGTGTTGTGAAGATGATGTATCAGGCATGTCAGTAAATAGTCTTATTTCTATGCTAGCAGTTATCTCATATTTTAACACGTTCCTGTTGTGGATTGATTCCGAGTTAAGGGTTTATAACTTACACATGTTGTCAGTTGTTTCTTTTTTACCTTGAGCTGATAGGCAACTCGCTCATTTTATTATGTTGATAGTGTTTCTACGCAGAACCATGTTGTGACTGGCTTTGAATTTTTTTTTTTTTTTTTTTTTTTGAGTTTACAGCATATGTGCATACCGTCATACTTTGCTTAAGGTCCATTTCTATGACAGCCAAATGTACACATATCTTTGCTAACGCACATCCTTTGTTCTAATATTGTCCTTCCCTCTCATTGATTACACAATTTGAATGAAATACCATATCCAGTGACCGTCCATACAGATCATAAATCAATATCGTTCTTGAGAAGGTGTAAGTTAAGCCACGGTAGACTGACCAGGTGGATACTTGCCTTGCAAGAATATAATCTACAGTGGGAATATATTCCAGGAAGTAAGAATGTGGTAGCCAACGTGTTGTTACGGGTGGATTTGCAAAATCAGACATTTGAGGGTGAGAAGGAAAGTATACTGAAAATTTATAATATTATCAGGGACAGGTCCGATTTGGAGAAAGTGGTACGGAACATCAGCATACACCAGCAGTCTGACCCAAAGCTAAGCAGTAATCAAAGCCGTCTAGCCGATCAAAATGACACAATAACAAAATTTTATTGTATCCATAATAATGTGTTGTTTATTAAACCATCTCTTGATGAGGAAATATGGAAAATAATAATCCCTACTAATATTGAGAAGGAAATCAACATGGACTACCATATCCGATACGGCCACATGGGAGCCATGAAAGTGGTAAAGGCGTTGGAGGAAAATTGTCACATAAAAAAAAATTTCAATCGTAAGGTAAGGAGGTATATCAAGAATTGTTTTATTTGCCAGCTAGTAAAAACCAACAACGATAAGAAGGAGGGGGTAATGATACCTATAACCTCACAGAAGAAATCGGAAAAGATTTTCTTAGATATATGCGGGCCATTTCCCCGTAGGTGGCGGACGCCATCGATATAAATATATCATAATGATGGACCATTTTACTAAATTTATAAAATTATACCCTGTGAACTGAGCAACCACTTTAAAGGTTTCGGGAGTAATTACAAATCAATATCTTCTGGAGATAGGAAAACTATGTCAGTAATTACCGATCATAGAACCCAATTTAAAGGTAAAAGATGGTGAGATACTTTATCAGCGTTAGGTATCAAAACCTATAAAACATCTGTTTACCACCCAAATAGTAACCCGGCGGAGAGAGTGTTGAGAGAGGTAGGAAGAATGCTTAGAACATACTGCCACCATCAACAGAAAAAATGGCAAGAATACTTATTAGCCACCGAAGAATTCCTCAATCTAGCCCATCATCCAGCTATAGGGATTACACCGTATACTGCAATGGATGAGAAACTACCTTCCCGAGCAATACAAGAGATTATTGAATTTCCGACCCACCAGGAATATAAATTTGACCAGATAAGGTTTTATAACAAATTAGCCGAGGACCAGGAAAGGCGAAATAACAAATAAAAAAGCAATTAAAAAGGTGTTAAAATACCAAATTGGAGAAAAAGTATTACTTAAGAACCGGGAACTGCCCAGTACTATGGAAGGGATTACTAAAAAATTATTACTGTTGTATACTGGACCATATGTGATTACTAAAGATAATAAAAATAACACTTATGAGTTGAAGGATATTAATTCACCAAAGATAAAAGGCACATGTAATCAGTTGTCAATAAAAAAATATTTTTGTGAAGAGAACACATAAAAATTCTAAAATGAGTAAGACCATCTTACAGTTAATATAAGAGAAAATATTTTGAATCAAATAAGAAAGGAAAGGAAATAAACCTCTAAATTCAAAAAGAAGTAAGGACATCTTACAGTATATGTCAAAGAAATTATTTTGAATAAAATAAGAAAAGAAAGAAAAGAAATGAATTATCTAAATTCTAAAATGAGTAAGAACATTTTACAGAATATATTTCAGAAAGACATTGCTTTGGATCAAGTAATAAAGAGAAGGAATGAAATAAGATATCAAAGGTTTTGTGACGATTTAAATTGTGACATTTACAGAATAAAAAAAATTTAATTAATTAAGGTTGCGTACGATTAACCATTTAAATCTCACAATAATAATAATAAAAACATGTAGGTACTAAGTGTGAATGGAAGAAGTAATTAATAAGGGCAAAGTATCCATAAAGAAAAGGCATATTGTAAATAATTATTATGTTCGTATTTAACCCTTTGCTTGCTATCAAGCGCCTACCTGTTGATACCGGACTCGACATGTTTTCCGAGTCTACTGTAATTAAAAATAATAGAGTAAACTAATGTTAATAATTAAAGTATCTGTAGACACAGATAGTAACTAAAACAATTAATTTAAATGATGTATTTTTATCTAGCGATAGTTTGTATAAATAAAAAGTTTATTTAAAGAGAAAACAGGAACTATATATGCTCGCGGAATAAACACCCCACTCTCTCTCGTCATGTACGAGGGTAGCGGACGAAAAATCGCTCTCTTGCGATGACGACGCCCAGCTGTGCAGACGCACGAGCAAAATGCTCTGTTCAAAAGTTATACAATTTGTTGTTAGTGTGGATTAATTAATTATTATTTTGTATTTTACTAACCGTTACAAAAAGTGTAACATGTAACGTTAACAAAAAGAAAATTCCAAAAACTTTGTAACAAGAAGAAAGATGTAACTACAAACGACGAGTGTTAATAAAAAAAAAAACGATGACTGCAATCTTCACCGATGGACGAATCTTTTCAACATCTGACCTGTGGTCATGGACCATCTAAATGAGAACACTAGTATACCCTACCGATGATGTAGTTCGAGACATCTGAGAATCAACGAGTATCTGTGTAGAAGACTCTACCTATCCTGCAGACGTATTAAGCCATGAACAACAGAGACCAGACCAAGACGAGGACGACGTTTTAGGACTCCCAAGACGGAACCACATGGAGGCGATTACTACATCCAAAATATAGAGGTGACTCGATAGCACGTCTATCGAGGAATAATGATAATATTTTTTGTAACACAATACTGTATTTAAGAGACTTACAGAGACGATTGATTTTATAAGAATATAAAAACTTAAATTTGAGAACTTAATTGTAACTATTCAATATCATTCAATTGTAACAGTTTAGATATTAACGTAACGTAGTGTTATTAATACCATTCTTCTAATGGAAGATATATGAAGCAAAAAGGTAAAAGTCTTGCAAGATAAAATTTTGAATTAAATATAATTAAAAGATTAGAGACTAAATACAAATGGTTACCCGGATCCGGGGGTATAGCTAGATAAATTTGTTGTGATCCCATATTCTAAATAAAGCATTTCACTTAATTTTACTAATTTAATTAATAACGTCATGGGATCTGTTCTTTGGAGTAAATGTTATATTTCAAATGTTTAATAAAGCAAGTCTTCTTGTTACACACATTTACTGAGTATATAAATCAACAGTTTCACCTTCCCTGATTCCTTGTATGTCTTACTGTGTGTTGTTCTGATTTAAATTTCAGCTCGTCTCGAATAAGGCAGCCTGAAATAATTGGCAGAACCAATTATTTTGGGTTCCCTCCGTTATAACTCTAAAGAAGAGGTTATAGTTTAAAAATAATAAGTACAACATAGGTAAAGAAATTGAATGAAATAATTTTACAAAAGAAACATTTTTTTAAAATCACAACTCTGAAGGCTAAATGGGGACTACTCAAAACAACTATATAAATGAAATACTTATCGAGACAAAAATGTTACAGAACTTTTAAGTGAAAAGTAAATAAAAAACCAGATAGTTTATATGTTTTCAATATTATAATTTGATGAAACCCCAAAATGAAAATAAGATCATAGAAGAATGAATAGGAGAACCAATTAACCAAAACAGATAAGGAAAAGGTATTAAAACCAGATATTATGCCATGAACAATAACATAATTGATTAAACAACAAATGAAAAAAAAAAGAAAAACTATATATACAAACATATGCTACCCAAAATGTAAACAAGAAACAGGTTGTACAAACAACTAACCAAAATAACAGAATTTCAAAAAAGAGGATGAAATGGATATCATGCAATATACCTAGTGATACATAATATAGACCGAGCTTTAAAATGTAAAGGTAACCATATGGATAGGAATATTAATTAATCTGAACAATTATGAAGTGATGATTCTAATGATGATGATGGACTACTTTTATAATTTATATTTTAATGACTGGATGTAGATAATTCCACCAGTTTTTTATAATTGAGCAGAGATGATAATTCCTCTGAGCTCAAATGAGTGAAATATGGTCAGCAGAGAATGTAGCCGAAATGTGCCACTCTGAACTGTTCCAGCTCACATGTTAGGGAGTAAATATCTCAAGGAGAAAACACTAAATAAGAAGGGAAAAAAATATATATATTTAATAATAATAAGATAAATCAGATTAAAAGAACTATCTCATAAGAGTGAAATAAAAAGTAAAAACAGAAAATATACATATCAACTTAGAGCTCAACCATAAAGAAGCAGGTATATCAGTGTTAACAAAGCCAAGAATATAATAAAGACAAGTGTCAGAAGCAATTAGTTCATCCAAACTAAAAGTATGATCTGAACTAATCACTTACAGGGGGGCATATGTAGCACAACGAAGTTTTTGCCTTATTCTATAATTTAAGATCACATAGAAAAAGAAGGGAAGAAGTGAAATGAACTTAAATAAAAGTAACAGAAAGAAATAATCACAACAATAAATAAAATGCCTTAACAGAACTAGAAAAAATCTCGATTCAAAGAAATTAAAAACATTCAATTTAGAGCAAAATGTGTTAAAAACAAATAGTATGATTATTATCCCAGTAAAATAATTAGTATACCCAGTAAGATACGGAGTAGTAAGGAGTTACAGCCAAGAACAAATTAATTAAAATGAAAAATCTTAAGATACGGAGTAGTAAGGAGTTAAGCCAAGAACCAATTAAAAGGAAAAATCTCAAGATACCCAAAAACCTACTTTAAAGACAGAACACTCTATAGCAGCAAACCACATAAATGAAAGAACTTAAACTATATTAGCTATACCAACTTAGAAAAACAACTAACCAAGTAAGAGAATACAATACAAAATAATCAGAGATAATGTACACTTAGTTATAAATAAAATAGTGTGAGATTGAGAGGAACACCCCAAACCAGTTTTAAAAGGACAACAAAAGACAATCATTAGGATAAGGTTTTAATTTGTTTATTTATCTAATTCTTATGTTTAATTATTTTATGTGTATACAATACAGACCATGTTGATAGTTGGAGATACTAGATGTTAGTATGTAAGTGTTTATTGTATTTGAATAATGTTAATTAATGTCATAATTTTGTGAAGTAAGGAAAGAAAAAATAATAATTCAAACGACCCATAAATAGTGAATCAGAAAATATAAAAATAATAATGTGAATTGGTTATAACATTGGTAGGAAAATTGAAAATTGATGACCAAGCCAAATTCAATTTTGACCCTGTAAATCAAATCAGAGAAAATTGTAGAGTTAATTTATTTACTTGCCACACAATTAATATGTAATTTCAATAATATTCACCAACACTTTTGTTCAGGCGCCATCTTGTGATAATACAAGCAATATGAGATTTACTTACCTTTAAGGGTAAGCGAACTCGAAATAGCGGAATGTGTTATCTGAAATAATTACTCTTGCTTGAAATGTTTACCAAATGACATTACCTTTTATTGTCATATTACGTACATGAATGAGACTCTACCGTGCGAAAACAAGCACGCTACTATATGCCATTTGGCGTTGCGTCATGAGACGCAGTTCCACTATACAAGTTTAAAAATCCCCTTAAACATTTCAATAGCCCTCCAAAATAACATATTCAATGTAATAATATTATAATATTTTATAATTATATCATAATTAGAAATTACTTCACAACCCAGCACTTGTTATTTAGTTAGACATTCTCTCATTCACTCACACTCGCATTCCTGGTACAATTTTCTTTTAATATTTTCCCAAATTGAGCTCATTTTATTATTATTGAATAACTGAAAATTTTGTATTGCCCTTATCTAAACTTTTGGGTACCCCACATTGTTACTTAGCTGAAATTATTGTCCAATAGTCCTGCAGAAATCCCATAGCTGAAAACGCACTAATAGGTGTTAAAACTTTTACCCAAACTTTGTGTTTACGTTTTTACTTTGCACTGTTACCATAGCCTATAGAACAAGGAAGTCAGCTCACTCTCGCTGTTACCTGGCCCAGCCAGCAGATGCACTCGTGTCGTTACAGATCCAACAAGCGAGACAGGGCGAGACAATTTGTTGTTATGATTACGTTTAATGCAGACGCCAAATAATATCTGTACGGAAATCACTGCGAGAAATAAACTTAAGAGACACAGTTATCACACATATCGACGTATTATTATTTGATGAATCTAATAACCAGGTAACTATCTGTGAGGTAACCGGATATGTCGTGGTACGATAAGCCAACACACATCAAGATAAAAACTGCTTACATTTCTAATATCTGTGCGTCAAACCATATAAAATTACCCTGAACTCACCGTGATTGCATCAGCTGTCGGAAACCTTGGACAACTTCCGCGAAGACTTGGCTTTCTTGGATGATAGGAGCTCCTTCCTCAGTTCCTTGGTGCGGAAGAAAAAACGACACTTGAGGTAGTGGAAAATTAACTTTCCCGCAAGTTCACTTCTGTGGTCACCACTGCATCCTAAATCTGAAGAACCGACGAAGATAGAATCAATGCTATCCAAACAGTTGAAAAATATGTCGCCCCATAAATTATGTTCCGAGCGAAGTTTCTCTGAGATGACCGCCTCTGCTTGTAAAAGCAACTGGAGTACGCAACGGGAGGGGTATGCTAAATACCTGACATCTTTATCGTAACCATAATCTTTCAAGGAAGTAAACATTGCTACCGAAGGGTCAGGAACTTGTTCACTAGACAGTGTACAAATACACTGTGGACAATTAATATACTTGTCACTTTTTTTCACTATGTAGCCTGCCAGATAGAACACTAAATTCTGCTTAACGAGGTCTGCTTGATATGGGAGGGTGATTTCATTTTCCCAGTCAGTCACTACAATTTTATCTTTGATTTTCATCTCTACACTGTCCTTAATTTCTTTGCTCCTCTGTGCACTTTCTCTAGCCATTGCGCGCATCTGATTTACAAACGAAGTAAAGGGTGCTTCTACTTTGGGTTCGCTGTTTGCTGACGAATTTAGAACAAGTTTTGTTGGAACATATATGGATTGCAACATATGTAAATGTAAAAAGTCGACGGTCGAAGGATGATCATCACAACTTAGAGATCTCAAAATTCCGAAATGATGCTCTAAGGGATCTTGATTAAATTTAGCAGTTAAAACATAGGTAAATCCTCTAGCCCACAAAAATTCCGATATTTCAAGAGTACTTGTCAGGGTTACTCTCAATGATTCCATAGTTCTTGAGGACGCAAATGTGTTCTTCTGAGTTTTGATATTTTCTAAAAATTCTAATAGAAGTTTGTGTGAGGGAGAACTTTTGTACAGTCCTTTTACGGGCAACGTAGAGTTCAGGACATCCACAAGGTTATTGAGATCTCTGGTTAAACATTCAGTATTCTCACTGCCACGAAACTCATTAGGCTTCATTTCTCTGAAAAATCTAATTGCATTTGCTACACTGTTGCTGAATAGCTGAAAAGCCAACCTCGCGTTCATTCTTTGAAATGAGTTAGGGTCTATGTGGGAGGATGTCAACTTCGGGCAGCTTCGAAGACCGACGAATTCACATGATGTGTCAATTTTAAATAACTTTCGATAAAATTCATAATTCACTTCTGTGCTTTTATATATCAAATTTACTTTGTCGTGGAAATGATTGCGAATGCATTTAAAAATATGAACAATATCGGAGAACACCCATATTTTCCTTTTGTGGTCAACTGGATTTTCCATAAAGCACTGTTTTCCCCTCCTTTCCTGAGATCCCTAGAATCGTCCAGACCCTTTTATTAGACTGGCTACCATCACACGTGAATGCTATCACTTTCACTCCAGATTGTTCTAATTGAATAATAACTTGAATTAATATTTTTGAAAGTATGTCCCCAGGAGTGGCATTTTTACTTGCATAAATTGCCATGGGCTGGATCCAATTACACAGCAAAGGAACGAACATAAACACAAGGGCATGATTTGCTAGAATATTCTTATTGCTGTCCGGAGTCTCATCACCTAAATCAACAAAACCATCAATTTTCAAAGTGGACGAATTGAATCTAATGTCCTCCCTTAATTTTACTTCATCGAAAATGAGAATTCCTAACCGTTTATTTTCATCTTTCTCATTTGCGTAAGCTTCCTTAATCGCATTTATGGCGTTTCCGTTCACACCATAATTACTCTTAAAACCTTTACACAGTTTTCTCAGGTGAGATTCTGAAGGCAAAGGTAGTAATTCATGCTTCAGACAATGTCTGTAACCTCTAGGCGATTTTATTTTTAACAGCAAACTGTCCAATATAAATTCATTTGAATATCGCATGCCTTTGGAACGAGCGTTACATTTCTTCAGCATCGTGTCAACCATAAGTTTTTGTTTCTTACTTAGACAACTTAAGCGATCCTCTGCTTCAGTCGAATTGATTTGGCGTGTCTTTCTTTCAAGCAAATTTATTTTAGCTTTGTAAACTGCTAATTTATTTTGTGTTCTTTTTAAGTTCCTGTTTAAGTTTCTTATTCTTTTCTTCAAATTTTGAATAACTGGTGGATCATGAGCACTAGAATTGGTTAATTTAGATGTAGAGGGAAGATTATGATTAGGGTCGATTACTTCTAAAATATTGCATTTAGCGCTGTTGCCACTAGCTGCGGACTCCTTGCGTGATTCCCGTTTCACAGGGGATTTCCGAACCTTTAATTTTTTACTTAAATAAGAAGGCAAGCTAGGAAAAATATGTGGAACAGCACCCGGCTTCAAGGTCCATCTAATTCTCGGAATTTCCACATGTTTCCCATCAATAACAAAGGAATCTGCTTTAATTAAAAGAGCATCAGCAAAATGGCATTCACAAACAGCAGATTTACGCGTAAGTGGGATATCTTTCCTTGGAATCGCCCTAGCCCACGCTGAAAACAGCTTCTCATCTTTAGGAGGTGTGAAGAAATGTTTACCTTTATCTGTTCTATATCCAGAGCGACATCCCGGCACGAAACAGGCCGGCATTTTTATTGATAATGATCTTACGAATATATCACACACTTCGGCTTACACACTCACACGTATACGACTTTATTTTGCACTTATCTTTTACGAAAATAGCCAGCATACACGCACGTGCACAGCCTAGCAACTACACATCTGGATCTGAGTCGATTGTGGCGCACTCTCTACAGCGTGCCTTCCGCCGTCCCATTGTCGCAATGCTTTACAAGCGGGAGTGAGCACACTTCCCCTTCTACTCGCTATGCTGTTACATTAATTTATATAAATACTGCACTTTTTTGTTGTACGAGCGGACGTCCGAGACTTAGTTTTAGAGAATTTTGATACACAGCCGGCCGGCGATGCTGCTGATTTAGAACTAAGAAAGGTTTACAACGCTTCAATTCTGAAGTGGGGAGTAACTACGTCATCAGTTCCTTTGTGTAGATTTCCACTCCTTAGCTGGTTACAGGCGCATAAATTGCGTTTCGCATACTTTTGGATGACGTATACATGGGTGCAGCTTGTGACACATTTGTATGACAAAATATTGTTGTTGTCTCTGGACGTATACGCTCGACCTTGACGCCAATCCTGTCCACTCGATACTGCGCAGTTGCAAACCTTCGTATGACTTTACCAATTTATTATGTGGCTTTGAAATAAAATACAATTTATATTGATTATTCCCCAAAACACAGTAGGGCCAGAATTGTACTGTTACAAAATACATTAATAGAAACTAGACTAAATTGATATAAATTATCCCATTCAGAATACAAATACATTATCGTACTTATCACAACAACCTATAATAGTGATTAAAAGAATCAGAGTATAAAATTGACTTAAATGGTGATTGTACAGGATAGTGCCATAATCAGTAAAGCAAGTACTAGTAAAATGCAAATAAATTGTTAAATGTTTATAATAATAGCCAGGTAGAAAAAGTAAATTACAATGGTTTAATTAGTAACCATATTTGAGGAAAATTGTAACATAAAACATATTGTAAACCATTTAATGGGTAATTGTGTGAATCAGAATAAGGCCTAGAGGTAAATTTCAATGAATGTAATTCAGAAGCTTAATTCAAACCAAAATAGGTCAAATTTAGTATTAACTTGTATAAAATAAAAGCAGGAATATTGTTATATAATTAGAATTCCATAAAAGTACTAAACAAATAATTTATAGCCAGTAAAATATAAAAAATGTCATCTATTTCTATAAAATTGAATTAGTAATTATGAAAACAGCTGATAGTGTGCAATGAGAAATGAGACCAAAATCTTACAGAATTTTCTATATGAAGAAACAAATATAGTTTAGTTGATAGTTAAACGCCAAGCAGAACGGACGTGTGAGAGTATATTTAAAAAGACAATTGAATGGAAATTTTTAACTAACACCAACCAAGATATATTGTGGAATTATAAATGAATACAGAATAGACAGTAAAGTTACGAATACAATTAAAACAGTCGTGGGAATCACACAGCTAAATTAAACAACACTAAATCTATCTGTCACAACGTATGGACACGACTGAAGAATAAATTTAACCTAATACAACCAGCAATTGATTGGAAGTAACAATTTGACACTACACGCCTATTACCGAACGAAATCCAGTGGATAACTAAAACTACAGACTACAACTTGTGGATATTCCAATAGCGGCATCACAGAGGAGGAATTAACCAACTACTACTTTTATTTGAAGGAAATCTCGGAGCCTGATTTTCAACGTAGAACAACTCGTGAAGGCGGCCATCTTGTCATTCCAAGTCACACGAACCTAACAGAAGAGGACGTGGTGACGTCAGAGCAATCAGCTGGTTTGAATCTAAATTTTTCTATATACTATATTTTATTATTTTTGTCTGTTAATGAATAAGTTTTTATAATTGTAAGTATTGAATTCTCTTGCCTTTCCTGACTATTTCTACAGTTCAAAGAATCCTTATTATATAATAATTTAATTTGAATAATGTTGTATATGTAAAAATCGACCTGGGATCTAGTCTCGACTCCGACTCAAATTAGTCGACGCAAGTCGAATAATTACTTTGAGCATAATAAATATAATTATTGTTTTAAAACATTGTTTTATTGATTAGTTGAGAACTAATTTAAAATACATTAATTATTAAATATTAAACGAGAACTTCTGAGGGAAAGGAACGAGCAGAAGAAGAAATAAAGATACTGAATGGACCGCGACATGCAATCGATTTGGCCAAGACAATCTATTTAACGCAGAGAAACAAATAATTCTTCATCAAATCATATCCAGTTATTAATCAGTATACTTTTATTAATTGAACATTAACATAATACAAAATAATTAAACAAATAAAAAATTAAATTAATTAATTATATAAAAAATAAATAAATAATAAAAATTGTATCAAACAATCAGTATACTTATTTGTAAAATAACTTCGTTTTATTACAATATGCAAATTTAAAGGTGAATTGTTTGTTTTGATGTAATAATCGCATTGTTAATTCTGAGAGTATTATGTTTTATTATTATGTATT
The DNA here is from genome assembly GCA_034769895.1 of Magicicada septendecula. NCBI lineage: Eukaryota > Metazoa > Arthropoda > Insecta > Hemiptera > Cicadidae > Magicicada > Magicicada septendecula. The sequence continues at coordinate 465,370,020 of CM068373.1, forward strand.
ATGTTAGTGTGTAGGAATCTTAAACATGAATTTTGTGTTTTATAATAGATTCCCCACTTTCGGGCGGCCCCGGCCTTACCAGCCCAGACCGTGGTTTTGGATGACAATCAGCTGTGGGCAGGATTATTGTAACCTGACCATGGTTGGTTGCCTTTGAAATTGGTACAACTTAGAAATTACCAGGGGGTTTTCATAAGGGGAATACGCATAACTATGGAACAGCGGCTACCACCGAAGGAGTGATAGTGCCGTGTTAAGGGCATATGAATCATTATAGTAGGATTACTGGTGTCCTCGGACATCAGTAATGCCGAATTTTTATATAACGCTGAAGCAAGAACGGTGTAAGCAGCGTTTGCACCCTAATAAAATTCAGTTCTTGTGGACGAAAATGGGCGGTACAGTCCAACATCATTAAGCAATAGAGTGTGTGGAAAGGAGCTGGCTGTTACAAGCCAGGGGCATAAATACAGCATTTATGCACAAGGTAAATGCCTTACACGGTTTATCCGTGAGGTGATTTGCCTAATTGTAACTGGGTTGTGGGGGGATATTAGATATTGATGGAAAAGGAGGTTACTAAATTATTAGTAACGAATTAGTGAATATTAAAATGAATTATGTTGATGATGTGGAAGATACAGTTGATTTAATGAGGTAACTAAATGATTGTGTATTGATTTAAGGAGTATTGTAAAGATGATTAACAATTTTAAGTAAATAATTTGTTCTGAAGTAGTTGATTTAAATGTGTTTTATTCTATATAAGAATTTTAATGATGAATTTAATTATTTTGAAATATGAATTATATAAGGGAAGGTATTTGTAATGTTGTAATGGGAAATGTTTATTTAAATTCTGATGGAATCAGAGAAATATTTTGAATTTTGGAACAAGAGTTATACAAGAAAAGGGTTCAGAATGTTAGTATGGAAGTTTAAAAGATGTTTTATATTATGTTATGATAAATATGTATTCATTTATATGTTAGAAGTTAAGAAAACCAGTGCTTCTAAACGCAAACCAGCGCACAGCTAAGGGGAAACAGATCAGTTAGGGATATGGTATTATACTAGGCCACTATTTGATATTTTTGATTTGTTGTTTTAGTATCTGGTGATGCTGTGGCGGCGGTCCTGTGCTGGCCAGCGTGTCAGAACAGGGGCGTCAAGTGCCTGTCTGGCCTTGCGGTGTTGGGATCTCGAGAGAGAAGTCCAGTAAGGTCATTCAGGTGCAGTCACAGTCACTGGACCAAGGGGTAAGTTAACCACAATTTTAGTAAAACATAAGGGGGTTGTGGCGACATAGCCTGACTGATCCCTTTAGGAAGTATGAGAGTGTCAATGAGAGTTTTTATGCTTCGGTATAAAACCTCTCATTGAGGGGGTATTGTAATGGGACATTTCTGCCCACCTAATAATTTTGGGGATAATAAACATTTTATTCATAAACAAGGACGACGTAATAAGCATTGAGTGGATTTGTGTCAAGGTCAACATCCAAGACGCAAGAAAAACAGTTACATATAGCCAACGAACTTTGACCTTTGTAAATGATGCATTGAAATGAAGTCAGACCATATTATGTCATAGACAAACCCAGCTTTGGAATGTAGGCGTGTCGGTGCCGGCAGTCTGTCAACGCTTGGCTTATGCAGGCAGTCATCATCTAACACCTAATGGCGGCGGATGTGGGCCGTGTGCTCGCTCATAAAATTTGGACAATAAACCCAGTCTGTAATAACAACTCGTGCGAATAGCACGTGTAAGTTCCGAAACGAAATCGCGGGCGCCCGCAGTTCAAAAAATGTGCTATAAAATCAAAATTACACATAAGTAATGTGAATAACAGTTTTTTTTTATGTAATAACAGTTTTGGTGTTATATAGTGAAAGCAACAAGAAGTGTACGAAATGACAGAAAATTGGGACAGTTCTTCTGGACTCAAATATCAGCTAAGTAACCAACTAGGGTAAAACAAAAAAATTGCAACCAGGGCTCTTAAAATTTCAATTTCATTATTTTAATAAGAATGGAGATCTCTTAAAGTCTCTTGGTGTGTGTGTGTGTGTGTGTGTGTGTGTGTGTGTGCGTGCGTGCGTGCGTGCGTGCAAGCGCGCGCTGGTTTCCGTTATATAAGTTAAGTTTGTAGTGAATTATTTTATTTTTTTGAATATTACTGAAACAAAAAATGTAAGAGAGGGAGAAGAAGATTTTGTATGTAATGATGGGGTTGAAAGGAATGTATAAAGTTTTTTTATTTTGATTGAAAAAGATAAATTTAATTGGATTTTATAATTTAATAAAGTAAGATTGATTTGAACATTAGCAAATGAATTATTAGTTATTCCAAGCAACCATCTTGTTTTCAGCTCGTCCAATTCAAATCCTGGACCCGGTAAGTAAAAATTTTAAGTTGGTACAAACAACATGGCGGCTACAAGAACCGAAAGTGTAGACTTTATAAACAGAGTTAATTAATAAATTTATAAACACAAATACAAATAAACTTAACACAGACAAACTGCATTCGAATTTCCGTCCTGTCTCACCTAGGTACACTTTGTTGCAGTCTTTACATTTATAAATTCCGCTTCTCTGTAATACTGTGATTTTTTCTATATTTTTATTCCTTATCTTATCAAATACCGTTTCACATTTTTTTAATAGCTATATCTACTCCGTATTTATTAAAACATTTTATAATTTTTCTAGTATGTGATCCTATGTATGTCAATGACCCTGCATAATTCTTTTGTTCTGGTTCTATTTTAGCTTTTTGTATGTTAATACTTTTCATAACTTTATCCACTATGTTGGTCTTATAGTTATTATTCCTTGCAATTCTCTTTATCGTTTTTAACTCCCTATCTTTTGATTCTGTCTCTTTTAAAAATTTTGAGCTCTATAACAAAATTATCTGTTTATATACTAAACCTAACCCTTTTTTACAAGTATTTTCATTTATTTGGTCTAAAAGGTTAGAATATCATTCTTTATTTTTTGGCACATCCATGATAATCTCTTAACAACATTCTCTTAGCCACTCAGAAAATCAAGACATACCTTTACAACAGACAAAATTGACTTTCCTTTGTTTTGTTTACATGACTGTAATTAACAATTCTGCAGACCAACATGTTGCTTTACAGCTGTTCATGAGGCAAATGTGGTGTCACCTGATGTCTCTGACATGTTTCTCAGACTCTTTGTATCTTCTTCTTCTTCTTTGACTCTTCCTGAACCATCTTCTTTATCTGTGAGAGCTTACAGCGTCCCACAACCGAACAGTCAACCTGGGTACTCTAGTCTCTGCCTTCCTCTGCAGTACTTCCCACTCACTGGATGCCCATCAGCAAAGTCATTACTGAGTCTCAACCAGTAGTGACTCACCACACTGTCTCATCTTCACAAACCTCTCCATTCACCATTGTTTCCAGAACCTGTTCATTTTTGTTTTCCAATTATTTTGTCCATCCAGTATATTTTTAATATTCTCCTACAGCAGCAGATTTCAAATACTGTGGTTGTGTCTTTCACTTTTCCCTGTTGTTTAGGTTTCACTTGCAGCTTGTATAATAGCATGCTGCAAATATATAATTTGAGGAATTTCTTCTTAATTTAGAATCCAGTATTTGACAGTAGCAAATTTGTTTCTCCATTTGGCCTGTGCTCTGACACTCTCTCAGTTATCTTTACCAGTTTTAATATTTACCTGTGTTTGTTCCTGATACTCCTCTTCCCCCTAATAATTTTTTATAATATTCAATAATTCTCAATTTACCTTGTTTTCTGTGTGTGCAACTCTTAACTCTTATACTCTCCATAAAATGTTATTACGGTCTTGAACATCTTTATGGTTTCCTTTACAGCCTCTTATAAAGCGTTCTCATATAACAAGCAGAATGATCACTGTTGCACACCACTATATAAAAATTATCCCGATTAGCGCTTTCAAGCTTCACAGCTCATCGTCAGATCGGAATAGACAGAAATTATGTGAAAACAACCCTTCACCCCTCTCACCCCACCCTGCTCACACACAGCAAGCTATAATATAAATGTCCCTTCCCCACCCCCTAAACCCTGTCCCACCATCTGTACAGTTACATATTTTTCTAGCAAATTCCTTGTGTTTCAGTGTGTGTGTGTGTGTGTGTGTGTGTGTGTGTGTGTGTGTGTGTGTGTGTGTGTGTGTGTGTGTGTGTGTGTGTGTGTGTCCTTTTAAACTTACCCTCTTCCTCTCCACACATGTGGGTCAGTCACACGCCCTTATTTTAAAACATCCAATTAGTACTATGCAATATAATTCTTAATCTTAATTATGTTATAAAATATTTATTCATTATCAAATTTAATTTTAATATTAATTAAATTGTCTAACCCTTTTTGTCTTTCTTTCAATATTTCTAACTCCTCTCTAAGCTTCCTTTCAACTGTGTTATTTACTACTTTTACAATTTCGTATTCTTCCAATTTCGTATACTATATTGCATAGTACTAATTGGATGTTTTAAAATAAGGGTGTGTGACTGACCCACGTGTGTGGAGAGGAAGAGGGTAAGTTTAAAAGGACGCACACACACACACACACACGCGCACGCACGCGCGCACACATAACACTGAAACACAAGGAATTTGCTAGAAAAATATGTAACTGTACAGATGGTGGGACAGGGTTTAGGGGGTGGGGAAGGGACATTTATATTATAGCTTGTTGTGTGTGAGCATGTGACGATTTAAAAAAATTGTTTAAATAGCACAAATTAAATTTTTGTTCTTATAACAAGTAAGAGTATTATCCACCCCTTATCTGCACCTAGATTCCTGTATCAACGTGCAAATTGTCCAGTACGAACACGCAAAGTACGATGTTATTAAGCTAAAAATAATAATTCCTTTAATTAAATAAAAGACGTATTAATAATAATAAGGAAATACCTAACTCATAACAAAAAGGTAGCATAAACTATTACTAGTTAATTAATGAATAATTAATACTACTAAAGGAATGAACTACTTTTCTCAGCGCGTAAACCGCGCCAGCTTACAGACTCCTTGCCGCTAAACAAACCCCATTCGCCGGAGAAACTTCGACATGTACGGATGTCAAAAATGTGTTGTCACGTTACACTTAGGTGTATACCGCTCAAATACGATACAACCACGTTAGTTGTTATTTTGATTTGACCAAATGTAGCGTTGGAAAATAAACAAAACAAAACTTGTAATGTAGTGCGTGAAGTAAATATTGTTAATATGTAATATAAAAAAGAACTTAGCCGACACATCTCTTAACAAACAGTAAGTGGTAAGATATGTTCCTTACCATATTTTAGTGCTGCTAAAATAAGAACAATTAAAATGTAAAATGTGAATAATTGACACCAAAAGAAGAAAGTTACAGCAACAACTGTATGAACTTCTAGTAGCAGAATCCAATCGTCATGACCTAGACTAAAATTCGGAAACAATCAGCCAAATGGAGCATCAAGAGGAACATCGTATCACACCCAAGAAGACTACTGAAGAAGACCATCACGAATCCCCACAGCAAACTCACGTTCTATTCAGGTGATATTTAATCATAACATTTGTGCATAACTTGTTTTCTTTAAAAAACGAAACAAAAAGAACAGTAAGGTTTCTTGTAAAGACTTTTAGATAACTTAAAGATTAACATATAAATATTTGTAATCTCTGTAGTGATATAGTAATAACATTACGATGTTTAGAGGTAAAGTAATTCTGAAAATTTACACCGAACTATTCTTCAAATAGTTTGGATGAAGTTGTGATATATTAGAATATTAAAAAAGTTGAGACCCGGATCCGTGGTACTTAAAATAATACATAGCTGAATGATTTTGAGATAAAAAGAGTAAAGAATAAAAAAATTAAAGAATATTTAATGCAGAATTTATTAGAATCTTTCTTTTAAAAGCAAAGTAAAGTTAAGTAAAAAATTTAAAGGATGACTATTAAAGCTGTTACTTTAATACTTAATTAAAATATAAGAATAAAGAGATGTTTTCGCTAATACCCAGAGAGTGAATAAATTTATGTAACCCTTGACTAGTTCCCGATATATGCATTGTTATAATTTGTTGGTAAGTACATTTTACTAACAATGGCAGCTAGTTTGATTAACAGCGAACAATTGAACTGGTTCCCGATGTTTATAATGTCTTAACAAGGGAGACGTTATAAAATTGCGCCACTCTGCTCACTGTCTTGTAAAAATAATTGTGTACGTTGTGATAATTAATTAACAGTAACCTTGTAGAATATATAAATTTATTCACTCTGAAATTGTGAACAAATAAATAAGTAACGTTTTAATTAAGAAATAATAATATTAGTATTGGGACATTACGGTAATAAACAAGTCCTTGCTGGTAAGAATATTCCATTTTAAACCTGTCGGTATTGACAGGCTGTTTCATGTTAAATACGTGTCGAGAAATGTACGCTCCCCTTTGGTACGTATAGGGAATCCCATACAAACCTTCCCTCGTGGACATAACAGACAGTTCAGAACAGGAAATAATCGTGTTTGAGATTGTCCAAATCACCCTCCTTTGTTAAACCACCCCTACGCAAACAATAAGACTCCCCCAAACAGCTGATCCTTTGTGCTATTATAAAAACAATGAACTCTTCGTGTGTGAAATTTCTCTCCACTATAAAATAATATTATCATTTTGTTGCGACTGATAATATCTAGCAGTACAGAAAATTGAATTGATTTGAGATAATTTTAATTTGATTTATTAGTATAAGATTCTATGTGTAGTACTAGATATATATTGTAATGGTACAATTATGGTACAATTTATTATTACCCTAAATATGGTATATAAAACCATAAATATTGTATTCCTTAGTTTGGTCATAATTAAACAAACATTAAATAACCTGTATGAATATATCGTGAGTGGACTGTATAATATTTGCCAGGATTTTGACCGAATCGTAGCAAAAAACGTGAAGCATCACAAAAAACAGTATGTCATTTGTTGCGATAAAAGTGACGATCCTTGATGATGTCAGCTGCCAAGAATTTGTTTTTGTCAACAACTTAACAATGAGGCAGTGACGTAGATTCACCCCACCTCGGAAACATGTAACAAAGACTCGGCGTCATTTCATCAGCAACAGTGATCGCACCCGGCTGGCAACTCGTTCACTAAATAGTGAATTTTAACTATTTTACCACTAAAAGTGGTTAAATAACTATATAAATACAGTGCTTCAACTTCAAAATGTGACCGGGAAGGGTACACGGTAAACTCGCGGTACGCGAAGTTTTACCGCACGGAAACTGCAACCGAGGCCTATACGAAACTTTGGTGAGAACGTTCCATCAACACACATATACATATTTTATTTCCACATCAAACTTAATTAGAAATGACCAAAATAATAAATAACAGGAAGTAAATTCAAGTATTTAAAATTTTAATTTCAAAATGAGCTCATAAAAATAATAAAGAATTGTACCAGGATGAGAGAGAGAGAGAGTGAGAGGGCGAGTGGGTAATTTCTAAGTGCTGGGTTTGTGCGCACCAATATATAAAGATATGTATATCTCTATTTACATAATTATCTAATATTACATAATAACACATTTTATATTACATGTTATGATTTTGGAGGGTAAATTTATTTTTAAAACGCCCATGGCGTAATATGTGGGTCTAATCGTTTTCTCAGTATGTATTAAAATACAAGTCCAATACTAATAAAAGTAATTTATATATGGTATTTTGTGTATGTTTTATTTCAGGTAATCTATTTTACAAAACTAGTTCGTGTTGCACGACCTCTGGCCCGAAACGTAAATTTATGTAATGTTATTTTGTACAAGGTGGCGCCCGATGTTAAAAGTGATATTTACTAGTACATACAAAAATACAATTTTAATGATAACGAATTAAACGATAAAAAGTAATAAGTTACAATTTGCGCCCGAAAGAACAGGGACATAAGTTACAATTGGCGCGTGCCGAACATGGACTCGACATAAAATAAAATTTTATGTAGAGTACACCTACCGGTATGTGAAATAATTACCTGAGATAATAGCGTTATAGTACGCAAAGCGTGCGCAAGGTAAGGTTAAAATTTTAGGTTATAAATAAATATGTTTTAGTAACATAAAATAATACAATATGAGTAATAAGGATAATATTGCAATAGAAACCAGTACCGCAGAGGTGAATTTAACTAGTGAAATGGATGTTCGGCCAACTCCGATTAGTCAGATTGACGAAGCAGATACACCTGTATCTGTTGTATGTGTAGAGGCAGAGAAGGTCTCTACATCCATTTCAACAATGTCAGAAAGTAAGTCAGACAGTACTGCTGCAATGATGCAGCTCTTATTAAATAAATTTGATAATTTTGACAAGAAACTAGATGAGCAGAAAAGCGATTCTAATATTAAATTCACAAATTTGAATAACAAATTCGATAGTTTTGATATCAAGTTCAATGAACTTAAAAATTAAATAAAATTAGGTCATGATAATCTGGTTAAGAAGGTGGACAAGGTAATCACAAAAATAGATGAGAATTTAAGTCAATTAGTAAGTCAATTAGAAAGCCAGAAGGTAAATAGTAGTACCCAGCAAAATGCAGTACTGAATAATAACGTATTTAAAAATGATAACTCAAATAATGAATGTACAGATAATAAGAATATTACAGGTAGTAAGAATGTGGTGTTAGAAAATGATAATGAAAGTATTATGAGTGATAATGAAGTGTTTGAATGTATTGAGTCAGAAAGAAAGTTGAGAGAAAGTATTTTTGTACAAGGAGTGCAGGGGGTAGAATTTTCTTTTGATGTTGTGTTAGGGGGTGAAGAAAAGTCTTCACGTAATTTTTATAAGGATAAGAGTTCCTTCAATTTATATTTGGGAGACGAAAGGTCTACAAATAAAGTTTCTTGGTGTTTTTGTGTACCTAATAAATGGTGCAATAATTTTATGATAGGGACCCCTGCATATTTGGAGAGAGAAAGTGTATTTTGGTGTTATGGAGAGAAATGTATTAAGAAAGAAAGTATAGAGAGATTTGTGAGAGTAAGAGAGTAATAGAAATATTTAAAGTAAACAGAAATTACAGACAATTGTTAGAAAGGTTAGGGTTAGATAAGGTGGATGAAAATAAGGAATACGTACCTTATAATAACAATGAATTTGAAATAACAATAAATGAGAATAAAGGTATTAAGTACTTACCTGTGGTGGAAAATTATGAAGATAATTATAAAATAAATAACCAATTAATGACATATAATATTACTGAGATAAACGGAACCCTACTCGATCGTGACTTGAAATATTTGTTTGATAACAGTTTTATAAATGAACATGAATATAATGTTACTATTCATAAAATTTATTTATTAGACAATAAATTAAATAGACCTAAGATAAGAATGTTGTTCAACGATGGTGGATAGACTGTTTCAATTGTGTAATGAACATTAAATATATATGTGTAAAGTGGTATTGAATTGGACTGCTATGGACTGAGTTTGGTAAATAACAAAATAATGAGTTGGAGTGTATATTTTTCATTGTTTTATATGTATTTATGTATCAATGTATTTATGTGATTTTGATGTATTACAGGTATATTTTATGTACACCAGTATGTATTATTATGTATTTTAATAATTAACATGTTTGATAATAATATTTTTTAAATAATGGAATAACCATTAAAGAGTAATCATTCTTTATTACTTAATTAAAATAGTACAAAAGAAAGTTGTGCTACTTTTATAACAGAAGTAAATTTTTAATTAATAGAAAGTTTTCTATGAAGCAAATTGAAGGTAATTCATTATGAATAATAATAAATGATAATATTTAAGTAAGAATGTATATTTGAATTGTGAGAAGTATTGTTATGAGTAGGAGAGAGATGAATTTTATAAGACCATTGTCAATGATTACAGTAAGTGTTTAAACAGGAATAGAGCCTGGGTATAGATAAAATGTAGGTGAGTTATTTAATTAATGAAAATGGAGTTAGATAGTTAAGAATTTTGAAGTAAATAATACAAAGAGAATTATTAGATATTTAGGGACACAGTAGTTAGTGATTATTTGTACAGGTGAATAAAGTAAAGGTATAAACATATAATTGTTGTTGATGAATTCTGTAGTGGGGGTGAGGTGATAAGGAGTAGCCAACCAATAGTGTTGTGGCAGGTATTAGCGTAGTTTAAGGGAGTGTTTGCCGAATTTTGGAAGAGCAAAATATTATGAGTGAATATAGCCATTTAGGGAACACCCAACCCATTGCAAAGACGAGCGGTGCCATAGGATTTAAATGAAATTAGTAAAGGTTATAATTGAGATATTGGTGTCATGATAGGTAAATTTGGTGGTTAGTTAGAAGAAGGTGAGTAAAACAAAATAAGTAAAAGGCATAGTGAATATAGGAGTCACCCAGACGAAAAATGATTGGAATGTGAAAGGTTAGGTAGTTAGGTAGGTAGAATGTTCAGAATAGAAAGGTAATGAAAAATGAATAATGAAATAATAATATTATAAGAATGTAATAATAAATTTAAAATGAATTTTATAATTATAATAAATAATAATTGATGTCTAATTAATGACTTAACTGAAATTGTAATTTTTTAACTTAAATGCAACTTCAAATAAATTATGCAAATGTTAGTGCATATCTTTTAATGCAAATATTAATCAAGATTAAAAAGGAATAAATTATTTCAATGTATTAAATGTATCAGTGTGTATTATTATGTAAAATGTATTATGTATTTAGGTTATAAAATTTTTAACATGATATATGGAAATAATGTGTAATATAGGAATTTTACCTGTTAATAATAATAATAATAATAATAATGATAGTAATTTTATTTTAACCATTCAATGAGATATATAAATAAATAATACCATACCGATTTATTAATTCTTTTATATCAAGATAATTTGTTTTTCTCCATGTTTGGGAGATTTATAGTGGAATTTTCATATTTTCAATTAGATTTTAATTCTTTTTGTATCAATGTGTTTATTTTATAATTACAATAATTATAAAATGGAAAGAGATAAATATTATCGATAGAAATCGAAACAATTTATAAATTCAGGATTTGTTAATATGGAGAAAGGAAATTCTTTATAATTCTTGGGAGTTACGTTTTTATAACTATATCTTAGTATTATTACTATATCAAGCAAACCCAGTGCTTAATAGCACAAACCAGCACCTATCTAAGGGGAACCAGATCAGTTCAGGTTAGAGTGATTTACGAAGCCACTATTTTAATATTTATCATTTATTGTTTCAGTGTTTGGTGATATGACAGCGGTCCTGAACTGGCCAGCGCGTCAGATCAGGGGCGTTAAGAGCCTAAGTGGCCTTATGGTGTTGGGATCTCGAAGGAGAAGTCCAGTAAGGTCATGTAGGTACAGTCATCATCATCAGACCAAGGGTGAGTTGTTATTTTCTTTTATATAAAATTGTAAGGGGGTTGTGGCGACTTATCCTGGCTGATCCCTTTAGGATGTATGAAAGGGTCAATGAAAGTTTTTGTGCTTCGACACACAATCTTTCATTGAGGGGGTTTTGTAATGGTACAATTATGGTACAATTTATTATTACCCTAAATATGGTATATAAAACCATAAATATTGTATTCCTTAGTTTGGTCATAATTAAACAAACATTAAATAACCTGTATGAATATATCGTGAGTGGACTGTATAATATTTGCCAGGATTTTGACCGAATCGTAGCAAAAAACGTGAAGCATCACAAAAAACAGTATGTCATTTGTTGCGATAAAAGTGACGATCCTTGATGATGTCAGCGGCCAAGAATTTGTTTTTGTCAACAACTTAACAATGAGGCAGTGACGTAGATTCACCCCACCTCGGAAACATGTAACAAAGACTCGGCGTCATTTCATCAGCAACAGTGATCGCAGCCGGCCGGCAACTCGTTCACTAAATAGTGAATTTTAACTATTTTACCATTAAAAGTGGTTAAATAACTATATAAATACAGTGCTTCAACTTCAAAATGTGACCAGGAAGGGTACACGGTAAACTCGCGGTACGCGAAGTTTTACCGCACGGAAACTGCAACCGAGGCCTATACGAAACTTTGGTGAGAACGTTCCATCAACACACATATACATATTTTATTTCCACATCAAACTTAATTAGAAATGACCAAAATAATAAATAACAGGAAGTAAATTCAAGTATTTAAAATTTTAATTTCAAAATGAGCTCATAAAAATAATAAAGAATTGTACCAGGATGAGAGAGAGAGAGAGTGAGAGGGCGAGTGGGTAATACCTAAGTGCTGGGTTTGTGCGCACCAATATATAAAGATATGTATATCTCTATTTACATAATTATCTAATATTACATAATAACACATTTTATATTACATGTTATGATTTTGGAGGGTAAATTTATTTTTAAAACGCCCATGGCGTAATATGTGGGTCTAATCGTTTTCTCAGTATGTATTAAAATACAAGTCCAATACTAATAAAAGTAATTTATATATGGTATTTTGTGTATGTTTTATTTCAGGTAATCTATTTTACAAAACTAGTTCGTGTTGCACGACCTCTGGCCCGAAACGTAAATTTATGTAATGTTATTTTGTACAAGGTGGCGCCCGATGTTAAAAGTGATATTTACTAGTACATACAAAAATACAATTTTAATGATAACGAATTAAACGATAAAAAGTAATAAGTTACAATTTGCGCCCGAAAGAACAGGGACATAAGTTACAATATATGTATGTGTTTAAATGAATTCATGTTTTATAAGTGTTTGAAATAAAATAAATAATAAGTCCTTTAAATAAAAAGCTGAATAGTATCTTAAATTAAACTAACGTGTAATAAAAGTGAAAAGTTTAGTAATAAAATGAGTAAAGAGAAAATAATAATAAAAGTATATTTGAATCGTGTAAACACCCGGTCGTGGCCCGTTCAAAATAATTCCCCCCAGCTTGCCAGTAATAGACAGACTCGTTCGTGCAGGAGATAATCATGTTGAATATTGTAGTAAGCCACCCCTGTTGTTCTGAATTGGTACCGAAGTAAACAATAGTAAACCTCTCTGTGTATAATACAATGCGTCTAGTGTAAAGTGTCTGACCCCTCTTGCATTGTAACAGCTGATTGTTTAAAAGTAAATAAAGATTCCCCTTCGTGAAATTCTGCTTGTCTCAGTAGAATAAGACATTAGTATTAAGAAAGGATCTAAGGTTGAGTATGGGATCAACTTTAGATTACTGTAGTAGAATTAAGAGATATAGGGATAAATACGTAACACAGTCACAATGGCGCCGCACTGAAAGAGTTCTTTACAAGGGTTAAAGAATGTGCAGAAAGCTAACTGATAGAGTTAGAGTATGCAAATGTATCAGTCGGGCCACGATATTGTGAAGTTATGGAAACTAAGAGTAATAAATAGATAAATAAATAATATCTATTTATATGTAAATAATATTAAGGTAGTAGTTAAGAAATGAGAGAAAGGGAAATTCACGAAAGACAAATATATCACTGTAGTTTTCATTTATTACCCCGTCGCCCCGTCCTCATCGTTAAGTGCAGGAGGATGTGACGATTTAAAAAAATTGTTTAAATAGCACAAATTAAATTTTTGTTCTTATAACAAGTAAGAGTATTATCCACCCCTTATCTGTACCTAGATTCCTGTATCAACGTGCAAATTGTCCAGTACGAACACGCAAAGTACGATGTTATTAAGCTAAAAATAATAATTCCTTTAATTAAATAAAAGACGTATTAATAATAATAAGGAAATACCTAACTCATAACAAAAAGGTAGCATAAACTATTACTAGTTAATTAATGAATAATTAATACTACTAAAGGAACGAACTACTTTTCTCAGCGCGTAAACCGCGCCAGCTTACAGACTCCTTGCCGCTAAACAAACCCCATTCGCCGGAGAAACTTCGACATGTACGGATGTCAAAAATGTGTTGTCACGTTACACTTAGGTGTATACTGCTCAAATACGATACAATCACGTTAGTTGTTATTTTGGTTTGACCAAATGTAGCGTTGGAAAATAAACAAAACAAAACTTGTAATGTAGTGCGTGAAGCAAATATTGTTAATATGTAATATAAAAAAGAACTTAGCCGACACATCTCTTAACAAACAGTAAGTGGTAAGATATGTTCCTTACCATATTTTAGTGCTGCTAAAATAAGAACAATTAAAATGTAAAATGTGAACAATCGACACCAAAAGAAGAAAGTTACAACAGCAACCGTATGAACTTCTAGTAGCAGAATATACAATCTTCATGACCTAGACTAAAATTAGGAAACAATCAGCCAAATGGAGCATCAAGAGGAACATCGTATCACACCCAAGAAGACTACTGAAGAAGACCATCACGAATCCCCACAGCAAACTCACGTTCTATTCAGGTGATTTTTAATCATAACATTTGTGCATAACTTGTTTTTTTTTTTTTAAAACGAAACAAAAAGAACAGTAAAGTTTCGTGTAAAGACTTTTAGATAACTTAAAGATTAACATATAAATATTTGTAATCTCTGTAATGATATAGTAATAACATTACGATGTTTAGAGGTAAAGTAATTCTGAAAATTTACACCGAACTATTCTTCAAATAGTTTGGATGAAGTTGTGATATATTAGAATATTAAAAAAGTTGAGACCCGGATCCGTGGTACTTAAATAATACATAGCTGAATGATTTTGAGATAAAAAGAGTAAAGAATAAAAAAATTAAAGAATATTTAATGCAGAATTTATTAGAATCTTTCTTTTAAAAGCAAAGTAAAGTTAAGTAAAAAATTTAAAGGATGACTATTAAAGCTATTACTTTAATACTTAATTAAAATATAAGAATAAAGAGATGTTTTCGCTAATACCCAGAGAGTGAATAAATTTATGTAACCCTTGACTAGTTCCCGATATATGCATTGTTATAATTTGTTGGTAAGTACATTTTACTAACAACGGCAGCTAGTTTGATTAACAGCGAACAATTGAACTGGTTCCCGATGTTTATAATGTCTTAACAAGGGAGACGTTATAAGCAGGGTGGGGTGAGAGGGGTGAAGGGTGTGTTTTCACATAATTTCTGTCTATTCCGATCTGACGATGAGCTGTGAAGCTTGAAAGCGCTAATCGGGATAATTTTTGTATAGTGGTGTGCAACAGTGATCATTCTGCTTGTGATTTCAACCACTAACACAAATTTCTTCATTAAACGTTCTCATATAATGGTAATGAATTTGTATAAAAGTAAATTTTAATTCCTTGTTATTTGTAGGATGTTTTAATGGTCAGTGTAAAGAAAGAAGCAGATCCAGAAGAGGCTGAGGCTGAACAAGTAATGTGCATGTCCATTAGGCTATTTAGCCCATAGCTAATGTGTTAGGTTTTTCTGTGCCATGTACCACTAGATATTTGGATCACATTCGTTTGTAGATATTATAATACCCCTCGTTACCCGTAGTATCTTAATGGTATAATAATGTGCCCGTGTTATTCCTTGTATATGTTAATTTGTAATAAATAGTTGTAAATAGTGTATCAGTTGATCGTGGAATATTTATGTTGTGTGTTTACGAATGTGAGTTAAATATATAAGTAAAAGAATTGAATTATTCTGGCTTGGTTTCTGAATCAGAATTATAATTATTCCAGTTCAGTAGTTAGAACTCCAAAAATCAATTCAAAAATAGCGGTCGAGTCATCCCAAACAATTTTCAAGTCACCTTCGATATTAGGCTTTAACCTATTATTTTAGGTTAATCTTGGTTTTTGCAGTTTGCGTACTTCCAGTGGCTCCCCGAATTCTTCTTATCCTTGTTAATTATAAAATAAATGCTGATAATATATTACGTTCCTGAAATAATAACGCATGGATATGATTTAATAACATAATGGTTTAATCTTTGTAATATAAGTTCAAATTATTGGAAAATTCCATTCGATACATACGGTTGTCACATCGATATTTATCTCAGGATTTACTAATTAAATAATGTTAATATATTTCGTGGGAATTCTTGTGGCTGCTACGAAAAGTTCCTTTACATGATAAGTAATAATATTGAGTACCTTTACAAACAATCTATTACTTATAATCTAAAAAAATTACAAAAATTATATATTAAGTAACATACAAAGTTTGACGAGATTCAATGCTTCGTAAAAAGCATGTAGGTTAGAGTGACGTCAACATCATGGCTACCGTTGTCCGTCTCAGAAAATAATGAAGTTTATTAATGTGTACAATAAATGTTTTCCTTGTAATCACTGTTCAGATATTGAATTTGTTTTCACTTTAAAATGTTTACTAGTGATTGGTGTTAGTGTAAATTGGTATATTGTCTAGTGGTTGTTCCTTGTTGGATAAAAATATTGTCAAATTATACTTTACACATCTTGATGATATTGCTGAAGGTTTTCTGGTTTATTCTGGATAATTTCTTGATTGTATGTATTCCTGGTTCATGAAATGATTGTAGTGGAGGGACTATTTATCTTCGATGGTGGTCATTCAGATCTTCCTTCACAAACGGGTTAACAATTTTGATAATTTTATTTTAATTACATCTCGACACGCACTATTAAACTGTTCTTCATCACAATTAACAATTAAGTGTTATTTCTTCTTTTTTAGTCACTGAACTCATACAAACTCCTTAAATTTTGATTGGCCATTTATGTACAGGTTAAATGTTATGATCGATTCCCATTAATTACTTTACATTTTTATAAATTACCTTTAATAGATAATTTTATTATTATACTCTAATGATACATGCAATGTTTACATGATGATTAATTATATAATTATAAACAATTTGATACTAAACATGCCTCAGTTTATAACTGTAAAACCTTATTAATTTGAATTTCTATGATATGTGGTGGAACAATTTGTTATGGTTGATTGTAATTTCTACTTTGACTACCTGAGATAAATATATTTACATAAATTAACTGGTGACATAAAATCTTATAACATATAACAAAAACTCTTAATGATAATAATGGTTTTTAACAACTTTAATTATTTCATACTTTTAAACTATTGTCTGTATGATAATAATAAAAACACTTTTTATAAATAATAAATAGCACACTGTTTAACTATAGTTTGTGCCACTATTTATTATTATATCACTCATATCACTGTAAAGGTTTGTGTCCCCTTTTCTATCCTTATTATAGGCCTATATGATTTTAATTAATACAATTTTTATTTTGTGAATAGTGTAATATAACAAAATATAAAATGATGTTATAATTTGAAATAAAAAAATTTTATTTAAAAAAAATTTGAAAATTTTTGTTGTTTCTGAAAAATACTTGTGTCTTGCTTTTTATTACTAATAATTAAAAAATAATAGTGGTGATAGTTTGGTGTTAATATTTTAATGGTATTATGGTTGATAGTGTAGTGGTGTCACTTTCTGTAAATCACTTTATGTTAATCTGGTTAACTCCAGTACTAGTCGATAGACGGCTTTTCTTCTTCTTCGAAGCGTTCTTTATTTTCGTATATACCGCCTTTCGGTTAGTCTGTGTCCTTGATTAACTTATTCTTTAAGTATATTTAAAGAAAAATTAAACCAAATTGCATAAATAGAAAGTTTATTAACAAATTTATTAAAATTTATCGATAATAATCGATATATGACAACAGTATCGACTCTACTCAGGGCCGGTCGACAAAAAACTTTACATTAATTGTATATATTAAATAGGTTCTTTGAACGGTTATGTTAGAATAGCCAGAGAAGGGTAGGGACAAGAAAGTATAACACTTACAATTAGAAATGTCTTAAAACTAACAGTTACAACGTTATTAATTAATATATTAAGTTTATATAGTATTTATTTCGAACCAATGCAGTATAGAAATTTGTTGCTTCGCCTCTGGAGTAGGGTGATGAAAAATCAAAATGGCCGACAGGATCATGCACAGTGGAACGTCTATCACCTCGCTGAATATTTCTTTCAATAAAGATGTCCTTTCACCGTTTATTCGTCTCAGCAATTGTGGATAATGGTTCTGGAGTTAATTGAGTGTTCCTGGTGTAGTGTTTATTAGTTCACTTGGGGTAAATGTGTGTAATTATGTCTATCTCACTTTTGTCACATGTGTCGTATTTAACCTTTTTTGTTTGTCTGTAAAATTTATTGTAGTGGTGTTATTTCAATTATTTAGGCATGTGTGGTTCTGTTTATATGTAATGCACTGTTCGTGGTTCGTTTTCACTGTTTCACAAGTTAAAAACACAAATTAAATTTATAAAAAATTTTTAATGAACTCGGTTTAATTATAGCACGCCATTAGTTAAGGTTATACGGAGCAAAACCTCGTTTAAGTGCTTGCTTCAACGGATAATAATTAACTGTTCTCATTTCCTTCGTCTCCTGAAAATCTTAGCCCATTTAACATATATTATACATTGTTTCAAATTATCTTAGCTTCCGATACATTTTATTTGAATACATTATACACGGAAAATATTTTCGTTATTAATTAACTGTATGAAATACTAAATACATATTCGGTTTCTTTATTCTATTTTGCTTATTTTGATACTAATTAATATAGTTTTACAAAGTTTTCATTTAAAAAAGTTATATTTCTTTCATGTTGGAATAGTAAGTTCAAATATGTGTTTCCTGTCTTTGACCAGATAATAGCCATTTTCTCTGATATAATTATTATTATATTGAATATAAAATTGATATAATTGTCTATTTTTACTTAATTTCTTGCAATTTAGTTCATTAATTATTGTTTTTAAATACAATTCATTTATCTATGACTCCTCCTCTGAAATGTTAGTTACTACATTCCATTTTTATTTATAATTTTACTTATCTTCTGACAATATCTTTATAAAGTATAAGTTACATTGTATTACTATATGGTGGGTTTATCTTACATAAATATCATCAGTTTAGTTGGGTTATAGGACTAGATTTGTCAATTATTATGTAGTCTAAATTGACTATCTGGCCTAGATTTTATCAGTTGTTACTTGCAAAGTTTTTAATAATATAGTTAGTTTATACCGTTTACTGACCTTCTATTCTAATATAATATTTATTAATAATTTGTTCTTTTATTACTATAACATTGAGTATTGATTTTAAACAATTAAAACATAACAATTATTTACTATTAAATGTGGTATTTTGAATCATACCTTTTTTGTACTGATTCCCTACAGTAACTTATAAGAACATTTTACAATATAGGAATGGTATCTACATTCAGATTCAAACTACTAACAAAATAACATGTTATAAATACAAGTATTAATCTCTACTTCTAAATACTATTTATAGAGTTAACATATCTGGAATCTGGAACATAACATTTTGTTCCATTAAATGTTTAACACTCCCTTAAAACAATTTAGTTACAGTCTTATCTGTTTTCCTTAATTTTAGGGATGCCCTTCTTATAATTGACATTTATTTTATGATCATATTTTTCTTATGGATTTATTTATACATAGTTTTTTCTTTCTTTTTCAAAATTTTATTCTGCTCTTGCTTTTTATCCAGATGCACTCTTTAATTATTAATTCCATGTGGTTATTGTCTCTACTTATTTTGCTTAAAAGTCTTGTTGATTTCCTTTCACAATAAGTTTATTAATTTTAATTGTATCAGTGGTTTTTACTGCCATTTCTTTATTCTCAAAATTTTTTCATAATTGGTTCCATATATAATTGTTTGTAATGTGAACTTACTCTTCCTTTTGAATGTTGTGGTTATTCTTCAAAATTCTTTTTCTTTTCTTTTATATTCCATGATTTGAGTTTCATAGATGTTTGGTAGTAAGTTGTACTTTTTGGTTTTTTGAATTTGTTTTATTCAATTCATTTTCTTTTTACTTCCAGAAAGTTTTTTCATAACTTGTTGTTTGTAAATTGATTTTACAATATATTTGAATTGCGTTGATTTTATTTTAAATTCCTTTTCCTTTTCTCTCTTAATTAACTTCATAAATCATAGGTAGTAAGTTGTGCTTACATTGTTTTTAAATTTGCTTGTATTTTACTAAATTCTTTTTCTTCTAGTTTTTTCACAAATAGTTTGATAAATATTAGGTAGTAAGTTGTGCTTACATTGTTTTTAAATTTTGTCAGTTTGAATTCTTTTTCCTTTAATTCAAAAGTCGTTTCATAAATATTAGGTAGTAAGTTGTGCTTACCTTGTTTTTGAATTTTGACGTTTTATATTCTTTTCCTTTTTCCATTAATGCAAAAATCGTTTCATAAATATTTGGTAGTAAGTTGTGCTTACATTGTTTTGGAATTTTGATATTTCAACAAATTCTTCTTTTTGTTTTTTCATAAATAGTTTCATAAATATTTGGGTAGTAAGTTGTGCTTACATTGTTTTGGAATTTTGATATTTTAAATTCTTTTATATACCTTCAATTACTCATAACATTTCATGGAAGCCTGGTTATACACACCCTTTATCCTTTCTGAATCTATTTCCTTTATTTCATAAGTATTATTATTTTTTTATATTGGATATTACATATGGTCCGGTGTATAACAGCAATAACTTCTTCGTTATTCCTTCCAGTGTGCTGGGTAGTTCACGATTTTTTAATAAGATTTTTTCCCCCTTTTCATAAGTTATTAATTTACTACTAGCCTTTCGATACTTATTTTGCCGTTTTTCCTGGTCTTCTGCCACCTTGTTGTAGAATTTAGCTTTGTCAAATTTGTAAATATTGTTTATAGGGAACTCTAGGATATCTGCGATCTCTCGTGGGGGTGGTTTTTCGTACATGGCAGAGTATGGGGTTATTCCTATAGCTGGATGGTATGCCAAGTTGAGGAATTCCTCCGTGGCTTCTAGATAGCCTTGTCACCTTTTTTGTTGATGGTGACAATAAGTTCTTAGGATCCTCCCCACTTCTCGTAACACCCGCTCTGCCGGATTACTGCTCGGGTGGTAGACCGAGGTTTTGTATGTACGAATGCCCATTGACAATAAGGTATCTCGCCATTTTCTACCCTTAAACTGGGTTCCATGATCAGTGATGATCGAAGATGGTTTTCCCATGTTTGGGATATACTGTTCCGTTAATATCCCCAGAATTTTCCGGGTAGTCGCTCGATTAGTAGGGTATAGCTTAACAAACTTTGTGAAGTGGTCCATTATGATTGTTAGGTATCGATATTGGTGTCGACCTCCACTACGGGGAAATGGTCCGCAAATGTCTAGGAATACCTTCTCCAATTTTGCTTGGGAGGTGATAGGAATCATAACACCTTCCTTCTACTCGTTATTTGTTTTTACGAGCTGGCAGATTTTATAGCTTATAATATACATTCGGACTTTCCTATTTATATTTTTTATTTGGCAGCTCTCCTCCAGAGCTTTTATTACTTTTAGGGCGCCCATATGCCCATATCGTATGTGGTAGTTTACTATTAATTCCTTTTCGATCTGTGTTGGAACAACCACCTTCCAGGTCTCCTCCTTCAGTGATGTTTTAACGAACAAGATCTGTTTGTTTAGTTGGTAATATCGAGCAACGGTTTCGTCTCCTTCTTCTAATCGAGTTTTAAGGTTTCTCAATTTCGGGTCTGCTTGTTGGTGGGTGCTCATATTTGTTAATATTGTTGTTAAATCAGCTCTGGTGCTAAGAAGATGGTATATTTTTAGCATGCTTTCCTTCTCCCCTTCGAAAGTTTGCTCTTCCACATTGACCCGGGATAACACATCAGCTATGACATTCTTTTTACCTGGGATGTATTCCCATTTTAGATGGTATTCTTGAAGGGCAAGTATCCACCTCGTTAGTCTGCCATGGTTCAATTTGCAGCTTTTTAGGAACGAAATAGATATATGGTCTGTTCGGACTGTAACAGGGTAACACAAAATGTAAGTGCGGAACTTACCGCAAGCAAATACTACGCTCAGTAATTCTTTTTCAGTTACAGTGTAGTTTTTCTCGCACTGGTTCAAAGATCTGCTCGCGAAGCTAATTACTTGGTGTTGACCCTTCTCGTCTTCTTGATACAATGTCGTTCCCAGACTGATGTTGCTGGCATCGCAATTCATAAAAAATGGTAATTTAAAATTTGGGTGGTGAAGTATTATTGTTGCCAGAAATTTGTCTTTAATCAGTTGGAAAATCACATCCTGCTCTTTACACCATACCCATTTATTTTTTGACGACAATTGAGGTTGAAATCTTGTGGTTAATTCCGAATATTGTTCCTGGAACTTTCGATAGTAATTACAGAGTCCCAGGAACGATTATAATTGCTTTCTGTTTTTGGGTGCCGGGAATTTCTGGATTGCTTCCACCTTTTCTGCCGACGGTGAGATTCCTTGATCGTCCAAGTTAAAACCCAAAAATTGCAGTTCTCTCGCAATAAACTTGGATTTTTATAACTTCAGCGTGACGTTACTGACAGATAACTTCTCAAGCACGTGTTCCACACGGTAGCAGTGTTCCTCCCACGTTTCTGATGTTATTAGTAGAT
This sequence comes from Magicicada septendecula, assembly GCA_034769895.1. NCBI lineage: Eukaryota > Metazoa > Arthropoda > Insecta > Hemiptera > Cicadidae > Magicicada > Magicicada septendecula. The sequence goes on from CM068373.1 coordinate 465,392,613, forward strand.
CGTCTACATACACGGTGGTAAACTGAAGTGCTTCCTGTCTCAATATCTGGTCCATGCAGGTCACAAAGATGGCAACTGAGTTTACCAGTCCGAAGGGCAATCTTTTGAATTGGTAATTGCGTCCCTCGAATATGAAAGCCAGATACTGGCGACTCCGTGGGTGTAACTCTACCTGCCAGTAACCGCACACCGTGTCCCAGGTACTGAAGTACGTGGTACCGTGGAAACGTTTCAGGATTTCTTCAATCTCACCGGGCGATGTTCTATCATTAATTATTTTTTTGTTTATTTCCCGTGCATCCAAGCAAAGCCGGACTTGGCCGTTTTTCTTGGGAATAGCCACAATAGGGCTGGTGTATGGGGATTGGCTATTTTCTATTATATCGCTATGAAACATCCGGTTTATTTCCGCTCTTACAGCCTCCTTTCGTGAATGCGCAATAGGGTAGGATTTTCTATTAAACTCCACTGTATCTCTGAACCTGAGGGTACATTGATAATTTTTTACCTTGCCTGGCTCGTCTGAAAATACTGAGCGGTACTTCTCATAAATTCTAATTAGTTGATTTGCTTGAGTAATGGGCAATTTTTCCCTTTTAATTCCGCTCCAGAAATCCCTTATCTCTTGTATCTTTTGGGACCATAAATCTTCGTCCATGTTGTCTTATACTATTGGGCTAAATATAGTATTATTTTTCGTATAGTTAATGTTACGAATTTGGTGGTGGATACTGCTGGGAATTTCTATCTCACTACCGACTAAATCAGCCATCCAGGTCAGACCTCCGGTAAACAGCGATACTTTCTCGGATCGTAAATCGATGATAGCAGAGTTTTTTCTCAGCACACCGCATCCCACTGATATATTGAAAGGAAATCCTGCAGCAATTAGGAAGACCATGTTTATTGCTATACCCTTACTAATCACGTTTAACGATACTTGCTTTCTTATTGTTTTGTTTTGGCGACCAGTGGCACCGATTAATACAATATTATTGATAGGTAAAGTCGGCAATCATTGACCACATGTCTCTTGGATCCTCTCCAATTCTATTGAGTTGATTATAGATACATTCGCACCTGTATCAATCATTAGCTGTGCGAATGTTCCTTCTATTTCAGCATTAACATAAATTATCTCATTATTTATACTATGGAGGCGAGTGTCGTCCTCCTCCAGTAGTTCGTTTCGAATGTTTTTTAAGTAGTTACAACGAATAATAGTAATCTTGTTATTATTACTTGCTCTTGGCAATTCTCTTTTATACCCAGGCGATAGAAGCAGCAAAAGGTCCTTATTATTTATTACTGCGTCCTCCCGTTTAAATTCTCATCATCCTGGTTATTAACATTTGGACCAACAGAGGCGTCAGTTGGGAAACCTTGAGTGGGTTCCAGCCGTTCCGTTCGCTGTTCGTATATTTGTTCTCTATTTGGTTGCCGCTCTGGGTCATCTAGGGTGGTACTTCGCCTAGGCGGATTATATCTTGAATTTATCCCGTTCTCGGCTTCTGCGTCGATCTTCGTATTCGTGGAAACTGTTCCGCCGTTGATGGTTATATCTGCGTTGACTGTTTCCTTCGGCGCGTATAAAATTTACCCGGGGTCGGGAGATCCTGTTGTTGTTATTATTATTAGGGTCACCCCTATTGTTATTATAATACCGCTCGGTATTATTGGTATGGTTTGGGTTTCTCTGGCTATTTACATTGGGATTTGGGTAATAATTGTTTCTATTACCGGGGAATCCGTTATTATTTCGGTTAATGTTTTGATTTACATTACCATTGTTATTATTACCGTTGGTATGGTTCTGATTATTGTAATTGGGATTATACCGGTTCCCTTGGTACCCACTGTTGTTCTGGTGATTACTATTGTTCGGGTACAGATTATTTCGGAATTCTGGCCGCTCATTCCTTCTTCTGCTTTGCCTGTAGTATTCCTCATTCTCATAATTTTCTAAGAGTTCCGTCATCGCCTGGATGGTCTTTATTTGTCTACCTCTTCGTGCTCGTATGACCTCTTCATCATAATGGTAGGAGAGCTTATTTACCAGGCATTCCTCTGGTATGGCCGGTTCCAGGTGCTTCGCCAGGCATACCTTCCCAAGGAAGTACGCTTTTATTGTATTGCCAAACTGTGTCTTGTATCGGCCATGGCAGATGTTGTCCCTTATTAGATTTTGTGTGGTCTCCGACCAATACTTGGCCTTGAACAAATTTTTAAATTGCTGGTAATCCTCTATCTCGCTCCGGTTTGCCATCCACCAGTTGTCCGTCATTTCACGGAATGATTCGTCCAACAGCTCTCGATTATTTAACCATCTATTACCCCTATGTTTGGCCATATATTCCTCAATCCGGGCCAAGAACTCCATCGGCTTCCTTTTATATTGGCGGAAGTTAAGCCATTCCCTGTTTTCGTTGATGGGTATATTTGTGAAGTTGGTTGGTCGGTTCCGAATTGCTTCCATTTCCTCCTGGCTCTGCCGCACTTGACCAGTGATGTTAGTCATTACTACCTCCATTCCGTCGCACCTTTCAGTAATTTGGGTACGTACTTTACTTAGTTCTTCCTGACTTTCCCTTCGGTTCTCTTCTGCCTTCTTGCGACTATATTCTTCGAGATTTGTAACCTTGGTGTTTACCACTTCTTTGAACTCTTGTACCTCCCCTTCAGTTAGCCGACATCTTTCATCAATTTCTCTGATCTGGTGATTTATAGTTATTGTTTCTTCTTCCAGCCTTTTATTCATAGATTTCTTATTATCCTTGAGTTCTTTGTTCATTTCCTTTCTTAATAGTTCCATTCGTTCGTCTAACTTGTCTAGATTCTCCTGGTTAACTTCCTGTAATTCTTCCCTTAATAGTTGGTTATCCTCTCTTAACTCTTCCAATCTTTCCCCCATCGTCTCTTCCATTTTCTTGTTATTTTCTCTTAATTCTTCCTTTAATTGTTGGTTGTCACTTTCTATTTTCTTACTGGTTTCTTCCATCTTCTCTTCCAAATTCTTATTATTTTCTTCCATTTTCTTTTCCATCTTCTTACTGGTTTCCTCAATTCTCTTGTTGGTATTTTCAATCTTACGGCCCAATTCTTCCTTTGTGGATCGGTTGTCTTCCTTCAGATCTTCTAATTTTTCATTTAAGGAGTGGTTGTCTTCCTTCCTTTCCTTACTCAAATCTTCCTTTGTAGAATCCATCTTATTCTCCATCTTCTTGCTATTTTCTTCCATTTTCTTGCTTAATTCTTCCCTTGTGGATTGGTTGCTTTCCTCCATCTTCTTGTTACTGGATTTGATTTCTTCCATCATCACTCTAAACATCTCTTGTATTGTCGTGTTTTCCGCTTGTGAAGGTTTTTCTAACTGTTCCTCACGGACATTGACTTCCCCTGTTTGTGTGGGCATTTCCGGTTGTTCCTTTGGTTGTGCTGGTGGCTTCGGTTCCATTGGAGGTAATAACGTTTCTACGTCCTCCACTGGGGTTGCCTCCTTATCCTCCATATTAATTTCTTTTTCGGCCTCTGCCGCCCTTTTTTTGGATGTTGCACGACGTTGCATCTTTCCTGTTTCTCTGGCTGGATAACCGCTGCCAAGCTGAATTAGAAATTGGGCGAGTTATTACAGCCTTTCAATCCCTAATTACAGCCCTTTAGTTGGACACCAATTTTGTAATACAACAAAATATAAAATGATGTTGTTATAATTTGAAATACAAAAATTTTATTTAAAAAAAATTTGAAAATTTTTGTTGTTTCTGAAAAATATTTGTGTCTTGCTTTTTATTACTAATAATTAAAAAATAATTGTGGTGATGGTTTGGTGTTAATATTTTAATGGTATTATGGTTGATAGTGTAGTGGTGTCACTTTCTGTAAATCACTATGTTAATCTGGTTAACTCCAGTACTAGTCGATAGACGGCTTTTCTTCTTCTTCGAAGCGTTCTTTATTTTCGTATATACCGCCTTTCGGTTAGTCTGTGTCCTTGATTAACTTATTCTTTAAGTATATTTAAAGAAAATTTAAACCAAATTGCATAAATAGAAAGTTTATTAACAAATTTATTAAAATTTATCGATAATAATCGATATATGACAACAGTATCGACTCTACTCAGGGCCGGTCGACAAAAAACTCTACATTAATTGTATATATAAAATAGGTTCTTTGAACGGTTATGTTAGAATAGCCAGAGAAGGGTAGGGACAAGAAAGTATAACACTTACAATTAGAAATGTCTTAAAACTAACAGTTACAACGTTATTAATTAATATATTAAGTTTATGTAGTATTTATTTCGAACCAATGCAGTATAGAAATTTGTTGCTTCGCCTCTGGAGTAGGGTGATGAAAAATCAAAATGGCCGACAGGATCATGCGCAGTGGAACATCTATCACCTCGCTGAATATTTCTTTCAATAAAGATGTCCTTTCACCGTTTATTCGTCTCAGCAATTGTGGATAATGGTTCTGGAGTTAATTGAGTGTTCCTGGTATAGTGTTTATTAGTTCACTTGGGGTAAATGTGTGTAATTATGTCTATCTCACTTTTGTCACATGTGTCGTATTTAACCTTTTTTGTTCGTCCGTAAAATTTATTGTAGTGGTGTTATTTCAATTATTTAGGCGTGTGTGGTTCTGTTTATATGTAATGCACTGTTCGTGGTTCGTTTTCACTGTTTCACAAGTTAAAAACTCAAATTAAAAAATTTATAAAAATTTTTAATGAACTCGGTTTAATTATAGCACGCCATTAGTTAAGGTTATACGGAGCAAAACCTCGTTTAAGTGCTCGCTTCAACGGATAATAATTAACTGTTCTCATTTTCTTCGTCTCCTGAAAATCTTAGCCCATTTAATATATATGTTGTTTCAAATTATCTTAGCTTCCGATACATTTTATTTGAATACATTATACACGGAAAATATTTTCGTTATTAATTAACTGTATGAAATACTAAATACATATTCGGTTTCTTTATTCTATTTTGCTTATTTTGATATTAATTAATATAGTTTTACAAAGTTTTCATTTAAAAAAGTTATATTTCTTTAATGTTGGAATAGTAAGTTCAAATATGTGTTTCCTGTCTTTGACCAGATAATAGCCATTTTCTCTGATATAATTATTATTATATTGAATATAAAATTCATATAATTGTCTGTTTTTACTTAATTTCTTGCAATTTAGTTCATTAATTATTGTTTTTAAATATAATTCATTTATCTATGACTCCTCCTCTGAAATGTTAGTTACTACATTCCATTTTTATTTATAATTTTACTTATCTTCTGACAATATCTTTATAAAGTATAAGTTACATTGTATTACTATATGGTGGGTTTATCTTACATAAATATCATCAGTTTAGTTGGGTTATAGGACTAGATTTGTCAATTATTATGTAGTCTAAATTTACTATCTGGCCTAGATTTTATCTGTTGTTACTTGCAAAGTTTTTAATAATATAGTTAGTTTATACCCTTTTCTGACCTTCTATTCTAATATAATATTTATTAATAATTTGTTCTTTTATTACTATAACATTGAGTATTGATTTTAAACAATTAAAACAACAATTATTTACTATTAAATCTGGTGTTTCGAATCATACCTTTTTTGTACTGATTACCTACAGTAACTTATAAAAACATTTTACAATATAGGAATGGTATCTACATTCAGATTCAAACTACTAACAAAATAACATGTTATAAATACAAGTATTAATCTCTACTTCTAAATACTATTTATAGAGTTAACATATCTGGAAACTGGAACATAACATTTTGTTCCATTAAATGTTTAACACTCCCTTAAAACAATTTAGTTACAGTCTTATCTGTTTTCCTTAATTTTAGGGATGTATTCCCCGTCACTTTATGTACTAAACCCAAGCTATCTGTTTATATTATTTATTCTATGGAATGTTCTCATATAAACAGTGGCATTTTATTAGAAAGAGTATTCCTTGCTCCTTCACCATATTACTTGATTAAATATCATTCATGATACTATTTAAAAACACTTAAAGTTATTTAATTGTACAGTAATTCATGTACCTTCTCAAAGTTTATTTATTATAAACTAATAACTTGCACTTGTCCCTGGTTATTTCTTGATATTATCACTAGTCCTTTTATAGTTTTATAATATGAAATTGTTTAACCATGGGGGAACTGTTAAGATTTGTCTATATAAACTATACAATAACTTTTTTGGGTGCACTGCTACTTAGCACTTTAAACACTTTTTGTTTTTATCAGTTTTACATGAGTTTATTATGTAATACATTTTAGGTTAGTTGTCTCCAAGTCGCTTATATTAATATAATAGATTATTTACCAGATATCCGTCGTGCGACTTCGTTTTTCTCGTCCTTTATGACGCGTTTCGGCAACGAATTGCCATCTTCAGAAAACTCGTTTCTGAAGGTATGTGAATTTCCGCTGTCGTAAAAGTGCACTTTTACTGTAATGATTTTGGTATTTTAATTTTTTAACGATCTCTAATGGGTGATCAAGTTTTCTGAAGATGGCAATTCGTTGCCGAAACGCATCATAAAGGACGAGAAAAACGAAGTCGCACGACGGATATCTGGTAAATAATCTATTTTATATATATATATATATATATATATATATATATGAGTTTATGGTTTGTTGGGGTGTTATACTTTCTACTGTGACATTTATTTTCTTTTGGGGTTTTTGTTTTCTCCCTATGGGGTTTCTATTGGGTATTGGTCGTGTGTCAGTTCCTTTATTCTATGTGATCTCCACTCGTCTCTGTTCATTAAGTATATTTGTTTATTTTAGATATCTTCTTTCTTCATTCTTGTTTCTTCAGTACCATTTTGTTATTATACACTTTTGTCTACTCTGGTCTGTTTACTTTGTCGGTTTACTTGGTCTGGGTATCTTCCTTGCCTGCTCCTATCCTACCTGGGTATTATTGTTATTTTAATTTTAGTTTCTGGTTTTTAATTTGTTGTACAATTATATTAGTTGCAGATTTTTTCTTTATGTTTACTTTTTCTTGTTATTATGGTAATTTATAGTGCTTTTTATTTGATTTTCATTTGGATCTTTCTGGATATTCCATATACTTGAGTTTTACTAATGATCATCTGGTAATTGATTTAAGTGGATTATCTGTCATGATACAATAGGTACTCTTTATTAGGTTTAGTTGTGTTTCAGGGTAATTTGATTATTTAGGCCTACTAGGTTTATTTATTTAATTTTGGTTTATTTACTGCCCTATTCTACTGGGTTATTTCTGGGTTTCTTGATAATATTAAATAAGTCAAACCAACTAGTTTCCTTTAATTTGCTATCAATTATTATTTCTTGTTTCCTCTCTGGATTGGATTTCACTATTATTTACTATTCTTTTTGTAACATTTTGTTTCGTTACAAATTGCCTCCCTTCAGAAGTCATTATTTCTGAACACTTCATTAGGTGTGAGGACATAATTACTTATGTTATTTTTCCTTTTGTTCCTCATGATATTTTTTCATGGATTGTTGATTATAATTGCCCTTGATCTTCTTTGAATTGTGGTCGGTTAATTCGTACGTGTTGTTGTTGTTGTTTTTTGTTATGGTGTAGGGTCCAACGTATAGTAATAATAATTTTTTGGATATCCCTTCTAGAGTACTAGGCAATTCCCTGTTCTTTAACAAAACTTTCTCTCCTACTTCATATTTAATTATTTTACCCTTTATTTTCTGGTATTTATTTCTGCATTTTTCCAGATTTTCCATCACCTGATTATAGAATTTTAATTTATTAAATTGGTACTGGAGACTTAGGAAATTTAATCAATTCTTGGATCTCTCTGGGTGGTTGTTTTTCATACATGGCAGTGTATGGAGTGCAATTTATAGATGGATGATAAGCCAGGTTTAAAAAATCTTCTGTGGCTGATAAGTAATCAGGCCACTTCCTTTGTTGTTGATGACAATAGGTTCTTAAGATTCTACCAACCTCTCTCAGTATTCTTTCTGATGGATTGCTACTGGGGTGGTATACGGAGGTCTTATAGCTTTTGATGTTCAGTTCTAACAATGTGTTCTTCCATTTTCTGCCTCGAAACTGTGTACCATGGTCTGTAACTATTGAAACAGGTATTCCTATTTTTGGAATGTATTGAGTAGTTATTACTTCAAGAATTTTCTGCGTAGTTGCTCGACTGATTGGATACAATTTGGTGAATTTGGTGAAGTGGTCCATAATGATTATAAGGTATTTATACCGGCTTCTACCTTCACTCCTAGGAAATGGTCCACATATGTCAATGAATAATTTTTCCAATTTTTGTTCTGACGATATAGGTATCATTACACCTTCCCTTCATTCATTATTAATTTTGACCAATTGACAGATATGACAGGGTTTTATATAATTTTGTACCTTCCTGTGTATGTTCTTAATGTGACAATTCTCCTCCAATGCTTTCACTACCTTTACTGCACCCATATGTCCGTATCTTATGTGATATTCCAACACTAGTTCCTTCTCCATGATTCTGGGAATGATTACTTTCCAGTCTTCTTGGTTCAATGTATTTTTTATAAATAAAATTCCTTCTTGTTCACAATAGAATTGGTTTATTGAAGTTTTGGTTTTGGTTCGCCATACGTTCCTTGATTTTTATTAATTTTGGGTGTAATAACTGATTAGCTTTGATATTTTGTAATAATGCCTCCAAATCAGATCTACTTTTGAGAATGTTGTACACCTTGATAATCCTTTCTTTCTCACCCTCAAATGTCTGGGTGTCCAGGTTTATTCGAGATAACACGTCTGCTATCACGTTTTGACTCCCTGGAATATATTCCCATTTGATATTATACTCCTGCAAGGCGAGTATCCACCTTGTAAGCCTTCCGTGACTCAGCTTACAACTTCTTAAAAATGAGATGGACTTATGATCTGTTCAGACAGTTACAGGTTATCCCAAAATGTACGTTCGGAATTTACTACAAGCAAAGACTATGCTTAATAGTTCCTTTTCAGTAACATTATACCTTCTCTCACAGCGGTTTAACACACGACTGGCAAAACTGATGACTAAATGGTTTCCTTCTGTGTCTTCTTGGTACAATACCGTCCCAAGACTGACATCACTTGCGTCACAGTTCAAAAAGAATGGGTGATCAAAATTTGGATGATGAAGGATTACTGTCTCTAAGAATTTATCCTTTATCTGTTGTAGTATAGCATCCTGTTCATGTCCCCATGTCCATTTGTTTTTTGAAGACAGTTGTTCCTGAAATTTAGATGTCAATGCGGAATAATTGCGTTGGAACTTCCGGTAGTAATTGCACAGTCCTAAGAAGGATTGGAGTTGCCTCTTATTCTTTGGTTGTGGGAACTTCTGGATTGCAGTAACCTTTTCTTGTGATGGGGAAATACCTTGTTCAGTCAAATTGAAACCTAAAAATTGAACCTCCTTCGCTATTAATTGGGATTTTTCAAGTTTTAGTGTTATGTTGTTCTCTGCTAACTTACTCAATACATATTCCACCCTGTGACAATGTTCCTCCCAGTTGGATGAGGTAATCAACAGGTCGTCTACATAAACTGTGGTGAATTGTAGCGCTTCCTGACCCAATATCTGGTCCATACATCGTACAAAAATTGCTACCGAATTGACTAATCCAAATGGCAATCTCTTAAACTGGTAGTTTCTACCCTCGAAAATAAAAACCATATATTTTCGACTCATCGGGTGCAACTCCACCTGCCAGTAACCACAAACTGTGTCCCAGGTACTGATAAATTTTGTACCATGAAATTTCTTTAGAATTTCTTCTATTTCTCCAGGTGACGTGCGATCACTTACTATATGTTTATTTATTTCTCGGGCATCCAAGCAAAGTTGAACCTGCCCGTTCTTCTTCTGAGTTGCTACTATTGGGCTAGTATATGGTGATTCGCTATGCTCAATTATATCATTTAACAACATTTTATTAATTTCAGCTCTAACCGCCTCCTTCAATGAATATGGTATAGGATAGGATTTTCTGTGGAATTCTGCTGGTTCTTTAAATTGTATTCTACACTGATAGTTTTTTACTTTTCCTGGTTTTTCTGAAAATACATGTTTATACTTCTTATATATTATAATGAGATCTTCTACTTGTTTTACTGTCAAATTATTTGTGCCTTGGTGTCTAAACTCTCTTATCTCCTGTAATTTACTGTTCCACAGGTCTTCATTTATCATATTATAGATTATTTTTCTGCATTGGGTGTCATTCTTTAAAAAATTTAATTCCCTAACTTGGTGATGGGTACGGTTCAGAGGGGCACCATCGCTTCCTATTAACTCTGCCGTCCACATAACACCTTCTGAGTTCAAGGTGACACCTTCTCCTTGCTCAAATCAATAATGACTGAATATTTCCTCAGCGTATCGCATCCGATTAATAATTCGAATGGTAGGCCGATTGCGACCAAACATATAATATTAATTGTAACACCTTTGCTTTCTATTTCCAATGATACTTGTTTTCTCACTGTTTTATTTTGACGCCCAGTGGCACCTATTAAAATAACATTATTGACAGGTAAGGTAGGTATTATATTTTTACTTTGTTTCTGTATTCTCTCCAGTTCAGCGTCGTTAATAAGTGATACATTTGCACCAGTATCTATCATTATTCGTGTAGGAATTCCTTCAATTTGAGCGGTTATGTATAAAATTTCATTATGCTGGTTGATTCTACTTGTCACCGTTTCCTCCAACAGTTCTTCTTGAAGATTTTTTCAAATAATAATTGTAAATAATAGTAAGATTTTGACTATCCGTCCTTAAACTTTGGTTATTGTTATACTTCAAAATTCTTTTATTTTCCATAATTAGCTTTTCATAATTAGTTGGTAGTAATTTGTTATTACTATATTTTTGAATTTGGTGGTTTTTGTACTTCAAAATTCTTTTATTTTCCATAATTAGTTTTTCATAATTAGTTGGTAGTAATTTGTTATTACTATGTTTTTGAATTTGGTGGTTTTTGTACTTCAAAATTCTTTTATTTTCCATAATTAATTTTTCATAATTAGTTGGTAGTAATTTGTTATTACTATGTTTGTGAATTTGCTGGGTTTTCTACTTCAAAATTCTTTTATTTTCCATAATTAGTTGGTAGTAATTTGTTATTACTATATTTTTGAATTTGGTGGTTTTTGTACCCAGTAGTTAGTAGCAGTAAGGGGTTGCGAGGGTTTATTACTGCCTCACTCCGTTTAAATTAAGGCTATCATGATTATTTTCCGGGCATGACTGTTGATTTGCCTGGAATGGTGTGCTGGTTCCTGGTTGTTCAACCTCTCGGTTGTCTAATTGTTCACTTCCCCTTGATTCTCGGAAGTCCTCCTGGCTTCTACTTCTTACTCGGTTATAATGGTGACTCATCCCTCTGGGATTTCCTCTTTGATCATAACTGTTATTAAAACTGTTCCTCCGAGGTTGATGGTATCTCCAGTAATCCCCTTCTTCTGCACTAATATAATTTATTCTTGGTCAGTATGGCCGATTATTATTATAATTACCCTGGTTATTATTATTGGTATTAATTCCTGAGTTATTTCTAAAATTATTATAATTTTGGTTTGTTCGGTAGTTATTATAATTATTATTATTAATTCTATTACCCGGATGGTAATTTTGATTGGGCCTGTTGTTACTATTATTGCTAATTGGATTTCGATTGAAATTTGCTTGTTGGTTATTATTTGGAGTAAAATTTTGGTTGGAACTACGATCGTTGCCATTAAAGTTATAACTATTCCGGTTATTCATGTTATTATAGTGATTAGGATTCATACCATGGTTATTAATTCTTGAACCGCACTGATCAGTTCGTTGTCTGCTTCTTTTGTAGTAACCCTCGTGTTCATAATTTTCTAATAAGTCAGCCATTGCGTGGACCGTTTTAATCTGGCTTCCCAGGCGTGCTCTGGCAATTCCTGTATCATAATGGTATGCCATTTTAGTTACTAGGGATTCTTCTGGTATTCTTGGCTCTAGGTGTCTCGCCAAACACACCTTTCCCCAGAAGTAAGTAGTTGGAGATGTACCTCTATTTCCATCATATCTTCCCTGACAAATGTTGTCCCTTATAATATTTTGTATAGCTTCGGACCAATATTTTTCTTTAAACAGTTTTTTAAATTGAGCGTAGTCCACTATCTCATTCCTGGTTGCTGTCCACCAGTTGTCTGTAATCTCCCTAAAATGCTCATCCAACATCTCTCTAATCGAGCTCCAGATAGTTATTCGATGTTTATTAAAATGTTCCTCGATTCTGGCCAAGAATTCCATGGGGTTTCTACAATAATTTTTGAAATTAATCCCTTCTCTGGTTTCATTAGTGGAATCATGAGTAATATTATTTGGTCTAGTTCTAATTAACTCAATTTCTTCTTGATTTTGGCGTACTTGACCAGTTAAATTGTTCACCGTAGTGTTAATATTGTCACACCTTTCTCCGGTTTGTTTCTGTAAATTCACTAAATTTTCTTGTTCCTTTTGTATTCTTTCTATTTGAATACGACTATTTTCTTGGACCTGGTCTATTCTGGTATTTATCACTGCTTTATTTTGTATAATGGTTTCGTTAACTTTTCTCAATCTCTCATTAGTGTCAGCTATTTCTAGCTTCCTTTCCTCATCGATTTGGTCCATCTTCTGTTTAATTGTATCATTGACCTGTTCAATCCTCCCATTAATTCTTCTTAAATTCTCTTCATTGATTTGCCTGAATTCTTCCTTCATTGGTTATTATTTTCACTTATAGTTTGCCTTAAAGTTTCATTAGTACTTTCCTTAATACTATCAATTTTTTCATTGGTTTGTCTGTTGCTTTCCTTAATGCTGTCTACTTTGTCATTCATTATTTTATTATTCTCTTCAAATTTGTCATTAATTTGCCTCAAGTTCTCATTCATTTGTCTATTGTTTTCATCTGTGTTCCTGTTAATACTGTCTATTTTCTCGTTAATCTCTTCCTTCATACCGTCTATTTTCTCGTTTGTTTGTCTGTTATCTTCCTTGATACTATCAATTTTTTCATTTGTTTGTCTGTTAGTTTCCTTGATGTTATCGAATTTTTCCTCCATTTGTTTTAATAAGTTCTGACTCAAAATTTCATTTTGTTTCTTTGAGTTTTCAGTGAATTCTTCCTTGATGTTATCAAAATTTTCGTTCTGCTTCTTAAAATTGTCATTCGTTTCTTCCTTATTTCTGTCCATTTTTTCACTCATACTATTCATTAACTCCATTAATTTTATAAGATTCGGGTCACCTCTATCTTCCTTTCTTGCTATTGTCTCCACATCCTCCACCGATGTTACTTCTGTCTCTTCCATCCTGACTTCTTTCTCTGCCTCCTTCGTCCGTCTCAGTGACGACGCCCTTTTATGCATGTTTATTATTCTTTGGAACTTATAGCAGTCGCCAGCTAAAAATTAGGAAATTAATTTGCTTGTTTCAATTTCTTCACCTAATATTCCCTAATTTCAGCCTCACTAGTTGGTGTGCCAATTTATAATACCCCTCTCATTACCCGTAGTATCTTAATGGTATAATAATTTGCCCGTGTTATTCCTTGTATATGTTAATTTGTAATAAATAGTTGTAAATAGTGTATCAGTTGATCGTGGAATATTTATGTTGTGTGTTTACGAATGTGAGTTAAATATATAAGTAAAAGAATTGAATTATTCTGCCTTGGTTTCTGAATCAGAATTATAATTATTCCAGTTCAGTAGTTAGAACTCCAAAAATCAATTCAAAAATAGCGGTCGAGTCATCCCAAACAATTTTCAAGTCACCTTCGATATTAGGCTTTAACCTATTATTTTAGGTTAATCTTGGTTTTTGCAGTTTGCGGACTTCCAATGACTCCCCGAATTCTTCTTATCCTTGTTAATTATAAAATAAATGCTGATAATGTATTACGTTCCTGAAATAATAACGCATGGATATGATTTAATAACATAATGGTTTAATCTTTGTAATATAAGTTCAAATTATTGGAAAATTCCATTCGATACATACGGTTGTCACAGTCGATATTTATCTCAGGATTTACTAATTAAATAATGTTAATATATTTCGTGGGAATTCTTGTGGCTGCTACGAAAAGTTCCTTTACATGATAATTAATAATATTGAGTACCTTTACAAACAATCTATTACTTATAATCTAAAAAAATTACAAAAATTATATATTAAGTAACATACAAAGTTTGACGAGATTCAATGCTTCGTAAAAAGCATGTAGGTTAGAGTGACGTCAACATCATGGCTACCATTGTCCGTCTCAGAAAATAATGAAGTTTATTAATGTGTACAATAAATGTTTTCCTTGTAATCACTGTTCAGATATTGAATTTGTTTTCACTTTAAAATGTTTACTAGTGATTGGTGTTAGTGTAAATTGGTATATTGTCTAGTGGTTGTTCCTTGTTGGATAAAAATATTGTCAAATTATACTTTACACATCTTGACGATATTGCTGAAGGTTTTCTGGTTTATTCTGGATAATTTCTTGATTGTATGTATTCCTGGTTCATGAAATGATTGTAGTGGAGGGACTATTTATCTTCGATGGTGGTCATTCAGATCTTCCTTTACAAACGGGTTAACAATTTTGATAATTTTATTTTAATTACATCTCGACACGCACTATTAAACTGTTCTTCATCACAATTAACAATTAAGTGTTATTTCTTCTTTTTTAGTCACCGAACTTATACAAACTCCTTAAATTTTGATTGGCCATTTATGTACAGGTTAAATGTTATATGATCGATTCCCATTAATTAGTTTACATTTTTATAAATTACCTTTAATAGATAATTTTATTATTATACTCTAATGATACATGCAATGTTTACATGATGATTAATTATATAATTATAAACAATTTGATACTAAACATGCCTCAGTTTATAACTGTAAAACCTTATTAATTTGAATTTCTATGATATGTGGTGGAACAATTTGTTATGGTTGATTGTAATTCCTACTTTGACTACCTGAGATAAATATATTTACATAAATTAACTGGTGACATAAAATCTTATAACATATAACAAAAACTCTTAATGATAATAATTGTTTTTAACAACTTTAATTATTTCATACTTTTAAACTATTGTCTGTATGATAATAATAAAAACACTTTTTATAAATAATAAATAGCACACTGTTTAACTATAGTTTGTGCCACTATTTATTATTATATCACTCATATCACTGTAAAGGTTTGTGTCCCCTTTTCTATCCTTATTATAGGCCTATATGATTTTAATTAATACAATTTTTATTTTGTGAAGGTACTCTTTATTAGGTTTAGTTGTGTTTCAGGGTAATTTGATTATTTAGGCCTACTAGGTTTATTTATTTAATTTTGGTTTATTTACTGCCCTATTCTACTGGGTTATTTCTGGGTTTCTTGATAATATTAAATAAGTCAAACCAACTAGTTTCCTTTAATTTGCTATCAATTATTATTTCTTGTTTCCTCTCTGAATCAGATTTCACTATTATTTACTATTCTTTTTGTAACATTTTGTTTCGTTACAATATGTAATTAAAAATCAACAGAATACACAAACTGTATCATAGTGTTGTATACATATAAACTACATGAGATTAAGTAAGTAAAATCGCACACTTGTGCTAGCGCGTGCGTGCACACACACTATGTAGGTACAGAGTATGGATATTTATTGCAAAAATTGATAGGTGATTCTGTATATTTCATATTTAGTATTGATCACCTCTTTATATAGTACTCTGTAAGTCACTGAGAAGACAAAGTAAATTTTATAATTGTTCAATTTGGAGGAGGTATTCCTAGTTATAAATTCTGTCCTAAAAGGAGAAATGCATGTAAAAGAAGAAATCATCAAAGAAGAGAATGAACAGTTTGTTGATCAGGTATTATACATAGTTATAAATTTGTTTATAGTAACAAGCATTTATTGTTATAATAAACAGCATTGTTGTTATTTGTAAACTTATCGGTTAAAACTGTTGGAGGCCGTTTGGTGTCGCATAGAAGTCATTTTTATGTGCACTTTCAGTCCATACGATTTAACCATAACATGTACCAGTACCACATGGCAGGAAATTTGAATTTTATGATGTCAGGGGTGTGAGTACGATGTGACTATGGTGGGGGTAGAATGTGACTGAAGTAGGGATATCACGTGGCCATGGTGGGAGTGCCATGTGACAGGCACCATGTGGGGGTACCACAGCACTGGTGCGAAGTGTAGTGATTGGTCGGCCATGTTTAATATATGTCACGTCATCATGTAGCAGAATCAGTTGTGATTGGTGTGTTTGAATGGCGGTAGTCGGTGTGGCCAACATGTGATAAGGAAGAAGAAAATTCCTTCTAGAAGGAAAGTAGGTTAAAGAAGGATGTGTGAGGGAAAATTTAGCATTGCCACTACCACCAGTGTGTCTACGTCATGGCGGGAACGCATTTATGTTCCCTTAACAAGTGTATCCAGCGTGTCCGTGGCCATCTTGTCCTCTGCTTGTCTTGATTTAATAGTGTGATGTCGTGTGAGGCATAAAATTGTGTAACAATGTATACGTGTGTATGAAAGAAAATAAAGTGGCCAGTTCCTGGTTTCTTCTTCTTGTCTTGTTTTTTCTACGTTCATAAATAAGGTTAACGTTCATGCACGTTTGTGTGTGTGTGTGTGTGTGTGTTATTTAAAACACTGTGTCTTGACTGCTCTTCTTGTCTTTATTGTTGGAGGTTTTTTTCAGTGTTCAAAAGTAAGGTTAATCTTCACACAAATGATTAATGAGTGTTGAGGAAAACGAAATGTATATATGGGCGTGTTGTCTGTGTAGAGATAAAATGTGTGTGAGTTGGGTAGCCTTTGCGTTAAAGCACCTTGATGTATATGTGTGCACATAGCTTTTGTGTATTGTTGTAACCTAATGAAAACAATCATTCTCCTCGCTCACAGTGCGAAACAGTATGTGTGAAATAAAACACGACATCAATTATGTGTATAAGTATAATTACACCATCAAGAATGGTGCAATAAATGTACGCAGGTACACATTACATAATGCAATAAACACACACACACACACACACACATATGCATAAAGTACCTATAGAATTGTCAGATGGTTTTAATATTAGCAGAGAATCTATAACAGACGTCAACGTGTGGAAATAGAGAGTTACAAATGATACCGCTGTAGAATTAATAAATAGAAAATCACTAGGGCTTACCTTTTAGAAAAACAAATGTAAAACTTCATGTTCACACGATATTGAACGATGTAGTAAGTGTGCAATTGAATTATGAAATACTGTCCGCACTGCTCCATTTCTCGAATACAAATGATCATATGGTAGATCAATTCCTCCTCCACTGCACCGTAACAAGTGCGCAACATGTTAGGTAAGTTCCAAATGATCTGTGGAACAATCAACTGTATTTTTAGAAACAAGGTAGATCGAGATGCAAAATTAAAGTTTTACAAAGTTATGGGAGTCCCTGTACTATATAAAGGGACACACACTATGGGTGTGAATTATGGGCAACAACGAAAAAAGACAGTAAAATACAGACCTCGGAAATGGCATTCTCAAGAGTAGTTAAAAGGTGTTCTAAACTTGACCTTATAAGAAATAAGGCCATAAGAGAAGAGTTAAAAGTTTTTAACTTGAATGAAAAATTAAAAGATTACAAACAACAGTGGAAAGAACACTTAGAAAGCATAACAGATTCCAGACTGACCAAAGAAGTCTGGAAATTCAAACCTATGGGACACGTGTGTGGGTAGACCCAGGAAGAGACGGCTGGAGGATTTTTAAGATGGAACAGGCATCACCTTGCCTATGCCGTGTTGGGAAGATGATGATGGTGTATCAAGAATGTCAGTAAATCGGTGCTTTTTCTATGCTAACAGTTTAACTCATATTTTAACACATCCCTGTTACGGATTGTTTCCAAGTTAAGGATTGCAAAACCTTGTTGCGACTGGCTTTGAATGTTTTTTTAAATCGAGTTTACAGCATGTGTGCATACCATCATGCTTGCTTTAAGGTCCAAATGTACCTTATACATTTATAAATAACTTATAAATGTATAAGGTACCATATAAATATACCGTCACGCTTGCTATAACAGCCAAATATACACATATCTTTGTTAATAAACATCCTTTGGTCTAATATTATGTCCTTCACTCTCATTGATTATATAATTTAGATTAAATAAGTTGACTCCATAATTCTGCAACTGCCCTATAGGAGTCCCATTACAGCAAGTAGATTCACAGTTGTTAACTCCATACTTCTTCATAGCACTGTTCAGACTCAGGCAGCTGACCAAAATTTCTCTACCGTACCTAGAGAAATTTATTGAATATTTTTAATTTCTTTACCTGAAGATGTATTTTCCTGTATTTGGAACATGTTTCGGGAATCGTATTGTTCCCATCCTCAGCATTGTTGTTGTTATGCTTTCCTATTGGTTTTTGGTATTTTATACTGGTATTATTGTGTGTGATTGTTGTGTATACTGAGTGTTAACTTTTTGAGTGTTTTCTATGTTCAGTACTTTGAAAATTGTCATGTTTTGTATAGATTTGTGTATTAGTTTGTTTAGTTTTGTGTTTGTATATTTATAAATAGGCTATAAGATCTTGAGGTAAAGACATTATAAATGTTAAATTATATATGCGTCAAGAAATAGACTGTAGCAAAAAGTGTTTGAAATTGTGTGTGTGTGTGTGTGTGTGTGTGAGTGCGCGCGCGCGTGTGACCAATTTGAACAGTTGCAGTAAATGTTTACAGTTTGTTAAAACAGCGTATTTCGTTGGGAAAAATAATAATTTATTTTTTATTTTAGGGTAGTTATTTTATTTATACTGTATTTATATTTATTTTGTTACAGCATTTGGAAGATATCACTACAATTATAAAGGATGAAATTCTTTTAGAAGAAGTGGAAAAAGAAAAGAATACACAAGAGGTAAAGATTTTTTTTAAATATACTGTAACACTTCAATTTTATGAGCAAATATATTTTTTTTTACACAAAATTTTAAAATTACGACTTTCCTTACCCTTGGGTTCTCCTCCGGGGTTCTATAGACGAAACTGTTGCAGAAATGATTATTTGGGTTTGATTGACAAAATAATTATGCTAACACAAGATACTGTTTTTAACAAATTACTTATCTTTTATTAAACAAAATCTTCTTTACTTTACTTCGTTAATCAGTAACATAAAGTATTAATATTTTTCACTGTCTCTACTTTCTGTCGCTAATCCAAAGTCAACTCTTGCATCACATAGAAAAAATCATATGGTTTTGTTCTATAATCTTACATTCTATAAACCTAATTACAAAAAAGCAAACAATGATATGTCAAAACAACTTTCCTTAACTATTTTTTGCTTATTATGTTTCTATTAGACGAACCAGTACTCTTTAGATCTTTCACACACACTCTCTTTCTTTCATAACCCCTCTTTATTTTAGAGATCTCTATTTATAAGTTGATATTTTAAACTTTCATTTTGAAACGGGAAATTAACATCTGCTTAAAATTGGGTGAATTATTATTATTAAGTGCGGTTAGTTACCCATCCGCCACGTGCTCCTCTGTATGGTTGCCCAGCCTCGTGTTAACCTTTTTCTTCTTTCTGACCCACTCCGATGCTCGTTTTCCGCGTTTTAACTTTCGTTTAATTGTTATTTGTTTTATCACACTTTCTTATGTTGGTTTAAACATGTATGCTCTATAATCTATAGTTGGTCGACTTTACTTTGCTCGAGCACTGATTTACGAAACCACGTGGTTCTGGAGTAGAAAATCCACTGGGGCGCAAACCAGGCGTGGTGTACGTAATACCTGGCGTATGGTCGGTCACGTGACCATAACTTTGAGCTCTGATTGGTTAGAATGTCCAGACGCCCGTGATTCACAGGAGGCACAAGCTGTAGGTGGTTGCATAACGCGTCTAGCCAGACTGACACCAGACATCAACACAGACTGGTCTCTCACAATAACATTGTATTCAATCACTTTTCCAGAATATTTACCGCTGACTGCAAAAAAAAAAAAAAAAAAAAATCCAACAAAACAATGTGCAGTGTGCGCCCAAGTACCTGACGTAAACGGTAAAAAAATTAGACGTGAATCTCACTATTATTTTTTTTGGTTTAAAAGGAATAAATCCTAAATTTTTTAGTACGAAGCCACGTGTTGTTCAATCAAATATATTGCAACTTACCGTCTGCGGCTTTTTGAAACAACGCCTTCACTATAAAGTGAAGTACGACAAGTTAATTAGGTTATTAAAATCTGTAAATTCGTATTACTTACCTTTAAAGGTAATGTACCAAGGTGTCGTCTGATGTACTTTGGCAGAGAAAAACAACAGGTGGTGCAAAATAAACAAGTACATAGTTATAATTCATACAACCCACTACTTTATTGTGTTTTCATCTCTTCTCCTTCTCTATTTGCTAACATTTCACTTACACATAACTACATATTGAGGTGACAACACCATCTGATTGAAATAACAAACTTATCTCTTATTTCTTATAATTAAATCATTTATTTAAAATTATGAAAAGCAACCCAGACTGCTTTCTCACACTCAGACATACGTAAATAATTTCCCCAAAATATAGCGCTCTTTACTTTGACATGTTTTATGATTGATTTTTTATGTAATAAACAGTTACTCTTTTGACATGTTTTATGGTTGATTGTTATGTGATAAATAGTTACTCATTCGGCGTCTCCTCCAACCACGCGTCGCACTTCGTTGATCTAGTTCATCCACATTTTTAGTCACCCCGCACTTTTAGTTATTAAATTTGATGTCGTATGTCCCTTCCGTTTTGTCTCACTTCAAATTAAACTTTCAACTGGACTTTTCCCACATTTTATTTAAATTTTGAAAAGGTTTTCGACTCACGAGTCTTGATACATACCTGGCCAGGCGTATGATGTGTCGGCGACTGATTATGCTACCTAAAGGCTGGCGAGCATTTCCGTTTGCACCGCCTACATGATGTTGGCAGGAATACAATGACGTCCAGACAGCTCATTGGATCTTTTCGATCGTCGACGCTGTTCTATGGTAATACAACAGGCCGTGGCTCACCACTTCTGTCATCTTCCACAACACGTGGTGAAAGAAATTTTATAATTTAGACATCTTGTTGGCGTCCCTTCTGTGCGCGTGCTCATGTCGCGCGTATGAGTGTGTAACACAAAGCTTGATTTCCCAGAACTGTATTGCGTTGTTACTGCACCCGCTCACAAGCTATGTCATGGTTCATTGTCTGAATAAAACCTTTTTACGTGGGACTTGCTGCGCTGATCACATACACATTTAAATACGTTTATTAAAAAATAAAATTCCCCTTTTCGCCCCATTACAATACCCCCCCAGTGAGAGGATCGGTGAGGATATGGCGCCAACAACAACCCGTTAATTTCTAAACACATCATGGGTAAACTACCCCCCTAGCTCGGCGACTATGGCTGCACCTGAACGAGATTACTGGACTTCTCTGTTCGAGATCCCAACACCATAAAATCGGACAGATACTCACCATAGTACCCCTAACCTTGTATCATTCCATAAAAAAAAATCAAAATTGGCTTTATACTGTACCAGATCCTCAACCGATATGTTCCCCCTTACATGCATACTGGCTTGCCTTTAGCAAGTACTGGGTGCATACACCTACTCATTATTGTATTGTAGATAAACTCCCTACTCAAAATTCATAAAATGTTTTACCTTTTAAATTTAATTTCCTTTCTCAATTTACTTATTCAAAATCTTTTAATTGAATTTATAACTTTTCTTACTTTTTTGCTAACAACCATAATGAACAAATAAAAATACACAACTTATTTCTACTATAAATTCAAAATTCAAAATAAATGCACTTGAGTACAAAACAGAACATAAAATACACCTCATAAATCAGCTGACATCTTCCCTATTTATACGGAACTTTACAATTTACAATAACGTTCTTTAATACAAAGAATAGAACAATTTTTTTTTTCAAAAAATTTTAATTTCTCAAAATATTTCTTTTATTAATTTCAAGAAAAAATAAAATTATTTAATTTAATTGAAGTAACAAAATTCATGAGTTAATCACTAAAAACCTATCCTGTCTCTAACATCAGTTATCAGCTGATCTCTCTGGGTCAGGTGAATGACCTTACCCTATATACATCATACAAAACTATATCATGAAAATTACACAACATCTGTTCATAATCCTTACACTCTAACATACTAACAATAATGACACAATAAAACATAATAAACAAAATCTGATAAACATCTTCTATACTTGACATAGTCTTTTCAGAATCAGTAGAGTCCTTTATGAAATTATTACACAGAAGTCAATTACTTCTAAACATCTACTGCAATAGCATTTCTTGAATCAAAAATAAAATCATTTAGTTAGCTCATCAGCTAGTCAGCATCATTAAGTTTCAAATTTTAGTTCGTTACTCCCCTGAGTAACCCCCTTACAACACGCACTATGGCCCTCCACTGAACTGTGGCGTTCAGCTGCTTCCACAAAGACTGAATTTTGGAGGAATTTTGTCATCTCCTTGTCCTTGCTTCTGCGTTACATATTTTAAAAAGGTCAGATATAATATCTGAAGTTTATATTTATAACCTTAGAGACGGGTCTATCACCTGTTTTGCTGTTCCTACTCGAACAAGGTGATAGCCGCTGTTCCATAGTTCCGGGGATTTCCCCTAAGTGGCCCCCCGTTAATTTCAAATTTCACCAATTTTAAGGACAACCAACTATGGTCAGTTTTACAATTGCTGCCCACAGCTGGCTGTCGTCCAAAACCACGATTAGTGCTGGTAAGACAGTAATCGCCCGAAAAGGCGGGGAAATCATCTTTCATTAGCATGTTTTTTCGTCATCATTTCTATACACTGTACGATAGCAATTAACATATAACATAACATTATATAAGGTTGTGCAGTGTATTTTACGCCCTATTTAGGCCTCCGATGATGGTAACATACTTTGATGTTACTCATCAACCCATAACACTATCTACAATGGTACATGCCACCACTGCAATAGCTTACTTAAATCTAAACTTAATGTCCTTCTACTTTGCAGTCTCTACATGCCATAATTGATTTACACTTCGATTAACTCCAAACAACCTCCCAAAATCACCCCTTAACCTTGTATGATAACAAGTTCTTTTATTTTATTTAACATATTTTCACATAGACACTTCTGCAAGTCCAAGCTTTCATTTTTCCCTAACATTTTCCCTATGACCAAAATAGGAACTACAACAATGGATCATCTTACAAATTTACATTAAAAGTAAAATACATTTTGTTTTCTAAAGGAAAACAACTCCTTGAAAAGTTAAGTATTTAAGTTACCCAATTTTGATTGTTTCATTTCCTAATTTTTCTAATTTCTAAAATTTTTCTAATTTTCTAGTTTCAATTTCGAAAACAAACTACTGTAGTTTGTGGAAAAATACTACCATCAGTTTTTTTTTTTTTTTTTTTTTTTTACCTTTCCACGAAACTAGGGGCCCCCCTCCCCATTCAATGACAGTGTTAAATTTCTAGTTTACACCAATTTGTGGATGAGGACCATAATTGATTTCACCCTTTGCCGGGCTACCTCCAACCTTTTGGCGGGCCCTTTGTCAACCATGGCCTGCCTCCAGAATGCCAAAAACCACGATCAGAGGTGGTGAATCTGTGACCGCCCGAAAATGGGGGAGGATCCCTTCTACTTTTAATATACCATAATGTGTGCTTATGTATTAAAATTTTAATAATAAAAAAAATGTCTAACCTCACTCAGCTAGATAATACTTTCTTAATTGGGTCACATTATATGTTCCTTTTATTTCTCGGGTTTGCAAATCTACTAAAACGTAAGCATTCTCCATTTTCACTTCGCTAACCTCAAATGGACCGTCGTACAATAAGAAGAATTTTTTAATCTCTTTGTCTAACGCTGATGATTGATCATGATTTTTTGTTAATACTAATTGTCCTACCTCGTATTGTATGGGTGTTAAATTTCGGTCGTGTCTTCATTTACGCTGTTCAGTTTTACTTAGCAGCCGCTCCTTTGCAATCAACAATTTTCTACCATGTGGTATATCCGTCCGGTTCGGAAATTTTATTAGTTCCTCTAATATGCGTGATGGCCTTCTCTGAAACATCAACTCATATGGGCTGTAGCTGGTGGATTCATGTAAACTACTGTTAATATATCCTTCTATCTTGCCCACAAACATAGCCCACAATGAATGTTCTTTTGTGGCAGAAAGTTCTAAACATTCGCCCTAACTCCCGCATAACACGCTCACTAAGATTTGATTGTGGATGGTACACTGATGTATGTTTATCTAAAATGTTTTCCCAACCTAAAGTTTCCCGCCAGGTGTTGCTGGTAAACTGAGAGCCATGATCTGATAATATTATTTTGGGTTTACCTACTTCAGTAATGTATTCATTTACTATCTTCCTAGCTAATACCGAGGAGGTAGCTTTTTTAACTGGGTACAATTTTACAAATTTGGTAAAATAAAAACATCTAATACAACAAATAAATAATTTACCCCTCCTTGACCTTTGGGTAGGGGGCCGTATAAATCGACGGCAACTATTGCTAAAGGACTGTCTGGTATTACATAGTGCATTAGACCCTCCTGTTTACGATTATTTACCTTGGCTTTCTGACAAATTTCGCATGTTTGTAATATTTTATGCACCGTTCTTTCCATATTATTGAATTTACATGACTCTTTCAATATGTCACTACATTTCATGGGGCCTATATGACCATACCTTAAATGACAATCTCTCACTACTTCAGGTATTATAACCTTAGGGATGCATACTTTCCAATCATCTCCCTGTTTATTTGTACGGTGAAATAAATGTTTATTATACAAACTAAAATGCTTTTCCCACTTGTGAGGTGTGTTGGGTATTTGATTTAAAGCTAACATTATCTTGCCAAGTTCGGCATCTTTCTCTTGGTTTGTTGCTAGGTCATTTATTAATTTTTTCATATCTACTCCCCCCACTTCTTTTATTATGAATATCTTATAAGTATTGGCTATGTCTACTTCGGTACTATTGTCAAAATCAGTTCTGGACAGGACATCAGCTACTATGTTTTCTTTACCCTTACAATACTCGATGGTTAAGTCATATTCTTGTAATATTAGCATCCAGCGCACCAATCTACCATGCGTTAGTTTACAGTTTTTTAAAAATGTTAAGGCTTGATGGTCTGATCTTATTATTACTTTATTTCCTAATAGGTATGTTCTAAACTTTCTACAGGCGAAAACTATTGATAACGCTTCCTTTTCCGTTTTCGTGTAATTCTTTTCACTAGTTATAAAGACCTACTAGCAAAAGCTATTACTTTGTGGTTACCATTCCCATCTAATTGGAACAATTCTACCCCCAAAGCGATGTCCGATGTGTCTGTGTGTATATAAAATGGTTCTAGAAAATTAGGGTGAGCTAATATTATCGTGTTTAAAAATTTATTTTTTATTAGTTCAAATATAGTTTGCTCTTTTGCATTCCACTGCCATCGATTATTTTTATTTAACAAATGCCCCAATTGTACCATTAAATAGGAATATTTGTCTACAAATTGCCTATAATAATTACACAAACCTAAGAAACTCTGCAACTGTTTAACATTTTTTGGTATAGGAAAATTCTGTATTATTTCTACTTTCTTAGGGTCTGTACCGATACCCTTTGCTGAAATTATATGGCCTAAAAAATTAACTTGTTCTTTCAAAAATTCTGACTTCTTAAACTTAACTGTTATACCATATTCATGCAGCCTACTTAGCACTCTATCTAACCTTTCGCAATGTGTATCAATGTCTGGTGACGTGATAACTATATCGTCCACATATACAGTTGTGAATTCTAAAATCTCTCTCCCTAATACGTAGTCTAAACATTTAATGAAATCTGCAACACTTACGTTCAGTCCGAAAGGTAACCTACGGAATTGGTAGTTCCTGCCGTTGTATAAAAAAGCCACATATTGTAACGAGTAGTTCTGGTCGTCTCTGTAAAATGTATACCAGTTTTATATGTGTATAAAGTGTTAGTGCGTTCGTCTCGCACTGGGGTCATTACATCAATTTTGCGCTAACGATGTCCGTAGCTTTGCGGTAATTACCAGTATAGCACGGCAGTAACCTTACCTGTTTATAATTATAGGGGTGTGTTAATCCCGGGTGGCGCCAAATTGTTTATTAAAACAATTAAAATTACTTAATAAAGTGTTTTCAGCAGTGACGGTTGGGGAGTTAAAATAATTCCCGCTCGTGCCGCCTTCTGAATCTTGTAGGCAGTTGTGCAAGTGGCAACTCGAGCACTGCTCATCAAACCTAGTCTTCGTAAATAAACACAAGTAATATAATGCACTCCCTATGAAATAATAACAACGGTTACTCCCTGTAATAGTTATTTTTAATGGGTGATAATTAAAATGTTCAATTGGACAATTAGATTATAATAAATTTGCACTGACTTTTTACATGAACCACTTCCTCTCAAGGCTGACGAAAATCGATTAAGGAACGAGGTATTTACTCCAGCATGGCCGCTGAGGTGTTTATCTATTATAATAATTTTCGTTCCAAAATCATGGATTCTTTTGATTATGAGATAAAGAATTCCTATGATTACAGTAAAAGTATTTTACCTTATTCTAAGTGTACATAAATAATATGGTGTGATGTTACAATCTGTTCTGTAGTGTCGTTAAATGTGTTTCGAAAGTTCGTGTTTAAACAATAGGTTAGATTTTATGTTAACAAATTTTCAGTGTGTTTATTTTACTTAAATAATCTTTGAAAGAGAAATATTCGGTTTATAGTGAGATCAATTTACCTTTAGTAAAATTTAGAGTGATTAGGTTTTCGAAATAAGGTAATTCAATAGTACTTAACACATCAGCATGACTTGGTGTTTTCGTTCATTGGATCGGAATAGGATTGGGCTGCAATAAGTTCTTTTTTCATTTATCTATGGACTTAAACAGGTCTGGCGTCCTTTTCTTATAATATCTGGTCATAATTTTCTGTTGTATGGTCCTGGATCTTGCATGGACTGCTCTAATGGTTCGTCAACTTCTTATACAGTCATGGTTATGAACTTCGTTTACTGTTTTATATTATTTTATTAGAAAATTGGTCTTCCAAACTTTGGCTTCTGTACTGCTTGACTGACACTTTACGAGTAATGGTATTCAACGGTAATTTTTGCCACCAACGTCCGTTTCTATGGTTACATAATAAAATCTGATTGGCTTAGCTTGACATAATACATTGTTATCAAAATTTGAATTCCTTTCAAAATCCTCGTATATCTTCTGACTGCTGTTCTTCCTCTATCTTCCTTCCTGATTATTAAATATTGTCACTATAGTATGTATTTCCTTTCATAGATTATTTTGATACCCCATAAGTTTGGGTTATTTTAGATTTTATGTTTTTACAATTATGTTAATACTTGCTAATTACATTTCTTTTTGTATTCAAATGCTTATTACAATATTTTGTTTCACAAATGATTTACAATTTATTCTGGGTGATTCCTTCACCTCGGATTTGCTAATTTCTTTGTTAATTTGTTATAATTTGTAGTTGTTTGTTTCTGACAGTTAGGCATTTTCATAGGCCTAAGTAGCCATTATGGTATTTGACTTATTTCATTTAAATTACATTTTGTTTCAGCCTATTGGGCTTTATTTTGTTATCATAATTGGTTGTGTTGTGTTTTGGGTCTGTTTACGTGTTATTATCTTGTCACTATTATTTTATACATAATTGTTTACTATTTGGTTTCCACGTTTTCTAGTCATACATTTCTTAACTTTTATATTTATTTCCTTTGCCAATAACAACAATGTGGCTATTATTTACTACTTTTTGATCTTATTACATATAATAATTAGGCCTATGGTCTGTATAATTCTCATAGCCGTATCCAATTCATAAACTTGCTTGAATAATTATTTAACTATTATTTGCTAATCTTTGTCTACAATTCATCTTATTTTATATTAGTTTTTAGTGTGATAAACAACATCACTTTATGAACTTATAACGATCCCTTATAACATGGGTGTTTTTTGATTTATTGTAATTACTTAATTTTTAAACAATCTTTACTCTCCCTCCATGTTAACACTATCTGGTTTTTCCCTTCAAGGCATTCTTCCTTTTAATCATAATGGTATTTACTTAAATTTAATAATAACATTCTTTCTTAAACTAGTTACTGTCTTATCAGTTTATACTGCTATTCTTAATTACTACTATTTTTCACTTTTAATTATTTAGTGTTTCATTTGGATTTATTAATTGTTAATGATTTTATCATTCACTATTTTTCACTGTATTACCATTCTTTATTTTACACTATTTTCATTCAATCATCACCTTCACTTTTAAATTATTTATAGTTTATTATAATTTAATTAGTGTACTTTCTTTATCACTACACTCTGGGGTTTTTACACTTTCATTTTGCACTTCACAAATGTTTTCGTTTTTTAAGTGTTTCTGAATGGGTAATCCCTCTAATTACTATCTCACTACCGTACTATCTCTTTCATTACAATATTTCCTTAATAATATTAACAATTTTATGTCCTTACAGTTCTATCATTACATCTAACTCTAAATTGTGGGTTAGTGTGCTTTTTATATTTATCTTTAACATTGTTTAATTGGGTTTCTTCTACAGATTATTGTTGTCCATTAATGGATAATAATATGTACTTTTGTTTTTTTTCTTTTCATAGTTTAATTATTGGTCTTGTTTCCAATATTACATTTGAGTGCATTATTTCTCCTGCTCGTATTCTTTATTACTTGTTTGTGTATCATCATTGGTTTTCATTTTTATTTATTTCCCTCCTTCTTCATTTTCATTGTATTTGTTTAATACTTTGGTTTTCCACCTTCTCCCTTGGGTTCATTTTAACATGTTACATTGATACTTTTCAATAAATTGATAATTTAATAAAATAAATAAAATATCATTGACTTTAAATTTATTCAGTTATTTCTAAATATCACTATAATATTGACGACTCGGAACACTAAGCTTTTTATAAGTAAAAACGTAAAGTTTTACCTTACAGCCTAAACCGGCTTTCACCTATAGAAGGCTTCATCAGAGGCTGTCGTTAGTAGCGTTGTTCGACTTGTTGTTGGCGACGAGATAATGTTTCGAAAGATCGAAGCTGTGTGTGTGTGGTGAGATGTGTTCGAATAATGCGTGCGATTTGAATTGTGTCTGTTCGTTTAGGATGTCGTTTTTATTTGTTTTTGTGTGTTTGTATATTTCTAATTGTTCTAGAGTGTCTAGTTTTCGGCCTTTTGTGTGTACGTGTAGTATGTTCATGTTATTGTCGATGTTTTTATATGTGTGGTTTGCTTCAATGAGGTGGTTTGCGAAGGTAGATTCTGTAGTGGTGTGGAGTGCTTTTGTGTGTTCAATGTATCTCTGTTTGAAGCTACGTCCTGTCTGGCCTATGTAGAATTTATTGCAATTTGAACAATTTAGTTTATATACACCGGGTAGATCGAATTTGTTTTGTGCTTTGGGCGTGCATTTTGATAGTGTGTGTTCTGTTTTGTTAGTAGTTTTGTAAGCGATTCTGTATCCTGCTTTTTTGAATTTGTGGGCAATTTTTTCTGTTTGTTTGTTGATGTATGTTAGTGTTATGAATTTGTTGTTTTCTGTCTTTGTCTGTTGTTTGTTTTGTGTTTTGTGTAGGAGTTTACTGACTATTGTTCTGTCATAACCGTTAGATTCTGCTAGATATTTTATCGTGTTTAGTTCGTCTTTGTAGTCTATTTCATTTAAGGGGATGTTGTTAAGTCTATGTATCATGGTTCTAAAAGCAGCTAGTCTGTGTTGTATTGGGTGATTGGAGGTGTTGTGTATTAGTGTGTCAGTTGTAGTTGGTTTTCTGTATATACTGAATTTGTGCCTGTGTTCTAGTTTTGTGATGGAGAGGTCTAAGAAGTTTATGGTATTGTTGTGTTCGTATTCGGCAGTGAAGGTTATGTTTTTATGTATTTTGTTTATGTGTGTTAGTAACTGTTCACATTGTCTTTTGTTTCCCCTGTATAGTATTAGAATGTCATCAACGTATCTGTGCCAATATAGTATTTTATGTGAGTGTCTGTCATTGTTTGTGAGTATTTTTGTTTTTTCTAAGTGTTGGAGGAAGACTGCTGCTAGAATGCTGGATATGGGGGAGCCCATGGGTAGGCCATCGTTCTGTGTGTAGTATTTATTGTTATAAGTAAAGTAGTTTTGTTGTGTGTAAAGTAGGCTGTAAGGTAAAACTTTACGTTTTTACTTATAAAAAGCTTAGTGTTCCGAGTCGTCAATATTATAGTGATATTTAGTTAAGTAATGGACACGTCATGGACAACGAAATCCAGTTATTTCTGTCTAATTTTGTCGGGCGCCATCTTGTGTTGCCAACTACGACTGAAATATATGTTCTTACCATTTTAAGGGTCCTTTTCGGCGAACACAGGAGATCAGAATTGGTTGTTTGAAATGACTACTGAGATCTACTATACTCAAACAAACTTGTGTTTATTCATAATTTAGTTTTACTGTTGCATATTAACGACAATGACAAAATTACTCCTCCCATCTTTTATACTTTTACTATTTTAACATTGACAGTGTACATGCTTTATTCTGACCACAACTTTCAAAACATTATTGATAATTAAACTGTTGAACACTAAAACAAATACTGTAAAGAAATAATACTCAACTAACTTCTCTTAACTTAAACCAGCGCCTTTGTAATTACGTAATTCAAACTCACCCATACACACTCACACACTTTCACATTAGACAAGTTATATTCCCATTAGAGCTCATATTTTAAATTAAATTTTCCCCCTCTGTTCTTGTACTGTATGAAAATAATAAAATTTGTTAATTTACTTTCCTGTTATTACGTTGAAGGTACCCTCCTACAATGTCTTCTCGTATACACGCACTGATTTATTGCCGAACTGTTATATGATGATTTATTTATTATTTTCTCACTGTATCTACTCGGTTTCAAAAATACTGTTTTAGATGATCAAATATCAAAAATTTTTTACATTTTTTATGTTGCGGGCGCCCGCGATTTACGTTTCGAAACTTTTATGTACCACTCGCGAGTGGTGGTGGAGTTAGACTGGCAATCGACCACCGGCACTATTTTATGAAGTCGCCGTGGTTGTACGACCAACTCTTATTGTTTTAAAGTTTGTATCACTCCGCCAGCAGACTGTTTTTGTTACACACCCGAATTCCACAGCGAGGATAGGCTCTGACGTATATACTGACGTCAGATGGTCTGATGTGGTTACATAATTTGTTGACTAGTTTTGTATGTCATTGTCTGACCTTGGCACAGTTCCGTCGGTTGTTAAGTTCATAAAAACTCGTTTTATAATTTACATACAATATTGTCAATCAGTCGTACCACCTTCGCTACCGTCGCCTACCACTAAATTTACCTTTGTTTACAAATTTTGTCCCAATTGTTGAAAAATATTATTTATTTTATAAAAAAATTACAAACTGCTTTATTACCCCAAAATAGGCCCGTTACAACATTGATTCATTCAATTCCATGAATTTGTTTCATTTTTGTTTGGTTTTGGTCTCTTCCCTTCTTCTTTTGGTTTGGTTAATCACTTTCTTCTCTTCTTTGGTTTTATTCTCGTTTGTTTTTTGTGGTTCCCTTCTTCTTTTGTTTCCTTTTGTTGGGTCAATCACTTGGGTTGGATCATGTCGTCGTTTGTCGTGTCATTGTCTTTACATTTTATTTATATTAAGCATTTTATTTAATATGAAGTATTATTTTATATTTAGAATCCTCTTTTTTATCCCTGGTATTGGGGTGGCTTATTTGTGTTGTAACAATATTGATGGGATTCTTCCTCCAACTCTATCTGCCAGTACCCGGCTGTTAAGTCCAATGTTGTTATGTACTTGGTTCCACTGAAACGTTGAAGAATTTCACTCACTGGTTCTGGTGATTCTCTGTCTGGAACAATTATTCCGTTTACTTGTCTCGCGTCTAAACACAGTCTTATCGATAAATCCTTCTTGGTAACCACTACTAAAGGGTTGGAATATGGTGAGGTGGATTTTTCTATTATACCTTCTGTTAACATCTTATTTATTTCTTCCTGTACTAACCCCCTCTTGGAGTATGGTACCGGATAGGTTTTAGGTGCAAAAGGTGTTTTTCTTTAACGTTTAATTTACCCTTAAAATTTTTTACTAAACCTGGTTTGTTTGAAAAAACTAGTTTATTTTTATTTATTATTTGTACTACCTTTTCCCTATCTTGATAACTAAATTCCCCATTTTGATATAGGATTTTATTCATTTTTTCACCCCAACTATCTTCAATTTCAAATAATTCATTATTATTTACCCTCAAGTCACAATAATTTATCATCAAAGGCCTACACTCGTTTATATCATTATCAGAAATTAACATTCCCTTATTAATTATTTTTAATGCTTTCATTTCTACAGTTTTCTTTTGTATAAATTGTATTTCAATTATATTATTATCATTGTTTAATTTCATGGTCTGTGTGTAATAGTTCAACTCCACTTTGAAATTATTTTAAAAATCATTACCCATTATAGCCCCCATATTTAATCCTGGAAAGACCAAAAAAGGCACATTTATTGTGTTTTTATTTATCTTTAGTTGTAGCATTATTTGTTTAGTTACCTTCTTACTGCGAACCCCTGTTACCCCTATAACACTAATCCCCAGGACTGGTAGTTGTGGAATTGTCTCTTTAGTTTGACTTTTTATTTTTTCAAAAATTTTATCATCTTTTGCGGTCAGTTCACTCCCTGAATCTACTAGAAAAGTGTATTTAGCATTAAACACTTAGGCTTTAAATTCTGCCATCCCAAAGGTATTGCTACTCTCCCCCTCTTCTTCATCGGATAAATCATTATGTATGTTGGTAATAAGTGACCCTATTGTCATGTGATTTCTAGACGGCTGGGGGCTTTCCTTTTCAACCGCCCTGATAGTTTAACTGAACTGGAGGTGGTGGTTCGCTGTAAACCCCCCTATGATCCCCTCTACTGTTCTGGTTATTAGAAGGTGCTTCTACACCCCTAGTGTCGTTCGGGTTACCAACATATCCCCCTCTACCTCTGTGGTTGAAATTCCCCGGCATTCCCCGATTACTGGTGAAGCCTCTCCCCCTATGACTCCCTCTAAACTCTATGATCGAAACCTCTAGTATAATTCTCTACTCTCCCTTGGGCACTACCCCTCGAACCCTGACACCTATAACATTGATTCCGCAAACTATTATAGTTATTAGCTCTACAACTAGGGTTTGGACATAACCATGCCCCCTCCCCCGATCTACTCATATTACTAACAAAATGGTCTGGTTGTCTTACTTCAGTATTTATTTGATTTGATTCATTAACTCTAAACTGATATTTATTATCTTCTTCCTCCTTCATACTCTGATATGCTTCTAGTGTCTTTTCTAATTCTGCAATATTAGCAAACTCCCGGGTTCTGATTGTAGACCGTATGTCCTTAGGTAAATGCTTACTAATGTATCTTATAAAAGATGAAAGAGGCATTGGTGGTTCTAAATATTTAACCTCACTGTATAGTCTTGTCACGTACGACGTAATACTCATGTGTTTAATATTAAAATTACCCCATCCCATTATAGTACTGCGTAAACCCTCTTGTTTTTCTTCCGACCAGTATTTATTTTTAAATGCTTGTTCAAACTCATTAAAATTTGCCCAGTTATCATTATGAGCGTCCGCCCATATTTTTGCATCCCCTTTAAAATATTTTAAAATTCGTACTAACTTAATTTCCCAACTTTCTTGGTTATATTTATTGAAACTTTTAACTGAGTTCAAAAATTGTATGGAGTTCACCCCCCTACTTTTATTACTAAAATAACCTAATTCCACTTCCATGTTCACTCTCTCACTCACATTAGTTAATTTTTGGTTAATTGCTACACTTAAGTCTTCTCTGACTTTAATTATTTCTTTTTCGTGTTCTGTTTGTTTATTTTTCAAACTAGTTACATATTAATTTTAATTGCATCAACTTGCTCAAAGTTACTTCTGAATTCGTCATTTATATTCTCTTGTATTTTATTTGCTTGTTTAATTTGTTCACACTCATCAATTACACCTTGAACATTACTGTCAATTTTGTCATTTTGTTTTTTTAATTTTATCGTTAAATTTATTTGTTAATACGTCAAATTTTTTGTTTGTCTCTAGCATTTTCTCATTTTGTTTTTCGTTAATTATTTTTATAACATTTCTCATTTCGGTTTGTATTTTATTTATATCTATAGTTAGTTCATCTTTCACTCCCGCAATAGTCTTATTCTGTTCTTCTAATTTATTGTCTATTTCTCTTAATTTTTTGTCTTGTTTGTTTATTTCCGTTTTCAGTGCTATGTTACTAGCATTTATTTCTGACTTAATTTCAATCTTAAATTCATTCAAACTCGTTTTTAAATTATCATTTTCTGATTTCATTTCAGTTTTAAATTCATTTAAACACGCGTTTAAATTATTATTTTCTGTTTTCATTTTCTCGTCTTGTTTGTCAAGTTTATTATTTACTATGTTTATTTCTGATTTGATCTCAGTTTTCATTCCTGACATCATTTCCATCATCAACGCTAATTGGTTAAATATATCTACATTATGGCTCTTACTACTACATTCAACTTCGACTGTTTCGTTTACATTCGGTATTCTAATTGTACATTCTCATCAATGTTTTCGTTTTTTGAAATTAAATTGTCTTGCATAACGTTTAAAATAGATTCCTCTACACTTTCACATAAATTTGCACTCTTGTTTTTCTCTGCCATTTTGATCAGGTTGTAAATTAATTTATTTTACTTTTTAATTCACAACGCCCCTGTTCGGGCGCCATTTGAAGTACGACAAGTTAATTAGGTTATTAAAATCTGTAAATTCGTATTACTTACCTTTAAAGGTAATGTACCAAGGTGTCGTCTGATGTACTTTGGCAGAGAAAAACAACAGGTGGTGCAAAATAAACAAGTACCTAGTTATAATTCATACAACCCACTACTTTATTGTGTTTTCATCTCTTCTCCTTCTCTATTTGCTAACATTTCACTTACACACAACTACATATTGAGGTGACAACAACATCTGATTGAAATAACAAACTTATCTCTTATTTCTTATAATTAAATCATTTATTTGAAATTATGAAAAGCAACCCAGACTGCTTTCTCACACTCACCTTTTGCAAGTACTACGCAAATATAAGCCGAACCCGAAAGACAAGAAACGAACACAGATACCTGAATAAAAAACCTCTAATGCAATGCCTCAACAAAACCGAACAAAAAATTTTCCTAAGCGATTTTAGCCTCTCCGAACTTGAATTTGCACTATCAAACACAAAGGGCAAGAAGGCAGCAGGAGCCGACGCAATCTACCCAGAGCTCCTAAAAAATCTTGGTAACACAGCAAAACTAGCCTTGCTCAATCTCATTAATCTAACATGGAAAACACGCGTCCCCCAGCAATGGAGGAAAGGGGAGATTATACCTATTACCAAGAAAGGAAAGCCAAGTGATACACCTGAGGGCTGCCGCCCCATCACATTAACAAGTGCTTGCTGCAAGGTTGCCGAAAGAATGGCCGTGCGGCGTCTGAACCAGTTCTTTGAAATGAATGCGGTTATTGATGAATGCCAAGCAGGTTTCTGAGCGCACTGATGCACCATGGACCAAGTCGTCTACTTTGCACAAAGTGTAAAGGATGGTTACCACAAGAAAATGTCCTCCCTGGCAGTAATGGTTGACCTAAAAAACGCGTACGACACAGTCTGGAGACCCATGTTGCTTCACAAACTTGCTTTGAGTGGCGTCGCAGGTAACCTTTTTAACTGGATAGCGTCCTTCCTGAGTCAAAGACAAATTCGTATCCGCTATAATGATTGCCTTTCAGAGCCCGAATTCAACGCCAAGGGCTACCCCAAGGTGCCGTTATCAGCTGCAGCCTATTTAAC
This sequence comes from Magicicada septendecula, assembly GCA_034769895.1. Taxonomy (NCBI): domain Eukaryota; kingdom Metazoa; phylum Arthropoda; class Insecta; order Hemiptera; family Cicadidae; genus Magicicada; species Magicicada septendecula. The sequence continues at coordinate 465,428,873 of CM068373.1, forward strand.
CTTATGGTCAGTGACATTCTGGTGGCTGTTCGGTGTGTGCCGGGAGTACAAGCGCTCCTGTATGCTAATGACCTTATCATCTGGGCAACTAGCAGCCATATCATGGGTCTTGAAGCAACTATTAATAGTGCACTTGTTAAACTAGAAGAGTGGGCCAAACTAAATGCCATGACGGTAAATACCACCAAGACGACATACCAACTTTTCTCTCTATCAACAAGGCGGCCTACGGTCAATCTGCGCTACTGTGGATCGGAACTCGAAGAAGTAAACATATCTAAATACCTGGGTGTTAATATAGACACCAGAATGACGTGGAAGCACCATATAGAACAGTCCGCGAACAGTGCGTCTAGGCGCTGCCGGCTACTTTAACGACTCACTGCGACTATATGGGGAGCAAATCAAGATGTTCTGACAACTGCATATAAGAGCTACATTCGGCCGCTATTGGAATATGGCGCAGAAGCAACTATTACTGCCTCCAATGCAGCCTGCCAGAAACTGCACTTGGTCCAAAATGCAGCCCTTAGAACGATAACTGGTGCGCCGAAATCAACTCCTATACTTGCCATGGAGTCACAACTGCAAGTCGAACCTATCCAAGTAAGACGGGAAAAGCTGTGCCTCATATCCTGGGAGAGATGTAAAAGAGCCTACCAACAACGGTGGAATAACTATAAAACAGCGACAGAAAGGCTGAAAACTCAGAAATGCCCGATTGCAATCTATGAAGAACTCCAACGCAAATATGACATTGAACCAAATGAGGCAGCACCATTTATACATCACCGTGAATTCTTTAGCCAACTCCCAAATGCTAACCTGAAACTCTTCGACCATAATAAGATAAAAACAGAGTCGAATGAAGCCGAGCTTCGTCAAGCAGCCTTACACACTGTACAAAAACGTTTTCCCGCTGAGCAGTGGATATGAATCTACACAGACGGATCCTCTATACCATCTACAGGGGCAACAGGGGCTGGTTTCTACAGCTCTCTATTTGAAGGCCACCTCGCTGTAGGAGGCCGGCTAAGCAACTATGACGGAGAGGTAGCAGCCATAAAGGCAGCATCTATTGAGCTTGCCAAGATCTCACCACCTAACAAAGCCGTCTTCCTCATAGATTCGACTGCAGCGATTCAAAACGTGACCTCAAATGGTGACACAAACTGCTCCCTGACAATTGAGTGTAGGCGAGAACTGCAGAACCTTGTACAGTTAGGCTGGCAGATTGAACTGCAATGGGTACCCAGCCATGTCAACATCATGGGAAATGAAAAAGCCGACATCCTCGCAAAAATGGGCGCAGCACTACCTCAGCCGGAGACCCCCAGCTCATATGCATCTGCGAAAGCAAGAATAAACTCCTCAATAAGCCTATGGCTAAAAGAAAAACAATTAAGAGCCTGTGTGGGAAAAAGATGGGCAACATTGGTTACGGACAGCCCCATCAACAGAACTCTACCCCGAGCAACTGGTGTTGCTCTTTTTAGAACTACAGCCGGTCATGACTACCTGGCCTCCCTCCTGCACCGCATTGGCGTGTTGTCGTCTCCTGAATGTGTTCTCTGTGGATACGCTTCCATGAATGCGGATCACCTACTTGCATGTCCAGCCTTGATCTCAGACACGCAAGTCCAAGACGAAGATGGTACGGCAAGGCTCTCACGTCTCTACTGGTCAGCGCGCCGCCTAATGGCCCAACAGCCAAGGGTGGGCGTTGGCTAGTAAGTAAGTAAGCTTTCTCACACTCAGACATACGTAAATAATTTCCCCAAAATATAGCGCTCTTTACTTTGACATGTTTTATGATTGATTTCTTATGTAATAAATAGTTACTCTTTTGACATGTTTTATTATTGATTGTTATGTGATAAATAGTTACTCATTCGGCGTCTCCTCCAACCATGCGTCGCACTTCGTTGATCTAGTTTGTCCACATTTTTAGTCACCCCGCACTTTTAGTTATTAAATTTGATGTCGTATGTCCCTTCCGTTTTGTCTCACTTCAAATTAAACTCTCAACTGGACTTTTCCCACATTTTATTTAAATTTTGAAAAGGTTTTCGACTCGCGAGTCTTGATACACACCTGGCCAGGCGTATGATGTGTCAGCGACTGATTATGCTACCTAAAGGCTGGCGAGCATTTCCGTTTGCACCGCCTACATGATGTTGGCGGGAATACAATGACGTCCAGACAGCTCATTGGTAATTTCCGATCGTCGACTCTGTTCTGTGGTAATACAACAGGCCGTGGCTCACCACTTCCGTCGTCTTCCACAACACATGGTGAAAGAAATTTTATAATTTAGACATCTTGTTGGCGTCCCTTCTGCGCGCGTGCTCGTGTTGCACGTATGAGTGTGTAACACAAAGCTTGATTTCCCAGAACCGTATTACGTTGTTACTGCACCCGCTCACAAAGCTATGTCACGGTTCATTGTCTGAATAAAACCTTTTTACGTGGGACTTGCTGCGCTGATCACATACACATTTAAATACATTTATTAAAAAAATAAAATTCCCCTTTTCGCCCCATTACAAACGTTGACATGTTTTGGGACACTTGTCCCATCCTCAGAACTTAAAATGTTCGTGTATCATTTAACGTTGATACAGTTGTCAAATAATTAAAATATTAAAATCCAATATGAACAAAATCACAATACTTAAATGTTTAAAATGAGCGCAATGGTTAAACGATGTACATCGTACGGTGACTGACCGCGCACTGAATTACGTCTGGCTCCCACCACGACAATAACGCAAGGCGGTGTCGTACAATACATTTGACTCGAAAAGCAGTTGATCATTAAAACATGCGGCTTGGTATCAGTATTATTATACGCTTTATAAGCATGAAAAAATTTGTGATTTATTCCTTTTAAACATGAATACTGCAAATCGTGCAAACTTAGTACGAAAATTTCAAAATGTTAAAGTCCAACTACACAAAACTATTTTACACATTAAGTTCAACAAATCTTGTTTGAAGGACAATGTTATACCGAATTATGCTGTCATAAGACTTAAAGGTTCGTCTGTTGCTGAATCAAAAACTAAAAAACATGCAGAAATTTACAGAGTTAAAGAAGAAATTAAGTCTCTATACATTAAAAAGTCAAATCTAAATTATACATTATACAAATTACATTTACAATTATTAGATAGCACGCATCCAGCCGTACTGAATCATTAACTGGATTTTATAAACAATGACATCAGGCGAGTAGTTTATCAAATGCGTATAAAGCAATCGGATAAACTCCAAAGGTTATTAAATAGTCAGTTACCGATATCCAGCAATATCAATTGTTAACACAAATTTTATACGTGGTTGCAGAATTTAACTTCCCTTGTTTTAAATACTGATGAAACTGATTTATTGATCAAAGGTTTGAAATATAATCTTCCCATACACAAATCGAGTCTTAATCGTAAGCACATTATCGCTGAAATTATCAATGCAGAGACTGTCATTAAGGCAATGGTTGACCAAAAAGATCGGGACGAGACACAATTCTTAATAAATGAAAAATTCAATAAATTCATTAAAAATCGGTATAATAATGTTCATTCCTCTATTCCTTTAACAAATATTAACTATAATAAAGAACGGAAAATTTTAATAGGATTAAAACAAAAATTATCTGACAATAAAGCTCTCGTCACTAAAGCTGACAAAGGTAACACCGTGGTTATTATGGAAAAGGAAGATTGTGACTAGGGGGTGGATTTTTATGATATGTCATATTTTTTTCCTTGACATTATTTCAGGATTCCCCTTGATTTAAACTTGATTCTAAGTATTCTGATGAAGATTGATAGTGTTTTATTGTGCATATAATTGCATATTCGGTAGTTTTTAAATTTTGTAGCATGTTTAGCACTAAAATGCATATTTAAGTTATATTTTTTGACTTTCTATATGCATATTTAAGTTATATTTTTTGACTTTCTATATGCATATTTAGACATTTATGAAGTTTTACAGCATATTTACAGTGAAAATGGATTATAATGGCATTTTTCGTATATTTTTCACATGAAAATGCATTTATTCATTCCGTAACAAATTGTGGTGTGTTAAAGTAGTAAAAACATCTTTAAGGATATCCTTAAATACCCATATATTCGGAGAAATTGTCAATAAGGTGTGAAATGTCTTTGGAATACGGATATTCAAGTAGGCCTACTGTTAGGCAAATATTGTTTGCCTCCATGAGCGATAATGCCACCGGGCAGAAGTGAAGGGAGGGGGAGGGTTTTTCTTACATTTTGTAAAGTGCTTTTAACTTTCACCTTCCCCTGTAATGGTCATTCACTCATTCCGTGTGTCTGCAGTTTGTTTCCATCATGCCTAGAATAAAGAGTTGGGTGAATGAAAAGTTGCACGTTTTTATTCGAGAATTTGGCGATAAAATATTTAATACCGATGGCACTATTTTATTTTGTAAGTTGTGTGAAGTTAAAGTTGCCACTGAGAAACGTTTCACTGTGCAGCAACACTGTAATACGGCAAAATATAAAAATTGCTTACAAAGACAGTCAGCAGTCAAAAGTAGACAACTTCTATGATTCCAAATAATCTGATAATACTTCAACTTCATCTTCCAACACTTCAGAGTTCACAAAGGATCTCAGCAGGGCGATGATTTCACCCAACATCCCATTGAAAAAGCTTAACAATCAAAGCTTGAGACAGTTTCTGGAGAAATATACTAAACATCCAGTTCCAAATGAATTGACGGTGAGGAAGAACTATCTGGGTGTTACGAAGAGGATTGGATAAAATAAGATGTAGTGTGGAGGACGGTAAAATATGGGTTTCAATTGATGAAATAACAGATGTTGATGGGAGATATGTTGCAAACCTGATTTTTGGAACACTAAAAAAAGACAGACCTGGAAAAATATTCCTCCTACCATGTGAAGTGCTAGAGAGGACAAATCATTCAAGTATTGCTGTCTGATTCGACGATTCTTTGAATGTACTGGGGCCAAATGGGGCAAAAAGAGAGGATTTTCTTCTCTTTATTACTGATGCGGCTCCTTATATGATGAAAGCAGCCAAGGAACTAAATATGTTATATCCGAAGATGATACATGTAACATGCCTTGCGCATGCTTTACATAGAGTGGCCGAAGAAATTCAGAAGTGGATAAATTAATATCAAATGGAAAGAAAACCTTTAAGAAATCATCACTCCGCCTGCAGGCATTTAAAGATGCAGCTCCTTCCTTGCCCCTTCCTCCCCAGCCTGTCCTAACATGCTGGAGTACCTGGATTGAAGCTGCGGTATATTACTGCAACAATTATGACACCGTGGAGAAGATCATGAACTCCTTGGACCCTACAGATTCTTTGTCAGTGGAAATAATGCAAGATTTGTTTTCATGTTCTACTATAAAAATTGACCTGGCTTACTTGAAATCCAACTTCGGTTTCTTACCGAGCAAAATTACCCAGCTAGAAGCTTCAGGTTCTGAACTAAGTGATGCTCTGAATATTGTAAAATACACAGAACAAGAGTTAAAACATGCAAAAGGAATAGTAGCAGCTAAAGTTCGTGCAAAATTAGTGAGTGTACTGGAGAAGAATCATGGATTTTTGCAACTGTGTGTAATAAGTGAGATTTTGTGCGGAAATGGACCAGGTTCAGACTTCGAAAATGAATTTTCATCCTTTGACCTAAGTTTATTTAAGTACGCCCCCATTACTTTGTGTGATGTAGAGAGAAGTTTTCCTCGCTACAAGACCATTCTCAGCGACAACAGGAGAGGATTTTCATTTCACAACCTGAAAATGCATGTCGTCATCAACTGCAACAATTCAGCTGATAATGAAGACCGAGATCAGGCATGAATATTTTTAATAGGGTTGTTGAATGGAATTTGACCAAGTAAAATTATTTAATTACTTTTCTCTCCCTTACAGGGTTGGTGCTGTTTTCCAGAATGCAGTTAAATGAGTTCGTGAATGCTGCATTGTGTGACTATCGTAAAGACACTCATTTGAAGTAGATAAATAAAAATAATAATTATCAGGATTAGCTCTATATCTAATAAATAAAATAAAAATGTAACACATACGTGTCATTAATAAAGTCATATTTTGGATTTTATTGGTCATGTTTAATGTTTTTTAGGTCATAAATGCATGCATATTTCCTACATTTTTAGGTCATAGAAATCCTCCCCTTAATTATGACAATAAGATACAAAATTTTATTGTTAACAACAACATTAATATACTGAATTCTGACCCAACTGAAAATTATGTAAAACGATTAAATCAGTGTATAAACAGGTGCACGCATTTGTTTGATGAGCAAACAAGAAGATCTTTGAAACCTATAAATTCAAAAGCACCCGTTTAGACGGGATTACCCAAACTCACAAGGATGCTATCCCCTTGAGACCATTAGTAAATTTCACCACTGCTCCGGGGTATAAAACGGCTAAAAAATTAGTTAACATAATAAAGCACAATATACAAATAATTAATGATCATAGTCTAATTAATAGTGTTGACTTTGTGAATAAGGTTAAAAACTTAATAGTTGAACCGGCTTACAAACTTGTTTCCTTTGATATTGTAAACTTATATATGAATATACCATTAGCTGAGACCCTGCGTATACTTAAGATTAAAAAGATTAACCTTATTAATACTAATAAACTGGATATTGATAGTATAAATGAATTAATGTACTCGTACATTTTAGAGTTGGTTCTTGATCAAAACTATTTTACCCACAACAATCAGTTTTTCAGCCAACAAGATGGGTTAGCAATGGGTCCGCTTTCAGGCCTTCTTGCGGATATATACCTAAATAATTTCAAAAATTCATTCATTTTCACTAATAACAGACTCAAGAATAACATATTATTTTACGGCAGGTATGTTGATGACACCTTTTTAATATACAAAGGCACACAAAGGGAAATTGATAGTTTACATAGTTATTTGAATAATATCAATGGCAATATGCGGTTCACACTTGAAAGTGAAGACAATGGTAAACTGAATTTTCTGGATTTAACTGTTGCCAAGGACAATAATAATAATAAACTACAATTTAACATCTATAGAAAACCCACAACGACTGATATTGTAATACATGCTAAGTCCTTTCATCCTATATCCCAGAAATTGGCTGCCTTCCATAGTATGATTTATAGACTTTTATCTTTGCCCCTCGGTGATAAAGAATACTATGAGGAATTGGACACCATAAAATACATTGCAGTCACTAATGGTTATGATGTCGATATGGTGAACAACATCCTGTGAAAACATAAGAAAAAGTATAGAAACATTAACGGACATAAAACTTGTGAGAATACAACATGCGAATACATTGCAACACCGTACACACACCTTATGCCTAAGATTTTTGGGTAAATTTTTAATAAAAACAGCAATATAAAGGTCACTTACAAAACCACTAATAATATTATGAATAATCTTTGTGTCCGCAGAACTACCAGCCTTGAACACAAAACTGGTGTTTACAAATTGATATGTGATGATTGTGACGCCTTTTATGTGGGCCAGACAGGTCGTGGTTTTTTAAAAAGATTTACAGAACATAGCCCGCCTACACACCTTCACAACTTGGACAATATCAAGTCTAAATTTGCAGAACACCTCATTTCCGAGAATCATAATTACGCTAATTTTAAAACTAATTTAATACCTCTTCACATATGTAAGAAAGGGCGATATATTAATGCCCTTGAAGAGTACAAAATTTATAAAGCGTATAATAATACTGATACCAAGCCATGTGTTTTAAATGCTCAACTGCTTTTTAAGTCAAATGTATTGTACGACACCGCCTTGTGTTATTGTCGTGGTGGGAGCCAGACGTAATTCAGTGCGCGGTCACTCACCGTACGATGTACATCGTTTAACCGTTGCGCTCGTTTTAAACATTTAAGTATTGTGATTTTGTTCATATTGGATTTTAATATTTTAATTATTTGACAACTGTATCAACGTTAAATGATACACGAACATTTTAAGTTCTGAGGATGGGACAAGTGTCCCGAAACATGTCAACTTTATAGTGAAGACGTTTCAAAAAGCCGCAGACGGTAAGTTGCAATATATTTGATCTCACTATTGAACTGACTGGGGGGTGAAGTTGATCGCCTGCACGTGGTGCCCCCTGCATAAACTAAACGATCAACAAAGGTTCGCCTAAAGCACGCTGACCAAAATGATACAAAAGAACCTTGCCAAAAACACCAACGGCCCTTTTCAGGGCCTTGACACGGACCTAAGTATCCTGTATTGGAATGCCGGAGGTCTTAGCAACGATAAATTTTTACAATTTAAACGAAGCATCTGCCAAATTGATGTGGATCTATATGTTATAGTAGAAGCAGGCGCTGCGACTGAATTCTCTGAATTTTACCAAACTACCGGATACTGCAGCCATATTTTACCTCGATCACGACAAGTCGCCTCGGGGATAATTGTTGGAATTAAAAATAATCTCTGCTCTAAATTTGAGATAATCCATGAGATGCAAGACGATGACAAAGTGGAAATAATTCTAGCCCATATATGGAAAAATAACAAACATTTCACAGTCATAGGATTATACAACCCTCCTGGCAATATTCCATCCCTTGATGCAATTGAATCAATGATCCAAGCAAATAGCATAATCATAGGTGATTTTAACAGCCAATCACCGAGATATGACAGGTTAACACCCGCAGGAAGACGCATAGAACTTTTCATCGACGAAAATTTTCTTGACCTGAAAGACACGCCACCAACCTTCCTGTCATTTGCTGGACAGACTTCCCGACCAGATCTCGTCCTTGCGCACCCTAACATCGCACAGAGGACAAAAGTTCACTTGATGGATGACGCAGGAGGCTGTGGACACCGCTCCATTCTCATCAAATGTGCGACAGGAAAAGCCACATACATTAACAAACGTGCCCCCCGGTGGAACTTTAGAAAAGCCGACTGGAGCGAATACGGCAGGATAACAAATGATATTATACCACACGAAATAAATTGGAAATCACCTGAAACAGCTATAGAGTCCCTGAACGATGCTATACTGAAATCTGCTCTATTATGTGTACCAAGGGGTCAAGTAAAGGGTTTTCGACCGTTCTGGAATAAAAGACTTTCATCCCTCAAGAAAACAAGAGACTCTCTGAGAAGGAAAGCAGAGAAATCTAAAGAACTATCTGACTGTATCCAACTCCGAAAATCCCAGGCCATACTACGTAAAGAAATTAAACAATCTAAAAGATCGGCCTTCAAAACCTTCTTATCGGAGCTGGATTTCCGGCGCGATGGAGCAAAAGCACACCGTTTTGTCTCAAGGCTAAATAATGACACTGAAGCCAGAGGACAACAACCTTTCAAAAACGGACTCAATCTTATCACAGATCCCAAAAAAATAGCTAACACCTTTTGCAAGTACTACGCAAATATAAGCCGAACCCGAAAGACAAGAAACGAACACAGACACCTGAATAAAAAACCTCTAATGCAGTGCCTCAACAAAACCGAACAAAAAATTTGCCTAAGCGATTTTAGCCTCTCCGAACTTGAATTTGCACTATTAAACACAAAGGGCAAGAAGGCAGCAGGAGCCGACGCAATCTACCCAGAACTCCTAAAAAATCTTGGTAACACAGCGAAACTAGCCTTGCTCAATCTCATTAATCTAACGTGGAAAACACGCGTCCCCCAGCAATGGAGGAAAGGGGAGATTATACCTATTACCAAGAAAGGAAAGCCAAGTGATACACCTGAGGGCTACCGCCCCATCACATTAACAAGTGCTTGCTGCAAGGTTGCCGAAAGAATGGTTGTGCGGCGTCTGAACCAGTTCTTTGAAATGAATGCGGTTATTGATGAATGCCAAGCAGGTTTCCGAGCGCACCGATGCACCATGGACCAAGTCGTCTACTTTGCACAAAGTGTTAAGGATGGGTACCACAAGAAAATGTCCTCCCTGGCAGTAATGGTTGACCTAAAAAACGCGTACGACACAGTCTGGAGACCCATGTTGCTTCACAAACTTGCTTTGAGTGGCGTCGCAGGTAACCTTTTTAACTGGATAGCGTCCTTCCTGAGTCAAAGACAAATTCGTGTCCGCTATAATGATTGCCTTTCAGAGTACCGAATTCAACGCCAAGGGCTACCCCAAGGTGCCGTTATCAGCTGCAGCCTATTTAACCTTATGGTCAATGACATTCTGGTGGCTGTTCGGTGTGTGCCGGGAGTACAAGCGCTCCTGTATGCCGATGACCTTCTCATCTGGGCAACTAGCAGCCATATCATGGGTCTTGAAGCAACTATTAATAGTGCACTTGTTAAACTAGAAGAGTGGGCCAAACTAAATGCCATGACGGTAAATACCACCAAGACGACATACCAACTTTTCTCTCTATCAACAAGGCGGCCTACGGTCAATCTGCGCTATTGTGGATCGGAACTCGAAGAGGTGAACATGTCTAAATACCTGAGTGTTAATATAGACACCAGAATGACGTGGAAGCACCATATAGAACAGTCCGCGAACAGTGCGTCCAGGCGCTGCCGGCTACTTAAACGACTCACTGCGACTACATGGGGAGCAAATCAAGATGTTCTGACAACTGCATATAAGAGCTACATTCGGCCGCTATTGGAATATGGCGCAGAAGCAACTATTACTGCCTCCAATGCAGCATGCCAGAAACTTCACTTGGTCCAAAATGCAGCCCTTAGAACGATAACTGGTGCGCCAAAATCAACTCCTATACTTGCCATGGAGTCACAACTGCAAGTCGAACCTATCCAAGTAAGACGGGAAAAGCTGTGCCTCATATCCTGGGAGAGATGTAAAAGAGCCTACCAACAACGGTGGAATAACTATAAAACAGCGACAGAAAGGCTGAAAACTCAGAAATGCCCGATTGCGATCTATGAAGAACTCCAACGTAAATATGACATAGAACCAAATGAGGCAGCACCATTTATACATCACCGTGAATTCTTTAGCCAACTCCCAAATGCTAACTTGAAACTCTTCGACCATAATAAGACCAAAACTGAGTCGAATGAAGCCGAGCTTCGTCAAGCAGCCTTACACACTGTACAAAAACATTTTCCCGCTGAGCAGTGGATACGAATCTACACAGACGGATCCTCTATACCATCTACAGGGGCAACAGGGGCTGGGTTCTACAGCTCTCTATTTGAAGGCCACCTCGCTGTAGGAGGCCGGCTAAGCAACTATGACGGAGAGGTAGCAGCCATAAAGGCAGCATCTATTGAGCTTGCCAAGATCTCACCACCTAACAAAGCCGTCTTCCTCATAGATTCGACTGCAGCGATTCAAAACGTGACCTCAAATGGTGATACAAACTGCTCCCTGACAATTGAGTGTAGGCGAGAACTGCAGAACCTTGTACAATTAGGCTGGCAGATTGAACTGCAATGGGTACCCAGCCATGTCAACATCATGGGAAATGAAAAAGCCGACATCCTCGCCAAAATGGGCGCAGCACTACCTCAGCCGGAGACCCCCAGCTCATATGCATCTGCGAAAGCACGAATAAATTCCTCAATAAGCCTATGGCTAAAAGAAAAACAATTAAGAGCCTGTGTGGGAAAAAGATGGGCAACATTGGTTACGGACGGCCCCATCAACAGAACTCTACCCCGAGCAACTAGTGTTGCTCTTTTTAGAACTACAACCGGTCATGACTACCTGGCCTCCCACCTGCACCGCATTGGCGTGTTGTCGTCTCCTGAATGTGTTCTCTGTGGATACGCTTCCATGAATGCGGATCACCTAATTGCATGTCCAACCTTGATCTCAGACACGGAAGTCCAAGACGAAGATGGTACGGCAAGGCTCTCACGTCTCTACTGGTCAGCGCGCCGCCTAATGGCCCAACAGCCAAGGGTGGGCGTTGGCTAGTAAGTAAGTAAGTACTATTGAACTGACTGTGATGTGACACTGTGCATTTCACCCTGTTTCAGAGTTTACCATACACTGTCCAAAATATAAATTACTTATAACTATGTATATACTGTATGTAATTTTAATAGTGTAAATATTTAGTTTATGTGTGTAGTGTAGTGTAAAAATATATTCAGTAGTTGGAAAGTGTACATCTAATTTCTACACCTGTGCGTAACATCATGTGATATTCAAAACTTTTATACAGGTATGTTAACATCTGAAATATTTATAATATGTGTGTCATATTATGAAATATATTTTTAAAGTGATTTCTAAGCATCAGGGATTAAAAAAACTAAGTATTTTTCAAAATGTATTTTACTTTTATGTCTTACGAGTAAACTCGGGTTAATAATTCATGATTTTTTGAAGTAAAATTTTATGGTTATTTTTGAAAATTTTTTTTCACTCATGTTTTCTGAAAAGGCAAGTATCTGTTATTAAAATTATTAAATAAAAAAAATACAATTTTTTAGGGATGGTAATATGTGAAAAACTTGTAAGGCAAGTATCATTTGTCATCACAATCTGTTAGTGTGCGTACTTTATGATTCACCCAACCAGACACTGACTTGGCGGCCTCAAACTGTACAGCATAGACAAGCGCATCCACTCTATTCTGGTGTATTGCCATTGTAACAGTTGTAGTTCACTATCTCTGACACCATCAGTAAATATCTGTATCACCAATGTCAGTCAGATATTCTCTGGTGCTCTATGATAGGCCAGTCAAACTAGCAAGTCAATACTTGCTTCAAACTGTTCTGCATAAGAGTTCTGGCTGTAAGGTGACACTTTCTGTAGTAGCTCTAAGGCAGATACTTGAAAGCAAGAATAAGTGAAACAATAATATGTGCTTGCGACTTCAAATTACTGAAGATATGTTGTCCAGTACTTCCATAGTACAGTGTTGTTGTAGTGCTTCCATCAAATGTTGGGCCCTTGATATGAATAGGCATGACTGTCAAAGTAACTCTCTGTTACCTTATTTTCTGTATTTTGTTGGACTTTACCTTTTTTGGTACAATGTGTTGAGCAATTAGATTTGAGACACAGGGTTGTTTTTTCATTGACTGTTCAGCTTCTGTTTTATTCTGTTATTTTACATTTGCAGTCCACTTCTCTACTACAGATAATCTTACCTCTTGCCCACTGAGATCACCATGTAATTCACCCACACCTCCACATAGTAGAACCCAACTCTGCAGCAGTATGCTCCTGCAAATTCCTTTGTTCCTATATCAGTGCTTTTATGTGTTCTGTTTCTTCCTGATGTTCTTCTTTTTGTCATTATATCTAAGCTGAGATGCTTTTAATGAACTAAATGAATAAGTATTACATTCTTAGTCCATCCTGTGGCTTCCTTATATAAATTTTAAAGATGTAAAAACAACGTGTTTTAGAACTTATGTTCCATCATCAAATGCATTTCACTCGTTGGAGTTGTCAACACATTAAGACACAACACATATTTAAACACAAAAAACTAATTAACAATAGCATGCAAAGTTCACGGTATGCACCATACGGTGTAATATCCATACTGCCATCTGTTGTCATTGTTTTATGTGTGCTATCTGTGATGCAGGCTTCAGACGTTCAGAGAATTTCAATGCTGTATCATACAATGTGCTGGAATGAAAAATCCAACTGGTCGTTTAACAAATGCTTGGGATAAAAGTTATACGCCTTATACACTTCAAACTCCTCGGCAGCACTCATGTACCGGCCTTACTTGCAAACATGTATGGGTATAAGATTTGTAGCAAAATCTGTGTAATTGTGGGTACTATTACATTCAAACTGCCACATTGAATGTAACAATATGTGGCAATTAAAATTTTTATACATTTCAAAAAACAAGCAGTTTTACAAAAAAAGTAGTCCGTTCCTCGGTGTGGAACTGTTCGTAAGGTGATCGGACTCAAAATGTTAAGTATAGTGGAATGGTATGTAAGGATGTGTAGCCATGTTTGTAGTATGCATGTTGAGGGTACAAAATTATTTTATTGGAGATATATATATATTATAACGTACCAAATCCCATAGATATGGGGTTATATGTAGAAAGTTTTAAAAATCAAGTATAAAATAAATTTAAATCGATAGTACCATATCTCGTGCTGTAGCGAGCATTCCAAAAATTGTAAACGCACAGCGGATATTTCCGTTGACGTTATGTAATCGCACACGCACTGTTATAAATTAGGGACACGCCCTAACTTTAAAACATTAATATTTCGGAAACGAATAAATATAGGCAAAATCCAAAATAGCCAAAATGTTTACCGAAATATTAAGAATACGGTGTGCGAATTTCATTAAATATAATTAAAGGGTTAATGAGCTAATTCATTTTATTTAAATAACTGCCATAGTAAGTGAGCTAGGGAGTTCAGATTTGAATATGTTATAATTGTAAAAATTACGAATCAAATGTATATGTTAGATTAAGCATAACTTGGCTTGCAGCCAAGATAATCGCAATACAAATTGCAACCGGACATCCGACCGACAATTGGTTCCGGTGTATTCCAGAATATTAAAAATAATAATAATTCTCGGACTGTGGGAATTATTTTTCGTTCTCATGGAATGAGGTGACTCAATTTTAAGTAGAAGGGAGAATGTTTCAGCCAATCAGATCATTCTAAAAATTTTGAACAACCGTTGATTTCGGGCTGAACGCTCTTCACTCTTCTGTTGGCGATCAAGCTGTGTACACACACACTCTCTTCTGTTAACGTTCACGCAGTCAACTCAGACTCTTCTGTTGGCGATCAATCAGTACACACACATTCTCTTCTGTTAACATTCGACCTGTAAACATACTCTTCTGTTAACGTTCATGCAGTCAACACAGACTCTTCAACAAGGACTTAAACAGTGAACACACACACACACACACTTCTGTAAAGTTTCAACTTCAGAACAACGCAGACATTCTTCTAGAACGACTGGACTGTGACGACATCTACGTGTGATAGTCTTATTCATCAACAAATAAGCGTACAGCGCAATACACCAAAACTGTTGGCGTACGCATATAAGAGATCGACCATATACTACTAGAAGTCACGTCCAGACTACAACAGAACGAGGCCGTCTAAATCATGGTACGAGCTGAAGAACTGACGATGCAGAGCTACACACGAGACGAGGCACACACACACACACACACACACACACACACAAGTACAGAGTATCCAGGTCGAGGGCCTGAAGCAGTTGCAGCAGTTAATCCACTGACGTTAAATCCATCAACATTTGCTGAAGGAACGGAGTTGCTGATCCCTGAACTCTTCGTTGGAATCCAGTACGCAGCGGAAATCATCGCCACTAGCTGATTGGACTAGGACATCAAGGGACCCCAGAGGACATCTTTGAGAACTTCAGTACCAGGAAAGTCAAAAATCATTTATACATTTTTATATAAAAAGAACATTTTTCTTTCTTTTGTTAAAACCAATTGTAAAGTAAATTCCATTCAGATGCCTATAAAAACAGAGACTCTAAGTTAATAGGAACTTCAATATTGTGATAATCTGTAGAACAAGTATAAGTTAATTAAGAAGAAATAGATAAGAAGTAGAGTAGATAAAAAGCGCTATACAAATCTTAATATTAAATCACTTAAGAAACTTATACTGCAGTATACGTGAAACCAATCACAAAGTAAATAAAAAGCACGTAGAACAAGATTCACCGCTAATTTATTTAAGAGTATTTTTAAAAGCATTCTGAATTAGTAAAATCAATATTAAAATCTTGAAAAATCATTAATTAAATTATTTAAATAATTAACTTTGAAAGTAATAAGGAACAAGTTCATATAAAATCATATTTAAAAACTTTCCTTTTGAAAGCTAATATTCGTTCAAAAAACATTGATCACATTACTCATTACTCTTTAGTACGTAAAAATTGCATTAGGTATAAGTTTTTCATTTTATGTGCTATTAGAATAATAAACCCCAATTTTATACCCGACACTGTTTTGTTATTGCTGTACTCCAAAATCTACCAACATCACAAAACTATTCACAATAATTATAACGGTACACTTTGTGCTTCTACTTTTGAATTAACCTACTTGCGAATTCAAATCACAAATTCCTACGGCCCTAGTCAGAAGAAGAAGACGCAAGAACGCACAGCAGGTAGGTCAGGTCACACACCATAATTTGTAAAGTTTGCAAGTTGAGTAAAGTTATAAATGTCACCCTGAACTTGGGGCTTCCTGAAGTTAACGAAGTTTGATATATATATTGTACTGCTGTTAAAATGCACACAGTACATAATAGGGAAGTAATATTTTAAAAGAGAAAGGATGCAGATTTTGTATTGAATGAACATATGTTTTAAAATGTAAACAAAAAACATTGGGACTATCGACTCACCCAGTCAACATAGAGGTCGAGTCCTATATGATATAAAACAATATTCAGTTATATGTTCAGAAAAGAATATATGAAATTGGAATGAATGTTATAGTAAGAACAAAGAGTAATAAAATTTTAATTTAATAAATAACAACTAGAATTACGAATATTAGAGGTAAAATAAAGATGTTTAATAAGAAATAGAAAAATGATATATGTTTTAATAGGTATATGATAAACAGATGTAAAGAAATTAGGGAATTATCAAAGTGGCAATTTTGTAAATTGTTAAAAGATTGTATTGTATAGTGACGAAGGAAATTTGTATTAGTCTTCAATTATATTTAATAAGGGTAACGTCAGGAGTCTTAAATTATATTCAATAAGAGTAACGTTATAAGTCTTAAGTTATTTTCAATAAGAGTAACATGAAGAGTCTAATTTCATATCTAATGGTAACAGCATGAAGAGTCTAAAATTATATCTATAACAGTAGCTTGAAGAGTCTAAATTCATAAAATAACATTTGTACATCATCAAGTTAATGTAACATGGAAAAGAAAATACAGTAAAGGACTTTAATTTGTGATACCAGAGTTTTGATTATAATATTTAATAAATAAATAATATTACGAGAAATATAACAATATCCTTAATAGAACGACGATAGAAGAGGGAAATCCTGGACTGAAGAAGAGTTTAAGTGGCCATAAAGGATAATTAAGTGTTCCAAGGAGACATCTGTGTTGCAGTCGTCGTGGAGAGCGGCATTCAGCGGTGAGATCAATAAGAAATTTGTGTGAAGGAACAGATCGCCAAGCCTGATATTGCTTTTGAAAAAAAAAAGGTAAACAACCAGAAGTGAACCCGTGGCAGCTGGAAGAATTCAGAGTCGGTCAAGTTACATTAGTCTGGTATTCATTTTTTTTCATGGTTAATTCTCAAAATACTACATATTAACTGAATTTGGTTTGGTTTAAAGAAAAGAAAATATTAGATACAATCGTAAATATGATCAAACAGCTTAATAATCATTAACCCTGAGAGAAAGAGTTTCTTTACATGTACTGGTAAACAAAAAACATAATAACAGTAGGTACATTTCTTAATTATATTATACTATTAAATAGTTACAAGACTCATAAAAAAAAATAACAGTACAATAAATGGCTGATCCAACGTGGAGCAGATATTAATTACAATACCTGTAATTAATTACAGCACATTAAATGACACATCCAACGTGGTGCAAATATTATATTATATCAGTAAAAAATACAGCACAATAAATGGCGCCCAACGTGGGGCAAAGATTTTCTTTAAACCAGCACCAAATAAAACAATTTTGTTAAATTTAATTAGCATAAAAAATTTTTTCCTTGTAATTAAATTAAGTTAAAGATTGTAAAATGGCTAACAAACCAGAGCAACGATATGAATTAAGGAGTAATGGTGCTGAAGAGGAAGAAACTGAACTGGAAGTAATAGTAAGGGATGCCCAAGGGGAACAACCAAAGAAACCAACCCAACCAGTGGACGCAAATTTCCAGGAGATGATGAGAATTATTATGGAAGGGAATAGAAAAAACAGTGAAAAAGTGTTGAAACAAATAACTGAAAAATGGATAGTAACAGTGAAACATTAAAGAAACAAATGAAAGAGGATAATAAACAAATGAAATTAGATAATGAAACCTTATTAAAACAAAATAATGAGGAATTAAAGAAACAAATGAAAATAGTTAATGAAAATTTATTAAAACAAAATAATGAGGAATTAAAGGAGACCATTCAACAACAAATAAATGGGGTGAATAATAAATAATAATTAGACCAGCAGAAGGCTGAAATCAAGTTAATATTACAAAATTATGAGGAAAAGAACGTTAGGCAATCCGCAAAGGTGAAATTGAATATAGAAACAATGAAAGAAATAAGGAATGATGAAAACCAGTCAATAGAAACAAAGATAGAAGTCATACCAAACGATCAAATCAGGGAACCAGTTAATCAGAAAATAAAAGGTAATAAAGAAATAGAAAATAAAGAAGATAAAAGTGTATCATTATATAAGGATAAACATAGCAGAAACAAAGAGAATAATAAGTATGTGGAAAAGAAGACGAAGAAAATAGGTAAAAGACGTTCCAAGAAACAGAAAAGTACACGGGAAGAATTAGATATGATTAGGAGTGGGCTGGTTAATGTACGTAATCTCCCAATCGCTAATTACAGGGAAAGAACAGAATTAAAAAATTAAAGGAAAGACTTAAGGAAATTTATATTGAAAATGAATACATCAGAAAAAGAAAGGGATAATAAAATATCAGCTATATCATCAATAGTTGATATACCAGTGACATATTTGGTTAAAGAACTAGAGAATAAAGTGTTAAAAGTAGGTGAAGATACCATTGAAAATTTGGTGTTCGAAAAATTGCAGTACAGAGTGATCGAAACATATGTCATTAGGACAGAATTGATTGGAAATTCAACAGGAGGTCTTGAAATGAGTGAAGACTTCGTAGCAGAAAAATCAGAATACAAGGTAGTAGTGATAAAGTGGACAAGGATAGAATTCATACTGAAAACAATAATAGTCCGGGCAAAAAGGATAACTTATGTATTTGACAATGGATGAACTAAAGATGAAAATATGGAAAGAAGGGACTGATTTTTTGGGCATGGACCACAGCAAACTAATAGAACAAAGATTAGGTTAATTAATAAGACAAACAACATAATATTGAAGTTATTGCAAATAAAAATTTTATTTTATGAATTAAAAGAAAGGAAAAGAACCCACCAAATTCAAAAAACGTAAGAACATCTTACAGGATACTTGTAACATAACACTATCGGTTACAGCTAGTTGTATAGTAAAACACACATAGATCAATTACATATTTCGATGTAATTTATTAATATTAATATTAGTATCGTTAATAAATAAACGTACAGATAAGAATTATACTGCATAGTCAGTATATAAGTGAGAGGTGTGTATGGGCGAGGCGACACATTGGCGCCGACCCAAAGTAAAATTGTATTGTAAGTACAACTTTCTATGTCGTAAAGATATAAAACTCTTTGTTTGCTAAAAAAACAGCAAAAAATAGGCAGTACCGTTAGATTTAGGGTGTTTACGGCCTTCAAAATACAATGTGTGAAACGTCATAAACGAGGGTGGTAGAGAAAGCAGATTTCCTTTTTTAACGAGAAAACGGTCTCACGGCAAAAAGTTCGCGTCTACAAGAATTCACCAATTACAAAAAGCGTCACCTCTGCGCGCGAAGTTATTTCGAGTGGTTACTGGTCAATTTCAATCTTACCGGCAACAAGTTCGAATCTCAGCCAATGATGGTAATTTTAAGAGTAGCGGCAGTAAGGGAAGTTTCGGTGAAACTATAAAGGTAACTGATACAGGAACGTAGAGGGGGTCAATCAGTGGAATCAAGGGAGTCAGTCAGAGAAATCAAGTCAATCAGTCCGTGAAATCAATCAGTTAGTTAGTTAATTACTCAGTCATACAGTAAATTAGCCAATCGTCAGTCAACAGCCAAGTAGTATTATTTATTCTGTGCGTGGCATCAAGTGCGAAGAAGTTTTATTTATTATGTGCGCGACCGTATGAAAAGTCAGAGTTCCGGAGGACGTGGAGACGAATGTTTATCGCGAGTGTGGTGGATACGATAAAAAGCAGAGTAATACAAATTGTGTTGTGATGTGTAAAGTGTGGAACGAGCGAGACGGAAGAATGGATAAGCGATTTCAAGTAACTGTGTCACATTAATCGTTATAATCAAATAATTGCATGTCATATATTTGTCTACTCAGTTAACCCGTTTCATTCTAAAAGAACCGACGAATTGTTCAGATGCTGTAGAGTTTTATATCTTACGACTTAGAATAGGAGTACGAAGTATAAATATTTAATATAAATTTTGAATGATAGTTGGATAGTTCTGAAATGTTAGATATTAAGTCATTTTATTGATTAATGTTTATTTATGTTGAGAAAGAAAGAGATTTTCTAGTCTCATTAATATCTTGTTAATGACAAATAATATTTCACATTTGTTTATTAATCTTTTATTGATGATTAATAATATTTAGTGTGTAATTAATATAATAATCTGAAACCATAGTCAATGGACTAATTAAGTGGTTATAAACAGTAAATGATATTAACTGTATTCACGAATTTCTTATAATGATTAACTAAGGATAAGAAGTTAGTAGTAATTGAGAAGTAACTAGCCTGTCAAATTGAAATGCGGATAACATCATATGTTATATATATTTAAATGTATTAAAAAGGGTAAATAATAATATCTATTAATTAGCATCTGAACATAAGAGTTGTTATTAACAACCCCCTGAGATTCCTAATTATCTCTGGCGCCCAGCAACAAAACTTTTATGTTTGTCACCAGAACGTGGAGCTATAAATTCCACACACACAAAATTTAATATTTGGCGCATCCAGACGTGGAGCACGAATCTCCAAAATTTAATATTTGTCGCCAACAATGTGGTGCAATTCCAAAGAATTTAATATTTGGCGCCCAACGTGGGGCAATTCCAAAGAATTTAATATTTGACGCCCAACTGGTGGAGCTTAATTTAGTAACTTAATAAACAGTTAATAAGCTCGGTAGAATGAAACGGGGTAGACAATAAATAAGATATATGTTAATGTAAGTAGATGTTAACTCGTAGTAAGAGTAGACAATTAAGGAAATTTAAATTGAATAATAATCATAAAAGAGAAATGGCAACGAATAACGGGGATAATAGTGATAATGAGGTGGTATTCGAGGTCAACAACCAAATGGGAGAGACCAGAATAGGTGAAGAATCGACCGACAATGAGACCCCGACGGTTCTTTCAGAGGCAAGGGGACTGCGAGAAGAAGACGTCCACAGCGAAGTACAACAAACACAAACAAATATAGATATAGTAACGTTATTACAACAAATGACAGAAAGCTTGACAGAAAAAATAACGGAAAATAATAAACAAATGACAGAAAACAGTCGACGATTAGAACAAAAATTGACAGAAAACAATAAGCAAGTCACAGAAAACAATGAACAGTTAAAACAATTAGCAGAAAGAATCGACAAAATCGAAAAGAATATGGAACTAAAATTCACACAACAGTTAAGCGAACACAGAACACACGTAGAACAACAGATTACTGAATTAAGACAAGAAAACCAGGAGTTCACAACGAAGATAAGAGCTGAAACAAAGGAGATCGTCAGGGAGGAAATGGAGACGATCCAGGCAGAGGTGAAGGAGCACTTAGAAAACAGCGACCAAGTGTTCAGAAAGCACCAAATCGTAGTAGCTCAAGAAATAAAAACCTTAAATACCAAAGTCAATAATAATAACAAAAAGAATGGAGAGCAGATCCAGAAACTCACCGAGTTATACGAAAACAATTGTACTTCGATAGATGGTCAACTGACGCAGATAAGGGAGGACGTGCGAGCAAGAATTATACAAATGGAGAGGTCACCGATGCAACGTGCGATGACGACAGAACACCTCAAGAACGTTACATTTAATGGAGAAGGGGAATACCCCATGGAGTTCGTCAAGGAACTGGACGAGATTCATAAAGAATATTACATGAGCGAAGGAGTGAGCTGGGTATCCAGACACTTAGAAGGAGAAGCCGCCATTTGGTGGAAATTGGTTAAGAATAATATTAACACCTTCAATGAATTCCAGGACGCATTCATAGCTAAATACTGGAACCAGATGGTACAAGAGGGTGTACGCGACCGATTAGAGTTCGGAAGATATCGGCCGGAGAGTGGATTTAGTATGGTACAATACATGGAGAGATGCATACTCCAAAATCGACAGCTGATACCACCGATATCTGACCGACATCTGATACGGAAATTGGCGCGACACTACCGCCATGATATAGCAGTAGCATGCATTACAAGGGGAGTAGAAAATATTATCGAATTTCAAATGTTGCTAATGGAATTTGCGACGTTACGTAAGAAGAAGGAAGATAGTTCTGACAACTATAGGACGCAGGTAGCGGTAAAACTGGAACAGCATGAGAACGAGAGTCGACCTTGGCATCACAACAAAAGTGACAGACAGCCGACTTATCGACAGAAAGTAGGGTGGAGGCAGACAAATGGGCCCGAGCCGAGAGAGAGCACAAAAACACAAAACAAACATGTTTACGAAGCTCAGGTCAACGCTATTGCCGGAACGAGCGGTACACAAAGACCTTCACAGGTTGTTGACACCCCAGCAACAAGTTCAAAAAACTAAGTAAGTTTACTACTAGAAATAAGGTAGATGTAAGTTGTAAATATTCAGAAATTAGCACCACTTTCATAGAAATAAGGGACGCTTTGTTAGAAGAAGATTTAGAAATTAACAAGGCACGTAAATTTAAATGCCCAGAGCTAAGCATATGCATAAATGGAATATCGGTGGTCGCCTTGATTGACTCAGGTAGCCAAATTAATGCAATCTCGGCAGAGTGGTATCGCAAACACAAATGCCAGATGGGAAAACTAAATATATTAAAAGTAACGAATATGATAGTAAAAGGAGCGGTCGGTAGAAAATCTAAACAAATAACTCAGCAATTATTGTTAGAAGTGAAGAGTGGTCAGTATAGCATTGACGGGGTATTCTTAATAATACCTGATCTAATCCGGGAATGCATAATTGGAATCGGGTTGCTGCGAGAGAGTGGATGTGTCATTGATTTAAAGGAGAACCAGATAACATTTAATAGACATGAAGCAGGGGAAGATGCACCTGAATATGTTGAAATTCTAGCTATAGAAGTTGATCAAGAAGAGAAGCGGATTGGGGAGATGATTCGTGAGAAGATGGAAGAAATTACAGGAGTCGAGACGCAGGTGAAGAAGGAATTAGAGGAAGTATTGATAAGAAACCGCCAGATCTTCAGGGAGCAACCAGGAAGGGTTACGAGGTATGAACATAAATTTATTGTGACAGATACCACACCATATTGTATGAAAGGTTGGCCAATTCCTCTAAAATATCAACAAGCCGTAGACGAAGAAATCAAGAAGATGGAGGCATGCGGAGTGATAGAACGAGCTGCAAGTCCATTTATTAATCCGATCGTAACCGTCATCAAAAAGGATCAGTCGGTACGACTATGCCTGGATGCGCGGAGAATCAACGCCGTGACTGTTCCAGACTATGAAGGAGCGATGCCGATTAATGAAGTGTTGGCGAGCTGTGGAAACATCAAAGTGATGAGCAGTATCAACCTGACGAGTAGCTTCTGGCAAATGCCATTAGCAGAAGAATGCCGTGATTTCACCGGATTCTTATATAAGGGGCGTTGCTATCGATACACTGTCACTCCGTTTGGTTTGAAAACTAGTCTGGCGAGCTTAACAAGGGGATTGGATCACGTGCTATCAGAAAGGGTGAAGAAGTTCACGATTATTTACGTTGATGATTGCTTGTGCGTATCTGGAAGCATAGAAGAACATCTCATCCACCTGCAGTTGTTACTACAATATCTCAAGAAGGCGAACCTCACAGTAAACCTGCGTAAATCGAAGTTTTTCCGAGAAAAAATAGAATACCTAGGGTACGAGTTATCAACAAAGGGCATCAGTGCGTCAGCAGAAAAGGTAGCGGCAATTTTAGAGTTCCCGAAGCCAAAAAACCCAAAGCAATTAAAGGGATTCCTTGGGTTGACCAACTTCTATAATAAGTTTACCAGCCAATGTGCTGAGGAGACATGACCACTTTTACAGTTATTGAAGAAGGGGGTACGATTTAAATGGACTCCAGAGATAAATGAACAATTCGAAAGGGTGAAACAACTGTTTGTAGATACAGTAATTTTGAGACATCCTGACCCGAACAAGCGGTTTTATTTACAAACAGACGCCAGTAAATACGCATTGGGAGGACAACTTTATCAAATAGATGACGACGGACAAATCGGGGTAATCGCATTTACTAGCCGAGTATTCCGAGGCGCCGAGTTAAACTATTTTACGACGGAACTAGAATTATTGAGCGTCGTCCACTGTCTTAAAAAATTCAGAACGTATGTGCTAGGACGTCCACTCACGATCATTACGGATAATAAAGCATTGACGTTCATGCAGAAGTGCCAGTTAACATGTTCGCGAATCACGAGATGGATACTCGCGATTCAAGAGTACGATTTCGAAGTGATACACTGCAAAGGAAGTGAGAATGTTGTAGCTGACATACTGAGTCGATACCCAGTGGATTCGCAAGAGGAAATGAGAAAGGACGGAGAAGGAGAACTGGAGATTTGTACTGTAGGTATCAGAATAAGCAAACAGTTGAAAAATCAGCTCATTAACATCTCCCAACACCAGCAGAAAGACCAGAAATTGAAGAATATCATAAATCAATTACAAAATAATAATAATAAGCAACTATTGAAAATATATAAGTGGAATAATAACAAATTATATCGGAAGGAAAGGAAGAAATGGAAAGTAATGCTTACGAAAGAGATCGGCAAGGGATTGATTAAGGAGATACACGAACTATACGGACACTGTGGTGTAAAGAGGACGTACGAAGTGTTCAAAGAGTATTTCACAGGGGATCATTTCCATAAATTCACCAAACAAATGATCAAAACGTGTGGGATATGTCAGAGATGTAAGGACCACGGCAGGAAAGGTATTGGAGAGACACGGCCGATACTACCGAGAGAGAAAGGAGAAATGGTCAGTATGGACTATTATGGGCCATTACTTACGTCGACAGGTGGTGTAAAGTACTTATTGGTAGTCATAGATAACTTTACAAAATATGTTAAGTTATACACGATGAAAAAAGCGACAACAGCCACCACATTAAACAAATTAAAATTGTATATTCAAGAAGTGGGTAAACCGAGGTCAATCTTAACCGACAATGGTACGCAGTTCACAAGCAGATCTTGGGCGAAGAGTTTAGGAGATCTAGGAATCAAACCTAAATTTACAGCCATCCGCAACCCGTGTACAAATTTGGCGGAAAGATTAAACCGGCAACTGGGAAATATATTTAGGGTTATGGTAGGAGGACACCATACGAAGTGGGCGAAGTATGTCAAGACTGTAGAAAAATGTATCAATGAGACCTACCATGATACCATTGAAATGACGCCATATCAAGCGCAATGGGGCACCAAACCAAAAAGAGTATGGGAATCATACGTTGACCGGGAACTGATGAAAGAAGAAATGAAGAATCACCAAGAGGAAATATATCGAAAAATGAAAAGAAAGGGTGAACAAAGAGCACAAAGGAAGAATGAAGAAAGTAATAAATTAAAGTTTAAGGTAGGAGACTTAGTCCTGGTTAGGACAAGCACAATTTCAGATGCGGTAAATAAAATAACAGCAAAATTTTGTGAGTTGTACCAAGGACCATATGAGGTAACCAGCATTAAGGGAGCCGCGACATACAAGATCTCAGAGGTCAACAAACCTAACACAGTACGAGGTATATTTAATGTTCGGCAATTAAAACAATACTACCATGGGTTCCGGGGAGTTGGGAATGTAATAAATAAACAAAAAATTAAAATTCCTTAATGCGATAAAAAAAAAAAAAAAAAAAAATGTAATAGAGTCAGTCATATATCAATAGTCAGTAAGCGAAATTTGTAAACAATAAGTAGTAGTTAGGGTAGTAAGATGTGAATGACCGACCATCGGCAAATAAAGAGGGGAAAGTGAAAGTCGACAGTGAGGGGGACCTTCAAACAGATCTATGAAAGTGGGTCAGTGCGGGTAAAATAAACAAACCCTCGTTTAAATGACTATATATATATATAAATCTATATGTAGAGGCATACAAAATGATTTTCCCAAATTTTGTTGTACAATTGTGGATAAATCTTTTTGGGGGACAATGTAACATAACACTATCGGTTACAGCTAGTTGTATAGTAAAACACACATAGATCAATTACATATTTTGATGTAATTTATTAATATTAACATTAGTATCGTTAATAAATAAACATACAGATAAGAATTATACTGCATAGTCGGTATATAAGTGAGAGGTGTGTATGGGCGAGGCGACACATTGGCGCCGACCCAAAGTAAAATTGTATTGTAAGTACAACTTTCTATGTCGTAAAGATATAAAACTCTTTGTTTGCTAAAAAAAAACAGCAAAAAATAGGCAGTACCGTTAGATTTAGGGTGTTTACGGCCTTCAAAATACAATGTGTGAAACGTCATAAACGAGGGTGGTAGAGAAAGCAGATTTCCTTTTTTAACGAGAAAACGGTCTCGCGGCAAAAAGTTCGCGTCTATAAGAATTCACCAATTACAAAAAGCGTCACCTCTGCGCGCGAAGTTATTTCGAGTGGTTACTGGTCAATTTCAAACTTACCGGCAACAAGTTCGAATCTCAGCCAATGATGGTAATTTTAAGAGTAGCGGCAGTAAGGGAAGTTTCGGTGAAACTATAAAGGTAACTGATACAGGAACGTAGAGGGAGTCAATCAGTGGAATCAAGGGAGTCAGTCAGAGAAATCAAGTCAATCAGTCCATGAAATCAATCAGTTAGTTAGTTAATTACTCAGTCATACAGTAAATTAGCCAATCGTCAGTCAACAGCCAAGTAGTATTATTTATTCTGTGCGCGGCATCAAGTGCGAAGAAGTTTTATTTATTATGTGCGCGACCGTATGAAAAGTCAGAGTTCCGGAGGACGTGGAGACGAATGTTTATCGCGAGTGTGGTGGATACGATAAAAAGCAGAGTAATACAAATTGTGTTGTGATGTGTAAAGTGTGGAACGAGCGAGCCGGAAGAATGGATAAGCGATTTCAAGTAACTGTGTCACATTAATCGTTATAATCAAATAATTGCATGTCATATATTTGTCTACTCAGTTAACCCGTTTCATTCTAAAAGAACCGACGAATTGTTCAGATGCTGTAGAGTTTTATATCTTACGACTTAGAATAGGAGTACGAAGTATAAATATTTAATATAAATTTTGAATGATAGTTGGATAGTTCTGAAATGTTAGATATTAAGTCATTTTATTGATTAATGTTTATTTATGTTGAGAAAGAAAGAGATTTTCTAGTCTCATTAATATCTTGTTAATGACAAATAATATTTCACATTTGTTTATTAATCTTTTATTGATGATTAATAATATTTAGTGTGTAATTAATTTAATAATCTGAAACCATAGTCAATGGACTAATTAAGTGGTTATAAACAGTAAATGATATTAACTGTATTCACGAATTTCTTATAATGATTAACTAAGGATAAGAAGTTAGTAGTAATTGAGAAGTAACTAGCCTGTCAAATTGAAATGCGGATAACATCATATGTTATATATATTTAAATGTATTAAAAAGGGTAAATATAATATCTATTAATTAGCATCTGAACATAAGAGTTGTTATTAACACCCCCCTGAGATTCCTAATTCTCTATAGCAACAAAACTTTTATGTTTGTCACCAGAACGTGGAGCTATAAATTCCACACACACAAAATTTAATATTTGGCGCATCCAGACGTGGAGCACGAATCTCCAAAATTTAATATTTGTCGCCAACAATGTGGTGCAATTCCAAAGAATTTAATATACTTCAGGGAAATTATTTTGAATCGATTAAGAAGAGAAAGACGGTTAATAACAATAATAAGGTGATAATAATGAGTAAAGAGAATAAATACTTAAAACAAATAAATAAAGAAATGAACCATCAGTTGCTGAATGAAGCAATGGAAGATAAACTTGGCAAGATAATAGGAGTGCAATACAAATGACCCATAAGAGAGAAGGTGAGTTTAAATAAGAAATTATACCCAATACCCTATACAGTAAGAGGGCATATGAAATAAGAAATCGACAAAGGATTAGTAAAAAGATAATTGAAATAAGTCGGTCAAAACACACAAGCCCGTTAGTAGTAATTCCCATGTAAGGATAAGTCCTTAATATTGTGTTTGGATGAGCATCAAATTAATCAGATGATAATTCCTGATAAGGCATCACCAAAGAATATAAGAATAGTTTTAAAACGTTTTAATAACGTCATTTTTTTAATAATTGTAATGCTGTACCTGGATATTGGCAAATAGAATTGCACCCAGAAAGTATAGAATATGTGAATGGTATAAGTTATTATTTCAAGAGAACACCTTTTGGGCTGGTCCACAATGTGGCCATATTTATGGAATGATTTGACTGAGTATGGGGCAAGGAGATTTTAGAAGTTATTACGGTTTATGTCGATGATTTAGTAATTGCATCAAACAGTTGGGAAGAATATTGTAATAGAATTAAGAGGGTACTTACCAGATTGGGGGAAAATATAATGACACTCAAGTTGAATAATGTCATAGCCAGTAGGATTAAATTGTGTGGATTTGTAGTAATTAAATACCAAGATGGGAAGGTTAAAGATACCGGTACATAAAATTTTAATCAGATTCGACCGTATAAATAAAGTAATAATTAAAAGAAAAATACTTCTTAAATGAAGAACAAATGAAATGTATGACCCGGATTGGGAAGGTGAGGTTCAAAAGAAAGATAATGTTTTATTCATGTTTTTGAGTTTTTTAGCCATGAAATTAGGCACAATTTTTATTTGTTATTTATTATTTTGATGTAAAACCAGTTGGTTTAATTAACGTTGTTTTAAGTCATAAATAAGTGTTTAAGATATCATGATTCATGATAATAATGAACCATATTTGTAATATTAATAAAAGAAAAACCCAATTTGTTAAAAGAATTTTGTGAGGTACAAATACTTAATTAATCAGATGTTTAAATATTAAGATTAGACTATGTTGGTTATTTCAAAATTTCATCTAAAATTGTATCTGAAATTATGAAATAAGGGAAGGTATTATGTACTGCTGTTAAAATGCACACAGTACATAATACGGAGGTAATAAATTTTAAAAGAGAAAGGATGCAGATTTTGTATTGAATGTAACATATGTTTTAAAATGTAAACAAAAAACATTGGGACTATCGACTCATCCAGTCAACATAGAGGTCGAGTCCTATATGATATAAAACAATATTCAGTTATATGTTCAGAAAAGAATATATGAAATTGGAATGAATGTTATAGTAAGAACAAAGAGTAATAAAATTATAATTTAATAAATAACAACTACAATTACGAATATTAGAGGTAAAATAAAGATGTTTAATAAGAAATAGAAAAATGATATATGTTTTAATAGGTATATGATAAACAGATGTAAAGAAATTAGGGAATTATCAAAGTGGCAATTTTGTAAATTGTTAAAAGATTGTATTGTATAGTGATGAAGGAAATTTTTATTAGTCTTCAATTATATTTAATAAGGGTAATGTCAGGAGTCTTAAATTATATTCAATAAGAGTAACGTTATAAGTCTTAAGTTATTTTCAATAAGAGTAACATGAAGAGTCTAATTTCATATCTAATGGTAACAGCATGAAGAGTCTAAAATTATATCTATAACAGTAGCTTGAAGAGTCTAAATTCATAAAATAACATTTGTACATCATCAAGTTAATGTAACATGGAAAAGAAAATACAGTAAAGGAATTTAATTTGTGATACCAGAGTTTTGATTATAATATTTAATAAATAAATAATATTACGAGAAATATAACAATATCCTTAATAGAACGACGATAGAAGAGGGAAATCCTGGACTGAAGAAGAGTTTAAGTGGCCATAAAGGATAATTAAGTGTTCCAAGGAGACATCTGTGTTGCAGTCGTCGTGGAGAGCGGCATTCAGCGGTGAGATCAATAAGAAATTTGTGTGAAGGAACAGATCGCCAAGCCTGATATTGCTTTTGAAAAAAAAAGGTAAACAACAACCAGAAGTGAACCCGTGGCAGCTGGAAGAATTCAGAGTCGGTCAAGTTACATTAGTCTGGTATTCATTTTTTTCATGGTTAATTCTCAAAATACTACATATTAACTGAATTTGGTTTGGTTTAAAGAAAAGAAAATATTAGATACAATCGTAAATATGATCAAACAGCTTAATAATCATTAACCCTGAGAGAAAGAGTTTCTTTACATATACTGGTAAACAAAAAAACATAATAACAGTAGGTACATTTCTTAATTATATTATACTATTAAATAGTTACAAGACTCATAAAAAAAAAACAGTACATTAAATGGCTGATCCAACGTGGAGCAGATATTAATTACAATACCTGTAATTAATTACAGCACATTAAATGACACATCCAACGTGGTGCAAATATTATATTATATCAGTAAAAAATACAGCACAATAAATGGCGCCCAACGTGGGGCAAAGATTTTCTTTAAACCAGCACCAAATAAAACAATTTTGTTAAATTTAATTAGCATAAAAAATTTTTTCCTTGTAATTGAATTAAGTTAAAGATTGTAAAATGGCTAACAAACCAGAGCAACGATATGAATTAAGGAGTAATGGTGCTGAAGAGGAAGAAACTGAACTGGAAGTAATAGTAAGGGATGCCCAAGGGGAACAACCAAAGAAACCAACCCAACCAATGGACGCAAATTTCCAGGAGATGATGAGAATTATTATGGAAGGGAATAGAAAAAACAGTGAAAAAGTATTGAAACAAATAACTGAAAAAATGGATAGTAACAGTGAAACATTAAAGAAACAAATGAAAGAGGATAATAAACAAATGAAATTAGATAATGAAACCTTATTAAAACAAAATAATGAGGAATTAAAGAAACAAATGAAAATAGTTAATGAAAATTTATTAAAACAAAATAATGAGGAATTAAAGGAGACCATTCAACAACAAATAAATGGGGTAAATAATAAATAATAATTAGACCAGCAGAAGGCTGAAATCAAGTTAATATTACAAAATTATGAGGAAAAGAACGTTAGGCAATCCGCAAAGGTGAAATTGAATATAGAAACAATGAAAGAAATAAGGAATGATGAAAACCAGTCAATAGAAACAAAGATAGAAGTCATACCAAACGATCAAATCAGGGAACCAGAAATCAGAAAATAAAAGGTAATAAAGAAATAGAAAATAAAGAAGATAAAAGTGTATCATTATATAAGGATAAACATAGCAGAAACAAAGAGAATAATAAGTATGTGGAAAAGAAGACGAAGAAAATAGGTAAAAGACGTCCCAAGAAACAGAAAAATACACAGGAAGAATTAGATATGATTAGGAGTGGGCTGGTTAATGTACGTAATCTCCCAATCGCTAATTACAGGGAAAGAACAGAATTAAAAAATTATAGGAAAGACTTAAGGAAATTTATATTGAAAATGAATACATCAGAAAAAGAAAGGGATAATAAAATATCAGCTATATCATCAATAGTTGATATACGAGTGACATATTTGGTTAAAGAACTAGAGAATAAAGTGTTAAAAGTAGGTGAAGATACCATTGAAAATTTGGTGTTCGAAAAATTGCAGTACAGAGTGATCGAAACATATGTCATTAGGACAGAATTGATTGGAAATTCAACAGGAGGTCTTGAAATGAGTGAAGACTTCGTAGCAGAAAAATCAGAATACAAGGTAGTAGTGATAAAGTGGACAAGGATAGAATTCATACTGAAAACAATAATAGTCCGGGCAAAAAGGATAACTTATGTATTTGACAATGGATGAACTAAAGATGAAAATATGGAAAGAAGGGACTGATTTTTTGGGCATGGACCACAGCAAACTAATAGAACAAAGATTAGGTTAATTAATAAGACAAACAACATAATATTGAAGTTATTGCAAATAAAAATGTTATTTTATGAATTAAAAGAAAGGAAAAGAACCCACCAAATTCAAAAAACGTAAGAACATCTTACAGGATACTTCAGGGAAATTATTTTGAATCGATTAAGAAGAGAAAGATGGTTAATAACAATAATAAGGTGATAATAATGAGTAAAGAGAATAAATACTTAAAACAAATAAATAAAGAAATGAACCATCAGTTGCTGAATGAAGCAATGGAAGATAAACTTGGCAAGATAATAGGAGTGCAATACAAATGACCCATAAGAGAGAAGGTGAGTTTAAATAAGAAATTATACCCAATACCCTATACAGTAAGAGGGCATATGAAATAAGAAATCGACAAAGGATTAGTAAAAAGATAATTGAAATAAGTCAGTCAAAACACACAAGCCCGTTAGTAGTAATTCCCATGTAAGGATAAGTCCTTAATATTGTGTTTGGATGAGCATCAAATTAATCAGATGATAATTCCTGATAAGGCGTCACCAAAGAATATAAGAATAGTTTTAAAACGTTTTAATAACGTCATTTTTTTAATAATTGTAATGCTGTACCTGGATATTGGCAAATAGAATTGCACCCAGAAAGTATAGAATATGTGAATGGTATAAGTTATTATTTCAAGAGAGCACCTTTTGGGCTGGTCCATAATGTGGCCATATTTACGGAATGATTTGACTGAGTATGGGGCAAGGAGATTTTAGAAGTTATTACGGTTTATGTCGATGATTTAGTAATTGCATCAAACAGTTGGGAAGAATATTGTAATAGAATTAAGAGGGTACTTACCAGATTGGGGGAAAATATAATGATACTCAAGTTGAATAATGTCATAGCCAGTAGGATTAAATTGTGTGGATTTGTAGTAATTAAATACCAAGATGGGAAGGTTAAAGATACCGGTACATACAATTTTAATCAGATTCGACCGTATAAATAAAGTAATAATTAAAAGAAAAATACTTCTTAAATGAAGAACAAATGAAATGTATGACCCGGATTGGGAAGGTGAGGTTCAAAATAAAGATAATGTTTTATTCATGTTTTTGAGTTTTTTAGCCATGAAATTAGGTACAATTTTTATTTGTTATTTATTATTTTGATGTAAAACCAGTTGGTTTAATTAACGTTGTTTTAAGTCATAAATAAGTGTTTAAGATATCATGATTCATGATAATAATGAACCATATTTGTAATATTAATAAAAGAAAAACCCAATTTGTTAAAAGAATTTTGTGAGGTACAAATACTTAATTAATCAGATGTTTAAATATTAAGATTAGACTATGTTGGTTATTTCAATATTTCATCTAAAATTGTATCTGAAATTATGAAATAAGGGAAGGTATTATGAACTGCTGTTAAAATGCACACAGTACATAATACGGAGGTAATAAATTTTATAAATTTTAAAAGAGAAAGGATGCAGATTTTGTATTGAATGTAACATATGTTTTAAAATGTAAACAAAAAACATTGGGACTATCGACTCATCCAGTCAACATAGAGGTCGAGTCCTATATGATATAAAACAATATTCAGTTATATGTTCAGAAAAGAATATATGAAATTGGAATGAATGTTATAGTAAGAACAAAGAGTAATAAAATTATAATTTAATAAATAACAACTAGAATTACGAATATTAGAGGTAAAATAAAGATGTTTAATAAGAAATAGAAAAATGATATATGTTTTAATAGGTATATGATAAACAGATGTAAAGAAATTAGGGAATTATCAAAGTGGCAATTTTGTAAATTGTTAAAAGATTGTATTGTATAGTGATGAAGGAAATTTTTATTAGTCTTCAATTATATTTAATAAGGGTAACGTCAGGAGTCTTAAATTATATTCAATAAGAGTAACGTTATAAGTCTTAAGTTATTTTCAATAAGAGTAACATGAAGAGTCTAATTTCATATCTAATGGTAACAGCATGAAGAGTCTAAAATTATATCTATAACAGTAGCTTGAAGAGTCTAAATTCATAAAATAACATTTGTACATCATCAAGTTAATGTAACATGGAAAAGAAAATACAGTAATTCTCAAAATACTACATATTAACTGAATTTGGTTTGGTTTAAAGAAAAGAAAATATTAGATACAATCGTAAATATGATCAAACAGCTTAATAATCATTAACCCTGAGAGAAAGAGTTTCTTTACATGTACTGGTAAACAAAAAAACATAATAACAGTAGGTACATTTCTTAATTATATTATACTATTAAATAGTTACAAGACTCATAAAAAAAAAAAAAACAGTACATTAAATGGCTGATCCAACGTGGAGCAGATATTAATTACAATACCTGTAATTAATTACAGCACATTAAATGACACATCCAACGTGGTGCAAATATTATATTATATCAGTAAAAAATACAGCACAATAAATGGCGCCCAACGTGGGGCAAAGATTTTCTTTAAACCAGCACCAAATAAAACAATTTTGTTAAATTTAATTAGCATAAAA
Organism: Magicicada septendecula; assembly: GCA_034769895.1. Lineage (NCBI taxonomy): Eukaryota > Metazoa > Arthropoda > Insecta > Hemiptera > Cicadidae > Magicicada > Magicicada septendecula. Next base: position 465,463,540 of record CM068373.1, read on the forward strand.
AATTTTGTCCTTGTAATGAAATTAAGTTAAAGATTGTAAAATGGCTAACAAACCAGAACAACGATATGAATTAAGGAGTAATGGTGCTGAAGAGGAAGAAACTGAACTGGAAGTAATAGTAAGGGATGCCCAAGGGGAACAACCAAAGAAACCAACCCAACCAATGGACGCAAATTTCCAGGAGATGATGAGAATTATTATGGAAGAGAATAGAAAAAACAGTGAAAAAGTATTGAAACAAATAACTGAAAAAATGGATAGTAACAGTGAAACATTAAAGAAACAAATGAAAGAGGATAATAAACAAATGAAATTAGATAACGAAACCTTATTAAAACAAAATAATGAGGAATTAAAGAAACAAATGAAAATAGTTAATGAAAATTTATTAAAAATAAAATAATGAGGAATTAAAGGAGACCATTCAACAACAAATAAATGTGTAACTCTCGTTTACTTTTATAATTATGATTTATAATTGTAAACTCCCACTTACCTTTAATTCTTGATCTGACCGGATCGCATAGTGGGGCGAACCCCGTTCGTACAGCGAACTTGACAGCACATCAAATGAAATAAGGTTTTGAAGGAAGTTAAATACCAAAATTTATCATTAGAAAGATAATGGTTTTTATTTTTTATGATTGTGACACACATTTAGCAGATACTGGGCTCACACACACTCACATTACATACTGAAAATTGAAAAATTCTTTGAAAATTTATTTAAATTACAACTCATTGGTCGTTTTCATTTAAAAAATCAAATCACCAATTTTGTATCTATTTTGAACTATTCTCTTCATTGGTCTTTTTTGTTTTTTGTTATCAAAAAATTACATCAATTGAACACTTCTTAAAAATAAAAACGTCCTTAACCTAACATATGATTACCTAGAGTCTAACAATACAGTTCAATAAAGTTAAGTCAATAATTATAAACACGATTAGAATACAAACAATAAAATAATCAAAGTTTCAAATATCCATTAGCTGGCAGGCGCAAAAATCAAGAAAAAAATTTTTTTTTTCAAAAAAATATTTTCCAAAAAATTTTAAAATTCAAAAAATTTAAATTTCTCAAAATATTTTCTTTCCATTGAAATTATTTAAAATTTGTTTAAATTGGTCAAAAACCACAGTTGAATTAACTTCCATACTAAACATGCCTAGTATGTGACCTCACTATCAGCTGATCAAAACTAGGTCAAGTCCACAACCTTGACCTACATACGTTATATACAAGTTCTATCTGAAAATACACTTAACACTGTAAAATTCTGTCTTGAAACATTAAAACATAATAAAATAAAACCCTTAAAATAACAAAATATTATTATAAATAACAATCAAATTGACATTTAAATTATTCAAAATAAACACTTTCTAACTTTACATTTCCAAATTCTATCAAAATTTTGTCACTGGTTTCAATTAAAAATTTTATACTCTTGTTAGAAATCTCTTTCTTTATTTGACAATCTTATTCTCCATTACTGTGGGTGATTTAAATACTTATAACCATTTAATTTACCACTTGGTAGGCTTACATTTATAATCGCTACCCCTGTGACTCTAATACTCATCAACTTTAACTAGCATGACACCCGTCTCTATCAAAATATCTATCCAACACTCTCTAACCCCAGCTTATCATTAAACTCAATTTGCCACCTTCTCTCAATATAAAAAAAAAATGCTCTCTAACCCTTTGTACCTAGGATAAGTGTTTCCCCCACCCAAAAGCTCATCCCATTATGTTGGTTCCTGGATTCTACCTAAGGTAACCCTTTCCCACCAAATCGGTCCCATCCCGTCCCAACCATTTTGTTGTAAAGAAACAAATGAAAGAGGATAATAAACAAATGAAATTAGATAACGAAACCTTATTAAAACAAAATAATGAGGAATTAAAGAAACAATGAAAATAGTTAATGAAAATTTATTAAAACAAAATAATGAGGAATTAAAGGAGACCATTCAACAACAAATAAATGTGTAACTCTCGTTTACTTTTATAATTATGATTTATAATTGTAAACTCCCACTTACCTTTAATTCTTGATCTGGCCGGATCGCATAGTGGGGCGAACCCCGTTCGTACAGCGAACTTGACAGCACATCAAATGAAATAAGGTTTTGAAGGAAGTTAAATACCAAAATTTATCATTAGAAAGATAATGGTTTTTATTTTTTATGATTGTGACACATTTACGACATGTATAAAATCAGAACAAAATTGTTACTCTCTCTCCTGGTTTTTTTTTTTTTAATTTTGGATTACAACTTTAGAAAAGTATGATGATAACTACGAAAACATAATAGCTACCTTACCTTATTTATAGTACATACAAACATAAACAGCCCAGCCTGCCATCTCACATACATACAATTTAATTTTTTAAAAACCCCAGACCATTTTTAATACCCCACAGCCCTTAAACCTTTGGTGGAATAAAACCCGCCGGCAACGTGGTTTTCGCGCGCACTCATTATTACTCTTTTCGATTTATTTTTTGGTGTCCGAAGAATATATAAATATGTTCTCCACTTTTTAATCGACCGCGGTCACATGGTTTTCACTGTTATTTCACTTTTTTCTGGTACAATGTGAAATTTTGTAAAGAGCCTACTTGGCTCGGTCCGGCGCCGGAACAATCAGTTGACGAACTGGGAGAACGAATGTAGTGGGTGCAGCTAACGTGATCTCATACTTTTGGTGGAAATCACTGCCTTGAGTTTTGTCGCAGTAGTTTCGTCCCATACAATCCATGTAGTTGTTGGGGTGACGACAGTATGTGACATTAGTGAGGCACTGTCTAACGTCACGAGATGGGCGGACCTTAAGGTTTGTATCCGCCAGCTAGTAAGACCAAGTTGAATAAAAATTATTTCCTGACATTGTGAAGCTACTAATTTATTAAAATTATTTAGAAGACCATACAAATAGAAAAAAATAAAATAACTTTCACTTACCATCCAGGTATGGTCTTTTGGGTCCAGGGTCTCATACGTACGTTAGGATACAAGCACAATTTTGAAGGTTGCGTAAATAATTTACATAACACATGTTTAAGAAGAGAATTACAATTTAATATTTTACTTTTGCACTTTGGTAAAATTAAGTAGATACATTTAGTAAATACATGTTTCAGATGTTGTGCAACACTTGCATCTGTTGTAATATGACTTACAATCTATGGCTTACCTTATCATTTATAAAAACACAAACACAGAACAGCCCAGCATTGCTCACTCACTACTCACATTCAATTATAAGGCCCCATTACCCCAATTACCCGATTGAATGCATGATATAAGGTCCCTGCCGGCAACGCGTTCTTCCGTGACCTCGTGGCCACACCGTGGTAGGTCGTAAACGTCTCGAAAAAGAACAAAACTGAATCACGAATTTAGATGTTAATGTTCTGCAACTCTTCTTCCATCCTGTCACTGGTTTAGAGAATGATTACTTCACTTTTATATCAAAAACTGATGAAATTTAGATGAGCATATTTAGCTCTCGTGTCGGCACCGACACAATCAGTGACGAACTGGACAATGTGCTTCTCTGAGCGGGAGGAAGTGACGGTTCACTGTCACCTGCTTTGCGTCGTCATTCATACTTAATTTGCTGTGACGTATGAGTTCTGTGCATGGAACATAGTGTGGTTTTTCCTAGTGTTCTAGTAATGCGTGGTGACGATATTTGCATCGGCTGTACTGACGTCACTAGCAATAGGCGGGGTTTAATGGCATTTCCTGTACTTGGCCGGTTGAGGGCCCAAATTGTTCGCCCCAGCGCCATGTTTGACAGCTTCGGTGGATATTCACGGCGTCACTAACAGCACTCCGCCCTGCGATGTTCCGTACGGGCGTCACCACACATACACAGAGTTCTGCGAATTTTTAGGGTGGCACATTCCTTTGCCTAGTTACACCACAACAACTGCGTCTCGGCTACACTGTTCCTTACCACGTGTTCCGTTGTAAATGAAATGAATATTTGTCGTATAATAAAATTTCACAATGTTTTATAAAACTCCCGCACAAAACGAAATAAATAAAAATACAAACGCCCCATACGGTAAAACAATAAAATAACCCAAATTTTGACACATTACAACATCTTGGTTTTTGGACGATAGCGTCACCCGCGCGTATACCTGGGTCGCGCGTACGTGCGAGCTGTCACACTCTTACAAAGTTCGTGGAAATCTAGGGTGGTGCAGATGCCTTTACCGATTTCGCAACGTAATATTGTGTTGCAGCTTCGTTACAACACTGTTCCATTCACCACGTGTTCTGGTCACCGTTGAGAAATAAAATTTACAAATCTTTTATAAAACCCAAAAATGAAATAAATAAAAATACCCACATTTTTGGACCATTACAATACCCCCTCAATGAGAAGTCTTCTGTCCAAAACAGAAGGAATATCATTGATAAAACCCCTAAGAGGACCGGTGAGGAACTGGTGCCAACAACCCCTTTTGTTCTTACTTCTCATGGGTAAACGACCCCCCTGGCTCGGCGACTATGGACGCATCTGAACGAGATCACTGGACTTCTCTGTGTGAGATCCCAACACCGAAAAATCGAACAGACACGCGCCACAGCGCACCTCGCCTTCTATCATGCTACCCCAAAAATCCTCAATCCCTGGCTCAGATCATGCCAGATCCTCCACCGATATGTTTCCCCTTATATGCAAGCTGGGCTGCCTTTAGCAGATACTGGGCTCACACACACTCACATTACATACTGAAAATTGAAAAATTCTTTGAAAATTTATTTAAATTACAACTCATTGGTCGTTTTCATTTAAAAAATCAAATCACCAATTTTGTATCTATTTTGAACTATTCTCTTCATTGGTCTTTTTTGTTTTTTGTTATCAAAAAATTACATCAATTGAACACTTCTTAAAAATAAAAACGTCCTTAACCTAACATATGATTACCTAGAGTCTAACAATACAGTTCAATAAAGTTAAGTCAATAATAATAAACACGATTAGAATACAAACAATAAAATAATCAAAGTTTCAAATATCCATTAGCTGGCAGGCGCAAAAATCAAGAAAAAAATTTTTTTTTTTTCAAAAAAATATTTTCCAAAAAATTTTAAAATTCAAAAAATTTAAATTTCTCAAAATATTTTCTTTCCATTGAAATTATTTAAAATTTGTTTAAATTGGTCAAAAACCACAGTTGAATTAACTTCCATACTAAACATGCCTAGTATGTGACCTCACTATCAGCTGATCAAAACTAGGTCAAGTCCACAACCTTGACCTACATACGTTATATACAAGTTCTATCTGAAAATACACTTAACACTGTAAAATTCTGTCTTGAAACATTAAAACATAATAAAATAAAACCCTTAAAATAACAAAATATTATTATAAATAACAATCAAATTGACATTTAAATTATTCAAAATAAACACTTTCTAACTTTACATTTCCAAATTCTATCAAAATTTTGTCACTGGTTTCAATTAAAAATTTTATACTCTTGTTAGAAATCTCTTTCTTTATTTGACAATCTTATTCTCCATTACTGTGGGTGATTTAAATACTTATAACCATTTAATTTACCACTTGGTAGGCTTACATTTATAATCGCTACCCCTGTGACTCTAATACTCATCCACTTTAACTAGCATGACACCCGTCTCTATCAAAATATCTATCCAACACTCTCTAACCCCAGCTTATCATTAAACTCAATTCGCCACCTTCTCTCAATATAAAAAAAAAATGCTCTCTAACCCTTTGTACCTAGGATAAGTGTTTCCCCCACCCAAAAGCTCATCCCATTATGTTGGTTCCTGGATTCTACCTAAGAATCCAAATCGGTCCCATCCCGTCCCAACCATTTTGTTGTGGACTCCCACATTACACTACCCCCTATTACAAAATTACCATCCCCAATAATCTCAATCTTATTACCTTACTTCAACTACAACAAAATAACATCATCAATTATAAACATCAATATATCACTCAAAACTCTACATATATTCCCCATAACTTTTGTGTCAACATCAATACTTCTCAATTCTACAACATTAACTCACAACAACATTACATTAACGCAAAACAATATTTTTCTCTCTACTACCCCTTTAACTTTGACTTGGACTGATCTGCATGTCCCAATAAAATATTCATCACCCAAAAACTATCTTTTATTAGCTTTCACAAATCAGTACTTTATTTCTCACTTTATCATCTTACTTTTCTCCTTATTTAAATAGTGTCTGTAATACATTGAAACATTACATCTAACATTAATTACCTTGAACATTTACAACCAATATAACAGTGACATTTTACTACTGATCAGCTGACATTACTAGCTAATTGTAAACACATTTCAAAATTATACACATTACCTGAAATACATATGGTTATCAATCCTTACATCTATCATCATGGTTTCCCCTCTTTCTGACCCTGATAATTTATGTTAACCGCCTGCCTGCCAGTCGGTTTAGTTATCTACTCAGTTTCAAAAATACACAAATTATATAAAACATACTTTTTATCAATTCTTATATCTACCCTATTACAATAAAATACTACATTTAAAAAATATAGAATGAACACCTTATAGTGAATGTATGAGCATCTAGTTATTTAAACGGAACACAAGCATTTTTATTAGATCAAAATTGGAGTTAGCAATTTTTGTTATAAATTTAAATTCGTGGCTCATCTGAGCCACCTCCCATCCACACACGCTATTGCAATTTATGTAAGACTGTAGCGCCTTTTCGCTTCCACAAAGACTGCATATTTGGAGGAATTTGACATCTCCGTTTCTTTGTTTCGGCAGTTACATTTTAACGTTTTGGATATCAACATATCCTTGGTAAATATTGAAACGCCCTTAAAACGGGTCTACCACCTGGCTATGCTGTTCCCACGCGGACAGAGTGGCAGCCGCTGTTCCATAGTTCCTGGATTTCCCCTAATTTCACCCCCCATTTAATTTCTAGTATATACCAATTTCAAGTCAGCTATGGTCATGGGACTCGATTATGGCCATAGCTAACCGCTCGCCAAAGCCACGATTAGTGCTGGTAAGGCAGTAATCGCCCGAAAAGTCGGGGAAATCTAACTTTTATTTCAACGCCTGTTCTACATCGTCATTAGTATGTGCGTCACGAACGTCTATCAGGGTACAAATCGAATTTGTACAAAAAGGTGTACTGCACATTGTCGCCATGTTGGCCTCCGATGGAGGTAACACTCTCTGTTACCCCCAACCCATTTCGCTATCTACGGGGGCACAGGCCACCCCCGCAATAGCACCTTAATAACTAAATAATAAACAATTTTTTATATACATTCTAATGTAACATTTTCATTAATCATTAATCATTCAACTCATTCATCACCTTGAAATTTTCAAAATTTATTAATAATTTATTATATATCATCTTTCAGTTATTATTAAATTTTTTAATTATCATTTTTATTTAACACAATTATTTCAAATCATCTCATTATTGAATTAAAATCTTTTCATCTGAGTTACAGATGAAACAAAAAAAAAAAAAAAAAAAAAAAAAAAAAACAAATATTTACAAATATTTTGTAAATGTCTGTAAACATTTTATTATACTTGATTCGTACTATAAAATTTTCATACTTACAGTCCATTTAAAATGACATACACAAAATATCTACCATACACCCCAATACTTTCACGTAACCCCTGAAACATTTCACAAAAATGTTAGTTTAAATCAATTAATTTAACCATCTATTACCAAATACATCTCTCGTAAATAATTCAAATTCATTCGAAAGTTTAATTATACAACATTTAAATAACTCAGAATATTTAAAACATCTCAATTGTTTTAATTAAATTAGTTATTGAAAATACAAATTACATAGCTATCAACACAATTACAATTAGCCAATTACTGTCTCCAAAATTAATTTTATTATTTATTTAAATTGCCAAAATATTAATATTATTATTACAACCATCTACACACACATTGTTTACTTGACATTCTACAATACACACAGATAAATTCACTACAATTATTTACAAACTTTTGTCCTTAACTGTTCCGTTTTTTCACACTTCATTGTCCAAATCTGCCAAGTCAAAACCACAAAACAAAATATTTATAACTGTCCTTTATTGTTTTATGGCCTACCCTCCATCGTCAAAGGTAAGTCTTTGTTTTATGTAGCACTGTTCAATTTCATTAACACACAAATTACTGTCTTGTGTGGCATCACCATAAAAACCAAATTTATTCATTTTACCAAAATAATCAAGAAACAAGTCAACGTTAAGTACATCTGTTAAGTCTCCATCAGTAATTATATTCATTATTGGGTTATTTACTTTTATATTATCAATCAACTCATTATTATTTAGACACACTTCTAACCTTACTTTCCACTCATCATACTCTCTATTCAATGCATACAATTCTGTTTCTTTCTCCACATACAATTCTCTATTTAAATCTCTCTCATCACAATACCATATCACACTCTCAATATTATTCCAGACAGAGGGTACAAAATTATATAACAAAAATAAACACTTCAAATCTTCTACTAACACGGGACTCTTGCCCTTCAAAAACAACACTTGTGAATACGTTAAATCATCATCAATAAGGGGAAAATTTACCCTCTGCCCCCATTCTACTACTATACTCTCTTTCCACTCTCTCTCTAACTCATTAACACACATTAACATTTTATTATCACATTCAGTACTCTCATTATTTATTTTCACCGTATCACTCTCAGATACTACATTTTCACTTTCAATACTATTTTCATTATTTTCAACATCATCGTCATCATTTGTTAACTCTGTATCTAATACAACATTGCCATTACAATTTCCATTTGTATTATTCAAACTATTTTTTATTTCATTTGTCTTGTCTAAACATTTATTCTTGTCTTGTATATCATTTATTAACTCATCAAATTTTACACTAATACTCTGCTGCAACTGAATATTCTGCTCTTTAATTTCTTTAAATATAATCTCATTTTTAATATTTTGCTGTTCGCATTTTATTTTCTGTTCTTTGAATTTGTTACTTAAAATCTCAAATTTCTCGTCATTTCTATCAAGACGCTTATTTAATTCATTATTCTGCATGTCAAATTTGTTGTCCATTTTTCGTAAAAAACTCATTATATCTATTTCATCTGATTGTTTATTTTTATTGGCTGAAACTGGGGTCAACTGAATCCCAGAATCGACATCTGTTTCGCTTAATTGTTTTTGAACGGTAATTGGGGTAGAGTGAATGATGACATTGCCGCTGACAGCTGTTTCTGTAACAGCGCTCGGCATATCACTTTCATACAGTGACTGCGACTCAAGGTCACCTTCACTCATTTCTACATTAGTTATATTACCTTTAGTATTCTCAGACATTTTACTTGATTTATTTTTCTTGCGTAATAACTACCAATGATTTATCTCTTTTCAAACCTTATATTACGACATACATAAAATCAGCCTTATACCATAATTACGCAAGTTTACATAACTGCAATTCTACTTTCGCAACCGTACTTCGTTCAATGTACTGTCAAAATGTAGGCCGGCGTAATACAACTTTTTTGTTATATTACATCCTGCTGTCACGGCAACAAATGTAACTCTCGTTTACTTTTATAATTATGATTTATAATTGTAAACTCCCACTTACCTTTAACTCTCGATCTGGCCGGATCGCATAGTGGGGCGAACCCCGTTCGTACAGCGAACTTGACAGCACATCAAATGAAATAAGGTTTTGAAGGAAGTTAAATACCAAAATTTATCATTAGAAAGATAATGGTTTTTATTTTTTATGATTGTGACACATTTACGACATGTATAAAATCAGAACAAAATTGTTACTCTCTCTCCTGTTTTTTTTTTTAAATTTTGGATTACAACTTTAGAAAAGTATGATGATAACTACACGAAAACATAATAGCTACCTTACCTTATTTATAGTACATACAAACATAAACAGCCCAGCCTGCCGTCTCACATACATACAATTTAATTTTTTAAAAACCCCAGACCATTTTTAATACCCCACAGCCCTTAAACCTTTGGTGGAATAAAACCCGCCGGCAACATGGTTTTCGCGCGCACTCATTATTACTCTTTTCGATTTATTTTTTGGTGTCCGAAGAATATATAAATATGTTCTCCACTTTTTAATCAACCGCGGTCACATGGTTTTCCCTGTTATTTCACTTTTTTCTGGTACAATGTGAAATTTTGTAAAGAGCCTACTTGGCTCGGTCCGGCGCCGGAACAATCAGTTGACGAACTGGGAGAACGAATGTAGTGGGTGCAGCTAACGTGATCTCATACTTTTGGTGGAAACCACTGCCTTGAGTTTCGTCGCAGTAGTTTCGTCCCATGCAATCCATGTAGTTGTTGGGGTGACGACAGTATGTGACATTAGTGAGGCACTGTCTAACGTCACGAGATGGGCGGACCTTGAGGTTTGTATCCGCCAGCTAGTAAGACCAAGTTGAATAAAAATCGTTTCCTGACATCTTGGTTTTTGGACGATAGCGTCACCCGCGCGTATACCTGGGTTGCGCGTACGTGCGAGCTGTCACACTCTTACAAAGTTCTTGGAAATCTAGGGTGGTGCAGATGCCTTTACCGATTTTGCAACGTAATATTGCGTTGCAGCTTCGTTACAACACTGTTCCAATCACCATGTGTTCTGGTCACCGTTGAGAAATAAAATTTACAAATCTTTTATAAAACCAAAAATTAAATAAATAAAAATACCCACATTTTTGGACCGTTACAAATGGGGTGAATAATAAATAATAATTAGACCAGCAGAAGGCTGAAATCAAGTTAATATTACAAAATTATGAGGAAAAGAACGTTAGGCAATCCGCAAAGGTGAAATTGAATATAGAAACAATGAAAGAAATAAGGAATGATGAAAACCAGTCAATAGAAACAAAGATAGAAGTCATACCAAACGATCAAATCAGGGAACCAGTAAATCAGAAAATAAAAGGTAATAAAGAAATAGAAAATAAAGAAGATAAAAGTGTATCATTATATAAGGATAAACATAGCAGAAACAAAGAGAATAATAAGTATGTGGAAAAGAAGACGAAGAAAATAGGTAAAAGACATCCCAAGAAACAGAAAAATACACAGGAAGAATTAGATATGATTAGGAGTGGGCTGGTTAATGTACGTAATCTCCCAATCGCTAATTACAGGGAAAGAACAGAATTAAAAAATTATAGGAAAGACTTAAGGAAATTTATATTGAAAATGAATACATCAGAAAAAGAAAGGGATAATAAAATATCAGCTATATCATCAATAGTTGATATACGAGTGACATATTTGGTTAAAGAACTAGAGAATAAAGTGTTAAAAGTAGGCGAAGATACCATTGAAAATTTGGTGTTCGAAAAATTGCAGTACAGAGTGATCGAAACATATGTCATTAGGACAGAATTGATTGGAAATTCAACAGGAGGTCTTGAAATGAGTGAAGACTTCGCAGCAGAAAAATCAGAATACAAGGTAGTAGTGATAAAGTGGACAAGGATAGAATTCATACTGAAAACAATAATAGTCCGGGCAAAAAGGATAACTTATGTATTTGACAATGGATGAACTAAAGATGAAAATATGGAAAGAAGGGACTGATTTTTTGGGCATGGACCACAGCAAACTAATAGAACAAAGATTAGGTTAATTAATAAGACAAACAACATAATATTGAAGTTATTGCAAATAAAAATGTTATTTTATGAATTAAAAGAAAGGAAAAGAACCCACCAAATTCAAAAAACGTAAGAACATCTTACAGGATACTTCAGGGAAATTATTTTGAATCGATTAAGAAGAGAAAGACGGTTAATAACAATAATAAGGTGATAATAATGAGTAAAGAGAATAAATACTTAAAACAAACAAATAAATAAAGAAATGAACCATCAGTTACTGAATGAAGCAATGGAAGATAAACTTGGCAAGATAATAGGAGTGCAATACAAATGACCCATAAGAGAGAAGGTGAGTTTAAATAAGAAATTATACCCAATACCCTATACAGTAAGAGGGCATATGAAATAAGAAATCGACAAAGGATTAGTAAAAAGATAATTGAAATAAGTCAGTCAAAACACACAAGCCCGTTAGTAGTAATTCCCATGTAAGGATAAGTCCTTAATATTGTGTTTGGATGAGCATCAAATTAATCAGATGATAATTCCTGATAAGGCGTCACCAAAGAATATAAGAATAGTTTTAAAACGTTTTAATAACGTCATTTTTTTAATAATTGTAATGCTGTACCTGGATATTGGCAAATAGAATTGCACCCAGAAAGTATAGAATATGTGAATAGTATAAGTTATTATTTCAAGAGAGCACCTTTTGGGCTGGTCCATAATGTGGCCATATTTATTTTTACGGAATGATTTGACTGAGTATGGGGCAAGGAGATTTTAGAAGTTATTACGGTTTATGTCGATGATTTAGTAATTGCATCAAACAGTTGGGAAGAATATTGTAATAGAATTAAGAGGGTACTTACCAGATTGGGGGAAAATATAATGACACTCAAGTTGAATAATGTCATAGCCAGTAGGATTAAATTGTGTGGATTTGTAGTAATTAAATACCAAGATGGGAAGGTTAAAGATACCGGTACATACAATTTTAATCAGATTCGACCGTATAAATAAAGTAATAATTAAAAGAAAAATACTTCTTAAATGAAGAACAAATGAAATGTATGACCCGGATTGGGAAGGTGAGGTTCAAAATAAAGATAATGTTTTATTCATGTTTTTGAGTTTTTTAGCCATGAAATTAGGCACAATTTTTATTTGTTATTTATTATTTTGATGTAAAACCAGTTGGTTTAATTAACGTTGTTTTAAGTCATAAATAAGTGTTTAAGATATCATGATTCATGATAATAATGAACCATATTTGTAATATTAATAAAAGAAAAACCCAATTTGTTAAAAGAATTTTGTGAGGTACAAATACTTAATTAATCAGATGTTTAAATATTAAGATTAGACTATGTTGGTTATTTCAAAATTTCATCTAAAATTGTATCTGAAATTATGAAATAAGGGAAGGTATTATGTACTGCTGTTAAAATGCACACAGTACATAATACGGAGGTAATAAATTTTATAAATTTTAAAAGAGAAAGGATGCAGATTTTGTATTGAATGTAACATATGTTTTAAAATGTAAACAAAAAACATTGGGACTATCGACTCATCCAGTCAACATAGAGGTCGAGTCCTATATGATATAAAACAATATTCAGTTATATGTTCAGAAAAGAATATATGAAATTGGAATGAATGTTATAGTAAGAACAAAGAGTAATAAAATTATAATTTAATAAATAACAACTAGAATTACGAATATTAGAGGTAAAATAAAGATGTTTAATAAGAAATAGAAAAATTATATATGTTTTAATAGGTATATGATAAACAGATGTAAAGAAATTAGGGAATTATCAAAGTGGCAATTTTGTAAATTGTTAAAAGATTGTATTGTATAGTGATGAAGGAAATTTGTATTAGTCTTCAATTATATTTAATAAGGGTAACGTCAGGAGTCTTAAATTATATTCAATAAGAGTAACGTTATAAGTCTTAAGTTATTTTCAATAAGAGTAACATGAAGAGTCTAATTTCATATCTAATGGTAACAGCATGAAGAGTCTAAAATTATATCTATAACAGTAGCTTGAAGAGTCTAAATTCATAAAATAACATTTGTACATCATCAAGTTAATGTAACATGGAAAAGAAAATACAGTAAAGGAATTTAATTTGTGATACCAGAGTTTTGATTATAATATTTAATAAATAAATAATATTACGAGAAATATAACAATATCCTTAATAGAACGATGATAGAAGAGGGAAATCCTGGACTGAAGAAGAGTTTAAGTGGCCATAAAGGATAATTAAGTGTTCCAAGGAGACATCTGTGTTGCAGTCGTCGTGGAGAGCGGCATTCAGCGGTGAGATCAATAAGAAATTTGTGTGAAGGAACAGATCGCCAAGCCTGATATTGCTTTTGAAAAAAAAAAGGTAAACAACCAGAAGTGAACCCGTGGCAGCTGGAAGAATTCAGAGTCGGTCAAGTTACATTAGTCTGGTATTCATTTTTTTTCATGGTTAATTCTCAAAATACTACATATTAACTGAATTTGGTTTGGTTTAAAGAAAAGAAAATATTAGATACAATCGTAAATATGATCAAACAGCTTAATAATCATTAACCCTGAGAGAAAGAGTTTCTTTACATGTACTGGTAAACAAAAAAACATAATAACAGTAGGTACATTTCTTAATTATATTATACTATTAAATAGTTACAAGACTCATAAAAAAAAAAACAGTACATTAAATGGCTGATCCAACGTGGAGCAGATATTAATTACAATACCTGTAATTAATTACAGCACATTAAATGACACATCCAACGTGGTGCAAATATTATATTATATCAGTAAAAAATACAGCACAATAAATGGCGCCCAACGTGGGGAAAAGATTTTCTTTAAACCAGCACCAAATAAAACAATTTTGTTAAATTTAATTAGCATAAAAAATTTTTTCCTTGTAATTAAATTAAGTTAAAGATTGTAAAATGGCTAACAAACCAGAACAACGATATGAATTAAGGAGTAATGGTGCTGAAGAGGAAGAAACTGAACTGGAAGTAATAGTAAGGGATGCCCAAGGGGAACAACCAAAGAAACCAACCCAGCCAATGGACGCAAATTTCCAGGAGATGATGAGAATTATTATGGAAGAGAATAGAAAAAACAGTGAAAAAGTATTGAAACAAATAACTGAAAAAATGGATAGTAACAGTGAAACATTAAAGAAACAAATGAAAGAGGATAATAAACAAATGAAATTAGATAACGAAACCTTATTAAAACAAAATAATGAGGAATTAAAGAAACAAATGAAAATAGTTAATGAAAATTTATTAAAACAAAATAATGAGGAATTAAAGGAGACCATTCAACAACAAATAAATGGGGTGAATAATAAATAATAATTAGACCAGCAGAAGGCTGAAATCAAGTTAATATTACAAAATTATGAGGAAAAGAACGTTAGGCAATCCGCAAAGGTGAAATTGAATATAGAAACAATGAAAGAAATAGGGAATGATGAAAACCAGTCAATAGAAACAAAGATAGAAGTCATACCAAACGATCAAATCAGGGAACCAGTAAATCAGAAAATAAAAGGTAATAAAGAAATAGAAAATAAAGAAGATAAAAGTGTATCATTATATAAGGATAAACATAGCAGAAATAAAGAGAATAATAAGTATGTGGAAAAGAAGACGAAGAAAATAGGTAAAAGACATCCCAAGAAACAGAAAAATACACAGGAAGAATTAGATATGATTAGGAGTGGGCTGGTTAATGTACGTAATCTCCCAATCGCTAATTACAGGGAAAGAACAGAATTAAAAAATTATAGGAAAGACTTAAGGAAATTTATATTGAAAATGAATACATCAGAAAAAGAAAGGGATAATAAAATATCAGCTATATCATCAATAGTTGATATACGAGTGACATATTTGGTTAAAGAACTAGAGCAGCTGTTCTCAACCTGGTGCTTGTGAGCACTTAAGTGCTCACGTAACTAAAAATGGTGCTCATCATGGATGTATAAAAAAGTGCTCGCGAGCAACAGTGACCCCTAATTTTCAATTATGAACTATTTAGCACGGCCGTACAGCTGTTGTCCACCAACAACTGAGTATAGCAGAATACTGTTTGGAAACCTTTATTACTTCTAAGAGCACTACTTGCAATGGTTTCCGGAATTGTCCGTAGTTTACAAGCTGATACAGACTCTATTGTTTGCAGCTTTAAAAGGTAGAGACAGCCTACGAGGGGTTTATTACTGTAGGCGCCAGGTTGTCTCATCTTGTAAATGGGCTGTTAAACACGTACTAGTACCCTCAAAAGAAGCGGTTATTCAAAATATTTTAATTTTATTGCCTCCGAAATCCCTAAACTTGGCAGCTTTAAGTACGTTCTCACAGAAATAGTCACATAGCATTATACACATAGCTCAACCAATCAATTTTCAGATTTTAAATAGAAATTTCGAAATTCGCCAATGAGACTTTAAGAGTAGCCACTACCATAGAGGTATATAGATAGAGGTGGTGAACTGGCTGAGAAACCGTCCGGCTGGAAAAGAGAGATGGAATCACGTAGGGGTCATTTCTGTCCTTGTCTGCCTCTAACGCTGAACTGACGCTGAATCAGCTGATCCGCGCGAGTTCCATTCTCGCGCATGCGTCAGTAGACAAGGATAGAAATAACCTCTATGAATGTTTCTGCGTGGACATTTCCACTTACATGAGCGCCTATACTTTGCCCCCTCTATCTATGCCACTACTCTCCTCCCATCCTGTATGAGGACACGGAAAGCAGAAATTAAATGTGTTGTTGATTTATCAGTTTTATTTAGATTGTGACTGGAGTGACATAGTGTAGCGGTGTACACCAGTTTTGTGACATATTTTGGTTGTGGTATTGCTGTTCTGTTATTTATGAAATACGCGTAATTATTGTCAGTTTGCAATTTTCCTTTCGCCTCGAAGTGTGTTGTGAACGTTCTTAAAAAAGAGACATGGATAAATTTGTAATACGAAAACGTAGTGAAGAATCGATACCTAAGTTAGCTTCTTCATCAACCCAAGATTCCAACAAAAGTAGCGAAGCAAAATGAAAGAAACTGTATTCTTTTCAAGGTAACTGGGAGACAGATTTTTTGGTGGTCACTAATGACGAGAATACCGGAGTTATTTGCGTTTTGTGTCATGCACCTTTATCGGATTTCAGAAAAGCAAATTGTCAAAGACATTATGAAACTCATCATAGTGCGTTTTCTGATCAATATCCCACGGGATCAGATGCAAGGATACATAAAATCAAAGAGTTAAAATCACAACTCCAACGTCAACAGAAGTCTTTTTCATTTAATGTTAATAGTTCTGTTAACAAACTTTCAACCGAAGTGTCTGTATCTGTGTCTCATAAACTTGTTCAGCATGGGATGCCATTTACAAGTGGAGAAATTGTGAAGGAGTGCATAGTTTCTGCAGTGACAACTCTCGCTGAAAGTATACCTGAGAAATACAGAAGTGTTTTGATTAATGCGGCAAAAAATGTGCCACTTAGTAATGACACTGTTGCCAGGCGCGTTGACCTCATCGCGGTTCAAATTAAACAAAAAGCACTCCAGAAACTTTCTGAATGTAGTTATTTTTCTCTTGACGAATCAACAGACATTGCTTCTGTAGCACAATTGGCGTGTTTGTACGTTGTATAGATAATGTGGGAATTGTAGAAGATTTCTTTTTAACAATTTTACCGCTCCCGGGTACAACTACGGGGCAAGACATTTATAATGCTGTCGCGAATTTCCCGAAACCTAATGGCATTGACTTATCAAAGCTCGTGTGTGTGGTTACTGATGGCGCACCTTCCATGGTAGGTAAAAATAAAGGATTTGTCACTCTTCTGGAAAATGATGAACATTTTCCTCCCTTTGTTCACTATCATTGTTTAATTCACGTTGAAAACTTAGCCAGTCATCTTATATCTGTTCCTGAAATTTCAGAACAGTTAAAACTGATAGTTAAGTTGATCAACTTTTTGGTTTCTAAACCCCTGAATAAACGCTTACTAAAAGTCTTCTTGCACGATTTATCAGCGCCACATTCAGAACTAATCCTACATGCGGATGTTCGTTGGCTAAGTCGCGGGGAAGCAATTACAAGGGTCTGGAAAGTTTTTGAAGAAATCAAAGCACTTATTTCTGCCAACGATTATGTCACTAAGTTTCCAGAAATATTCGGGGATGATTTTAAGATCAATCTTGCTTTCATGGTAGACCTATTTCAATATCTCACCGAGCTGAACAAACGTCTTCAGGGTCGAAAAACACAATTTGTGAACTGAAAGAAATTATATTTTCCTTTCGATCAAAGTTACAAAGATTCCTCGGGACGGCAAGTAAAAATGACTTGGTTCATTTTCCTGAACTGGCACATACACTCTCGAGTCTTGGTCGTCCCCACTCGGAGTGTCCTAAAATTGTCGTTCTGGCAATTCAAGATCTGTTGAAAGAGTTAGCTACACGTTTTCATGTACTCTAAGAAAGTGAGCCGTTGTTTAATATGGTGCTCAATCCATTTGAATTCAATGTGGACTCTCTCAGAAAAATTCAGATTATTTAACAGCACAATCTTGCTCGCACGGAACTTGAATTATTAGAGCTCCAGTCCTCTCAAGCCTTAAAATATCTTTTCGAAAAGGAAAGGATCACCGATTTCTGGGGTGCAAATGATACAATGAGATTTCCGACATTGCGAAATGCTTCTCTCAAATGCTTGGTGATGTTTGGGACAACCTACCTGTGTGAAAAATGTTTTTCATTAATGAAATACATCAAGAACAAAGCACGATCAAGATTAAATGACTCACATTTGGAGGACTGTTTACGTGTGGCTGCAAGCGACTTCTCCTTAGATATTAGTGAAATTCCGAGTAACATTCAGACCCAAGGATCTCATTAGCCTGGTGAGTGTACTTATTATTATTATTATTATTATTAAATTTTCATGGTGCTCTCCCACTTGCCCCGGATTATGAAAGGTGCTCTCAATCACAAAAAGGTTGAGAACCCCTGAACTAGAGAATAAAGTGTTAAAAGTAGGCGAAGATACCATTGAAAATTTGGTGTTCGAAAAATTGCAGTACAGAGTGATCGAAACATATGTCATTAGGACAGAATTGATTGGAAATTCAACAGGAGGTCTTGAAATGAGTGAAGACTTCGCAGCAGAAAAATCAGAATACAAGGTAGTAGTGATAAAGTGGACAGGGATAGAATTCATACTGAAAACAATAATAGTCCAGGCAAAAAGGATAACTTATGTATTTGACAATGGATGAACTAAAGATGAAAATATGGAAAGAAGGGACTGATTTTTTGGGCATGGACCACAGCAAACTAATAGAACAAAGATTAGGTTAATTAATAAGACAAACAACATAATATTGAAGTTATTGCAAATAAAAATGTTATTTTATGAATTAAAAGAAAGGAAAAGAACCCACCAAATTCAAAAAACGTAAGAACATCTTACAGGATACTTCAGGGAAATTATTTTGAATCGATTAAGAAGAGAAAGACGGTTAATAACAATAATAAGGTGATAATAATGAGTAAAGAGAATAAATACTTAAAACAAATAAATAAAGAAATGAACCATCAGTTGCTGAATGAAGCAATGGAAGATAAACTTGGCAAGATAATAGGAGTGCAATACAAATGACCCATAAGAGAGAAGGTGAGTTTAAATAAGAAATTATACCCAATACCCTATACAGTAAGAGGGCATATGAAATAAGAAATCGACAAAGGATTAGTAAAAAGATAATTGAAATAAGTCAGTCAAAACACACAAGCCCGTTAGTAGTAATTCCCATGTAAGGATAAGTCCTTAATATTGTGTTTGGATGAGCATCAAATTAATCAGATGATAATTCCTGATAAGGCGTCACCAAAGAATATAAGAATAGTTTTAAAACGTTTTAATAACGTCATTTTTTTAATAATTGTAATGCTGTACCTGGATATTGGCAAATAGAATTGCACCCAGAAAGTATAGAATATGTGAATGGTATAAGTTATTATTTCAAGAGAGCACCTTTTGGGCTGGTCCATAATGTGGCCATATTTACGGAATGATTTGACTGAGTATGGGGCAAGGAGATTTTAGAAGTTATTACGGTTTATGTCGATGATTTAGTAATTGCATCAAACAGTTGGGAAGAATATTGTAATAGAATTAAGAGGGTACTTACCAGATTGGGGGAAAATATAATGACACTCAAGTTGAATAATGTCATAGCCAGTAGGATTAAATTGTGTGGATTTGTAGTAATTAAATACCAAGATGGGAAGGTTAAAGATACCGGTACATACAATTTTAATCAGATTCGACCGTATAAATAAAGTAATAATTAAAAGAAAAATACTTCTTAAATGAAGAACAAATGAAATGTATGACCCGGATTGGGAAGGTGAGGTTCAAAAGAAAGATAATGTTTTATTCATGTTTTTGAGTTTTTTAGCCATGAAATTAGGCACAATTTTTATTTGTTATTTATTATTTTGATGTAAAACCAGTTGGTTTAATTAACGTTGTTTTAAGTCATAAATAAGTGTTTAAGATATCATGATTCATGATAATAATGAACCATATTTGTAATATTAATAAAAGAAAAAACCAATTTGTTAAAAGAATTTTGTGAGGTACAAATACTTAATTAATCAGATGTTTAAATATTAAGATTAGACTATGTTGGTTATTTCAAAATTTCATCTAAAATTGTATCTGAAATTATGAAATAAGGGAAGGTATTATGTACTGCTGTTAAAATGCACACAGTACAGAATACGGAGGTAATAAATTTTATAAATTTTAAAAGAGAAAGGATGCAGATTTTGTATTGAATGTAACATATGTTTTAAAATGTAAACAAAAAACATTGGGACTATCGACTCATCCAGTCAACATAGAGGTCGAGTCCTATATGATATAAAACAATATTCAGTTATATGTTCAGAAAAGAATATATGAAATTGGAATGAATGTTATAGTAAGAACAAAGAGTAATAAAATTATAATTTAATAAATAACAACTAGAATTACGAATATTAGAGGTAAAATAAAGATGTTTAATAAGAAATAGAAAAATGATATATGTTTTAATAGGTATATGATAAACAGATGTAAAGAAATTAGGGAATTATCAAAGTGGCAATTTTGTAAATTGTTAAAAGATTGTATTGTATAGTGATGAAGGAAATTTGTATTAGTCTTCAATTATATTTAATAAGGGTAACGTCAGGAGTCTTAAATTATATTCAATAAGAGTAACGTTATAAGTCTTAAGTTATTTTCAATAAGAGTAACATGAAGAGTCTAATTTCATATCTAATGGTAACAGCATGAAGAGTCTAAAATTATATCTATAACAGTAGCTTGAAGAGTCTAAATTCATAAAATAACATTTGTACATCATCAAGTTAATGTAACATGGAAAAGAAAATACAGTAAAGGAATTTAATTTGTGATACCAGAGTTTTGATTATAATATTTAATAAATAAATAATATTATGAGAAATATAACAATATCCTTAATAGAACGACGATAGAAGAGGGAAATCCTGGACTGAAGAAGAGTTTAAGTGGCCATAAAGGATAATTAAGTGTTCCAAGGAGACATCTGTGTTGCAGTCGTCCTGGAGAGCGGCATTCAGCGGTGAGATCAATAAGAAATTTGTGTGAAGGAACAGATCGCCAAGCCTGATATTGCTTTTGAAAAAAGGTAAACAACAACCAGAAGTGAACCCGTGGCAGCTGGAAGAATTCAGAGTCGGTCAATTTACATTAGTCTGGTATTCATTTTTTTTTCATGGTTAATTCTCAAAATACTACATATTAACTGAATTTGGTTTGGTTTAAAGAAAAGAAAATATTAGATACAATCGTAAATATGATCAAACAGCTTAATAATCATTAACCCTGAGAGAAAGAGTTTCTTTACATGTACTGGTAAACAAAAAAACATAATAACAGTAGGTACATTTCTTAATTATATTATACTATTAAATAATTACAAGACTCATAAAAAAAAATAACAGTACATTAAATGGCTGATCCAACATGGAGCACATATTAATTACAATACCTGTAATTAATTACAGCACATTAAATGACGCATCCAACGTGGTGCAAATATTATATTATATCAGTAAAAAATACAGTACAATATATATATAAAGCATGTTAATTTAAATATTTTTTGTGATGTGTAAATTTTTGAGATGGGACTTATATCAGTATGTTCAAAATAAAAAGGTTCGACGTAATTAATGATGGTAATTATTTTAAAAATTCATAACTAAATGTATGTTTTTTTAAAGTAAAAATGGTTTATGGCCATAAATTTGATTGTAAAAATATTCAGGTTTTTTGAAAAAAAATTGTTCTGTTCAGAAGCCTCCTTCGACAAGAACTTTTAGTATCTGTAGAAAATCATGAGTAGGGGTTACCTAAGAACCAATCTGATTATGCGAATTCAGTTGAAAATTATTTTTAACCGATTGATCAGTCTCTCTTTGGAATCGATAACATGTAATTACCAGTTGGTACATGATCATTGACCTCCCAATCACCACACACACAAGTTAGAAAATTACTACAGTTGCTGCGAGAAATATAGTACAGTAGTGCTATTCTGTGAAAGTGCAAGATATCCGATTAGGTGTATAGACGCTTTAAGCTGACTGGAAAAGGGTGTTAGCATAACATACCATTTTAGTAATCAGTATTAGTTTGCCGTGAAAGTATGTAACCATGCCCATGAGAAATAACTACACACCTGAAAGCAACCCTGCGGCTGGACAGAGTATATCAATCCACAATCCAGGATCATCCAGGAACAACCCATCATCTGAAGCATCTGAAATCTACATAAAAGGGAAGCAAACTTATATTATTTATACACAATTAAAAAAATAATTTAAATGAATGATTATCATATCAGTAAAGACTTTATGGTAAATAAGACAAAAGAATGTTAAATATTACTTTACTTCATTGTATATAAAGGGAATCTTTTATTTTGTATTACAAAGGTCAACACAGATATTTTTTTTGTTTATAAACTGTATTAAAATCTCAAGAGATTGTCAAAAATAATAGCATCCACTTCAAACATAGGCCAATCTCGGACTAGTTATTCTATGTGACACCTGTACATCACAATACGTATATCTATATACATCGTTTGATAAGTTCAGCCATTTTCGTTTTAGTGTAAATAAATTTAAATTCGTGGTTTTATGTGTACTGATTCTTGGTAAACCTTGACTCCATTTGTTCTTTATTTAATATTATCTACTGAACTGTTTTTGTTATTATAATTATCTCATGACAACAATTTTTCTCTTTAAATTTTGCAGAGGGCCAGTTATGAGATACACAGCAATAATAAAATTATAATACTATCTTTGAATACAATAAAATATAAAATACTAATAATAATAGAGCAGTGTACTAATTCTTGTGTCACTTATTGGCAGCACTAATATTTATAATCCAGTGTTAAAAATAATATTAATGAATACAATTCTGTGTTTATACCCAACCTAACTGTATTGTGTAAACCACAAGCTGGGTCATATGATTTTGTTTGTTCATTGTGCTATGTATAATTGTTGCACAGTACACTTTTTAATAGAGGAGTAAGACATTGATGGCATAAAATAACTAATTACAATACTGAAAAATAATAAATCTTCCATTTATTAACTATTAGATTAAAAAAATTAAATATCAAAAATTTGAAATGTGAATTCAGAATATTCCCTTTTTAACCCTTTCGCTGCTGCGATCGAGTACACTCGATGTTCGCAAATCACGCCACTACTGCTGCGCTCGAATATATTCAATTTGGAATTTGCGCCCTTATTGCAGTTATCGAATTAAGTCGATTTTGCTGATTTGTGCTCCCATCTGTTGTCTACTATTTGTACTATGTTAAACATCTGTTTCTGTATCGAAAAATAAACTAATATCGATATTATTCGTTGTTTCCGTTTTGCTTACATGTGCAGAACCTCTAGTTCAGTGCGTGCCTTTGTCTATGTTGCGTGCCTTATTCTTTTTTTATTTTTGAACTACTTTATTTGTTGTTATTTTTGTGAAGTATTAACTAGTTAATTTTTAGATTACATTTAGTGTTTAGTGTGTGTGTGTGTATAAATTCGTTTGTGATTTTTGTTAGTATCTTTTCATGTGTTTTGTTGCTATTTACTGCATACGTGTAGTACTTTCAAGATTACTTGCAAAAACAGGCTTCATCCTTGATTTTATAACATACACTGGATGAAGTACAGAGTTAGCAGACACATATAATTTGGGCATATCAGGGGCAGTTGTTACAACATTATTATCTCCAGACTATCTAAACAAAGGGCACACAGTTTTCGTTGATAACTGGTACACAAGTCCAAAACTGTTTTCTACCCTACATGATAATGGTACCAATGCATGTGGCACAGTCAGAAAAAACCGGAAGAACATGCCAACACCGACAGAAAAATTGAGAAGAAATGAACTAGAAGCAAAACATACTTCTGACAACAAAATTATGGAAATAAAATGGTATGACAAGAGAGATGTGTACACTCTTACAACCATGCACACACTCAATTTCCAGCCAACTGGTAAACGAGATTATAGGACAGGTAGGGAAGTTCTGAAACCAAGTGCAGTGTTGGAATATAATAAAAACACATGGGAGGAGTAGATAAAGCTGACATACTTAGTTCAGTTGGCTCAGTGAGGAAAACTGTAACATAGTACAAAAAACTATTTTTTCATATTCTGGACATGGCAATTTTAAATTCTCATTCCCTGTACCAAACTAATAGTGGGTAAATAGTTTCAGTGGCAGATTTCCAGCTCAAATTGATTACTCAAATCCTAGAAAAATATCACATTGACAGAACCAATAATAAAAGACATGCAGCACTGAGCAGCGATTCACCATTAAGAATGACTGAAAGACATTTTCCATCATACATACCCCCCACAGAGAAGAAAACAAATCCTACCAGGCACTGTCATGTTTGCAGTAATACGAAAAGAGGATTGAAAAAAAGAAAAGAGTCCAGATATATGTGTGCTAAATGTTATGTTTTGAAGAATATCATTCTTTGAAAAATTATTAAAATTTTCACTCACATAATTATAATTTTTCAGTTGAACATGTCAAACACAAAATTAATTGTTTTGATGTAGAAACTCGTTTGCATGCAGCCAGGTCCTGCAAACACTTGGCGGAAAGAAGCTGCACATGGTCGCATTCAGGATGCCGTTCCATCCACTTTAAGGCCTTGTCAAAACAAGCGAAAGCCTCATTCGTGTAGGTTCTTTTTCCGGTTCAACT